>CM043716.1:7187813-8387813 GCA_023969325.1 Oryzias curvinotus | reverse complement strand
CACAATTATGCACCATCACTCTTGTGTTTGTTTATAGTCTCAATGCTAAATCTTTCTTTAAAACTGTCTTGTTACTTTTTTAACGTAAACTCTAATAGCAGGTTTAACCGATATGATTGGCAAACAAGAGACTAACAAGTATTCATCATTTTCAAATCAAAATTAAACATACCTTTAGCTTAAGCATCGATTTTGTCTTTGCTATGTATGTATAT
Source organism: Oryzias curvinotus (assembly GCA_023969325.1). NCBI lineage: Eukaryota > Metazoa > Chordata > Actinopteri > Beloniformes > Adrianichthyidae > Oryzias > Oryzias curvinotus. The sequence goes on along the minus strand of CM043716.1, from coordinate 8,387,598 downwards.
ATATATATATATATATATATGTATATATATATACATGTGAATTGGCAATAAGAATTCCTTCCTGTCCGTCTCACACAGTTAAACGTGAAGCTCCGCCCACATTGAGGATGTGGTCTTTTCTGATTGGCCAACTGTTCAGAGGTGGGACTCACCAACCTGTCCAGGTACAGCAAGTTCACCCAAAGTTTTCCACATAAACCAAAGTTTTGGAGTTCGGTCTATGAATACATGCAAAACAGAGTCAGAGTGTCAGCAACTGGGGCTGTAGGACCCCGTCTGCAGGAGACCAGGGTTAGTGTCAATTCAGTTTTATTCATATAGCCTAATATTACAACACAGTTGTCTCAACGGCTTCACTAATTGTACAAAACATAAAATAAGTTATAAAATACAATAGCTGAATGCTGAACTAAACTATGCATCCCTGCACTCAGAACCATAGGAGCAACTAAAAGGGTGGCAAAGCAGAAAAGATGAGCTGAAAACCAGACATTTAAATAGACAGAGGGCAATTAACTCAATTAAGACACCTGTGGATGATTCACTTCAACCTGACTGACAGAAAGACAACTCAGAAAGTGACAGAAAAAACAGCTTAAGAAGCCAAACGAAACCCCAGAATCCTGACACAAAGATTCCGTTTACTGCAAACAGAATTTGTTTTTTTGGGGTCAAACTTCTGGCCAGTTGTCTGCACAAAAAACTGAAAACATTCCCAAACAAAACCTTCACGTCTGCAGTTTTATCCACAAAAAAAAAAAAAAAAACCCTCTGAAAGGGAAGCCCAAAGAGTTGGCTCTAACCAACGAGGCCAAACAAAACCAAAAAATGAACCAGAAGACTTTGGAAGAGCAGCAAACGAGAGTGGAGGGCCGTTACAAATGAAAGGATCAAAAATAAAACTGTATTAAACTGTTTCATTACTGTAGCAGGTCATTTAAGGGGCTCAGGACTTCATCAAAAATATCACTTAAAGAAGCTCATATTGATGATTTCTTAATCTTTGTCACGACACTAAAGTCTTAGCTTGCCCCCTTTGGCCCTGTGGATGTTCAACCGTTCTCTTCCAAAAAACATGCAGGATTTTGAGCTTCAGATGACACATATTATAGATATTTGGCTAAAATAATCCAAATGAATTATAGTAGGTCTCCTAAACATCCAAAACCAACCAAAACGACTGACAAAACAATGAGAACTGGACTAAGGTGGGGTTCCAAACAGGAAGCGGCTCCAAGAAGCCAAAATCCCATAGACTTCTATAGAGAAATAAACAGCTGCTCCTCAGGTCATTCTATTGGTCAGAGTAAACATTCTGGATCTGATTCTTTAGTTTTACATGTTCCTGATGGTCCTCAGTTTTCTTATGATATTTTTTTCTGTAGGGCAAGTTATTCAAGTTATAAACTGACCAATCAGATTCCTCAGTGAAAGTAGGCGTTTGATTATCAGATTTCCCGTTTTTTCAGGTGGTAGGGGTGTGGTCTTCCAACAAGCTCACTCCTGATTGGTGAGAGAGATTGCCATAGAAACTCAGACCGACTCGGACCAATTACCGAACACAGACAACGTCCGACTCCAACATGGCGGCGTCCCTTTTCGCGAAAAAAAAAAAGCCAACTGAATTAGCTTCTTTTGGTTAGAGCCATTTTCTGTGGTGCCAATGGTTACAACTGATGACAACTGACACTTTTTGACCCCAGACCCAGTTTTGATGGACATTTTTCCCAATCCACTCCCAAGTTATTGTGCTTTTTCTGTTGTTTGTTTGTCTGTTTGTTTTGGACAAAACCTTCCTGTCAGACAGAAGGACATGTCACATCCCTTCAGCGCCACAGGCAGCCGCAGAACAGAATTAGAATCGAATAGAAAAGACTCGAATAGAATAGAGTACAATAGAATAGAATAGAATAGCATCGACAGCATAGAAAAGAACAGTATAGAGGAGATAAGAGTAGAATTGAATAGAATAGACCAGCATAGCATAGCATAGAATTAAATAGAATCGAGTAGCATAGTATATAATTGAATCGAGTAGCATAGTATATAGTAGAACTGAGTAGCATAGTATATAATAGAATCGAGTAGCATAGAATTGAATAGAAACTAGTAACAAAGTATATAATAGAATCGAGTAGCATAGTATATAATAGAATAGAACAGAACAGAATAGAGTGGAATAGAATAGAATAAAATTGCATAACATTTCATAGCATATATATATATATATATATATATTATATATATTGGCATAGCACAGCATGGCATAGCTTAGAATAGAAAAGAATAGAATTTATTGTCATTATGACATGTTACATGCACAAGAAACATTCCAGAAAGTGTCATTTCTGTCGTGTTTACAGAAAATTTGGCAAAAATTGAATTAAATTAAAGCAAGTAAAACACAACACAAAAAGGCTATCCTCACACTAGTCCACTTATTGCACTTTTTCCACATCAGCAGCCCTCCTGTGTGTGTGTGTGTGTGTGTGTGTGGTGATGGTGATAGGATAGAAACTGTTTTCTAGTCTGCTTGTTGGTGTTGTGATTGCTCTGTCCCGCCGTCAAGCAGAGGGTGTCCTGGGTGTGATGTGTCCCTGAGGACGTGTTGACCCCTCTGGCAGCCGTGGGAGTTGTGTAGTTCAAGTAGAGAGAGGGGGGAAAGGACAGCCAGAGGTCTTCTGGACCGAGTCTATGACCCTTTGGAGGTCAGGACAGTAAAAGGACAGGTGTCTTTCTTGACGGGGGTCTCTGCTGGGCCTCTTTCAGCAGCTCAGAGATGTTCCGGGTCAGGCTTTCCTCAATCTGGACTCCTTGGAATCTGGAGTCTGCAACCCTCTCCCCTTTATCCCCGCTAATGGAAAGTGGAGATTTGACCGTTTTCTTCCTCCTGGCTCAGAAACATCTGGCTGACGTGTCTGCACCGGCATGTTTACTGCGCTTCCTTCCTTCCTTCATTAAACCCTGAAGAGGCTGAACATGTCATGAAAAAGTGCAAGTGAGGCTTTTATGGGATGTCCAAAGAGTTGTATCGGCCTTTTGGAAATAGAACTCTACTTTTTCTCACGATGGAGATTAGCAGTCGTAAACTACATTTAAAATAAATCCACAACAGATGCTTTTGCCATTTTTTTTTTTAATAAAGGGAAGTGAGTTTTGTTGATTGAGCATGGCTGCGCGTGTGTGATAACGAGTCGTGTATTTTAGCTCCTCTGAAATATTTAAAGTCTTTGACCTAAAAGCCTTTTGGTTGTCATGTTATTATCATGACGCTGCTCTAACATGCAAAAGAGGACAAGCGCCTGTTATCCCTCTCCTCTGGACTCCCGCCCTCCTCTCGATTATTATTTGCTTTTCCTGTGCGCGTTCTTCAGTCGTGTTAAATTCAATCATCACCGGGATGAAGGTGAACGTCCAGAGTGTGTGTACGTCCAAGGATTGCGTGTGTGAGCGCGGATAACAAACGGTAAGTATTTTTAGTTCTGTTGCTACCAGAGCTGCGGGAGGACAAACCGCCACCGAACCTCCTCTTCTCCTCCTCCTCCTCCTCCTCCTCCTGATGATGTCAGCCTGGGAGTGCGGGGCCTCCAGGGCCCACAGCGTCACAGGGATGCTGGGATCAGGTGATGCTCCCCGATCCCGACCCCTGGGGGTCACGCGCTGGCGTTTCTGCCTGTCAGCTGACCGGTCCAGCTCTTTAAGCAGCTCCTTTTCGGGGAGCATCTTTGCTTTCTGGTTCTTCAAAAGTGCTGCTCTGCAGAACGAGGTAACCCCAGCCCCCCTCCCCAAAGGAGAGCCTCTCCGCCCTCACAGCAGGCCGGCATCACCACCTCAGGCGTCGTGGTCAGCGTGGAACCTGTTGGAGGCGGAAACAGGAAGGAGCCGTGAAAAAAGAGTGGACACAACCCCAAAAAGAGGAAAAAAAAGGCAAAAGGAAGCAGAGTTTAAAGCAATAAATGAGGTCGAGGCTTTGAACAGCCGCTGCAGGGCTCTGAGTCACGCCGCTCCCATCCCCCCACCTCGCTCCGTAATCCTTCCTGCTTTAACTGAGAACACACTGTAACACTGACCTGGTACACCGGGCCTCCCAGCTTATGCTCGCCGGGGTTAATAAAACATGCAATAACCCCCCCCGACACACCCCACCACATCAGACAGCGAGTGAACAACGGTGACACACAAAAAGAGAGAATCTGGGTGAATAATTGACAGGATTGTGATGGCGGCGTGAAGAAACCCCGTAGAAACGCTCATTTACACGCCAAGAGCGTGGCGTGACATCCTGGAAGACCTCCTGTGACATCATTTTATCATAACGAGGGAAAATCAAGTAGCAATACCTGGATGTCGGCCAATTTCCTGTTTATTAAACCCTGAAGAACCCACAGGGTCAAATTTGCCTTTCTAATTTATTTTTTTAATCTTTATTTTTTTGTCAATTGCTGCTAACCAAAATGAACAAAACAATGACAAAAATGTCAAATTCAGATTCTGACTTAATCCCAGAATTTTGCTTGAATTTCTCAATTTTAAATATTAACGTTTGAAATGTTGACTTTATTCTTAGAATTCCCAAAAAAAAGAAAGAAAGAAAAAACACCCAACATTTAACCTTAATCATAATAATTAATCCTCACATTTCTGTTTAGTTACAATGAAACTGGCCCTTTTTTATCAGGCACACCTTGCTGGTACCGGGTTGGACCCCCTCTTTCCTTCAGAACTGCCTTAATTCTTGGTGGCATCGATTTAATACTGTAGACATTCCTCAGAGAGTTTGGTCCATAATAACATGACAGCCTCACAGAGTTGCTGAAGATTTGTCTGCTGTAAATCCATGATGCCGATCTCCCGTTCCACCACATCCCAAAGGTGCTCTATTGGGTTGAGATCTGGTGACTGTGGGGGCCATTTGAGTCCAGGGAACTCATTGTCATGTTCTGGAAACCAGTCTGAGATGATTCCAGCTTTATGACATGGAGCCTTATCCTGCTGGAAGTAGCCAACAGAAGATGGAACACTGTGGTCAGAAAAGGATGGACGTGGTCAGCAACAATACTCAGGTAGGCTGTGGCATTGGAACCATGCTCAACTGGTACCAAGGGGTTCAAAGTGTGCCAAGAAAATATCCCCCACAACATGACATCACCACCACCAGGCTGAACCGCTGATACAAGGCAGGATAGATCCATGCTTTTATGTTATTGATTCCAAATTCTGACCCTACCATCTGAATATGGCAGCAGAAATGGAGACTCATTAGACCAGACAACGTTTTTCCATCTTCTCTTGTCCAGTTGTGGTGAGTCTGTGTGAATTGTAGCCTCAGTTTCCTGGTCTTAGCTGACAGCAGTGGTACCGGTGTGTGATCTTCTGCTGCTGTCGTCCATCTGCCTCCAGGTTGGACGTCTTGTGCGTTCAGAGATGCTCTTCTGCAGACCTCGGTTGGAATCAATGGTTCTTTGAGTTCCTGTTGTCTTTCTATCAGCTGGAACCAGTCCGGTCATTCTCCTCTGACCTCAATAAGGCATTTATGCCCACAGACCTGGCGCTCATTGGATATTTTCTCTTTTTCAGACCATTCTCTGTAAACCCCAGAGATGGTTGTGGGTGAAAATCCCAGTAGATCAGCAGTTTCTGAAATCCTCAGACCAGCCCGTCTGGCACCAACAACCAATTTCCCTTAAATCCTCTTTCTTCTCCATTCTGATGCTCGGTTTGCAGATCGTCATGACCATGTCTACATGCCTTTATGCAGTTATTGCAGTGTGATTGGCTAAGTGTGCCTAATGCAAATGCAACTGATGATAGTAAAATTGAACGAACTGCAGAAAGAGAACACATCTTTGTAGCTTCATGCTACTCGTCAGCCTACCATAAAATCCCCTGTCTGCTGTGTTCACTTTCTGGATGAAATCATGAGGAGAATAGAGATCTCAGATTGATAAGTTTGACTTCTATAAAAAGTTGGAGGCGAGGCCTTAAAATATTTACATCCTCTGAGCAGCGGGGCTGCAGCTGCCTTCATAAATAAAAGTACGTCTATGATAGCAAAGAGCAGCTTTTATTTCTTATAAATGCTGCAGTGAATCTAATGAAATCAAATTGAAATATTTGACATTTAGTATTGATTTGCCAGAAGAAGTGGAGGAACGTGACCGTTTCCTGAAGGCGGATCTGCATTTTTTGTGTGTGTGTGGAAGCGACGCTCCCATGCAGCACGCGTGAAGGCAGCAGATGAGCCATTAGGTGATGTTCACGCATGCATACATGATCACACGCGTGCATCAAAGCGGCAGTCGGTGTTGGAGCTGCGTAATGGAGCGAGGCTGTTTGTCTGGCCTACATCTGCTCAGCTCTTCACCACCGCTCAGCAACCCTCTGCCTCCGTGAACTGGAAATGCTGCACATGAACACAACAATCACACTGCTCACCAGCATCTCCACTATCGGTGCCATACAGATGGATATATGTATATATATATATTTATTTTTTTGATTATGCTAAAAGAGGATGTCATCACTTTTCATAAAAAGCATCTCACTTTTGCAGAACCAGCAGAGAATTTGCTGCATTTTCTGATGACTCTTGCAAGCTAGTTTAGGCTTTTCAAAATAAAAACCTTGCAGAAAGATTTTAACTCTTATTCTGAAAATGGCATCGTACAACTACAAATCCCAACATGCTTAGGCTAAAGACCCACTCTGATGAAAATGGTGCTTTTAAGACATTTTTCTCATGATAAGAGGCCATATTTAAAGACAATTATGTTTAAAACTGTATTTTTGAGGATTTTTTTATTCAAGTCATTGTGAATGCTGTGATGTAGAAAATACGCTGGGCGGGGCCACAAGCTTCCTGCTCCGCCCCATCCGGATGTATCCACTTGCAGACAAATAGATCCATGAACGTCTTTGTTTTCCTCGTCTGAGCTGGAATCTGGATCTAAACTGTACGGCTGGATAGCTCTGATACTCCTTGCCGTTTTTGTTTGGGGGTGGGAGGGGCTGTAAGCTGGCGGGAGAGCATGTAAACAGAGAGCTCTCAGCAACAGAGAGGAGAACGGTCCCGCCTCTGCAGACACCATGTCCTAGAAAACGACACGAGTTTGCTAGATTTCGGCTAAAAATGACATCATCATAAATAAAATACCACTTTGTAAATATAGATCAAAGACAAAAAAAAAGTAAGAAAAGAAAACGTTTATGCTTCTAGGAAGCACTTTTAATTTAATTAATTTGCTAAGCAGCTGCAGTCAGTGGATTCAATACAAACTCACCTTTTTTTTGTGCTTTCAAGATAGTTTTATTCCAACATCAACAAAAAAAAAGAAAAAAAAAGAGGGGAGATCTGTCCATTAAATTGGTTTTTTACCCTGATCTCACTCCTCACCAGCAGTTTGGCTTAATCCAGTTTTCACGTGACGTCGAGGCCCTGAATGCTCCACACAGAAAATCCACAGTGTTTATTACTTTGGTGCAAATGACCCACAATGCATTCTTGTACACGGTAATTCAAAAAGCAGCATTCAGAAACATCAAGATCTACAGTCACGTCAGAAAACAAAGAAAGTCCTTTTTATCAGCATCTATTAACAGTGATTACAGCATTGGATTTGCAGTTTGCAGCAGTTGTTTGGACACAAACATAAAAGTCAATTAATCGATTCCTCATTGAAACGCCACAAAGATTCTGAGTGATTGAGCTCTTTCCGTGTCGTTGTAAGCATGCGCCCAGTACTGATGACAAACAAAAAATGTGCAGAAAGACAGCATTCAAACATCTGGACACAAACAATCCACAAAAACCAACACAACCTTTAGGCAGAGTTGGTTATTACACAGGGAGGGACTCTAGCAGAACCTCAAAAAGAAGCTTCTTCTGTACAAAAAAGGGACAGGAAGTGTGGAAGTTGAGCCTAAATATAAATCTTTTTCATCAGAAAACTCAACATGACCAATTAAATGCACAAAATAAGGTTTGCTATAGTCGAAGGTTTAAAATGTGTTTTTTATTTGAATTTATTAGCAGTTGAGTCCTGAAGGTCGCCCCGCATCTGTGGAATTCTACATTTTTTAAATACATCAGTCAATGGAAGGGAAGGAAGTGTAAAACGACTCTTTTACACCTTATCCACCCTTCCCGCCTTTTGAAACTGACCTTGAAACTGGCCTATTGACTATCTTAAAGATGGACTGGCGCTCCAAACAGGAAGTACCCGCTGGTTCCCTGAAGCTGAAATTCCACGGACAAATAAAAATCATTCTATTGGTCAGAATAACCGTTCTTGATCTAATACTTTTGTTTTTAACATGTTCTCGATAAGCTTAATTTCTTTCTGTAGTTCAAGTCATACAAGTTATAAACTGACCAATCAGAGGCCTCAGGACCAATCAGTGCTTACCGACCACGTCTGGCTCCAACATGGCGACCGATTTGACTTATAAGATGTGTCTACAAACAGAAATGACAGATCTTACTCTTTGTGTATCCTAATACCTTTGTCAGTTAAAGCCCCACTCCGATGAAAATTGTGTTTTTAACATGTCAATGTGGCATTTTTCTCACGACTGAGGGAAAAAAACTAAGATTAAAACTGAATTTCTGAATGTTTTTCTTTATTCAAATCAATGTGAATCAGGAGCAGATGAAAAAAAGAGCTAGGAAATACGCTGGGCGGGCCAAAAGCTCACATCTCTGCAAAATAGGGTGGTAAAGGGGGGTGGTGGGGTAGTAAAAGGCATTTTACTAGGCAACTATTGCTGCTCTGCAGAAACTATGCTCTAGAGAAGGATCAACAACATCCTGCTGCTACTGTTTTTGTAATATTGAGGCAGTATATCTCCCCACAGTCTCTAAAAGTCTTTAACCCTGACTTTGACCCTAAACGCACTTGTTAGCATGACGCTAAGGTTCAAAACGAGCTACATCTGTACTGAAATGTGCGGTTTAATGTCACTAAGAGGGGTTTCATGGGCTGATTAGCATACATTGTTCAGAAATCCAGTGTTAGTGATGATGTCATCTGTTCATTAGAACCTAGAAAAGTCAAACTGTTGGGTTTGGATTTTAAATTAGGCTGTTTTGTGTTCAGTTGATGCTTAGCTGCTCTACCCACAATCCTTTGAGCACACCCGTTTTGAGTTACCAGATGTTTCTGTCAATTAGTTAAATGAATTAATTGGGTAATTAATTACACCCATGTTTCGAGCTTTTATTTTTGTGGTGTTTCAATTCCATTTTTATATTTTATATTATCATTTCGAGTTTCTGGCAATTTTTAAGTCCTTTGTTTACATCAAAAACTTTTTTCCTGTAGCCTAAAATGGATGTTTTCACTCACCTTTATGAACAATTCAAATTTTAAAATAACCTTTTTACCATATTTTATTATTTAATGCAGCAAAGGAGATCATCATTGACATCTGAGTAAATAAACCTGTTTATGCTTACATTTCAACTATTCAAGTACACAACTGATGGATCACACGAAGCCCTAATTGTCATTATGTAAACCTTTCAGGTTTGAAGTTGTGTTACTAAAGCCAACTAATGATCAAAATACCTGATAGTTATTATTTAGTGCATATGTGGTCGTATTGAATCACATTTAAGGCAAAAAAAAAAAGTTTAGAAACGAGTCAGTTTATTTTTTAATAAATAGAAATTCCAGTTGGTAAAATTTAAGGCTACATTTATCCAAAGATGTAGTAAAATATGATAATATCCGGAATATTGGCTCATTCCATGCATCCGCAAAGTAAAACCAACTATTTATTTTGAAATAACGGACTGTGTGTTTTTACAGTTTGCTGTAATTTGCAATTTGAGCCACTAGATGTCAGTATATTTGCTTAACTGTATTGAAAAATGTTAGTTTTCTGTGTAAAAAAAGAAAGAACAAGAGGAGATTTCTGCAGACAGAGAAAGATGGATGAGGAGATAACACACCGCTTCTTCACGTTGTGTATTTTTTACAGCGTTTCTAATTTTTTTCCAGACCTCTGACGATCTGTGCGACATATAAATTTACTCATGCAAGCAGAATTTGATCGCGGCCCATCTGCAGGGTGCTAACTTGATTTAAAAAAAAAAAAAAAGAAACGCCTCCACCTGCTTCACTTTAAAAAAAAAACAAGCTAATTCTCTGACACCAAAGCAGTCATGTGTGATGAATGCATTTCTGTTTCCAACATGCATCAGTGTCATTATTCGTCTTCCTGCAGCAAAATATTTACCTTTCAAAAACAAAATGAGTCAAATATCCAGCATCTTGTTATTTTTTCTGCTGTGCTACCACACATTTACAAATGTTTTTCCACGCAGTAAAATGCAAAGGAGTTCAGTGCATATCGTTTAGAAATGGGAGACGCTGTGCTCTGATCAAAAAGTACAAAGAAGTACAAATTTTCCCTGTGTTCATTATTGCTTTTTCTCATTTTCTCCCTGATTTTTCAGGATTTCTGGACAAACAGCTAAAGCGGGGCCCCCCAAAAAAAGAAAAAGGAAGACTTTAAAATCAGTGAAGGAATCAATCAAAATTCAAGCTATTGAAAAAAGATCATTTGAAGATTTTACTTCAAAGAGAAGAAGCGTGTTGCTGTGCTCAGAAAAGACATAAAAGATTCTTTTTTTTTTTTCATATTCCAAAAAGTTGTAAAAAATGTTCACTTGGGGGGAAAAAATGTGTTTCTTTAGAAAAAAAACAACACTGTCTTTAAAATCCTTTTGGTTTTGCTCACAGCAAAACGGGACAAAGTAGTGCAGCAGCTTTAGAGAAACGGGCGAGGTTCCTCACCCAAAGTGTCCGTCGCGGTTAAACGTGACTCGCTTTGAAAGAGCGGGCAGCACGAGTGAGAGGGCTTCTGCTGGGTTAGTGCACTCTGGAGGATTAAAGTCGCTAAACCTCCTAGGAAGAACCGTATCACTGGTTTTAAATTAATCCACACTTGCTGAGGCGGGCACGTGCGTCCTCCCTGGATTAAAAGATAAAAATCATTGCAGAAATAGAATTAGAAATCCCAAATTAATCAAATCGCCGCCTCTGTTTTTTCTAGCATGCTGGGAAACCTGGCCCCCGTTGAAGGAGTGGAGGTCGTCAGGGCGTCTCTGACTCGTCTTCGTCCTCCGGTGACGTTGGCGAGGCCGGCGTGTCGTCCTCCTCTGCCGTGGCGGTCGCTGCGGACGACGTCATCTTCTCGTAGGTCCTCCTGCGCTGCCGCCGCAGAGTCTGGCTCTGCAGCTCCATCACCTCCTGCAGAACCTCCTGGGCTTCCTTCCACGAAGACACGGCCTCCTCCAGGAGACGCTCGGCCTCCGCCCGGCTCCTCTCCACCTCCAGGTCCTCCTTCGACAGCTGCGCCGGAGTCGAGGAGTGAGGCAGGGGACGTTTGTCGGAACAATCGAAGGATCCGGACGCACTCGGAGACATGTGGCCCTGTGGAGGAGATTCCTCACTTCTCCCCACATGAGGAGAAGCCATTTTGCTGCCCTGTGGGGAATCAGATCCTTCAACCTGAGAGGAGTCGGCTCCATTGAGGCCCGGAGGAGGTTCGGGGCTCTTCTGAGTGGGAGAGTCGTCGGGCTTGCTGAAGGAGGCGCTGGACGATCCCTTGAGTTTAGCTGAGCGGACTCCGTCTGAACTTTTGGATCGAGGAGAGTCAGTCAGACGAGGAGAATCCTTCAGGCGAGGGGAGTCGGTGGCGGCGGCGACGGCGGCGGCTTTAGCTGCAGGTGAGTGTGACCCTTTAGAGCGAGGGGAGTCGGTGCCTTTGGAACGATTCCGCTTGGCTTTGGATCGAGGAGACTCCCTCCCTCTCATCCGGGGGGAGTCTTTGCTGCGCAGGCGAGGAGAATCACTACTTCTGCTCCTGGGGGATCCAGACGACCTGCTGAGAAAAGAGAAAACGAGACACCTTTCAGAAAGTTTCAGACTCTTTTCATGCCAGATTAAACTACAAAAAGTAACCAATGAATGTGTTGAAATACCAAAATAAGGAAATCTCCCTGAAAATGCTAAAAAAAAAGAACTGCGAGCGGCGTTGTACCACCCACAGGTGCTACCTGCCCCTTACTCCTCCTTTCTACTCCTGGTCAGAGCCACATGAGACAAATTCATGAAGAAAACAGTTTTTTATCTATTGGTTTTATCTCCATAGCAACCATTATACTCTTTGGTCACCGGGGGGTGACGAATAGGTAAACACAGGACAAATAGCCACAAAGAGGAGGTCACGTTAACCTGGAGTGAGGAGAGTCAGAGCCTCGGAGGTGATGGAGCCGAGGAGACTCGATGCCTTTGAGGTGCGCCGTGCTCCCCCCCTTCTCCTTCTCCGCTTTGGCCTTCTGCAGCTCCTGTCATGATCAAAGGCCTGCCTTTTACCTCTGCCGTTTGTGCTTTTCATTAGATGATCAGGGACTTAAGGACGGGTTTTAAACCTGCAGCCTCATTTCTTCCAGCAGCTCCTGAGCTCTCTGCATCTTCTGAGCGATGAGGCTCTGCAGCTGCCCCACCGGCTGGGCCGACGCCCCGTCCCCCGCCTCCTCCTCGGTGGTGCAGCGGCGAAGAGCGGAGCGGAACTCGGAGCGGATCAGCGCTGGCCTGCAGAGGGAGGACGAACACGGGAGCAAAGGGTCAACACCATTGACTGTATGTGGGAGCTGGACTTAGTGGCCCCTCCCCCCTGACGTTCAAAACAGGAAGTACCCGGTAGAACCAAGAAGAAAATCTCACAGACTTCTATAGAGAAATGTTAAAAGCCATTCTTGCTAGGACAATCCCCTGTAGTGCAAGTTATTCAAGTTATAAACGGACCAATCAGATGCCTCAATTAAAAGTGGGTGGAGCCTGCAGGCAACCCCCGTCCAACCTTCAAACGCCCCCCCCCGAATAGGCTTTGAATGGTAGGGGTGTGGACCTCCAACAAGCTCACTCCTGATTGAAGAGTGGTTGCCGTGGAAACGTTGTCTCAGCCCAACTCGGATCACTTCCTACTGATGTCATCCGGCTCCAACACGGCGGTGTAAAATGGCGACTGAATTGACTTTATGTGGCTGCACAGAAAAGGGCGTCACACTCACTTTACCCACGATTCGACTCAAACTTCGATTTTTAAAGTTTTTTTTAATTTTTTTATGTGATTGAATAAAACTATGAAGTATATTCAATTTAGCCGACACAGATGTTTGACAAACATACTGCTAACTTTCTCCATCAGTGGGTTTATTGGATATTGTTGTTTTTTTGGGGATCTTGATGGTGTTTTTTAATGTATTAGATTTTGGGTTGTTTACTGTTCTGCTGCTGTTTTCTTTATTTTAGTTTTAGTTGATGTCTGGTTTATCGCTGTCTATTGCACAAAGACTGCAACATATTTCACTAACAGTCCTTCCAGACATTCGGTTCGGTTTAAACAGAGTACGATTGGGGGCCCGGCTAATAGTGACTTTACTAACATCCCAGAGGACCTTAGTCTAATCTATCCTTATGGTTCATTATGGGCTGTCTGCAGGCAAAAAATGGGCAAAAATGTACGGATCTCTCCTTTGCGTGCAGCTGGACGGTTAGATGGCGCCCAGAAGAACCAGAAGTGGAAATTCCACAAGTGTTTCAAAGTGAATAAATGGTTTAATGAGCGAGATGAGCTTCAAATGGGGCAAAAAAAAAAAGGGCAAAGTAGGTTTTGACAGAGACATCTCCGGTGTTAAAGCTTAAAAGGGAAAAAAAAACCGTAACAGTTAGTCTTAATTCATTAGAAAGAGTATTTTATTCAAAAATGGCGGGGAGGGGGGGCCATATGACAGCATCACCTGTACGTCAAAACTGTGTGCAACTTACACTGTCCTTACGAATACCTCTTGATATATTTACCCCACACACGACAATGGTACATTGAGGTGTCTGCTCTTCTCTATGACCCCCCCATGAGTCCCCACAGGTGTAGGATCGTCCATGGGTTTTACACCCACCATCTCGTGGTTAAAACTTCTTTATTAGTAAATAAATATGTTGATTATTCTGAAAAAATGTAAAGTCACTATCAGTGGATCTTAGAGTGCGCGTCTGCAAGTCGTAAATGGACTTTATTATATTCCAACCTTTCAGACTGGATCTGCTTTGCCCTAAAAATGCGAACGCTAAAACCTGCAAAACTTTAATAAAAGTCGACTTAGGAAGGTCCCATGCACACAGTTATTTTTCCTATGCAAAACAAATAAAGCATTTTATCAACAGCTTTAATGCTGTGATTCACTTTTGACGCCGGATCACCTGGAGGAGTGGACTTCATCCATGGAGGCGCAGCGACTCCGACCCTGCATGTTGAACCGCTTCCCTGGCTGCGGCGTGCGGGACTGACCCTGGAGGACCTGGAGGAAGAAAGCTAAATTCTTTTTTTTCTGCATCGTGTGGAAAAAACTATCAGTTTAAGAACAATTTTTAAAGATTTTTTTTTTTAATTCCCTATCCCCAACTGTGTTTCCCCCCCAGAATTCAGCGACTTTCTTCTTAAACCTCAGAGATGGAAAATGAGCAGCTTAGTTGCTGATCTGGACGATGGGACTGACGCCCAGAATCAGAATCGGTTTGTCATCCTCTGGCGTTCCGTGCTTTTCCGGTCTGGATTTAAAATTCAGAAATAGTTCCTCTATTAGGAGGTGGTGGTCTCACCAACACGGCTTTCCTTTTTTTATGATTGGACTGAAGAAAAAGAAAGCTAGGGGATCAGTTAAAAGAAAAAATTCTGCTATTTAATTTACTTGTTATGCCGCCACATTCCATCGCACACACTTAACACCTTTAATGACCAAATGTTTACATTTTTGTTTAGTAATGATGGAACTTGAAGGCTGTCATCCCTGGGATGTGCACATTTCTATCAGGTTTGGTTGTTGCTTTAACAGCCCTGCACGAATTGTCGTCATGGCCATACTATTTTGGATGAGTTTCCATGAAAACATGCTTAAATTATTGTGAAATCCTGTAAGAATTTGCTTTTCATATTTTGCTAAAAGACCAGTTTCTCTACTCTTTAGAAGGAAAAAAAGGAAAAAAGAAGGAATGACTGTTTTTAAGGCGTTGAATTCACTCTCAAACATCAGTTAGCAGTGGATGCAGTTTATTAATCCTGGACAGAAATGCGGCTGTCGGTAAAAGAGACCCTCACCACCTGCTGGTTCTTGTGGACCTTGGAGGCGTCCAAGTGCAGCTGCTTTCCCCAGGACCGCTCACTCCCCCTGGGTAGACTGCTGGTTTTCAGCTTAGGCTCTTTGGACGTCACCCGCAGCCTCGAAACATCCGTGCCGGCTCTCTGACGACCTCCGACCCCCTTCTGAAGGTCGACCCGGAAGCTGTTCTCCCAGGAGTCGTCCAGGTCGTCCTCGTAGTCCGGGGAAAAGCCGTCCTCCTCTGCGACCAGGTCGAGCGTCAGCATGCCGTGAGAGGAGGTGGACGCCTGCCGGGAGGAAGTAGATCCCTGTCAAAAAATAATGTCAAATCTGGACTAAAGAGAGGCAGAAACTGTAATACCACGGCCAGCAGGTGACCTCGGGTCGGCAGGCGGCGGCCCTGAGGAATTTTTGCTCGGTCTCTGGTGGGATGAGCCAGCGTGCTGTCTTCCTCGATGGTCACCTGAACACAGAGAGGTGGTTACAGTCTGATGATGATTCGTCCTCATAACAAATGTTTCATAAAGTCTAAGGGTGAATAAACAAAGCCCCACCTCGTCAAAAACTCGATTCTTGGCTTTGGTGATGGCCATGTTGAGGGCGTTGACCCACGACTCCTTTTCTTCAGGACTCACCGCCAGAAAAACCAGGTTAGGGACCTGCAGGTGGACACAGAAACACCTCAAAATCCTGGAAAAGCCATTTCAAAAATCAGAAATTATAATGTATTGTAAATTAGATGAGGAACACAAGAGATCATCCACATGTTTTGATTCCCTGACATCACCTCAGCTCGGAGCTGTTTTACATGAGGTTCTGTACTTGTGGAAACAGAAGACGCTACTTTTTCTTAGTTTGTCTCGACGGCACCAAACATGCAGCAAGCCAAAGAGCGGACGGCCACGTGGGAGTGTCTATGGATTGTTCTGACTCGCAATCTAACGGGATTCTGCAGATTACAGGGGAAAAACAAAGACAAATTAAAGGAGCGGCAGTCAGCCAATCAGCTCAGTTCAGGAGAATGTGGGCGGGCTTCGGGAGCTGAGAACCACCAATCAGGGCAGGGAGACTTCCACCGGTTGAGTCTTGGTCCGAGTCAATTCAATTCAATTTCAATTTTATTGGTATAACCCAAATTCACAACAACAGTCGTCTCGATGGGCTTCGTATTTGTAATTGAAAAAGTAAAACATAAAATCAAAAGGATCATGAATACATGGAGTTCAATAGGAAAATACTAAATTGAACTAACAAACTGACTAAACTAAACTGGACATCTCTGCCCTTAGACCCTCCTTTGAGTCAGGCTGGATGGGGTCATCTCTGAGCGGAACTGAGGTACTGACTGCCAGGTCAGGAGTTCTGGGTGGTTCTGGGACTGTTTGCGACGGGTCCAGTTGTCACTGGTGTTACAATGGAGATGTGGACCGAGGGAGAAACCTGATTTAAGTCATCAGCTGTGACTAGTTTGAGGAAATTGGTAAAAGGGCCAGGAGTTCCCCATCCCTGTGTTAAAACATAATAAAAGCCCCCTGCTCCTTTCCTTCCACAAGTAAACCCCCCCCCCTCCCCCCCCCTTCTCAGTACCTGGGTGTCCTTGCCCAAACAATGTTGTTGTACTTGTCATATCAGAAGAGTTGCACTCTGTACACAGAATTACATGCAGACCATATTTCTTGCTAAGTGAGCTTTGCTGACATAAAAGCCGCGTACACACGGGGAAAGGACAGACGACAAGCTGCTACACGTCCGGTTCTGTCGATGATGTTGCTATGGTAACACATAACTTACAAGCACCCTGCATCACTTGTACTTGTTCCAACGATCATAAAGTCATCTGATGTTGTCCGGTCTCACCGTATTTCCCGGATGCCGGCAGCGCAGCACGGTGAATCGGCTGTGGTTCTTCTTGCTGCGACTCTTCGCCTTCCTCAGCTCCTCTGAGCGCTCGTAATCCGCCAGGTCGAACACTTCCTGCGCTTTACGCTCATCTTTCACCTGCAGACACACAAAAAAAAGCTACTTTTGTTTCCTGACTGATACACACTCATAATCTGCATAATCATTGAAAGACCCAACTAGATCAAAATGGTATTCTTGTGTTATTTTTCTAATGATGAATAACATGTATAAAGAAAATGGAGATTGAAAATGCATAATCGTATTAAAAAGACCATTCGGAAGGCTTGGGAAATAATAGAAATATCATATGAGTGGACCCTTGAAACAAGTTACACGCTTAAACTTTTATTTAATACGGTAACTTTGATTTTTACCAACAGAAAATAAATACCAAACAGTGATAAACCAACCATAAACTAAAACTAAAATAAAGAAAAACAGTTTATATGTATCCAAACAGCAGCAGGACAGTAAACAACACAAAATCTAATACAGTCAAAAACCAAAACACCATCAAGATCCACAAAAAAAACAATATCCTATTTCATAAATAGTCCATTTGGTTTGATTTATGTAGATCTGTAACCCAAAAGGTGCACTTGTCTCCAAAAAGCAATCACCAGGCAAACCGTTGCTGCAAAAAATAGCTGGAAGTTCTTTTTTAGCGTCTAATGCACCAAATCATGAATAAAACACAAAGACTTTTCATCTGCAGCAAAGAAAGAAACACAGGAGGATCTGTGAAATGCCAATGGGTGATCATTTACAGACAAAAACATGGACCAAACTAGTCAGAATTTTGTTGTTTTTTAGCACAAAATTGCAGGATTTCTGCAGAATAACTTATTTTCAAGATTGTGGATTATTTCTGGTTCCCTTGATGTTGAATCAGGATGACGTCCATGCTGAGCGTCTGTCTCTGTCCTCACAGAAGACTCTTTCGGAGAAGACGCATCTGCTGCACACACCAACGCACACAGACGTGGTCACATGACAAACAGCTGGTTCAGCACAGCTGTGTCGTCAGAGCAGGCATGAACGCTGAGGATCCCATTTGATCCCCCCCCCCCCCTTTTTTCAAATGTTTGTGAATAATTTAAAACACAAGCTCAGTTCTAAATTTTAGAATTTAGCCAAAAAAGGTTTTTTTTTTTGCCTGTGAGCGCTAAAGACGGAAATACAAACACGTGATGTCTATCGCTCTGTTTGACTCTGCAAGCAGAGAGGATTCAGTTCAGCCAATCAGAAGATCAAGCATGATTGGAAATTTAGGAGCATCAAAACTCCACTTCAAAGCCTGCTTTTGTTTTGCTTTTTTATCCATTCAAATTTGTGATCGTTTTGATGGATTCAAGGTCTGCTATTGGAAGAAAGAAAAGCGGGCCCCCACCATGACACTACCACCACCACGCTTGCCTCCCATTGTGGGTTTTATTTTTACTGTCGCCAACTCTGATTACCTGGGGCCCTGTGACAACGAAAAACAAACAAAAAAAAGCACATAAAACAAACAAGTCTTAAAGTAAACAGCTTTAGAGGTAAAAAGCGGAGTCTGAACTGCCAGATGAGGATGAGATCAGTGGGAGCTTCAAATTAAGATCAACGCGTCGAGTCGCTCTCCGTTCGCCTTCCATCTTTAATTTATCACAGACATCTCACGTCTTTCAACTTTAAAAAGTTCATGAAAGGAAAACGACATCAAGCTGAGACCCTTCCGTAGAAAGTTGGTATTTTATAGCCTCAAAACCTTCATTTATTTTTCACAGAACTTAACTTTTGTGGAATTGTAGGTTTAAATAAATGAAAGTAGGAAAGTTGTCGCAGGAGGCTTTTCCATTCAACCACATTTCAATGAGTTGCTGCGTCTCATCATCATGGTTGCTATGTTTCTACTCTGTTTACATCCCATAAACCACGGCTATGGTTTGGTCCAGTTGTTCCGCTCCGAGCACGGATTGTATTCACACTGAGGAATGTCAGAGTAACCCGGAGTTCAGTCCGACTGGAAACGAACCGAGACCACCTCCAAAGATGGGTCAGAGAGCGGTCGGTTGGGTGGATTCAGACTAAAAAAAAGGGGTTCCAGCTTATCGTGGCAAAACGAACTCAGAATTAATTTAAGCGAAGCAAATGTGACCAGTCTGAGCATAAGAGACGCAGAAAAAGTGAAAGAGCTGAAAAACCTAAAGATTGTGCCAAATAAAGTGGTGGGGAAAAAAAAGTCATTAGGATATCACGTAAAAGTCAAAAACTACAAACATACAATATTTCTTTAAAAAAATTATTTGTAAACCCACTATACATTTAAAATTTAGAAAAAAAAAACAAGTTAATAGACTGATAGGTGACTTGTGAGGCCTCCTGCTTCTTATAAGCTGAAATAAACTCAATTAATAATAATAATAATAATGGATTAGATTTATCTGCGCTTTTTCTTGTTGCTCAAAGCGCTTACATTGTGTCCATTATTCATTCACTCCTCATTCATACTTGGTGATGGTAACTACTAATGTAGCCACAGCTGCCCTGGGGCAGACTGACAGAGGCGTGGCTGCCAGTTTGCGCCTCTGACCATCACCGGGATCATCCATGCACATTCACACAACAGTGGAGCCACACTGGAGGCAAGGAGGGTGAAGTGTCTTGCCCAAGGACACAACAATAGCTGGCTGGGGGGAGCGGGGATCGAGCCGCCGACCCTTCGGTCATTGGACGACCCGCTCAACCACCTGAGCCACTGCCGCCCTCAATTATCACTCCATAATGTTGTCATTACTTTAGTAAATAAAATACTTTCAAATCAATCTTGAAAACTATCTATAACTCTTTTTTGGGATCTATATATATATATATATCTATATATATATAGATATATATATCGATATATCTATAATATATTTTCCTTGACCTCAGAGAACCTAAACATTTCCTCTGCTTTTTTTCACAAATGAACAAAGGTTACGTTGCTGCACATCACAAATGGATAAATATGAAGAAATCTTGGTGCTCAAAAGCAAAAAACATCTTTGGCCTGAAAGGGCCGTTTTCTGCAGGCCCCTTGATTAAACTATCTTGAACTGTCAGCAGCTGGGCACTGCACTGCACTGCATGTGTCAGTGAGTGTGCATGAGAGGTCACGTGGTGTGCTGAGTGGCTGCAGGACACTGAGCTGCTTCAGTGCAGCGATCAATACGCGAGCTGGAGCTTTGTGTTTCTGTGAGAACCCCACTTCCTCCTCACTGTGAGGACTGTGGAACCAAGGCAGACGGGGCGTTCTCCTGACCGAGGCCACCGAACGCAACCAGAGGAACAGAAACACGAGTTCCCTCTGCCGAGATGCAACCGAAACAGCCTCTCAGTGCGGGAAAGGCAGTTTCTCTGACAGAGTTTAGTCATCCAACGCAGAAATGAATGTCGTTAAATAAAGGTAATGAAGTGAAAAAAAGCTGAGAAACCGTTTTCTGAGCTCACTTTGATGACACACATCAACATAAACAGAATTCATGCTTTTATTTTGGAATCATCCCGTTCAGTACAAGTCTTCTCCTTCTTGTCTTTTCCAAAACAGAACTTCATAAACCTGCAGTTTGACCAGAAATGACCTGCTGGTGAGTTAACCTCACCTTACTGAACCCTTTTGTGTTTAAGGACACAATTAAAGGAACTTAGGGTGTTTTTCCTTTTTTTGTGTCTTGTTATGTCCCACTCCAGGTCTGGACTGCAAGGACCGGATTCTTTTTGCAATTCTTCTTTCTTAATGCACCTTTGAGAAAAAATCAACTTTAAGATTATTTTAGGGTGGCCAAAGGACCAGTGGTTTGGGGTCCATTTTGCTTAAGCGATCTTCCCGAAATGTCATACACATCCCTCGCCACCCGGAACTTTGTTGAACTTTGACCTCGGGAAGATGCCGCCATCTTTTAAAAAAAAAATGCTTTGTAACTTCTACAAAGTTAACTGTTTAAGCACCATTAGGAAACTATATTTCAGAAATAATGTTGGTTTTAGAAGTGTGTACATTTTTAACAGCATTAGTGCTGCAAGCTTGTAAAAATGGCGTTCCCTTGTTGCTCGCACATAACAGAATACTGTGAAGTTGAATAAATAAATCGTTGGATCGAGCTGAATAAAATGATACAACATACGGTATGAGCATGTTAGAAATGTGGGTGTAGTTGACAAGAAAACCTCTGTTGCCAAGGAAATCGTAAAATTTACTTTTGCGGATTCTTCTAAAAAGGACAACGACCTGTTCGTCATCCTCAGGCAACTGAAAAATAAAATGGTTGCTATGGAGATAAAACAAATAGAAAAGCCGCCATTTTGAAAAAAGTGTTTTGTGTTTTTTTAAATGAATTTGCCGCATGCAGCTGTGACCAGGGTGGCAGGCAGTGAGAACAGGTCAAAGGGGGAGTGGTGAAGTGGCGAAGGGGAAGTTCAATTTAAACCTTTAGTTAGTAATGTTGACATCAATAACTAAAACAAAAAGCTGTAAATTTGCAGTTTGGTTTCTATTGTTTCATTTTTTTGCAGAGAAGCCTTAATACTGGAGAAATGTGATTTGTCTGAGCTTTAAGGAGGAACTGGTGTTGCATCTCTGAGTCGTTTGGTCTTTCGCAGCGTTTTTTCACGTTGCTGCAGGGCTCTGAAGCAACACAAAGAGTTCCACGATTTTTATACTCAAGAAAGTCCAACTCAGCGTCACGCCGTCCTTGGCGTGCTCTTGCATAACACTCCAAAGACGGGGTGAGACACTCAGCACTTTAGCCTGGATGCTGCAAACAGGCACTGCAGCAGCTGAACACCTGTCCTCTGTGGTGAGTTCAGGGAAACTTGGATAAAAGAAAAACCAGCCAGCCTGAAGTTAGAAGATGTAACTCAAAGGATAAATCAGGCAAAGAGTGAGCCATAAATCCCCTAAGGATGCAGAAAGAACTCTTTGGATACAGCTGTGAGATCTTCTCCCATCAGTTGTATCTTAATGTTTACAGTGAGCAGAAAACAGCAAACGTTCTCTTTCTCTGTCCTCGTTGCTCTGAAACTGTCTGACAGCAGTGACTCAACATTGCTCTGAAATGACTCAGCGTTGTCTGAGCTGCATATTAAATATAAACTGGGATCTCTGTGTTCCTTCGCTTTGGCCTAATAAAACTTTTGTTTAAAAACAAATGTTCTAAAATGAGTTATTTTTCTTTAAATCTATTAAAATTCATGAAAAACAACTATGCTTCTTGGCAGATCATGTGGGCAGAAACAGGACAAACAGTGTCCCAAGCAGATGACACCTCTATGACATGTTCCTCATCCTGGTAGAACTCAGGTACTGTAGGTTATCGTCTACAGACCTGCAGTCGAGGTCCACAGAACATTAAGGCCCAGATGATCTGGAACATGCTGTATGCAGATGATCTACTACAGTATCACAAAGCCTCCACTGAGCTTCACAATCCAGATCACTTGAACATAATGTTCAAAGATGAGTCCAGACTGTATAAGAGAACTGGACTGAGTGACCCAACCCCCTGGCAATCCAAACAGGAAGTACCCGCTGGCTCCAAGAAGCCAAAATGCCATAAACTTCTATAGAGAAATAAAAAGCTATTGTTCGGTCATTCTAGTGGTCAGAATAACCATTTGCTCTGATACTTTTTTTTAAAACATTTTCTTGATAATCCGAAATTTTTCATATTTTTCTTTATACCAAGTTATTCATATTATAAATTGACCAATGAGATGGCTCAATAAAAGTAGGCGTAGAAACGTTAAACGTTAACTCAGGCCGACCCAGGACCAATCACCAGTCACGCAAAGTCAATTAAGTCGCCATTTTGTAAAAAAATGGCGACTTAATTGACTTTGCGTGGGTGGAGCTGGAAGAAAACCAATTCCTACGGGTGACATGCCACTCACTCGCTCCAGTTCTCGGATACAGTCAATAGTCTAGACTCTGTCTACAGTTGTGTGATCATAAATACCAAGAGATGCAATGAAAGACTGGGGGAGGCTTTCCCGATTGCTGCACTGACAGAGTAATATCTTAACCAAAGACAAGATATGCAGGATGGGACTGAATTTGCCCTAGAGTCTAGACCAGGGGTCGGCAACCGGCGGCTCTTTCCTCTCTGAGCTGCGGCTCTCTGTGTTTTTGTAAAATAACTACCATGTTCTAAGATTGTCGTGGTATCTTTAACACAGTCGGGTAGTGTGAGCGGGCAGGAGGAAGACAGCAGGGTGAATGCGCAGAGGGGGCGTGTCTGCAGCTGTGAACGCCGACCAGAGTCTGTCATGGGATGGAAAGTTCTTTTAAAAAGACAGTCAATGGTAATCTCGTAGGGACTCATGAACGTCCAAAAAAAAGCTATTTTCGCGTAAAATTGATTAAATTTGCGTTAGGATGCCCCTACTATCCTGTCAACTGTCTGCTTTGATAACCGTAAGCTGCGCAGTCTGTGTAGAACACGCTGCAGGGGGGGGGTTGCACACGGGGGAAAACAACTTGGAGCTGCAGAGGTGTGAACAGGTAGAGAGGCGGGGGGGCGGAGCTTAGACTCACCGCTTATGATTCCAGACCCGCAACAAACTAAAAGCTGCTTCCTAACAAGAAATTGTTCTCCTCCATAAAATTAATATACTTTATTGGGTTTACTGGATTTAAAGGGACAAAAATAGAAAGAAGTCTGCATCAAAGTGAATTTTTTTCCATCATCTCAGTCATCTTAACTCTGGGTGACAGAAAAGTCTATTCAAGGTTGTGGAAAATGGACAAAAGATCAAAGGAAACATAACGCTCATAATAATAATAATATATTTTTTTTAACTTGTCCTGTCCAACAGCTGGGAGGACAGATGAGAGCTAAAGGCCTCTTGTGTTGGACATGTTTTACTTTAACAACAGGGTTTATGAATCTTCAGACAAACCAGAGGTATGTCTGAATAAACCCCTTTTGGAATCGAGGCCAAACTTTAGTCATTTTAATCATATTTGGAAATCTTTTCGGGCTGTAAATAATTAAAATAAATAATTAAATAAATATCCCGACAGCATTTTGAATCAACACAAGTATTGCCAAATGAACTATCGCAATATTTCGGCGAGGCGATTTCTTTACTAACACACCCAGTGTTGCGGCTTCCAGTGCTTTCATTTCTGTGGGAAACTGATCCAAATGGCTCTAGACCCCTGGTCTGACAGATGACCAGGGAATTCCTCCAGAACTTGGTCACCGAGGGAACGGTCTGGTCGGCAAGAATTCTTGACCTTCATCTAAAAACACCAGTGGGATCAGTTTGAGTGTGTTATATATGCCACAATGAGCAACGGGACTTGTTCCCACAGCAGTAAACTCTACTATTTGTTGAGGGAATCAACTGTTGAAATGTCTTGTTTCCTCCACGTTCCATCACCTATTTCACCAAGAGACGCAGCAGAATTTGCTACTTAGAAGATCTGTAGAATTTGACCTTCTGCTCATTGCATAAATGCACGTTCTTCATACATTTAAGCAAGAAGACCCACTCTGATCACCCTTTGATCTAACTTTTAAGCTTTCCCAGTGGTCAAAAAAACAAACAAACAAAAAAAAAAAAACAGTATCATTTTCTAGAACATAGTTTCTGCAGAGCAGCAGTCGTTAGTTAGAAACTCACCGGGACAGTTGGTGGGGAGCAACCCCACCCCCACTTCCCATCAACAATTTGTTTACATGATCTCCTGCTAGCTTCCAGCCCCTCACACCCTCTACCTAACATCAGCAGTGCCATAAAAATGGGGATTGGAGCGATCCAGCCGCACAGTTTTGAGGCAGATGTTAGCTCAGATGAGGAAAACAAAGATGTACGAGTATCTGTTGGTCTACAAGTGGATGCATCAGAATGAAGAGGAGCTTGCGGCTTGCCGTAGCAGCTCCTATGTCACACCTACAAGCTTCAAAAACAGCTTTTTATTTCCTTCTGAAATGCAATTTTAGGCTTTTTTTGTTCTACAAATGTCCTCCATCATCAGAAAAATACCACAAGAACATGTTCAAAACACCATTTCTGAGTGATTTTTTTTAAAATATCTATTATTTTAACTAGAACATAATCTACAAAACACTAAATTGACTTTGACTTTTTTGCACAATAGTTAAGTTATTTATGATTTGAAATAAAAACACAGATGAAAATACTTCATCAGAGAAACCTTGAAACTCTTTGCTCTGACGCCAAATAACGGCCCGTCTGTGGTGGAGTTCCCCGCGCTCACCTCCTTGTCGGAGATGTAGAGGTGGTCTCCTCTCAGCATCACATAGCGGCTCTTCCACAGCTCTCTGAAAATCCCTCGCCCGCAGAACTTCCGGATCCAGCCCACCTTCTCCAGCTGGAAAACCGTCAGCGGACCGGAATCCTGAACGCCCTAAAAGACCCGAGCCATGGAAAAGAGTCAGGAAAAGCGAGATGTTCCACTGGATTTTTTTCTTAAAGAGAGGTTAAAAGAAAAAGGATGAAACATCTATAATCTTTCTTTGAAGGCATCAGGGGAAATCCTTTTGACTGGGAATGACAGAGAGAGTCCCTCAGCCGCCACGATTTTTTAAATAAAGTTAAAAGGGATGAAGGGAACGCAGATGAAGGAAGCGGAGCAGATGAGACGCCGCGTTATCCTGACCACAGAGGAGGAAGCAGATTAAAGCTTTTTGTCTGAGAAGGGAAAAAGAAGAGGAGACCAAATCTTCACGATGATCATGTTTGTCATGATCCTGCTGCTCTCTGCCAGCCTGACCTACTTTAATTACATAACAGCATGGCATTGACAGAGAGGAGCGAGCTGAGCTCCATAATGAGACCGCAAACAACAAAAACTCATTCAAAGAGGAATTAAAGATTGTTCTATTTTCTAAAGAAATTACTTTTAAAGGAGTTTGTGCTTTACAAACCCAAATTATTTCTTCTTGTGGACTTCTTTTAAAACGTGTGTTTTATTTCTGTCTAAAATCAGCATAAAATATTATGTTTTAATTAATATTATTTAGCTGAAGTTCAGAAAAATACAGTATTTATGGCTCAGACACCAAATTTTATGACAAAAATGATATTTTAGAGGGTTTTATTGTATCTTCAGATGTCAGTGTTTACATAAAGTTGGTTTTAAATCAGATTTATTAAAAAAAGTATCATTATTTCTAAAGTAATGGGTGATTTCTGACTAAAAAGAGTATTTTTTTCTAGGTTTTTATTATGATAGTTGTATTTTATAAATGTTGGACAAAAACATATAAAAAATATCATAAATGGCTAAAAAAAATAAGATACTAGTTTAAAAAAAACAGTAATAATAATTTCAATAAATGGTTTGTCTTTTTGTTCTGAACAATAAAGCTTTTATCAATGAGAAAATGTGTTGATTAAAAGAATCAACCTTTTTTTTCTTCTATTGAGCGACATGAATACCGATGATCCGAACCGGGCCGGTCTGATCCCGGTGTCACGTCACTGACGGACCTTCGTGTATGAAGTGACCCGGTTCCGCGTGGAACCAAACCCCGGAACAGAGGGAGAATGTGAGGAAGGCTGTGCCCATCCACTCACCCGCCTGCTCTGGTTGCTTTTCTTCATCCTCCCCGCTCACAATCACGCCTTCCGGAGAGGAGGTTCGGTCCGGCCCGGCCAGCTGGACGGTCCCGGCCCGGGTGGGGTGTGCGGCGGCTGCGCTCCTGCTGTGCGCCGGTGTTCGCTCGAACCGCGCCGGTTCTGCCGGTTCAGCTCCGCATCTGTTGTTCGGAGGGAGGCTGCATCCTCCTTGTGCGTGCGTGCATGAGTGCGCGCGCGTTTTCAAGCTGCTGATGATGATCGCGCTCTGTTGCTTTATGACTGACACGAGCTTCCTCTATCGGGGACGCGCACAGTCTACCGCCTTCATGCTGTTGAACGGCGCGCAACAGCGACATCTAGCGCCGAATCAAGGGAAGCGACGTGGACAGAAAATGAAGCAACCACAGCAAAATCAGAAATTCAAAATTATGTTTTCATAAAATAATATGAATTACAATTTAATGCAGAAATGTAACTTAATGTTAATGGCCCAATAAGAAATATTGGGGTAAGTTAATGTGTTGTGGGGTAAGTTAATGTGTTGTGACCCTTCTGGGCCACCGTAAATATCATTTAACTCCTGTGTTTAGAAATGTTTTATAAACTTTTAAGTCTTGCAGACTTATTTTAGTGTTTTAATGATTAACCAATTGATCTGATTTCCAATCAAAACATTTAATATTGATTAATCAAATTATGAGTTTTCTTTTTCTTTAAAACAAATTCTTGTATTTTTCAAATAAAACAAAACAAAAAAGCAAAATATAGCTGTTTGAATGTAAAAATCTATAATTTTGCTTATGACAATTCCACAGTTCTTTATCTCTAATCAAAAGTTTAAGTAAAAAATGTTAATAACAAGACTTATATCATTTTTAGAATAGTAATTTGAAAATAGAAATATATTAAATTGAGTTTTGTTAAATCATCAACTAAAAAATAAATACAAAATCAAATTACCTGATATTTTGACAGTAGTGAAAAAACTGAAACACAGTCTGTGTTTTCGTGGCAAATATATGACTTATAGATGCATACATTTTCTTTTTTGTTATGTTTTGGAATTCATTTTCTTGTTCTACGAGGAATAAATCAGAATCATCATCTACTACTTTTTATTGAAGGAGAAAAAGCTTGTTCACTTAAAGAGTTTTATCTGCAAAAGAGACAAAGAGAAACCTTAAGTAAATGTCTCTACTGTAAGAAAAAAAGCTTATTTTTAGAAAAAACAAACTTTTATTACAAAAAACAAGCAAATACTTTTAGTTCAATATATGTATTTTAATGTCTTAATCATAAGACAAGCTAACAATACATTTATTTATGTTCAAAAAGGACATTTTGTTGTGTCAGTCATCCGTCTGGCCTTTCCTCTCATCCGGGCAGGTCTCTGCAGAGAAAAACAGGCGTCAAACTCTGACCCCCCCTTTTCACTCTGATGTGTCACCAAAGACCCGGATCACCACAGGTGCCCGGTCATCCCAGACTTCCATCAGCCTTTTAAAACTAAAATAAACTCCCAAGTCTGGTCTGAGACGCTCCACTTTTTATTTTCTTTCATGAGAAGCATGGTCTAACTGCCCCAAACTCACACAAGCAACTTAACTTTTAGGAAATGATGACCTCCAGAGAAAAAGAAAAATTGACAAATCAGGTTAAATTTACAAAATAAAACAAATCAAGGGGAAAATGAAATGTTTTTACTATTCAAATATTTCACACTTAACACGTTGCAATAAAGATTCAGCATGAAAAGTAAGATTCCTTCAAAGTTGTGCAGCTTTTTGTTGAATGGGGGACATTTTATATTTATTTCTTCTATCTTTTAAAAAAATAGTTTAATTTTTTCAATTTACGTGCTTGGTAAAACATCACAAAAACACATGGCGGTATCATAAAGGTTAAAGCATCTCTGACCTGTTTTACCATCGTAGAGGAAGTCGGCTGGGACGTTGAATTTTAGACACTCTGCTATCCTCCTGTGTTCACCTGAAGCAGCCTTTAGCTCATCCATATCCTGGTGTTTCCCTTCCCTTCCTGGGTTCAAAAATGAAAACTGTGAGGAACGTGGAGAAGCTCGGCTTCAATTACAGCTCAGCAGAATGGCACAAGTGTTTAAAATATGCAAAGCAATGGCAAAAAATGGTGCAAACAGATCACACTGAGGCATGTGAATTAAAAACCAACAAGCCAGATTAATTTTTAAAAATGGGGAGGAATTTAATTATGCATGAAAAACCAATGACACAAATGGATTCCTGCATATTCATAAGATAATTGATAAGTACTGATTGAGGTAAAGAGTTTAACAAGCCCTATGTTTGCAAACAAAGTAATAAAGGAATTGTGCACACAAAAAATCAAACATTTTCTACTTGGAATTGACTTGAATTTGTCTTGTGAGGTTGCAAAGACCTAAAACTGGGGTTCAAATGGTGAGTTTCTCCCTCTTTTTAGTGGATAAAATCCTCAAAATGTCACATCATGTTGCACTTATAGACTCACATACATCAGATCAAGAATGAACTCAATGTGGGACAATTATGTGAGTATTTTGTAGAGAACATTTTTTGTTGGAACTTTTTAATACTGAAAAAAAACAGCAATTTTCTGTTTTTTTTTTTTTTGATAACTGAGTTTCTATAGTTTACAATTCTTATCTCAAAGTGAGATACGGCCCTGAAAAATTCCTCTGATACCATCAAACATTCACTACAATACTGCTATTCTGGTCCTGGTGTTTGTTTTTTCTGCCTATGTATATTTAGTGTATATAATGAGAGATTTTCAAGAGGCTTAATTTGTTTTATTATATATTTTTTCCCTTGAATCCAGAATCTTTTTTTGTTTTTTTCACATTTTCTTCTCTTTAATGCTTGATCCCTGGAGTTCTAGATGCCTAAATGAAAGTAGGTGGAGCCTGCTGCCCCCCAACGTCCTACATTCAAAACGTTTGATTGACAGATTTCATGTGTCTTTCAAGTGGTAGAAAGGGTTGGGCCTCCAACAAGGTCACTCCAGATTGGGTACGGTGGTTGCTATAGAAACTCAGACCTATCGCCGCCTGCTGACGTCGTGTGGCTTCAACATGGCGGCGTCCATGTTGCAAAAAACAAGCAAACAAAAAAAGGACTTAATTTGGTTGGAGGCGGTAGTAAACCATTTTCTATGGGTGTCACACTCACTCAGTCAACATTTGTCTCGTCTTGTCAAAAGTTCCTGGCTTTCACATGTGTTTTTGGTGGGTTTTTGACTCAGTTTCGTGGTAAAAAGTGTCAAGCTTGTTGTGTTTCGGTTGTCTTACTGTACATGAGCAGTGTCCTGGCCGGCCTTCCCTGGAAGACAAGGTTGTAGAGGGTGACCAGGCTGCCTGGGATGGACTGGTGCATGTGGGCCCGGCCCTGGTCGTCATAGGGAGACACCTCGCCGTCCACCTCTTTCACTCCTGCAGGAAAATGACAACAAACAGCCACAATAGGGGTTTCCATGAGCCATGCCGCATCACAAAGGACCAGGGTCATCCGTTACGTTAGGCTTTCAGACAATTGAACTGACGATAGTACCTTCAGTAATCCCAAAGCTTCATAATACTTGTACACAACTACTAATGCCGTAGTAGCAACTGTCCTCACAGGTGGATACAGACCGCCTGGAAGCGAAAAATGGCTAAACCTGTACAGGACATGCACGAAATATCAAGATTGTAGACTGCTCAGAGATCCAGTACAGAGAAAATCTTCATGCACACCTTTTTCCAAAGGCATGCTGCGAGCAACAGGTCGCAGCAAACACGTCTACAACACGCAAGGGTAAGTAAGGGTGACATAGGTGAGATGCATGTGTGTTGTACGGATATTTATTTCCCCAAACTCTACGCAATAAGTGTGTGCCCCTTGCACAATCCTTGCACGCAGCCTGGATGTTCAAAATGGGAAAATTTGACAATCAGTGCATCTTGCAGGTGCACTACGGGCGCTCATGTATCACCTGCAGCGAAAAGTAAGGAGTCAGTACTCGCACCTGTCTAAAGAGACTAGCATCACTAGCATTTTTAACACACACACAAAAAAGAACTTGTGTTGTTTTCTAGGACACCATTGATAAGCCTACCCTCATTTCCCATCATCCTTTTGTTTATGCTCTCTCTTGCTAGTTTACAGTCCCTCAAACCCACAACCTAACATTAGTGGTGCAACAGAAATGGTTAGCAATATTGTAGCTTTCCAGCCAGACAGTTTAGATCTAGATTCCAGCTCTAACGTGGAAAACAAAGACATTCTTGGATCTATTTATCTGCAGGTTGATCATAAGAATGGAGCGGAGCAGGGAGCTCGTGTCCCGCCGATGTTAGCTTATGTCACCGCTACAAGCTTTTTAGAGCAGTATTTTTTCATCTGCTCCTGATTCACAACGATTTGAATAAAGAGATACTCAGGAATAAAGTTTTAATTTTGTATATGTCCTCCATTATCAGAGAAATGCTACAAAAACACCATTTTCATTGAAGCGGGTGCTCCCACACTACCAAAAAACCCACAGTGGCTGCATGGGGGTTTGTGACTACAAGGCCTGAAGGAACTATGTCTGTCATCCTCTGTCAACACTACTGTCAGATGTACAACAGCCATGAAACTCATTTTAACCCCGTCCGGTCCTTGGTATTTTTTTGTACCTTCTTATTCTATATTTTTGTGTACTTTTCTATCTGTAAGGTACTACTACTACTACTACTGCGTTCTACAACTATCTCTGTTTTAGCTTGTCAAACGGTTCTTCTCATCCTGAGAAGTTCATGGCGTTGTTGACCTTATATTAATCTTAATAAACCTTCAACAATACTGACATCAATAATGCTGCCATCAGCCACTGTGACGGCTAAGATTTTTTTAAAAACAGAGCTTTTTCTTCTCTTCCGGTCGTCCTTTTGAAGGCATCGTTTTTGTCAGAGATACCAATCTGTCAGCTCGGCCTTTCAGGGGCAAAAAAGGTCTGTTTAAAAAGTTTTTTGGTGATTCCTTTTATCTCTTTTCTTCCGTTTGTTGACGGTGGGCCACTTCTTACCTGCACTGACCAGATGTAAGCTGTGGTTGGACGTGTCAGGGTCAGGAATTGACATGTTGAATCGGAAGAAAATGCATGTGCCGTTTCTGCAACAAAACAAAACAAAAAAAAAAACCTCCAGTTGAAGGCGCTGCCAAGACTGCCAGACTTCAGCCGGACCTTCATGTGTTCTTCCTGAACTCACGTTCTGATAGCCTCAGTGATGAGGAAGGTTCTGTTGTCGCCGTTGTGCTTCATCTCCACCGTGGAGCTCTCGGCACTCCTCAGTATATTCTGGCCTGCAGGGTAGTCAGCGAAGGCCTCTACCAGAACCCAACGAACATCTGACAGCTGTGAGGAGAAACGGCAAAACAATGGAAAAGGGAACCTTCTCCAGCATGAAAAAAAAAAAAATCTCCTCCTTAAGAAGTGTGGCCTCCCATCTTCAGCTGCTCCCCACCTGGTGCAGGTCGTGGCTCTCCACCTTCAGCGGCAGGTCACAGTCGTCTGCCGCAGAAGCTGGGCAGCAGCCCAGCAGCACCAGAAGCAAAGCGGCGTTCCGGAACAGAAGCGGCATTCTGGATCAGCAGAGCCTGCTACAGTTTGGAAGCCAGGAAGATTTGGAGAGATGCTGCTGGTGAAGCGCTGGACGATGGAGGCCGGGTCAAAGATTCTGTTTGCTGTGTTGTGTGTAACAATTAACTGGCATCCCTTCGGACGGTTGCCTCATCCAAACCGGACCCTGGACATCACGGGAGAACTTCACAACCCTTTGAGGAAAGAAGGTGAATGTAAAGAAACAAAAAGCAGCAAACTGGTGCTTTACTGGTGACTTTGCAGAAAAGAGTAAAAGAACAAAAATGTCGGATTCTCTTTGTTTGTTATTTTTATGTTTTTGGCTAAACTTCATTAGTTGTTTGGAATTTTTCTAACAATTTACTTTTTTTTTCCTTTTAGAATATTTTGCAGCTTTTTGTGTCACTTAATTTCCTAAATATAGAGTATTTATATATGTTTTTGGTTTGATGGTTTGTGTCTACTTTTTTATCCTTCCCTTCATTCATTTAATTGCTTTCTTCTCTTCTTCAAAAACATTTTTCTTTTTATACTTTCGGTCAATAATTCATCTATTATTAGTCTTCCTCAGGATTTCTGAAGGTAAGTTTATATTTCTATTGATTAGTCCGTGCCACAAGTCAGAGGCGACTTTCTGATGAACTCCTGCTGCTCTGCAGAAACACAGTCCTAGAAGACATCACTGGGTTTTTGATTTCAATCTCAAAACAGAAAAATCCTCAGTAAAAGACCTCTGAGAACACTTTGAAAACAGCTCACAAGATGATCGGAGTGGGACTTTAAGATGAATTACACAATGAAAAAAAAAAGACCTGACTGAAAAAGCTGACTAAGGTTAAGGACAAAACACTCCAGACCGCCTTAAAACACTAAATCTAGCTCCTTAAGTGTTAAATAAGGAGAGGTTTTTTCTGTTTTTATATATTTTTGTCTGTTCTTAATCAATGTTTTCCTTTTTTAGAAGTTGCTTTCATCGTCTTTTGTTTCTATTGGCGTGTTTTTACCTTTTTTTGTCAAATATATTCATATTTTATTCTTATTAACATCTTTTTTGTATGAATGTGTGCTCATAAAGTCCAGATGAGCCTTTTATGCTCTTGTTTTTTATGTTGTTTGACCTCCATTTTTGGTCAGTTTGGTGTTTTTGAGTTTTCGCAGAAGGTAAACATGCGAAAGGCAAACAGACCTATAGCCAGTGCAAATGCTGGCTTCCTGATAAGCTGGGAAAAACCTGCTGACAACAGCAAAAAAATGTAAATAAGAATATAGAACAAACACTCTGAAAGTGGTTGCAGGAGAGGCTGATCATCAGTCATATAAATGTCTGCATTTTTGCTACATACAGATCAGAGCAACATTTTGGTAATCTGTAATATTGAAACAAACGTTTTTTTTTCCTTTTAATTTATACAAAAATTAGAGTTGCACAATTTATTCACATAAAGAAAATAATTTCACCTCCAAATATAATTTTTATTTCATTTTAAATAACAAAGACATGGCATGCGGCCTGTTTGTCCTGATAACTTTGAGGGAATTTGTTTAAAAACATAAAAAATTCAAATTAAATTTTTCCATCTGATGTTTGTGTGAAAAAAATGAGCCTGTTTTGAGCTATGGTATCGCTAAATTGCTTTTTAAGTATAAATAAGCTTAAAAGAACAACAAAATGAAATCTCTTGCTTTGTTTTTTGACTTGCAATATTTATTTGACGTTCAGTCGTTCACTCACAGAAACCTACAGATCCAAATAGTAACAACAAACGTGACGGACTGTTGATCTTAAAGGTCAAAAACACAAACCTGGACAAAGAGGGGATCCGATTTGACCAAAGGTGCTGTGGAATGTTTGATTTCATGGGCTTCAACACGTCTGTTATCTCTATGATGAATAAAATCAATAGAAACTACCGCTTTCCACCAATCAAATCAACAACATTGTGTGGCACCAACATCAGATTCTAGGCCTTATATAGTTTTTGCCATCAGGTTTTTTTTTTTTGAGTGTCGTATTGTTCTGTGCACCGGTGTTCCAAACATTCCAGACGGTTAAAAAACACGGAAACGGGATCAGCGGATGCTGTCCGGATGCATCACAGCAATGCCCGACCGTTCACACGCATGAAGGCGGGCGGAGGGAGCCAGGCTGAGCGTCCAACGCAGGAGACATGGATAGAGAGCAAACTGGGGGGGGGGGGGGGGGATGCTGTTTAGCGCCTGTTGCTATGGCGACTGGCCCCCTGTGATCTGTCGCTGCCACCGATCTGACCCGTCGCCGACATCACCTCCTCCAGAAAGCTGAATGAGAACAAACAAACAAAAAAAAGAGAGAGAGAAAAAAAAATATAGCTCCAATAGCTCCAATAATGTTTCTATTTAGCTGCTGCTGCTGGAAAACACAGGATCCTATAGCGTTCCAAGGCTGTAAGGATGTCAAATGTTAAAGGATAAAGTGAACAAACACACGGTGCATTGCAAAAAACACATACGTTTGTGTAAAACGCTCTATTTCTTGCTGGCAGCAGACAAACTCTGAGTGGATGATTAACAGACGCCAACAAGGTTGTTGCCCTTTTGATGGCTTCTCCAGTCAAACTCCAGCCAACCTTTTTTCCCATCATTTTGAACGTGATCTTCAAATTAAACCAATGGAAGGAGGTTTGTTGTAACCAGCAGGGGTTACTGAGGACAGGAAGGATGTGTGCTCAGCGTGTCGGTTTTGCAGCTGCCTGAAATAAGTCATGTCGGCGGTCTGACACCTCTTCGTGTTCTGGATGGTGCTTCCTCCCAGGACGATGCGGACGCCGGGGGTGTTGCGGTTTAGGTTGTAAACAGTCAGGGCTTCTTCATACGTGGCTCCACCAATGATAAACACCATGATGTCTTGTGGCCTGGAACACAAAACACAAATGTTGGTCCTTTAAAGAGCCGTGAAAAAAAAAATACATAAATAAATAATAATAATCAACTTTTTGAGGGAATGTTAACGCTGATTCAATATTTTAATCCATTCACACATTTCTGCGTTTTCTTCTAAAAGAAAAACCTGCTCTTTGAGCAGCAGCCCCTCCCAACCCATGAGTGGGTCCTCACATTGTGACATCACAAAGTGAGGAACAGCCCCTTCCAAGAACAGTCTGGCAGCCCCGCCCCCAGGATAACACCAACTTTCTCCACTGAGGTAGCGGTGATCGGCTTTCAATTTTTAAGCATGATATCCGTCTTTGCAAAAGTCCGGACGTTTTTTGTTTTCGTGGGCGAAGCGCAGACACGGTGCCGACGCCGGCTCTAGGTTGATGTCATGAAGTGGGCGGGACCCACAAGGAGAGAAAGGCGGAGCCTCAGAGATGGAGTTGTCTTACTTCCAGGTAAGAAAATGCTGCAAAAATAACTAATATTTCATTAAACTTATGTTCATTATTGTTCCAAAGGTGATATTTTATCATATATATATATATATATATATATATAAAAGACACGACATCTTCCATTAGAATAAACTACATTTGTCAAAATTTGACTAGCTGAGTGGCTTTGTGGTAGAGTGTCCACTCAGAAACTGGAAGGTTGTGGGTTCAAAACCTCCCCGCTCCCCGCTCACATTGTAAAAACTTCTCCTCTGAGGCATTTAGGCCAAAGTTAAAGTCTGAGTTTTGTCTGGAAGTCTTTGGAAAGATTTAACCATGGATTCAAACCCACAAACTCCTAGTTACAACGCGGACACTCCACGACTGGGACACAGAGTGGCATTTTAGTTAATCCCCCCTTCCCGAAAGGTGTGAGTTCTTCAACCCTCAGGTGTGTGTTACCTGTCCCTGAGGCTGCTGGCTCCCAGGTAAGGAAACTGACTGTCTTTGAGCCGACCTTTGATCAGCTGATCCAGCGTGTCATGGAGGAGAGGTTGATGCTGAGTGTAGACGTTCTCCACCCCCTGAAAAGACAACAACACAGACTAAATAACTCCACCCCTGAAACATTTTTACATCAAAGCTGGATATTAGAGTGTCTTAAAGGGACAAAACTTGGTTAATGTTTTATTTTGAAACAGGAACTTCCTGTTTTCAATCTAAAATTACCTACTAATATCTATAAATATCTTTAGCAGTGACAGCTTTCATGTGACGGTCTGGTTGCATTGACTCCTTTAACCGTATATTGACATTCATATCCTATTATGGAGAATCCTATCTCATTAGCATGATCCAAACTTTGCTGTATAAAATGTAAAAATATAAATTTCTTGATAATGAATTCTTTACAATGCAGTTACACATTGGTAAGAATGTGTGGATTAAATTAGAGGTAAATAAGATGTCAACATTTTTGCATCTTAAATTAACATTGTTGTGACCAAAACCTAACAAATCACCCAACATCTCATAATCGATACTATCTAAGTAATTACTATCAAATTATTAAAACTTGTGGATTTAATTAATGAGCTTAAATTTACTCTTAAGTAAAAAGAAAAATGATTCTCTGTCAATTCTTTAGTGGGCTTTAGAGGGTGATCTTTCAGGAGGTTATTCCTGTAAAAACATGTGAGGTGAGCTCTAGTTTGACCCAACAAACAGTTAAAAAATGGCCGACTTGTAACGCCTGAAAAACAAGCCCCTATTATCAACACTCCACCTCCATGCTTGAAAGCTTCCACAGTCCCTGTTCTCATTTTTCAATACTCTATAGTTTCTACTAAATGAAATTTCTCCAGCGCAAGTTCCTCTTTAGGAAGACAACCTTTTGTCCTGGATCTGCAAGTGATCTCTCGAAACAAACCATATTTGGTTAGTCGTTTTCAAAACATACAGCGATGACCTTTAGCTAGCCGGCTAAGTTGACTGTGTGAAGGTTCAGGCCGAGCTCGCAGGTGTTTTGAAATCCCCGTCCAACAGATGAACGTGCAGGAACTCCTAGAGACCATTTCTTACCGTTTTCACTCTCGCTATGTACGCAGATTATAACCAGGCGTGCATCGATCCGATTGTAGTCAGAATATCTGTGTTCTAGCAACAACAAAAGTCAAATTTGACTGTTTTTCACCTGTTCTTCTAGACTGGAGAATGAAAACGTTCCTATAAACGTTCAAAAACAACACTCTCTGTCAATCTTCAGGTAGATCTATTCGACGGGTTTCATTTTTTCCTTTCAGGT
Source organism: Oryzias curvinotus (assembly GCA_023969325.1). Classification (NCBI taxonomy): domain Eukaryota; kingdom Metazoa; phylum Chordata; class Actinopteri; order Beloniformes; family Adrianichthyidae; genus Oryzias; species Oryzias curvinotus. The sequence continues at coordinate 8,350,193 of CM043716.1, read as the reverse complement.
GCTCAAAAAGTTGTAAAAGCCGCAGAAATCCTAGTGAATAATCTTTTTTTTCTTCAAATGTGTTTGTTTGTATGCAAAAAACAGTCAAATAAAAATGCTTTATTTTACATTTTGATTCAAATATGACTGTTATTTTCTTTCTACCTTTTTCTGATGGGTTTTCTGAGACGGGGTTAGGCGGGTGTGAGGCTCCTGCTTCCTTACCTGATGTTTTGTTTCTTCAGTTTAATTTGATTGAATTTCTCACAGGCCTTTAAAAAAGAAACCATTATCCATTCATTTATATGCATATCTAGACGCAGAGGTATATCTATATGTTATTAAAAAAAACTATTAGGATCATCTAACACGAAAAATATGATAAAAAATATTTTAAAATGACTTTTTTGACCAAACTGGGGAGAAAAACACCAAATTTTACGAACAGGATTTTGCTTATTAACAATTAAAGATGGTTTCTGATATTTTTGCATTTTGAAACAGTTTTGTAGCTCGGAAACACTGACAAAATAAGCGAGATGACACTTCTTGCTGCTTTAAGTTGTACTATATTTTTCATTTGGCTAAAATTACCTACAAGCCCATTCACGTTACAGGACTTTTGTCCAAAGTCCCTGCTTAGTGGACTATATTTACATTTTTTTAAATAAATAATCCAAGTTTTCATCTTAAGGACACAGTGAATTCATAACGAGTCTTTGTAAAATGTTTGTTAAAAAAAAAAAAAGTGAGTATGTGCTTGAATTGCATTAAAATATCATTCATCATTCATTCATTTGCGTTAAAATAGATGAAACCATATAGTCTTTTAGGGGGTAGTGAGGGAATTCAGACATAGTTGAGTTGTACCTTAAGTCCTTTAAAAAACTGTTTAGTGATGGAGACAGCGTCTGTGGGCGTGATGAGGTCACTTCCTCTGATTCTCTTGCCGCCGTACTCCACCACCGCCTGCACCATCTGTGAGAGGCGAGCAGAAACCTGTCAGCTTCACTGCCCTCTAGAGGCACGACACCGCAACTGCATGCTGAACCTGGCTCCACAATGCACCGTCCGACCGAGCGTTCGTTCTATTGATGCAGACTATTTTCCGATGGTAACATGGAAGCTAAAACTGCGGTGAAGATGAGGAGTTGGGTGAGGAAGCATCACCCTGCGGTGTCGCTCAGACACGCCCCTCCTGTTCAGGTCTTCCATCAGGGATGGGAGGATGCTGCTGCTGTGGCGCTCGTATCTTAAAGCGTAGAGCATGACGAGACGAACGGCGTCCAGCTCCGAGATGCGAGGATTCTGCAGCAGCCTCCGGACACCCTGAAAGACGACATTTCTTTATTCTTCCGTCAAAAACCAGCTAAAAAAACGCATCATTTCAAAGAAAATGCTTAAATCAAATTGACACAGAGAACATGGAAAACAGATGACTACCTGCTGAGCGTTGGAGTGGTCGTTCTGACACGCCAGCTCCTGCTCCACCTCCGACACCTCCATCAGCTTCCGCTCTGACACCAACCGGGACAGCTCCCCAACCACCGTCACGTGTTTGGACACGGTTCCGGACATCTTCTTGAACTGGGGGTAGTTATCGACAAAAGCCTGCAAAAAAAAACAAAACCCACAGCGCAGGACTATTACGACAAATTAAATCATCTTTAAAAAAGAAAGGCGGAATCAGACGGAATCAGACCTTCATGTCACTGATGGACTCCAGCTTCTCCTGACCTTTGGGTTTCTTCTTCTGGAAATCCTCCATCAGGTTCTTGATGTTCGTGCCGATCTCTCCGAAGTTCAGGTACAGGTTCTATTGTCCGGAAGGAAATACAACATTTTATCATCCAAAAGCATTTCCAGTTTCTTCAAAGACCCACTCCCATGACACTGGTGTTTCTAACAGCTTCTTGAGTCATTTTTTTTTTTTATATAATGGAAGACGTATAAAATAATTAAAGATTAAAACGCATTTCTTAGATTTCTTCATTCCAATGGTGTTAAATCAGGAGCGGATAAAAAGACGGTTTGAAAAAGCTCGGCTCTGTAAGCAAGCCGCTGCCATGGGCGGGGCAACGTCTCCCTTCTCCCATAATTCTGATGCATCCACTTGCAGACAGACGGATCCTTTAACGTCGCCATTGTCTTCGTCTGAGCTGGAATCTGGCTCAAAGCTGTGCAGATGGAGAGCTCCTAAATTGCTCGCCATTTTTGTTGCACCGTTAATCTTAGGCTATGTCTGAATTCCCGCCCTAACCCCTAACTACTAAAAAAAACTATATGGTGCTGCACTATGTAGTGCCCTGGATTTTAAAAGCAATTCAGACACCATGCTCACTACTTTTTCTTTTTTTTTTATAAGACGTCATCAATTAAATGAATCTAAAATTGATCTAATTGATATGAGCGTTATGCTACGATTATTTATGAGTCCACTGTCTTCTCAAGATAAAAATGTTGATGGTTTATTAAAAAAACTACATTTAAATACATTTTTTTGGCAAAAATTGCTCTGATGCAATGCATTGTGGTCTATATACGCCGAGCATCGATGCATGCTGGTTTTTCGCAGAGACTCCTGGGAAATTTCTAGGGCACTGGATTTTGGAATTGTAGCGCTACTAAATGGCGAACGCACTATATAGTTCACTATGTAGTGCGTAGGGAAGGAATTTGGACACAACCTGAGGCTGGAGGTGTGAGGGGCTGTAAGCTACATGTAAACAAATGTGTGGCGGGAAGACGGGGAGCGGCTGCTCAGCCACAACAGTTACGCCCACAACTCAGAGGTGAATTTGTAATGCTGCTCTGCAGAAACTATGTCCTAACCCAGCGGCCCCCAAAACCCAGGCTGTGGACCGGTACCAGTCCGTGGGTCATTAGGTCTTGGGCCGCACAGAAAGAATAAATGATTTACATTACTTACTGTTTTTAATTTATTTGGGAATCTGAAAGATGTTTTATTTTGAAAAATTGCCCGATTCTCTGTTTCATCCGTCTATGTCACTCTGGACGCAGGCCAAGACGCTCTTCTGGGTCACGTGATTGGATACCGCTAAAATAGAACCCAGGAACTAGCAAAATGAGTAAAAAAGTGGAAAAGGCCCAGCCAGGAGACAGAAGAGGAGCCTTCCACCTCCAAAAAAAAACAGAAAGCTACATTTAATAGACAGTACTTCTTTTTTGCACCATGAGTGTGGGAAGGGGGGAGGATGATGAGACCTGTGCCATGTACAATGTTGTGCGTGCCAAAATAAAAGCTCAGGGTCTGTCTTGTCATGTCTCTGTTCCTCGTTTATTGTTGCTTTGCTACAATAATAATCTACCCACATCTTAAAAACTTTGTGTGACATCGTTCTGGTCCGTGGCAGTAAAAAAGTTGGGGACCACTGTGCCTAAACGACACAAGTTTTTTTATTTTTATTTTGGTTAAAAACGGCATAATCGTGAGGGAATTCTTATCAAAAGATGACCCGAGTGGGTCTTCAACTGCAAAAAGTGAATATCAGAGGGAGATCCAAACATTCTGAATGAAAACTAAAAAAATCAGTAAGGAAAGCATCAATGGCCTCCTCCGTTCTGCGACTCACGTTGGCGTAGAACTCGTCGTTCTCTGCAGACAGAACCACCTCCTTCAGGTCTTTGCTGATCCCTGGAACTCTGGACAGGTCGATCCGGTTATTATTCAGACCCAGAAGCTCGTGGACCATTGCTTGATATGTCCACTAAAACACACACAAACACCTCTTTGAGGCGGAAGCTTCTCAAACTAAAACCTGTAGGTTTGGAATCATTTATTGCTCTATTTTTGACCGAAAACAGACCAAACATGCAAATATTTGATCAATGTTATAATGTATTTTTGCGGCTTCTCTGCCAAATAAATAGCTAATTCATAATAATAATAATAATGAATGGCAGCTTAAGCCACAAACATCCCGGCGGTGCGTCACCTGGTTAAGGAGCGGCGTGATGGCGTCATCGCTGCGGTCTAGGATCAGAAGCAGAGGAGGAACTTCCGTCTTCCTGAAGTCAAAAAGTTCGTATTCTTTGGTGATGATTTGCTGAAAACAGACAGATGTTGTCACAGAGCTGAACCAAAAAGAAAGAAATAGACTTTTTTTTGCTTCCTGCATTCCAAATCTTCCTTTAGCATTTTCTTCAGAGAATTTCAATTTGCCTGTGTTTAATATACTTTAATAATGCAGCTCTATTGCTGCTTAGAGAATCATCAAACTAAAAGTAAATCAACTTTTTTTTTAATTAATTTTATTTTCTAACATTATTTAAATTAAGAATAATTCAAAGTAATTTTTTTATAAATATTTAAGTATTGAATTTTTGCTTCATTGAACAATTATTAGTAAAAAACAGCAAAGTATGAAGCCTAAAGTTCAGCTTTTTGAGACTTCTTTCTAAAAATGATTTTAAAAGCTTCCGATTAAAATGTCATTTTGGAATAATCTCAAAACAACTTGCATTGAGCCCTTACCCTATTTCTTTTGACTATATATCCAGTGAAACATAATTTTAGTAATACAGAGACTACATTTATTGATATCGGTTTCTTAACGGCTAAAAGGCGTAATGCACAGGTTTGGAAAAATATGAACACAGACCTAGCATAAATCAGTGGCTACAACAAATGTTGTATTGCCTTCCTTTGGAAAGAATAATGTATATTCATAAAAGCAAACAACACCTATTTCAGGAAATTTGGGAACCCTTTCTTAATTATATTCAAAAATTAGACCTAACAGATGATTCAACAGATTTTTTATCTCAACTGCATAGAATTTTCAGCTTAAAAGCTTTTGATAAGGAGAGCTGTGACGGTATCATGTAAGAGAAGCAATGTTCATTGTTAAGTTTTGTTTTATGTAATTATTATTCTTATTTGTTTGATTGCAGATGCTTGTTTTGAGTGAAATGTCATAAAAAATAGTTTTTATTTTTTTTTTTGAATTATTTTCTTTCCCTTTTGCTTTTTGTCTTTTTATAAGGAAAATGTAACTGGTATCACTGAAGTTGCTGTGTTGTCATGACTAATTCTTTAACTAAAAAGTTGTGGGGGGAAAAACAATGTCATTTTGGTGAGAATGTGGGGTAACGGGGTGTCATTTCTCTGTAAACCTTGACACTTTCCGCGAGGCGTTTGGACATGTCTGAGGACAGCTGGTAGCGGATCATTGGACATTTCTTCAGAGCCAGAAGAACGGAGGTCAGACCCTGAGTGCAGCGAGTCAACATGGAGGGTTCCCAGCTCCGCCCCTGACAAACCAACAAACAGATGCAGCAAATAAGATATCCTCATTTATCAAACCAAATCTGTCATGTGAGGCAAAGCAGCTAAAAAAGAAAAACTTACTCTAGCGACTCCCTGCAGGTTGAGGGAGAACAGGTGAGGATTCACAGCGATGAAATCTCCATAAAACTCCTGGAAAAACACAAGAAAATCTTCCTGGATCTGAACTTTAAGAGTCTTTCTGAGCTGCAGAAATACAAGCTAAAACACTCAGATGCAGAATTTTTATAAAAACTCATTTTTTTGCTAAAAAAAAAAGATTGTTCCAAGTGTGTTTTTGATAAACAATAGAGTTATAAGCATATTACTACATCCACTGATGTTCTTCCGGACTGTCATCATTACTGGTGTTTGTTATAGAATGAAAAGTTTTATTTACGGGCAATTTGGTGTAGTAACTGCTGTGTTTTAATCTTTTAAAGTTCCACTCTGGTTCTCATGTATTTTAAAAGTGTTTCCTGTGGTGAAATTTGCCTCTGAGTTGTGGGCGGAGCATCATCCATCTGTTTACATGTTGTTCTGCTAGCTTACAGCCCCTCACACCCCAGTCTAACACTGTAACAACAAAGGCGAGCGATATCGGAGCCGTACCGTTTGGAGCCAGTTTCCAGCTCGGACAAGAAAAATGAAGACATACATGGAATTATTTGACCATTAGTATGTGTATGTGGCTCGCTAAGTTACATGTGTTACGGTGTTTCTTTCTTTTCACAACAATTAGAATAAACAAATACTCAAAAAATGCTATTTTCTCTATACGTGTCCTCCGTCATCAGAAGAATGCAACAAGAATGTGATTAAAAGACCAATAACAGGATTTTCATAAGAGTAGGTCTTTAAAAGGATTTGTTGCCACCTAATAGTTACTTTTTTCTACACAGTCAATAACTGCTAAGACACCAAATAAAGGGTTAAGATGAATCTTGAAACCTACAGACAAAACCTACAGATGCATTGTAAATGAGGGAAAAAAATATGTCCAATAGATTGAAGATTTAAAAACCAAATAGGAGCCGATGCTCACCTGGACCTCAGCCACCACCTCCTGTTCATCCGCCTCAGCCAGAATTTTGATCTCACTCTTACCGATCACGTTACTGAAGTCTGAAACACAAGAAAATAGAAGCTTAGTGGGGAGCCTAGTTTCTTTTTGCATACTTACAAAAATCAAATCTTTTTTATTCATTTGTTTCTTACGTTAGTTATTTTGCTTTAATGATTTTTTTATTCTGGAAGCAAAAATAATTAACGGATTGAATGAACTCTAAACAGATGAACATTAACACACAGATGAAGTAGACGCTGTATTTGGGCCTCCTCAGCTCCTGGATTAGATGCTGAACGTTCTCCTGCACACAGAGCAGGACAGAACGTTAAGAAACTTTCCACACACAAAAAAAAAACAACAAATAAGAACAAACCGTCTGTTGGTTTTGTACCTTAGTGGGACGGAGGAAGCAGATGGCCTTCAGGTGCTTCATGCTGTCTCTGCTCTGAGAGTCGATCCGCTCGAACAAGTAAACCTCCTTCTGCAGGATCTCGGACTGCGTGTACACCACACTGACTATGCTGGTCTGACACACAACACAGGTAGATTCGGTTCAAAGTGCATGTCATAGCCAAAAAATAAAAAAGAAATATGCATTTAGTGAGACGAGCAGCAGAGCTAAATATGTGGCTTTTGCGTGGTTGCTGTTAAATCTTGTTTTTATCTCCAGTAACAGGTCAGCTGTTGACCGTCCGGTGCCTGAACGGAAGATGGAGGAGACTTGAAAGATGCAGATGGAGGTAGTATGAGTGCTTCCTCGTGAGTAGGAAAACAATTTTTTACAGTCAAAACTCCACCGAAATCCTATCTTTTAAGGAAATGCTGGCCCACACAAAGGAGTTTTGTTAGAAAAAACACATCCACAATTTGACAATCATGCAGAGGATGCTGCTCTAAATCTAAAAACGTGACTCATTTGAAAAACAAAGCCATTAACGTTTACATTTATTTACTTTTGTACAAGTTTATCATTAGAACTGTAAACTGAAGACGTAACTCCTGTGTTAGCATAAGAGAAATACCAACAAAAGTGAAACAAAGGGGTGACAACATCACACAGGAAGGAAGCAGCAGGACACTACAATTGTCATGTGAGGCAAAGCAGTATAATATGACAGAATGACGGGAGTAAAAGTGTCATTGATTGTCCCACCGTCTCTTTGTCCATGAGCAGCACCTTCATTCCGGGCCCGCTGTTCTCGATCATTTTCGAGATGTACTGCTTCACCGCGAGCGTCACGTTCATGATGGCCTCGCTGACGCACAACAACCGTGAAAATGAATCAACCAGGAAGAAAAAGCAGCAGCAGCCTCCAAGAGTCTGTGTCGCTCCGTTCGAGGGATTTTCTGTGGTGCGATGTTTGAGGAGGACTGAGCTGTTGTGACAACACTGAAAGTCTTTTCCGGGTTGGTGACGTCATCACGTCGTGCGTTGTAAAGTGGGAGGGACGAACTGCGCAGGTCTTCTGGGACTTGTTTTTAACTGTTAACAGTGGTGTTTTTTTTTTCTAATTACTTCGTTTTTCGTGGAATAATTACTTTAAAATGTGTGTTTAAAAAAAACAGTCAAACTTAACATTTTGGCAACATTTAAATCATTTAAAGCATTAAGGTTTTCAATTAAATTAACATACAACTAAATTTTCTTGTTTTCTTTCACTGGAGTGCTGTGTTTTCACTTATAACAACTGCCCTTATGGTCTTTACTTACATCCATAATAAACCATAGCTTTTCCATAATCCTGTATCCTCCTCTGATCCTGTCTCTCAGCCTCCTTTTACCAACAAAATAAGCCTACTTTATAAATACCTAATTAAAGGCAGGTTTTAAAGCAATAGATTTTATAATATGGACATACATTGGCTTAAATCCCACCCAAAAAAATAAATTCATATAGTATCAACTATAAATGAAGGCCAAAAACTTTAATAGCAAATCAAAGTAAAAAGTCACCTATTGTTTGATCCATAAGTAACACATATTGATGATTGTTTTGTTTCTAGTAAAAATGTCTAAATGTAGCATACATTTTGCCAATAGACATCACCACTGACTACACAATAGTTGAAAACAAAAGGCTAACAATTGTTAGCATGATGCTAATACTGTCAAGATTTCAAAATAAAGTAAAACAAAATAGAAACATTAAATAAATTTCCTCAAAATGTTATTTTAAATGTAGCCTAAAAATTTTAACAATGAAATATTAACATTTGCACGTGTTATTAATTGTAAGAACTATTGTTTTCCTAAACTGATAGGACTTAAGGGCATGTTTCTGCAACAATACGGCAAAAACTCTTAATAAGCACACTATATTTACAATAAAGAAATGTTTTTACTTTAAAGCACAAATGTTAAAATCAAAACAATGTCAAATTGGTGTATTTTATGGTTGGTTTGAATGATCACCGTTGTCTGCGGAAGAAACCTAAATTAACCTGTATATTTAAAGATTTTGCTTGCTAAATAAAAATGTAAGTCTCTCAAAATTAAATACTACTATTTAAAACGAAGGAATAGATATCTATAAATGTCAGTATATATTATAAGATCATTAGCATCGTGCACAGGTCCTAGCTAAAAAACGACCTGTTTATGATAAGAACTATTTATAATGTATACCCTTACGACTATTAAGCTAAAATATTACAATGTTTTCAGTGTATGCTTTAGAATTCGTTAAAAAGTATTTGAATAAGCGTATTATTTTGTATTTATGCCAGAGTGCACGGAGGCTAACGATTAGCATGCTAACATCATGCCATTATGTGGCAACAGAGGGCAATGGACTCCGCGTAGAACTATTTTGTCAAAGATAGCCCTCCGCTCATTTTAAGTGGCTTGCGAAGTGATACTTTTTTCACTTTATAACATTTCGCAAAAATCTTACACGATGTTTCTATACGAGGAAATATCACTCCGCCTTGTGTGAACGTAGTACCACCAATAGAGACGGCAAGATCCATTGAGAGAGCGGAAGGATACACGGCGGAGTTCTCGCCGCACAACGAACGCAGACTCGAGCGTGTTTATGGTTTCAAACGTGATGATATATGTCCCGGAGACCAACGGGCGCTGCATTTATTATTTTATAAACCGCAAAATTTAAAGTAACAATTTTAACGAAATAGTTATGTATTTGCCATTTGAAAAATCCATGTGAGGTAAGTGGGCACGTTGCACTCTTGTTTGGACGCATTTCTTACAAAGTACATGCAATCCCACAGTTAGCTTTTCGGCTAATTTTAGCATTGTAGCTAAAGCTGCTGAGTGAGTGGGGGTTTAAGTCGAGTAAAGCTAGTTTCTATTTAGTAAATGACACATTTAACTATCTGTTTGTACGATTACGGGGAGCAAAAGTTATTAAAAATATTTTAATGTTGAATAACATTCAGTAATTAGGATGAACAGCTGTGTAATTTCATGAAATCTCTCATCTTTCAACAGCACATTAGCTTAGCTTGCTAACCAGCAAGGCTAATACATTTGAAGTGTACCTGATTTATTGTTTAGATATGAGTATAGATATGAATAACAACTTAGTATGACGTTTTAATAGTATTGATTAGTCTTTGCAATCAAAAAATAGAAATCGTTTAGCTACAAACACGTTAAACTTAAACAATAAACCGAGAATTCGTAATTAAGCTAGCACGATAAGGTGTGAAATCCTTGTCAATTATAGTTAACCTCTTTTCTGCTTGCTCAACCAAAACGTAAAACATATTTTGAACATTTTTTAAAGAGAAGATATTGGCCAATTTTAGCATTGTTTTTAAAGCAACTTGTATAACTTTTGCCAAATGGTGTCAAATTGTGGCGTAAGGATAGTCAAATGTAAAAATGTTGTCTTCATTTTGACATTTAAATGCACTTAAGATCAGTTCAGAACATTTAAAAGTCCCACTCCAATCATCTTTTGATCTATTGTAAAAGGCTTCCCAGTTTTTGTTTTATTTTATTTACTTATTTATTGTAATTATTGGTTTTACCATAATAATGCAGCTTCTAGCCAGAATCAATAAACCTAGATTCTGCAGAGCGGAAGTTAATCATTAGAAATTTGGCTCTGAGTTGTGGGCGTAGCTCTGGTTATCAGAGTAAGCCCACCATCATTTCCCCATAATCCATATATATATATATATATATATATATATACATATACACACTCTCCTGCTATCTCACAGTCCCTTACAACCTCAACATTATCGGAGCTATCCAGCCGTCCAGTTGGTCCAGCTTAGACAGGAAAAACCCAAGACGTACTTAGATCTCTGTGTCTTCAAGCAGAAGCTTGTGGATGGCCGATTGTAGCACCTATGTTACTGCTACAAGCTTTTTCAAGCAGCATTTTGATGTCTGCTCCTAACAGTTTGAATAAAGAAATACTCAGAAATGTCATTTTAACCTTAATTTCTTTGCATATGTACTCCATCATCAAAAAATGCCTCAAAAACATTATTTAAAAAGAAACCCACAATTTGACAACACTGTAGATCAGGGGTCTCAAACTCGCGGCCTGTGAGCTATTTGTGGCGCCCAAGATGATATTTTGCGGCCCCTGCCTTAATATGAAAGTTTAATGTTAATGCGGCCCGCCAGTTTGTATGAAAGACACTTTGTCAGTGTTGTGCGCAGAGCTGACCAACCAACCAATCACAGTGGGTTATATGACTCTTGGGGGCGGGACATTGACCGGGCTTGAAAGCAGGGGAACAGTTAAGGCAGGAAACCTGACAGCCCCCTCCCCGGACCACATTAAGGAGTTCCTTACTTTCCTTTTTAGAACGTATTTATTCGCTCATAATTTTCTAAATAGATGCAGTCAGTGCCAAACTTTTCTCTGGGTCGCACAGACCCAGAGAAGGGTTAAGGTTTAGGTTATGGTTAGGCGCGCGGCGGCTTATCAACTCCGACCAAACGGTTCTTGTGCGCGGCTGTCACTGCACCTCACCGGTCCCGCAGGAGTCGGGCTAGCTGAGGAGAATAAATGTCACACACCTACATGCGGTACAGCTAATGGGGCTTTAGCATTAAACGCGTGCGAGCGACAACATGTAGTCTTAGACACTAAAAATACGTGGAGAAAATGCAACGAAAGACGTGTTTAAGATTAACCAGGCCGGGGGGTTGACATGAAGGCGAAGCTGCAGCGAGACTGAAGGAGAACAGTAAGTTGAAGTAGTCCTTAACATTTAATCTAGTTTTAGTATGCCTCTCCCCCTTAGTATGATCTTTATTTTATATTTTATAATTATTTGAATGTTTTGTAATGTATGTAGCCTTTTTTAATTAATAGGTATTTTACATTATTTTAATTGATCACTGAACTACAGAAACCATCAGGACACATTTCCCATAATGCAATGTTTTGTAATCATTGGGCAGCTTGCAGTCAGTGCAGTACTAAATTTCCAGCTGCCATTTGTCCAGCAGTAAGAAGAAGACAAGAGAAGCCGTGTTCAGAAGAACCCAATGATGGAGGTTAAGGAACTGTAAAATTTAAGTCTTCTTTTGTGTTTAATAGCTATAATTCAGCAGTGTTAACTGATCTGTGTTAATAGGGACATTTAAATTAAAAAACAGCAGATATAGAAGACTAAATAAGCAGAAATGTGTTACTGATTTATTTACCTATTGATTTTTTTTATTTACGTATTTTATTTGTGAGTTTTATAAGTAAATTTTGTACACAAAAACAGTTAATAGAGTATAGTTAATAGTATAGTACATGTTCCATACAAATTTATTGGCTCTCAGACACTCACAAGTTGCGCGTGTGTGTGTGCTGAAGTTGGGGCCCTCCCTCACTTAGACCCTGCCTTCAGTGGCCCCCAGGTAAATTGAGTTTGAGACCCCTGCTGTAGATCAAAAGGTGAGCAGAGTGGGACGTCAAGTATATTCTGAGCTTTTCAATGCAGTTATAACTGCGTAGTTCTTCCAGTTTATGGAAAAAGTACTCAGTAACTGTCAGGGCCATGGTCATTACTCTCTTAAAGACCCTCTCCAACGAAAATTGTGTTTTGGTGTGTGTTTCCAGAGTATTTCTTTTTTCAAATCATGGTAAATCAGGATCAGACAAAAAAAATGCCATTTCTACCTAGAAAGTACAATTGGCAGGCCACCAGGTCCCAGCTCCGCTCTATTCCGATGCATCCACTTGTAGACAAATAGATCCACGTATGTCTATGTTTTCCTCATCTGAGCTGGAACCTGGATCTAAACTGTAAGGCTGAATAGCTCTGATATTGCCGTTTTTATTGCACCGAAGATGTAAGGTTGCGTATGTGAAGGGCTGTAAGCTAGCGGGAGAGCTCGTAAGCAAAGGCATTGTGGGAAATGAGCACAGGTTTACTTGCATGCCAATAGTCCTTCTCACTTTGAGGCGAATTTTTGTTGAACTCCTGCTGCTCTCCAGAAACTATGTCTTAGCAAACGACACAGGTTTTTTGAGTTTGTCTAAAAACAGGAGAACCATGGTTAAGCGGCTGGGTGGCTCGGTTGGTAAGGTGAGAGGCTATCACGCAGGAATCCAGGGTTCGATTCCGGGAGGGGAATAAACAATGGTACTGAGTACCATATACCATATCAATTATGCAATGAACCCAGTGAGGGCCCTTAGGCAAGACCCTTAGCGCTACTGCCTCCCGAGTGCAGTTAGCCTGCAACTCACCTCTCCCCCAGGGGGGATGGGTCAAATGCGGAGAAGAATTTCCCCATTGTGGGATCAATAAAGTACCAATATTATTATTATTATTAAAAGAGCACTGGGAATGCTTTAAAAATAGATCAGAAGATGATCGGAGTGGGACTTAGAGAGCTTTCCTCCATATATTACAGAAAAGCATTTAAAAAATCTAAAGTAAAATCGTTTCTTCTGCTACATTTAAACCATAGATAAAAATGGAAATAAATGCTTTTAAAACTAACTAAAAAGCATTTATTTGTAGATTAGTCAATACTGAAAACCATTAGTTGCAATCATATTTTTCTAATTAATAAACAAATGAATTAATAAAACTTCCAAAGATGATAAACTTCAGCATTGGATGGTTTGTCATGAATGTTTTTTTGTGTCTGTTGATGTTAGATGGGTTAATGAGTAGGTGGGGGTTCAAACCTCAGACACTTTTATTGTATATTTTGGGCAAGAAATCAAGTTAAATGACAGTATAGTACCTTTACTGGATTCCCTCCTTGAGTTAATTTTTTTGTAATATTAAAACAGCTTATTTTTAGTTCTTTCAAATTTCTGTTTTTACCCAAACGTTGTAGGTGTTTATCTCTTTTTTATTTTTAACCGATGGACTGTGATGAGCAGAGGTTTGACGCGTCGGATGACACACCAGAGACGGTCGCAAAGCAGAAGCCACAACTGCATGAAGGTTGGACTGATTTTTTTAAAAATATTTTAGCTGAATAAGAAAGGAGATTATTTTCTACAAATAAGTTTGCACTAAAACAAAAGCAGTTCTATGTCTGCTTAAAAGTCATGTAAACTGCTTTATATTCATTTGTTTTTTGCAAAATATCTACATGTTTTCCTGAAGAAAAATGTACATCAATAACAATATAGAATTTTGTTGTGTTAACATATCTGTAAAACTGTTGTTCTTTACAAACAGTCTGGTAGATTAACATAATCTGCCATAAAATCAGCAATAACAGCTATTTGTTGTGTTACTTTGTTTGAAGGACTGTAGTTTATTAATTAGCTATGACTGCTATGTAATCAAATATGTTTTGTTCAGTGGTGAGAACTTTTGTCAATCTGATGGAGATCAAAAAGGAAAGCGACTCTTCACAAGTCGAGATAACTCCAGTTCCAATTCCGCCTCTGTCTAACTGCAAACTCATGGAAGTCAGCAGCACAGAAAAGGTAAATAAATCCTCGTTTTGTGACGGTCATTTATGTTATTACCTGTTTGTCTTTTTTTTTTTTTATGATCATCCCACTCATAGTCTCATGTTCTTCCTCACATAAATTCCTTCAGCCTGCAGGTTCATCTCTTGGCTTCACCGTCAATGGCAGACCCGTCATCACGCCATCTGGAGGTCAGTCTGTGGTTTTAGAAACAAGCAAATATTTGTTTTTCCAAAAAACAGCTGTGTTTGAAGCAATTTGAATGTATATTATCGTGCAAAAATAGTGCTAGTTAGTTTACGTAGTCATTTAGCATCCTTTCCTTTACATTAAGAATGTGTTTACTGAGATACAAGAAAATAGTTTTGACCAAAATAATTGGGATTAGACATTTATCCATCATTTACAGTCGTCTCTGTTTGTAAGAATTAAGCTTTTAAACTGTCCCTTATATTAAAAATAACTATTCTAAGTATTATATTTAATGTCATGGGGGTGCATGTGTTTAGTCTGTCATGACTTCTTCTGTCTTCAAGGTGCAGAGCTGAGGCTGTGCTCCCATCCTGGAGGATCCACCAGTGGATTCACCTCCATCCAGATTCCAGTCACTCTGACTGTCCACAGTCCTGCAGGGATGCATTTCTTCAACGCCACAGGCTCCCTAAGTTCCTCTGTCACCTCCTCGAGGCTTTCACCTCCTCCTTCTCCTGCAGAACATGACCCCTCACCCAAGTCTGACCATATTCCCATCATCACAGGTACTCAAAGCAGCCGACAAAACCCTAACGCCTGCTGATCCGTGCCTGTGAAGGTTTGATGGTTACTTTAACACTCATTTTAATCCAGGTGTGGTCTCAGGCGAAGCAGCGCAGAAGGTTCTAAATGACCACAATGTGAACTTCACCAGTGATTCTCCTTCACAATGCGCTCCTTTTCCCTCTGGTGGGACGTCGCCTCCAACGTCCAGCCTTCCTCAATGCACACCTCCAGCAAACAAAAAGGAACAAAAAGGCCTCAACAGCAAACCAGGAGCCAACAAGCTCCTACGAAAAGGTTTGGTTCTTAACTGGGGTCCCCCCCCTCCCTTGTTTGCAGTAAAATATAAAGGATTATCCTTGTGCACAAAAAAAAAATAAATCTTGATGTTTGTATTATTGATGTCATTTACGGTAATGAACAAGTTCCAGCCATTGTTAGACAGTAAAAAGCTGACATACTAAAAAAAAAGTTGCTTTAGTGGTGGTTTCATTGGGGGAATTTTGAGTCACGAGTGGGTTAAACTGCTTTCCCGTTTGTCTTAGTGGTAATGTTGGTTAACATTGTTTGGAATTTATCTAAAATCTGATCTATCTAAACAAAAGTTATTTGAGCAAAAACTTTTAAAGATGTCGGCAAAAGTCTACAATTGTGCATAAATAACGAAACAGTTCCATCAACAGCCAACTCTGACTTGGATTCATTGTTTATCTAAATTGTCCGACTGTGTTCAGGGGAGATTGAACCTGCCACCCCCCCCAAATGCAACGCCTGCGGCGCCCAGTACAAACTCGTAACAGAGTTGAGGGGATTCATGTGTGTAAGTCCCTCAGCTGCGATGGCTGGATGTTGCTCTGCAGACTCTCCCTTCTGTCTCTTGATCCTCCATTTCTCTCCAGTTGTGCAGTCCTTCCATCGCTCTGAGCCTGAGGAGCATGAAGAGACGCAGCATCAACCAGAAAAGGAAGAACAGGAGCAAGAACCGGGCTCAGAAAAGCAACAAAGACCCTCAGAGCTCCAATAAAGGTTTCTCAATTTGGGCAGGACCCCCAGCGGTGAGCATACGTCATAAAAGTTCTCAAATTTCTGATCAAAACATGTTCATAAATTCACTATGAACTCTTGTTACATGTTTCACCATGGTCCTGGTGAATACTGGATTCTGATTGGCTGCTGGGTGTGTAGCAAAAAGTATTAAAAACTGGTTGAATTCAAAAACAATTTGTGACCATGGTATAAGTGGACTACTGGCCTTTGAGGTGTGCATTATCAGAATTAAAACACTTTGTGGAAGCAACTGTCCTCTGCTTGTTTTAACAAAATGCTGCCTTTCTCTTGGTTTTATCTCCATAGCAACCATTTTATTTTTTGGTTGCCTCTGGTAGACGAACAGGTCGATGCAATATTCAGAAGAATCGGCTCAAGTAGATTTTTGGGTTTTCTTGGCAACAGAGGTTTTTCCTTAACAATGCCCACACTTCTAATATGTTCACATTGTACGCTGTATTCATTCGTTCAGCTTGAGCCAGCTATTTTATTTTACAGTACTATGGTAAAAAAAATATGTGTGAGCAACAAGGAAATGCAACTTTTGCCAGCTCGCCACACTAATGCTGTTCCAAATGTACAATTTCGTTTTCCCAAGTAGCTTCCCAACGATCCTCGAGGAGTTAGGAGACAATAAATTAAAATTCCTAGGAGGAGTTTAAATTTGTAGAAGGTATAAGTGGATTTTTTTAGAATTCAAGATGGTGATCTCTTCCCGAGGTCACAGTTCATCAAACCCTCGGTTGCGGTGGTAAACTTAGGCTGGTGGTATGTGTATGAAATTTTGTAAAGATCACCTGAATGAAACGTTTTGTGCACAAATGTGAATTTTGTGTTTTACATGTTAAAACATTTTTCTATACAAATCCTAATCTGTATCCGTGCGCTTCTCCTTTTAGGCTAAAGATGCCGCTCCACCTCAGAAGATTCAAAGAACGTCAGATAATGTAGTCAATGAGGACTTCTCCAGCCTTACCTTTCCCTCAGTGTCCTCATCCTCCCAGAATCAGGACCCCCCCAAGCCCACTTCAGAGATCTCCGAGGCCAAAATGGTGATCCTGTTGGAAGATTTCTACTATGGAAAGGATCCCGGGCAAAGTGGTAGCCAAGCTGACCTCCCAGGTGGAAGGTCTAGTGGACCTTTCACCTGCATCATCTGCTCCCAGTCTCTCCTTAACAACATCAAGTGAGATGTAACATTTTTATTGAGTAATAAACGCTTAAGCGCCTTAAATCGGCACCAGCTGAACTCATTTGTGAAATACAAAAACAGAAGTTTTCATATTTCACAGGTTGATGCACCACATGCGGCAGCACGTGACCATGATGTCTAAGGAGGAGGAAGAGGGTGACCCCGTGCCCTCCTGCTCTCACTGTTTCCGAGACTTCCCGTCTTCTTCCAAGCTGCAGTGTCACCTGGAAGCGGTTCACATCTACTCGAAGTCCGTAGGTGTGTACCGCCAAAGTTTTCCTTCTGATTCCCAACAACAGGATGTGTGAGGCTGTGGATCATCCACAAATCAGGATGCAAGATTCTCAGATCCAGCCACAATTCTTACTATTTGCTATGTTTGAATGGCTTTTTACTGAATGCATGAAAATTTAAATAATACGTATTTAACCACCATCATTTATAACAGGAATCAAAACGTAAAAGGATAAAAATACAAAGATTTGGAAGGAAAGACATGATAATTATGACTTCTGTCAACTTCATGGTTACCTTTAGCGGTAAACGAAACATAAACATCACTGTTGTTTTGGATCATTTTACACCAATGCTGAAAATGTTCTCCACAGTTTAGCTGACTGCAGATCCATTACACAAGAAAATAGTAAAAGAAGGACCTAAATAGAAATGGAACTTCTAGAAAACACTGAGTCCTTTCATCTAAACGGACAACATTGTTTCCAACAGAAAACATGTTTTACAAACTGTATTTTGTCCATCTTTAGTGGATAAACCTTAAAAGTATGGAGAGAAAATAGTTTCAGCCAATGCTTAATCCGGCATTTGTACCTTGTTTCTGCGTCTGTATGTGCAACTTTGGATTTGTGCGTGCGTAATTCTTGCTTTGCAACTCATACATTTTGTGCGTAACTAACATGTACACTCGATTATCAAACATGTACAAAATACAAATTATGCTACTTGAAATTACAGCAGCTATGAATTCAAAACAGCTCCTAGGCAAGCAAATCTTTAGATCGTACGCACCAATCACCTGACACACACACACACACACACACACAAAACTGCATTTACACATAGATCAGATCTGAGACTTTTCAGTCTCCAGAGTTGGATAGATGATGCGTTTAATTGCTGCTAGAAAGCTGGGTCATCAGAGTTTTCCGATCAGCCGCTTTTAACTTTACTCTGAATAATATTTAGTAAAAACGTGATATTTTTTTCCACTTTCTTAGACAGACACACCCTGATAATTAAGATTTAAAACTCGTTTCTCCCTGGCTGCAGCGCCTTTCCTGCTCTTTCCTGAGCTCTAAATTCAATTCAATTCAATTTTAATTGTATAGCCCAAAATCACAACAACAGTCGTCTCGATGGGCTTCGAAGTAAAACATGAACTCAAAAGGATCATGAATACATAGAATTCAATAGGAAAATACTAAAATGAACTAACAAACTGACTAAGCTATACTGGCATCCCTGCCCTTAGACCCCCCTTCCCTCTGGTTCAAAGCCACGGCAACGGCAGGCAGCGTCACAAAGTGATAAAGGTTTATCAGAAAGCTCTGATAACCCAAGCATTCTAGCAGCATTTAAATGCATCATCTATACATGAATCTGGAGACGTGAAAAGTCTCAAATCAGATCTGTGCTTGAATGCGGTTTTGTGTGCTCGTTTTAAGCTGCTGTAATTTCAAGTTGTGCATCTTGTGGTTCCAGTCGGTCTTACAAATATATTTTTTGGGTGCAATTTTGCATATTTGATGAGACTACTGTCAATAAATTTCAATAAAGTTCTGCGTCTCCTCTGCGGAAGGCATTCAGTTTGACAAATCTGCTTAAATATCTGATCGTGAGCAAAACTTTGTTTTCATTCTATAACCCTGGCCTTATTTTTCTACAACTTTGACAGTTTAAACAAGAGACAAAAGTGGGAAAATGTTCACATCTGTCTGAGAAAAGGGTTTAAACTGCCTAGAAATCAAAAGCACGTTTACTACTTTAAAGATTTCCTCTATTTCTGGTTATTTTTAGAACCTATTCCCCCTTTACCTAAACTGTCTTTCTGTTGTTTTCATTATTATTATTTTATAAGGCAAATTGTCGCAATGTTCATCTGTATGTATTAAGAACGATGCCTTTTTCTCGTAGCGGTGTGTCGAATATGTGAGCTGGCGTTTGAGGACGAACCGGCCTTCATGCGGCACATGAAAACCACACACAAACCTGGAGAGATGCCGTACATCTGCCAGGTCTGCCTGCCGACCAAAGAAACAACACACTTTTCATCTTCACAACCTGTCGCTCTAACACAACTGTGCTCTGGAAACCTTTTCTGCAGGTGTGTGACTTCAGGTCGTCCTTTTACGCCGACGTCTGGGCTCACTTCCAGGACACGCATGCAAACACCAAGCATCTGCTGTGCCAGTTCTGCCTGAGAGTTCTGCGCAGCAACATCTGCTACCAGCAGCACTTTGCTCGCCACCAGGTACAGAAAACACGACCACATTGGGCTTAGCGCTGCTCAAAATGAGTCATTTTGAAGGGAAGTCTTCAGTTGTTTGTAATTGCTTGCATAATTTATAAGAACTTGTGTGTCTGCAGAGGAAGCACAAGCTTAGCTGTGACAAGTGTCGTCTTCACTTCCTCTACGTGAAAGAACGCGTAGAGCACAATGCGCTGTGTCACAAAACTCACATCAAACCCCCTCAGCTCTGCGGACTCAAGCCTGGGACAAAGGTAAAGAAAGCCACAGGCCAGGGGTTTCCCCTGATGGCGGCACACCTGACCTCATTCAGAGGATTCAACCGAAACATTTCTGAGAAGAATTTACGGCACCCAAAACCTCACCTTGCAGTGTGCTGGTCTGACACAGGAAACATTCAATCAGAAACACACATCCTGCTGTCTGATGGTGAAACCTCAGCTACTTTCTGCAGCGGCAGAGCTACGTTTCAGTGCAGACCATTGACTGTATATGAGAGCTGGACTGATCCTTCCCTCCTCCCGTTGCAAACAGGAAGTACCCACATCCCCATAGACTTCTATAGAGAAATAAACAGCTCTTACTCATTCTATCTGGCAGAATAACCAAATTACCTGTTTTTAATTCTTGATAATCGTTTTTTTCTTCTTCTTCATATTTCTACTGTAGTGCAAGTTATTCAACTTATAAACGGACCAATCAGCAGCCTCAATAAAACCATTCGGTTCCCGCTTGCCGTCACTTCGAACTCTGGAAACATTTAATTGACAGATTCTCCCGAGCCCAACTTTCAAGTGGTAGGGGCCTGATTAGTGACAGCAGTTGCCATAGAAACGTTGATTCCGACGGACTCGGACCAATCACTGCCTACTGACGTCATCCGTCTCCAAATGGTAGAAAAAAAATGGCCACAGAATCGACTCAGCTAGGTTGGAGGTAGACCATGTTCTTTCTATGGGTGACATCACACTCACTCGCTCCAGTTCTTATATAGTCGATGGCGCAGACATGTTTATATATACAAGGATTCTGTGTATATCTGAACGATATGTGAAAACAGTTTAATGTGAAACTTTATCAGTTTTAGGGGATTCTTTTAAAGGGGAATTGGCACATGTCGGTATTAAAAAAGGTGATTTTGGTTTACAGGTGACTGTACGGATGTACGCTATGGTTGGAGGACCAAAAAGTCAAAACGGTGTACTGAAGTCGATCACTCCATGCAAGGTGAGAGCAGAATTTCCTTTTGATTCAGTGTTCCACAAACCACCATCACTCCTAACCGAAGCAGGTTCCTGTTTTTCCAGTCGAATATAACACAAACATCATCTACTGAAAACAGTTTTTTCTGCATCTTTAACACTTCAAAGTGCAAACTCAGCGGTTCTTTAGCAGCGGTGGTATTTTATATGGATATAATTTTTCCAGACTCCATCAAGAATGTAATGATCATTTGGATGGCTGTTGTTGTTTTTTTTGCAGTAGTGACTAGGGCTGTAACGAGTATGCAAGTACTCGGATACTTGCGATCTGCGTATTCGCGGCGTCCAAGATCGCTGACTTGCGATCTTTATAATATAATATAATATAGTAGAGTGTGGTAAGAAATAAAGATTGAAAACGATGTAATTAGTGCTCTGAAATGCAGAATAATGTTGGATTTTAAGTGTATAAACTCAAAAATCTCTGACATTAAATGTCGGTGAAGCTCCCCATTATTTAAAGTAAGACTATCAAGGGTTTTCTTGTAGTTGAAAAAAAATGACACTGAAGTTCCATTTACTGAAATAAGTTCTGAAAAAAACAAACAAATGTGCTTTAACCCCCAGTGTTTTCAATTCTTTCAAATACAGTAACTCTTCAACGCAACATAATTCTAGCGGATTCTGAATTGTGGAAAAGCCGCCTTGCGCTGAGATGCAGCTCTAAAAAAACGGGAAGTGATTACATCATCGCTGTGAATCGGCTGACTGCAGCGGAGAAAAGCAGGACCCAGTTTTGTTGATTCTGATCTCCTGTTCGAAATAAAAGTATAAATGATGGTGATTTAATACATAAAACTTTAAATTTTATACGACCAGTAAAAAGACATACTTAATGCAACAAATACTTTATATTAAAAAGTAAGAGTCGTGGTTCCGTCAGTGAATCGTTGAGCTTGATTCGTGAATCAAATCGCCACCTAAGCAGAAATGCACAGCCCTAGTAGTGATGTCTAAAAAAAACCATTAATCTTTCTTTGTTAGTAGAACAGTTCATGTGAACTCTTAGTTGTGGCACTGCTAAAGAATAATAAGAAATTGCAACAGCACACTTATGTACTATTCTTTTCTGTCTAAAAAGGTCCAAGGCTTTTATTTTTCCTACTTGTGTCTTAGTGCTTCCACTGAAGCAGGCTCCTGTACTGAAACCATGTTTCATCTGCTGACATCCAAACATTTTGAAGAAATTGTAGAAATTTCCACTGAATTTCCCCCTAAAATTTTGTCCAAACTTCCATTTTTTTAACCATTAAAATAAAAAAATGTTTTTTTTTTTTTTTTTTGGAAAGTCAGCTTTTAATTTGCCTCACCTTAAATCTGGTTATCAGACAACGTTTTGCAAAAGTAGTTTAGAAGGAAAAAATATTTAATAAAGAAATGCATCACTCTGACATCTCAAAAAAGACGAGACGCTGACATGTTGCAAAGACGTTTTGAGCGTTTAGTTCTCCAGAGAACCACACTGAAAGCCATCGTTCATAGATGTCTTGTGAGAAAATAACTTTATTCTCGGATACAGTCATTGGCTACGCTTTGAACGAAAGCCAAACAAAAACAGCATTTGTTGTTTCTTCCTCTGATCTCCAGGTTGTAAATGTTTCCTCGCCTCCTCCCATTCAGGAAGCTCCTAAGAAGAACGCCGTCGAGAGTTTGAGACTGTCGGGACTGAAAACGAACAGGTACAGGTTCTACGGCTCTGCATGCTGATCCTCCTGTTCTGTTGTGGTTGGAAATAGTCAACAGTCTGAATTCTTTTCAACCTCTTTTTGTAATAATAAAAAAACATCTGTTAAAAAAAAGAAATTGCAGTTTTGGTTTTAAGTTGTTTTGGCTACAAACATGGATTTAAATTGGCCCCTTTTTCCTGAAATAATGCAACATATCATCAGCATATAATAGTTTTTTTTGTTTTTTGGTATACTCTTGTTTCTGCTGTGCGACTCGTTTCTTTATTCTGCCACATCTTCTCGCATTTCTCTGGCCTGTTTTCCTGCTTGATTTGTTTCAATGTTGAATATTTATCATTCAGCCGCTCTGTTTACATACTTGAAGTCCACTTTCTTATGCAAACACTCATGTTTAATGTTTTGTGTGGAGGCTGTGGAAACTATAAACATCTTAAGTTTATGTTCGTGAAAGTGTGGGACCCTGAATGCACCATTTGATTTACTCATTATCTTGGCTTTTACTCAAATCCGTCAGCTGTGATTTCGTGTTTGAGAATAAAGTGCTGTTTTTTTAAGAAGAAGTATCTTTAATCTTTTTTTTTTTTAATTTATGATTACCTGGACACATGAATACTTTCATAGAAGGTGCGTCTTATTCTAGCCTCTTAAACGTCTGCTTCTGCTTTGCAGGGCGTCTCAGTGCTGCATCGAGTGTCTCGCCTCCATTCCAGATTTCCAACGTCACTTTCCATCCGTGGTCCGCTGCTCTCTCTGCAGATTTGTCACCTGTTGCTCCGCCTCCTACGCTAACCACATGATCAAGTATGACAGCTCCTCAGAGATTTTCCAAATCTAAAAGTATTTCTCTAAAGGCTGTTTTAAAACGAATCTCTCTAACTATTGAATTTGTTTGGAGCAGTAATCACACCACCAGCAGGAGAGCCCGGCAGTTTCCAGTCATCTTCCAGCCCGACCCAAGGTTCCCACAGAATCTCACCCTGAAAACAAAGAGCTCATTCTGATCTGCCGCTCATTAAATCTCATCAAGGCCTTTTTATTTTTCTGTGTTCAGGTTGTCTGAGGAAGTAATATGCGTCGCATGCTCGTTTTCCTCCTTCAGAGGCGATGTCATAGCAAACCACCTGAACGAGAATCCGTCTCATGGATTTGCAAGGATATTAAGCAAAGGTAGAGTTTCTGTGCACTTTATCCTCAGTCCAGCTTTTATTGTGGAAATTCTTTTTTTAAATTTATTCCAGGATAAACCACTTGATTGAACTAAAAAATAACTAATTATGTCAGTTTGTTGTTGTTTTTCCTGTTGAAATTCATTGTTAGTCTGTTTGTTTTCCTTAAATAAATACAAAAATAAAAAACTTCATAGAATTAAGCAAAGTATTTTGATAATTGTGTTTAGTTTCAGATCAAAGTGAAGAAGAAACTAAGAAGTGCATTTCTGACAGGTAAAGACAACATTCACTCAACAAAATCTGCAGAAAAATCAAGTAGTTGGTGTTCAGAATAATATTTTTAGGTTTTAAATGTATCAACAGGTTTTTACTGCTAGAAATGAACATATTTGTTATCAAGTGTTGAAGATTGCATGAGATTAAAAAAAAAAAAGACAATTTAGGTAGTGAATTTAATCTGCATTTAAGGCACGTTGAGTTTCCATATTTTACTAACGATAGATTTCAAAGTGAATCAGGGAAAGAAAACGCAGCAAGTTGTCTTCCAAAAATAAAACAAGTTGTGTAATCTCCCCTACCTTCCTGTTGTGGTGTTATTTCCTGTATTTTGATGGTGTGCAACTCTTTAAATATTCTTCCTCAGGCCCGCCGTCACCCTCAGCGGGGAGGGAAAGTTTGTACCGATCCACCTGGTCCCCTCCAAAGAACCCTCCAAACAGCTGACCATCAAGCCTCTCAACTCCAACTCGAAACCCTCTTTCACTCCGGCCATGACTGTCAAGATCATGGCGTCTCAGCCCAACCTGGAAAAGGTCGTCACATCGCCGGACCTGAAAAAGGTAAATCACATCCCGCAGAAGTCCTGGACTTCGTGATTAAATCATATACCTTCAATTTGGCAGCAATTCTGTGGGAAAGTGTGAAGTTTGGCAATTTTTCCCACAACGTGGAAAAAAGAAAAACTTTAGTTCCAGCGATCTTCACAAGATTTCCCACACACAAACCACCAGCTTAAGTCTGCAAACCCCAACCACCGTTTCCTTGACCTTTGACCTTGGGAAGAGGCCACCATCTTTTCCCAAAAGAATAAATCACCTTTCGTACCTGCTATAAATTTGAACTCCTCGTAGGGATTTTGATCTGTCGCCTCGTAACTCCTCAAGCATCACTGGGAACCTACTTGGGGAAAAAATTGTAGGTTTTAAAGTTTGTGGATTTTGACCGCCGTTGGTGTGGCGAGCTTGCAAACGGGACGTTTCCCTGTTGCTCGCACATTTTTTCCCGTGATATTGTGCAAATCTAATACATATATCCCTGGCTCTGGCTGAACGAAACAATATAACACACTGTAGGAATCTATCAGGAATGTGGGTGTGGTTAAGAAAAAACCTCTGTTGCCAAGGAAATTCAAAAATTTACTTTTGCCGATTCTTTTAAAATTTGCATTGACCAGTTGGTCTTCCTCAGGCGACCAAAATATAAAATGGTTGCTATGGAGATTTGACAATACCAATAGTTAAGCATCTATAGAAACACAAAGTTTAGATTTCCTTTTTGTTTCTTTATAGAAATGCACAGCTTTTCTTTTACTGCACAATCACATTGTACTTGACCTTCTTAATATGCAGCATAGGAACAAGAAACTTTCATATAAATAGATCTAAGCATTCAGACAATTTATTGAATATTGGACATAACTGCAAACCATATTAGGAACGACATGTATTCCTATTAAAAATACATGAAAACAGTCAATTACTGACTGACTGTAAACATTAGCTTCCCAATCTTTTAGGAACAAGTATACATTTAAAAAGAAAAAGTGTATTTAAAAACAGTCAAAAGAATATCTATATTTTTTATATTGGACGGATGAACTCAAGTTATGCAAATATTGACAGACTCTATCGGCCATCCCTGTATAAAAACAATAAATATCATGAAAAAGGGTTGTGCCGATGGACGATACCATCGTCCATCGTGATGGGTGACTGACATCCCGATGGAGAGACACCATCGTGATGCCACGCCCCCGTCACGCTGCGAGTCGACACCATAAGACGCGGTTACATGTGCAAAATATCTTGATAAGGATTATTGGTGGGATTAGAATCCAACCGTGTAGACAGTGGTCCCCAACCTTTTTGTCACCGTGGACCGGTACAACGCAAGACACGTTCACCGCGGACCGGTCGGGGGGTGGGGGGGGGGGGGGGGGGGGGGGGGGGTTGAGGTGCAACGCAAGACACCGTGAACCGGGGGGTGGTATTTTCGCTTTAGTAATAATAATAACAATTATAATAATAATTTTCCCCTTGTCAAAGCAACTTTCTAAAGAACTTTGTTTTGTTGCTCATTTTGGTTGTTTGGGTTTCATTTTAGTGGGGTGTATCACCTGATGTTTGGTGTCGCGACTTTGACATGCGTTAAGTGTGACGGATGTAACAGAGAGAATCCGGTCACTTTTCAAAATAAAACGTTTTTGTCGAAAAAAAAAACAATAAAACGGAAATTATTTTTTCTTTCTGTGCGTCCCGGTGCCAACATTTCCCGCGGCTCGGTACCACTCCGCGGCCCGGTGCCAAGTGTCCCGCGGACCGGTACCGGGCCGCGGCCCGGTGGTTGGGGACCACTGCGTGTAGATGGGCCCAGAAAAACTCTTTCAGATTATAAAAAGCATTCACATGGGTCACACTTTCAGTCGGAATAAATCATTCGCACATGCGCAGTAGTGTTTTTAAAAACCGGAAGCGAAACTTAGTTCCGTCGAGCGACTAAATACATAGATACGTCAGCTCGGTATTATACAAGATGATCTCCAAAACGTGCTTTTATTAATGTTACGGTTATTATGAAGCGCCTCTTCGCTCATCATTTTAATTTTAATCCATGTGGTCAGTGCTTTGTCTGTTGAAAAACGGAGCCGGAAGCCAGGATTAGCAGTATGCTAACACGGGCTAACAACATTAGCATGAACATAAAATCCATGCGTGAAACGCTGCAATCTGCATCCTGGCTGCACGTTAATATGTGGGAATAACATCAGCCTTTATTTAGTCGGGACATGACTGGAAACACAAATTCACGTGATTGTTTGAACGGTTTCTCAAGGACTGAGCGGCCTTTCTGCTTCGAAGCTTACACATTGCGTTAGCTAGCACTCAGAGCTCTGCCCCGACACACACTTTTACCGGGAGACCCGCTTCTCCTAAATTCCGGTTGCTCGTTCACGTAGAGCTGCGGGACGGATCACAGTCCTAAGTCTCCCACACGTAACGAAGCATCCTTACTTCTCCTAAAACACAAAACTGTAAGTCCGTCTGCTCTGCTAGAGACATGGTCGCTCGCTCCACCGGTGTAATCAAACGCAGGACCGGAGCACTTCTTTTCTATTTTGTTTATTTTATTTTTTTAAAGTCACTTCCCCCAGTTTAGACTGGATCATCGCGGATGAGTCATTATTTGGGAAATAAAATGAATAAAGTAATAAAGTAAAATAAGGAATAGCAATTATATAAGAACGAAAAACGAAAAATTAAAAATTACACACCCCCCCCTCCCCCCGACGATATCATCGTCCATCCTGATGGTTGACTGAAAACATCGTCAACTGTCAATTTAGGGGACATCGCCTAACCCTATCATGAAATTCATGAAAAAATGTGAACAGTAAATGGAACGGATTCAGTTTTCTTGAAGGTCTTTCGTCCCGACTCGAGAAGTGAGTTCTTAAAAATGTTGGAACGAAAATCACAATCAAAATCAGAACAAAGGTCACCCGTGTGGTAGTTGTTTTTTGTTGAGTGCCGTAAGCTTCCGTACGTTCCTGCAGTTTCTTCCATACAAACAGAAGCGGCGGCTGCAGTTTTAACATCATGGCAGACACACTTGGATGTTTCAATATGAGTCTCGGTTTGATTTAGCGGCACCGGCTACAATAGTCTGATGGAAATGTGTTTATTTTTTAGAAGTTCTGTGAAACGTTATGGAAAACCATTGCTAAAAGTGTGCACAAACCCCGGATTGTGCTGTGGACGCTGCGTCGATGATCAAAGTGACGCTGACGGTTTTCCTTCTTCCTCCCCCAGCCGCCGACAACGACCCTGACCATCTACAAGCTCTCCGTCATCCTGTCTTCAATGTGTCACGGCGTCGCTCAGGCTTCCCGCCGCTTCCAGACCCCCGCTGGAGTCATTCGCTCCTGGATCGGCCGCCAGCAGCACGGGCTGCACCAGAGGAAGTGGCGCTGGAAAACGGACAAAATGGCGGAGTGGGTGCTGAATCGGCGGGAGCAGCAGCTGACGGTGGGCGAGGACGTCCTGCTGCTGACGGCCAGAGCCACGCTGGGAGGGAGCTGCAAGCTGGAGGAGTATTACAACTGGACGGTGGACGTCATGCTGAGACACGACCTCGGAGTTCAGACCACAAACAACCACAGGCTGCATAAAATCGAGCTCAGCAGCCACTTCTTCCTGAAGACCCTGTTCTCACAGGTCAGACAGACCCCCCAACAAGACCTCCATCCAGCCTAAAACCGTCTTGAAGAACGAGCTTCGTCTCCTTTCAGGTCCAGAATCTCGCCGTTCCTCTTCACTGCTTGGGCTGCATGGACGAGCTCCCAGTCTTCATCAACCTGGACCAGTTCTCCAACCAAAACCCTTCGGCCTTCCAGCTGTTCAGCTCTCATCAGGAGAAGCCCGTGATTGACATCGTCCTCTGCGGTTTATCCGATGGCAGCTTTTTGCCCCCCCTGCTGTTCTGCACGGGAGCCGCGCTTCACGTTCCCGAAGGCTTTCCGGACAACGTCCTGCTCGAATCCCGACAGCAGGGATTCACGGAGGAGGAGCGCTTGGAGCTCTGGGTCCAGAAGGTCAGTGACCGAGTTTCTTTCCTCAAATGATGAGAATTTTCTCTTTTTTTAACCAGCTTTAATCCAAAAACAGTGGAAAAATCGTCTTTCAGAATAAGTAAATAAATAGAGAACACAAAAAAATGTGAGTTGTGTTTTTTAATACTAGTTTTTTTGTTTTGGTTTGTTTGGACAGATTTGGAGCATTCCTCCCTTTTTCATTTATAAACCAAACATTTATAAAGGACTTATTTTCTTTGCAAGCTTTTGGAGTTTTTAACAACATAAAAAGTCACAATAAATTAGCAAAAACTAATGTAATAAAACAACTCAGAAGCTTCCTGTAATCACAGCTCAGCTGAACAACTACAACGTTTTTTATGTTTCATTTACCTTAATCAAAGATGGTTAAATAACTCATTTGTGCCGTTCTTTGCAAACAAAAAGCTCTGTTTAGTTCTGCATTAAATATACTAATTTAATTAAATCAGTTTAAGACTATTTGCCATCAAAACCGCGTCTTCTATTATTAATGAAGCAAAACATTGTAATTTAGTCCTTTTTTCCCCTAAGTTTTAAATTCGTAAAGAAGATGAAATTTTAGTTGCCAAGTTGTTTTTACTTTACGTTTCATGTCACTGCAATCACATTTTTCCTTCTGTCTTTTTTTGTTTTTGTTTAATTTGATCTGAAAATCTTGTAAAACAGATTAAACATTTTTCAAAAAAGTAGTAGATCTTTTTCAGCATTAGAAATAAGGGAAAAAAATGTAAACTTGGTTGTCCTCCCCAATTTTTGGTTGTCCTTCAATACCAATATTCAACAGCAACGAAACCTACTCAGATGTCAGTACTTATATCTTTATTTCTTCTATACATCTAAAATCAACTGCCTCTTATGATGGACATTTAAAAAACTCTTTAAATATTAAAAACAAACATTTTACTAAATATTGAAACATCTGGTTACACAAGTATTGCCAAAAACATGAAACTAATATCTTTATAAGTAGTATCTTTACACAGATTTAAATATGTTGGTTCTTCTTTTTCTTTGGTTTTGATAATTGTTGCTTAAAGAAAAGAAAATACAAAGACTGTTGAAAAAATTTAGAATATCATATCAATCCCATGGAAAAAGGTTTTTTTCAGCTCATGTCAGTCTGTTCTGTAATGAGTCAAAGTTATTTTATGAATGTTTTAAATCTATTTAGGGCTGATTATTTTGAACGTGTTTTTGGAGACCTCTAGCGGTCGCGCCAGGTACTGTTCAACACATGTATTTAAAAAATCTTTATTGAAACGTACACATGTAGAAACAGAAAGGATGCGCTAGCATGCGCGCACTTTGTTCGTCAGTGGAAAGAATTTGCTGCATACGTCTCAATTCAGAGGTTGCCAAAACTAAC
Organism: Oryzias curvinotus; assembly: GCA_023969325.1. Lineage (NCBI taxonomy): Eukaryota > Metazoa > Chordata > Actinopteri > Beloniformes > Adrianichthyidae > Oryzias > Oryzias curvinotus. Next base: position 8,320,134 of record CM043716.1, on the reverse strand, counting down.
CCTTGAAACTTGAAAATAGTCTAAAAATACCAAAATGTTGAATAAAAAACCAGGTTGTCACACAGACAACCACCAGGTTCATTTTGGTTGTCCTCCGTGAAATCTGGTTGTCTCGGACAACAGGATAACCGCTTATGTCGAACACTGTTTTACACAAAAGTGGACGCAAACAGTCACCCTTTTTTCTTTTAGTTGTTACCGACTGTGTGTGTTTTTTACGTTTTGTCCTTTTTTTTTTGTTTTGTCTAAACTCAAACTGACTTCATATATAAAGATTTGCAGGATTGGACTCACAAATAAGTCACAGGTCACATCCTTTAAATAAACGGCTTGAGCTGAAGAAGCTAAGAAATAAAACATTTTTCTCCCTCTTTCAACCTCTGCAAGGATAGATTTAACATTTTGTTCTGAAAGGCCTTAAAAAGTCTTAAGTTGAACCTTTGGGAGCCCTAAACCACGTGATGTAAAACATACCTGCACACGTTGCTGACCGGCTGTGCCTCTGTGTCACGACACTGTCCCCCCCCCTTTTCCCGGTAGGTGTGGTGTCCCAACGTGGCGTCCAAGTACAAGCAGGCGTCCATCCTGCTGATGGACGTTCACCGAGGTCACCTGAGCACCGAGTTCCAAGGGAAGTTGAGCTCCTGCCAAACCCAGACGGCCGTCATCCCCGCAGGATGCTGCTGCCGCCTGCAGCCGCTTGACGTCTGCGTGACACAAGTCCTGCGAGATCACCTGATGGTACACCTGCCTCCCACCTGCGTGTGACCCCGCCCACCCTTCAGACTCATCAACGCCCTCTGTCTTGTTTGGTGATTGCTTACAGGCTCGATGGAACCAGCTCGTCTCAGAAGGAGGTCTGGACGGTCTGGGACTGGACCAGCTGGCTCTGATGCTGGCCTGCTGGCTCAGCGAGGCGTCCTTCACCCTGAACTCCAAGAAAAACATTTTGCACAAGTGAGATTCCCTTCCCCGGTCAATTCTGTGACGTATTGCTATTTATCTGGCAATACTGATATTGATTTCAAATGCTGCCAAAAAGATTTTAAATGAAGTTTTCATAAGCAAACATGCAACTATTCAGTGTTGCTGTGCAATTCTAGCCAACGATTGGGTGAGAGTTCATTTGTATTTCACAATAAAAGGTTCTAATATAGCCACCTGATGGACAAGAGTGACATACACAATTGTCTGAAAAAAGGCAGTCGCCGTGGCGACGAAACCCGCGTTTGTGTCAGAAAGAAGGAAGGAAAGTACCCGAGGCAGATTCAATCGCTCTCCTTTCCCATGATGCTCTGTTAAGTCAAACGTAAGCGTTTTTTGCTTTAAAAATGATTTTTTTTTTTTAACTTTTGGAGCACAGGTTCGTTTCAGCACCAGAACTGTTTTAAAAGTTCCATCCCTAATTGTAGCAGAAAATGAAGATTTTTTATTGTTTCTTTAATGGTTTCATTTTCCTGCTTTTGCTAAATTCATGAGGTTCAGTGCTTTGAAATAAATAGCCCTTTATTTTCTTAACCCATACCTATAGAACCTTATTGATTAAATTACTGTTTAGCTTGTGGGTTTTTTTGTTTTGTTTTTTAAAAATAGTTTGTTGTGGAAACCAGAAAACAGTGTTGAAAAACTGAAAATCTTAATTTACCAAAATAAAAGCACCTGGAGCATGCATGTTAGCTAAAATGTATTTTAATTTTATTCATAGGAAAGGAGTATTAGCATTCAGATAGTTTTTTTCTATTATAAATTGTGATTTATTGTGTCTGTTACAGTCGTGGTATAGATTGTCTCGTGATCTGCATCGCATCAACAGACTCTTGCTAGTCTTCATGTCCGTTCTGCTCATTTATATTTGCGTCTTCCTCTTTGTTTATTTGCTCATCTGTGAGCTTTGAAACAAACAGACACCGTTTTCCGTTGGGCTTGCTGCTGTGTGACCGCGGCGTTCGTCCCTCTGGGGCCTCCGTAATGACGTCACGTTGCTCTGTTTCCGACCCCTCAGGTCCTTCAGTTTGACCTGCAGCCTGGACCACTCGGAGGCTCCGGGGGAGGCGGCCAGGATGATCACGGCTCTGACCGAATCCCTGAACCAGCCCCCCGAGGGCCGAAAAGGCAGACCTGAAAGTGACCCCGCCGCAGGTGAAGGAGGAGAAGACGGATCAACGTGAAAAAGAGGCTCCTGAAATGAGAGAAAATGAGGAAGAGGAGGAGGAGGAGGAGCTTTGCATCAGAAGTCCTTCACATCTACGGCAGGTGTTTGATGGGGACAGTGATGAAGAGTCATTTCCTGGTTTCCCAGACTGCTGAGTTGTCATCAGGCTTTTATTGTGAAATACCGATGAGCCTGGACCTGCTGCTGAGGAGCCTGTTAGACTCTCTAAACATTCAGAAGATGAAATTCCAAAGAACTCTGAATGAAGCTGCTAATTTCATGAATTAATATCTCTAACAAGACGTTCAGAACCGATATGATCCCATTTAAATCTTTAGAGGTGATGTTCTTCTACTCACTGTTACAGGGCGTGACCCAGCAGCTACTCTTTTCTATATGTACAGCTTATTTTTGGGAATCATGAAGCGTTTGGGGTCTTTTGTAGCAAAATAATAAAAAATAAACAATAACAATGACTTAAGTTTGTTGTATTTACTGCAAAATTCCTCTTCTGCTTCTACTTTCTGATTTCCATACAGAGTTATAACAAAAATAGATTAAACTGGAAACACGAAGGAGGTTTATCCACGTCAAGTGGAATTTCAAAATTAAAGCGTAATCTGCAGATTGGGGTCGGGTTAGCCAGCAGAAGCTGATGTTATAAACCCAACACACGTTGACCTCTGACCTTGTCTGCATCCAACATCCCCGCTGACACTTAAATATAGAAGCCATGAGAACAAAGTGACTTTCCCAGCATGCTCAGAAGCAATACATTGACCCCCCCCCCCAAGGACGAGGGGGACCATCTGGAAGATGCTCGATGGGAAGGTATTTAAATCTCTTAAGAGACGCGGATCAATCCTGTGAATTCCTTCAGAATAATAACGAAGGTCCCAGCACTGTTTTTCAGAATAAGAGTCTTAAATGTTATAACTGGATGAATTCTCCATTTCCGCGACCTAACGCTCACACGGCAGCTGGAGCTCACGTCCGCCACAGGAGTCATTAGCATCTGTGAGCATTCCTCCAACCAGCATTACCAATGCGAATGAGCTCCCAGCATGCCGTCTGTTTCCCAGCCTCCTCGGTGCACCAGAGGAAGGAGGTCCAGCTTTGATGGGCCCACTTGTTTCTACCAAAATCTGCTTTTTACTTCTGCTTTGGTAAAAATCTAAAATAACTAGATGTGGGTTACATTTTAATCTGACAAGAGGAAGAAAACCCCCAAAACTGAGGTCGAAACAAACAAATCTGTTCTCCTCAGATGATCTCTGAGCTGCTTCTCACACCACTTGCTGCTTCATTTGGGGGGAAAAGCCTCTCAGCAGTGTGACTAACCAGAAGTGTGTCAGCTGTGTTTTAATCTGATTTAATCCAGCTCCCGCTGCAGATTACAGTCTGAACAGATTTGTGTGTTTTCTTCACAGCGGACAAACTGGTTCTCTCAGATTCGACTTTCTCACTGGTTTCTGGTTTCTGGACGGTTTCAGTCTTTCTGGGAGAAATGATTCAAACGAAAACAGTTTGAAACTCCCACTCTGTTAGAACAACATAGAAAGTCCTTTTCTATGTTGAATCTCGCCACTCATTCTTCTTAGCCAAACAGCTGAGTATAAAAGTGAAGGAATCAATGCACACATGAATAATATTTGTTCTACACACTAAAAAATGCTGGGTTACAAAAATCCCAAATTGGGTGATGCTATAACCCTGGTGTTGGTCAAAGACTGGCCGACTGGGTTGTTAGAACCCAACAGATTATCAGTTTGACCCAATTAAATGGGTTGGGGTTAAAGTTGGATTAAAAAGACCAGGATGTTAAGGTTACTAAGGCTGTGTCCGAATTCCCAGCTACTCTCTAAGTACTAAAAACAATATAGTGCAGGACTATAAATTATTTTAAAGCAATTCGGAAATCATGCTCACTACTTTTTTTTTTTTTTTTTAAAGGCGAGTATGACATCATCGATTTCACAAAGTTAAACTCTCATTGGCTGTCTCTGAATTCCTTCCCTACTCACTACATAGTGCACTATATAGTGGTTTCCCAGAAGTCTCTGCCAAAAACCAGTCTGCATCGATGCCCACTAGATCGGCAAATATAGACCACAATGCATTGCACACTGGGTTTTCTCAGAGATTTCTGGGAAATTTCTAGGGCACTTGATTTTGGAATTGTAGACTCGGACAGCAATACAAGATAGCAAGTGCACTATATAGTGGCCTAGATAGGGCGTAGTGACGGAATTCGGACACAGCCTCAGACAATTAAAATCGTAAGCGCCATCGTACGTATGTCGCTACCCGGCCACGCCCTCCCCACCCCTATTTATTTTCGCCCTCACTGGCTGAGCAGCTGGTACACGGCCCTCACTCTTACCCTTTGCCCATGTTAGCCTGGTCAGAACTACCCGAAAAACTTGTGGGGAAAAAAACACGTTTTTCAAAATGGTGTCTTTTCTGTTAGTTTTATCTCCATAGCAACCATTGGATTTTTTGGTCGCTTGAAGTTGACGAATAGGTCAATGTAATTTTTAGAAGAACTGGCAAAAGTAAATTTGTGGATTTTCTTGGCAACGGAGGTTATTTGTTAACCACGCCCACATTCAAAATATGTTCATATCATAAAGTTTTATTGTTAGGTTCAGCTTAAGGCAAGGATTCATGTTTTTATTTTGGTTTTAAAAAAGTGCCAGCAAGAGATGAACGTCACAGGAAGTTTACAAATTATTATGGGATGGCCACAGGACCTACGGCTTGGCAGTTAAGTTGTGTCAAATTTGGCAATTTTTGCACCACATAGAAAAAGAAATGTTTTGTTTGAGAGATCTTCACAAAATTTCACACAGACGCCACCAGCTCAGGTCTACAACCACAAGCAGCGTTTGTTGACCTTTGACCTTTGGGACAGTGTTGCCATCTTGTATTAAAAAATAAGAATATCAACTTTAGCATTTTATACAAATTTAAATTCCTCCTAGGGATTTTGATCTATTGCCTCCTAAGTCCTTAAGCAACATTGGGAAGCTACTTAGCAAGATAATGGAAATAAAGTTTGTAGATTTTGAACGGCGTTAGTGTGGCGAACTTACAAAAGTGACTTTCCCTGTTACTCGTATGTTTTTTAATGGAATATTGTTAAATTTCAATACACGACTCCCTGACTCAAGCTGAACCTATCAATATAACATACGATATGAAAATATTAGGAATGTGGGTGTCGTTACCAAAATGCCTTTGTTGCCAAGGAAATCCAAAAATCTACTTTTGCCGATTCTTCTAAAAATTACATCGACCTGTTCCTCACCCCCAGGTGACCAAAAAATAAAATGGTTGCTATGCAGATAAAACCTACAGTTTCCAAACATTTGCAGAGTGACCCCAGCACCATGCGGGTCACAGAGTTCTTGTCATTATTCCGTTGTTTTTTATTTTTTTCTGAAACTCAAAGCCCTGAAGCAGAAAAACAAACCCTCAAGTGGCATCACGGCTCCCATGATGTTTCCCTTGCTTTTCTAGAATTAAAGGCTTTCCTCAAACAAAAGCTGCATTCAAACTCCCCCCAACCTCGGCGAAAGTTCACTCAAGTTACACCCCCTCATGTTTAAGATGTTTACAAGAGAACAAGGAGTTTTTCTTGGCCTCCAGGAAGCAGAAGACGAGCAGAAACCGTCTACTGGAGTTTTATTGACATTTCTGGCTGTTTTTCTGTTTCGGGGAGATCACACACTTTGGACCGCTCCAGGCAGGATGAGTCTTACTGCCGTGACTGAAAATAAAGGACTACATTTTGAGGAAAACAGCTTGGATGTTGTTGTTTTTCCTAATAGTCAATGCAGATATTTATCAGTAGTTAGTGACATATTTCAGACCCCCCTGGGGGGGGTGCTGACAGGTCTCACCATCATTGTATGTCTCATCTGCAGCAAGAAACAGGATGAGAACCGCAAATTCTGGTGGGATTCTCCTCAGAGCCAGCGTTCAGACGTCCGTTTGTGGTCAAAGCCGGTGAAGTCACCCTGCAGAGGATTTCCCTGAGAACTGCCTCCAGAGTCCATTGTTCCCCATCCAGCTGGTGAGAAAACAAACGCCTCTTTTTTTATTGCTCTTTGAAGAAAAAGGACTGCGGAGTTTTACAAGTTCTACGTCCTCCAGCACCACCTGGATGCCTTCAGCCCCAAGTTTCCCCTGGTTTTTACGCAGAACCCGACCTGCAGACGCTGAAACCTGAGCTGCAGATATATCATGTTTTGTTTGAGTCCCGCGGCAGCTTTTCCTGCCAAATAAAAGACAATGCTTGGTGCTAAATGGGGGCAAGACGGGACAGGAAAGCTAGAACAAAAAACACCTCATGAATGAGACGCTAGAATTCACCTCCGAGATCTGATTAGCCGACGCTCTGCGGCCTTTTGTGCATCGGTTCAGCCTGGATTCAAGCCAGAAGCAGAAGCCCGATCATCAACATTAATCACTGACTAACAGCTGCACACAGAAAAAAGAAATAAAAATGCTTTAAATGCTGACATTTCCGACATGTTTGGAGAAGGGAAACTGAAAAAAAAAAAAAAAAAAAACAGGGGGAAACATCAGAGATAAAAGAAAACCACCTTGTGGAAGTAATTAGGATCATTTTCAACCAGTCAGTAACATTCCTCTTAAACACTTTTGCAGTTTAACCCCTTCGCTTCTGCAGTGCTGCACGTGGGAGGATCAGCAGCCAACTCCTTCTACTGCACTAAAAACCCCAAAAATGGAGAAGTAGGAAACGACGGTGTGAATAACTGCGACTCAGGAAGAACCCCATTGAAGCAGAAAGGACTAAGCCATTGTTTGTCCGCACAAATGCAGGTTAAAAATGCACCCATGAGCCATTGGTGATGCAGGAAATGCACCTGCTCTCCTTCGCCTCAAATCCTCTTAGTCATCTCAGGCCGGAGTGGGAAAGTTCTACTGTGGATTCAAGGCGTGGAACCAGCAGCTTCCAGGCTGGAACTGGTCATCTACCAACAACGGGCAGCGATTTCAAACCAATATGGCTGCCTAAAGGTCCCTCTAGCCCTTATGGGGTCCAGATGACCAGATTCTTTTAAATGTGACATAGATCTGTTCGTCACCTCCAGGCAACAAATAAAATAAAATGGTTGCTATGGAGATAAACCAACAGAAAAGACGCCATTCTGAAGAAAGTGTTTTTTTTTTTTTATGAATCTGACTAGGGTGTCAGGGGAAAAGGGGGAGAGTGAGGGGCGTGGATCAGCCACTTAACCAGGAGGGGGACCACAATGGAGTGCTTGCTTGAGACTTTAATTTGGAATTTCTAAAATTACACAAGAAAACAAAAAACATATTAAGGAACAAGGGGAAAAAAGAACTTTTTTTTTTGCATTTTTTTTTCTATCAATGTCAATAAACCCTTAAATGCTTCAGGTTTTCTGCACACTTCATCCCTTACTCAGCCTCTTTATTAACCACCAACATGTCTGGACAGAAACACTTCAGTGTTTACTCCCAGCAATGATCCAGGACAGATGGGAACCGACCGCTCTGGTGGGAAGCTGTGCCCTGACTCACCTGGGAGAATGAACTCCTCCACAAGAACTTTCTGACTCTGCCGTGTTTTTAGAGAGAAAACAGATTTGTTTGGAGTAAAAAATCAGTGCATAAACATGAGTACAAGGGTCGCTCTACACTAAATTTGTTTGGAAAAACCAACCGGCACCTTCACGGCCGAGGATCTTTGCCCGGGTTCTGTTTTGTCTGAGGGTCCTTGTTTGGACTGTCAGGACGTCTGAAGAACCAGCCCGTCTGTTCTCTCCAGGAGTCACACCGCTCCTTCTGGTTTTTAAAAAAAGGATGGTCTTCCTTCCTGGGATGTCTTGGATGAGCTGTGGCTGAAGTAAAACAGAGCAGACGCCCACACACGGAACACGCTGTCAAACTCCATCCTTCTTCACGTCTCTTTGAAGTCCAGGGGGGGAAAGAGGTCCGGAGCTTTCAGCACTGCAGTAGTTCTTATCTGCTCTGGCTCCAGTCAGCAATCATGTGAACGCATGTGGCTCCATTCAGGAACTGTCATATGGAGGCACGGTGAACAAGTTTGAGAGGTTTGACGTAACCATGAGACAGCTGGAAGTTCATTCCAAATACAAGTCTGTCAAGGGGAAGCTGATGAAGGAAGCCCTATCAGTGCAAATAATGTTCATTTAGGTCTGACGCTGCACAAGCATGTACTTTTTAGGGATGCTGTGATTAGTTTCCCTTACTTTTTGGTTCAACCCTGGATTTGTGGGTCACGTTTTTGCTTTGGTTCGATATTTAGGTTGTGTATCACAAAACAACAACAACAAAAGTTCTAATAAGCAATCAACAATGATAAAAAAACGTTTATAATTTCATATAGCAGAACGTGTTTGACACTTTGGACATGCTGGAACGCAATAATTCACTTTCATCACAATCCAGTTCCATGGTGTAACACACGGTTTGGTTGCAAATCAAGAATTGTGCACAATTATGGCAGGAAAACACGTAAATAAGAAGTGCTGCAGCTGTAAATGAAGACATCCATCGTTATTTTATCCAAAAAAAATCCCAAACTGTAGATTGACATTAGTTGAAAAACACACTTAATTCTCAGAAATGTGCCTCGGCTTCTCGTCTTTTGTCTGAACGGGTACGGTGGAGGTGGATGGTGCACGCTGACATGACTCATGGAGTCACAGCAATTATGGGATTGGGAAACACGGCGAACCTGAGTGGAACCAGCCAGCCTGCAGCGTGCAAACAAAGAAAGTCAAAATAAAAGCCCCAAAACTGCAAAGGTTTACAACCAGGACGCTATTTTTACCGGGGCTGGAGCCTCACTGTGGCTCTGCACGTCTGTCTTCATGTTTGGCAAACAGGGAACAAACTTGGCAGGAAAACCAGAGCCCTCTCGCCCCCCCATTCTGCACACAGACACAGGCTTCGCCGTCCCTCTCCTCCTCCTCCCCCTTCTACACTCTTTTGCCCTCCCCTTTTCCTCCCACTGTGTTCATTCAGAGCTCAGGCGCTCAGACCATCACACCTCTCTTTTCTTTTGTCTCCGTCTTTTGTCTCCGTCCGTCCGTCCGTCCGTCCACGCCAAGGATGTCCACCCTCCGGCCTCTGCCTCTCCTCAGACCTCTGCTGCTGCTGCTCATCCTGCTGACTGCTGGTGAGTCCTTCAACTGCCGTGCGCTTGCAGCTGTTTGACTTCCTGCTCTGGGGAGATCATCTTACTGTTCAACTGTAAAGTGGCATGACCCCCAACCATCAACGGCCCGTGTTCTTCCAGCCTCGAGAGATCCGGCTCTGTTTAGTGCATATTAATAGAACCGCCTATCAAATTAAAATAGTCATAGATCCACGTGCTCAGACCTTCACTTCTGCAGAGTCCCTGTCACTGCATCTACAACAGCACTGAGTTGTTTGTTGTCGTAAAAAGACTCGAAGGTCACTTCTGCTTGACCCAGACGTTTTACATGTGCAACACATCAATGTGGAAGTAAACTCTACACCACACGTAAACAAAGACGACTCCTTGAGTCTGACAGGTTTGCAGGTTTTTCTCAGGTTTTGAGGGTGCCTCTGATGTCTTCTGTCAGGTTTGAAGACTTCACATGTTGACTTTAGCTGCTTTTATTTTGCAATTTAAAGTGTCTTTGTGTGAATCTTTACATTTTCACGTGTTACAAATGTTTTTAAAGTGGCGCAGGCTTCCAGTTTCTGCAGAGGAATCTCGGGTTTAATTAGCCGGCTGGGAGATCTGCTTTGTTGACCTCCAGCAGCTCAGATTTAACTGGGTTTTGGTTTTCTTGTTTCCAGCAGATGAAGAACATCCAAACACACGTTCAGTCAGACTTTCTGTCTGAGAAACGGCCTTTGTGTTTTAATGCAAACCGCATGTTTGTTCTGCTGACAATCCAAATGAGCCAAAAACACAATGATGTTTGGCTTTTTGGATGTTGCTTTTAAGGAGTTTAGCTGCATCTTCACAGTTTTCCCATCGATCTCTGTTGGAACAAAGAGGTTTGGGACGCATGTGAAGGGCTGTTTCGGTGCAGAACTGACGCAGATTTCTTTTTAATTCGGCTTTTATTTGCCTTTATTTGCTCCACATGTGTTTCAGTTTGTGTGCTGAACAGCTGGTTTTTGTAAAGTTCCACTCTGGATCATTTGACTTTGCCAGCAAACACCCCCACATTGTTGCTGACCCCCACTGAATTTTATTTCCTCATCCTCCTGTCTGTCTCTTTCCTTCTTTTAAATCCAGTTTTCTTTCAGTCTCAACCCTTTTTTTTCTCAGCAGCTTCTCTTCCTTTGCTTGTATGTCCCCCCCCTCCTATTTAATTTCCCATCTTTTTTTTATCACCCATCATCCCCTTTCTTCTTCCTCTTCCTCTTCATTACCATCTTTCTAAAAAGAATGAACCTAAGCTCCGCCCAAAAGCGTTGATTGACAGCAGATCTCTTTTACAGCTGGTTTTCATTTCTCTGCCTAGATGAAGAGATGTGATTGACAGGCGGTCAGAGATGATGCACTTCCTGTTTGACAATCATTACCCACCATCCCCCAAACCTCCCATTTCCTCCTCTTCAATGTGGATGCGTATTTTGATTTAAAATGAATTCAGGCCACCTGCAGCGCTCCATTGTCCCATGTAAATAATATTCAGGTCTTTCAGGTTGGGGTGTGTGTCAGAGCATTATGAGAACTAGACTGAGTGACCCCTCACCCCTCGTAATCCAAAACAGGAAGTATCCGCATCCATGTGATAGGGGTGTGGTCTTCCAACAAGTTCACTCCTGATTGGTGAGAGTGGTTGCCACAAAATTGATGACTCAGATCGACACGGACCAATCACAGCCTACTGATGTCCTCTGGCTCCAATATGGCGACGTCTGTATTGCAGAAAAATGGTGACTGAATTGACTTCATTCAGTTAGAACCAGAAGTAAGTCATTTTCTATTGGTGGCGTTATACTCAGTCCATTTCATCCCCATGGTAACAAATTAGCCCGTGTCAATTGGTTACAATGTAAATTGAATATATCTATGTGGTGCTTTTCTATCTTTCTTTACAGAACAAATCGGTCACCGCCCCTTTTACCCATTCACATAATGAAGGTGGCTCCACTGCCTTACAGTGGCGCCAAATTATAACCTAAAAAAATATTGATTTCATTATTATACAATGGTTAAAGAAGCTTCTATTGACGGTTTCGTAATCTTTGTCAATAATGACGCAGATATTGACCTTACACGAACATTTCATCTCGAAAGGTAAATCCAAATAACGGAATAGAAGACAAGAGTAGACTGTCTATCCGCACGCGTCACTGCTGTAACCGTATTTAGCTTTATGAAACGCAGGAGGAATCCAGAGTGTTAGCACAACTTACTAACAATTATTCAGATAAACATCAAGACAACGTTCATAAGGAAATCACAAAATCGTTTGAATTCTTCGTCTGTGCTGCCATTCCACTAAGCCAGGCAAAAGACCGAGCGGCGCTTCTTCTGCTGTGTTGCTGTCAGTAGCAAATACTGATACACACACCTACAGTGCCCTCTAGTGGTTGTTGCTATTTATTTAAAAAAAATTTCATATAAGTCGCATCAGAGTATGAGTCGCACCCCCGGCCAAACTATGAACAAAAAGCACAACTTTAAAAAATATGTTAAATATGAAAAAATAAAGGTTCAATAGAAAAAATTTCAAAAGAGTAATACCCAACCACTGAGATAAAGAAGGTTTGTAATTATTAGTCATTATTAATCATTTGTTTTACCTCTGTACTGGAGTAAATAGGATCTAACTTGTGCATCAAAATGCCCCCTAGTGGAATTTGCCCTTCAATCCAGAAGAAAAAAAAAATAATAATAAAATGTCATTCATCATCATTTAGTTCTATCTGAACTGTTCACTGAACCCAGACTAACAGTTTTAAGATGAACTGAAACACATCAAATCAGATTGAGCAGATTATCAACATCTTTGACCGGAGAGTCGATGGGATTTCCAGCTTTGCGGCATTAGGACTTTTCCACATCAATTGTAATGTTTGCTCATCTTATTATGTTTTAGAGTAAAAGGCACATAAGTTATGGTGACAGTGAGCCAAACAGATACTTCTAAAAAATTATCTCTCCATAAACTTCAGAGAAATCACTGATGTCAAAAGTGTGTGGGAACCAACATCGACTAAAGACGAACGCTTACAGAGGAGGAAGAGCTCCTGTTAACAATCATCGGCGTCCAGCCTCTTGGTACAGCGGCTTTTGAACCAAGCAGACTGTCAGAGCAGCAAGAAGAACGACATCCCTCTCGATTTATGACCATTTGGAGGCATCGCCTGCGGCCGAGGCTCCCATCCCTGCAGCACAAACACCGGCATAAATAATTTTCTGCTGTTTGTCTTAGTGCATGTGGAAACTAACAGCTTCTCTGCAGATGCGTCAGCCTCAAAAAGGTTTGGCCGATCAGAGTGATGATGTGAAAAGACGAAAAACGGTTTCCCAGAGGAGCACTGGTGGAGGTGGGAGTGTCATGCAGCTGATGGATGGGGGGGGGGCTCCTGAGGGAGCAGCTTTCCCATCGCATCCCGCTGTCTCTGAGGTTTTTTCTCATCACTTGCTGGTCAGCACTCGGAGCGTCTCTAAGGGGGGGGGGGCTGCTCTGAAGTCTACCTGCTGTTGCACACTTCTCTGGGAGTTGAACCTCACATCCTACAAACCAATCATTTCTTTTACCCTTCAGTAACAATCCTTTTAATCATTTTACCATTGTTTAAAATATCTCTCCACTAAAAAAAATGCCAGAAGAGCCACGGAGTAAACAGCTGTCAGGTCCGTCCTGCAGACGTGTTTATTACACCAGGATGAAATTATGCCTCTCAACTATTTTTCATGAACCTCGACACTGAGAAAATTCTCCCTCAGACTCAGCAAAAGACTTTCATAACATTTCTGTTCAGTGCGGTTTGGCTTTTCTGTATCTGCGTTCGGGTTTTCATGTCCGCGAGGACCAGATTGTTTTGTCAGTTTTCCTCTGGTTTAAATGTTGGAAAACTTGTACCCGGGGAAAATGAATTTTGGGCACAGTGAGGGACTTCCCCTCCCCAAAATGATGACATCACAACAGCGGAAACTACTAAAAAAATAAATGAATAAAATGTTAAAATCCACTAACGAAACTAAATCCAAATTATTGTGGGATGGCCAGATGACCTACCACTTGGTGGTTATTTTATGGCAAAGTGTGATTTTTTTTCTCCACATAATAGGAAAAAAAAAAAACCTTGTGTCAGGGCGATCTTCACGAAATATAACACACGTGCCACTAGGTTAGGTCTACAACCAAAGTTTTGTCGACCTTTGACCTTTAGTGCGTTCTACAAATTTCAGCCCCTCCTCCTGGATTTCAATCTATCGCCTCATAACCTCTGGAGCATCATTGGGAAAGAAATATGGTATTAAAAACTAGATCTGTATCAATGTTAGCGTTAGCTTGCACGTTTTCTAACGGAATATTGTGAAAATATAAAATATGAATCAATCGCACAAGCTGAACAAAACGATGTAGAAAACGACATGAACATATTAGGAATGTGGGCGTGGTTAGCAAAAAACCTCTGCTGCCAAGCAAATGCAAAAAATGTACTTTTGTCTCGTGTTCATCACCCCCAAGCGTCTAAAAAATAAAATGGTTGCTATGGAGATAAAACCAATAGAAAAGACCAAATTTTGAAAATAGGGGGTTATTTTTATGGATTTTAGTACATGCATAACTTTAGTACATATGGACCATACAACGCCGCCCGCAGCTCCAATTTTATTTTATAAAATTTATATATTTATTATTATTGTTTGATCTGCTGCTGATTTAAAAGATAAAATTAAATAAAGGGATTTTCATCATAAGGTATATTTTTGGTTTTAATTTTTTTTTTGTGCCTTTTTTGTTTTTTTCAAACAATAATAGCAGAAAAACCTTATCTGTCTTTATGATTGCTGTGAAAAATGGATTGCTGCACGTTCTCTCTCAAGCTTAATTTTAAAAAAAAAAAGTTTTTATTCCCTTTTCTCCGTTTGCGAGTTCACCCAACTGCATTTTGATTTGTAATTTTAACAAACCTCCAAAGACAATGAAGCAACACCTTATTGATGAAGGAGGTGAAAGACATCACGGTCAAAAGGCATCCAAAAAACACACAACCTAAACCACACCCACAAAACAAACATGTTTTCACACGTTAAGAGGCGAGGAGAATCATGGGAAGGCTCTTCAGAATTGTTGCAAGCACTCATGAAGGACCACCAGATTCCCACACGGTCCTGGACTGCAGCAGAAGTTTACAACCCACCTGAATCTGTAACCATCAGGCTTTTGAAAGCAGAAAAGCACAGTGGAGACAATAAGATGCTAATAGAAAACAGAAACAGCTGAGATAAATATGAAAAAACTTCAAACTAACTGAGCTAAAGCCAAACAGCAAGAGCGAGGAACTGAAACTATGAAGAAGAAAATACAGAAGGATCAATTAGCAGAAACAGAAACAGCTGTGCATGTTTTTCATTTAAAGCTGTGATCGTCACTGGAGACAAAACAGAATACCAGAAAACCAAACATAACAGCACAAAATCTAACAGAACTAGGTGAGATGAAACAAAAACTCATTCTGGATCCTCTAATTTGAAGTTATTGCTTCCTGCAGGGTTGGTTTCAGAACCTGACAGTGATGGGAATTTTTAAATATGTGCTTTAATCCGTTAAAGTAGGACGTCTGTTTTTTAAAAGCTGACATAACTTTAGTTCACCAGTTATAGGCGACTGCAATGTATAGAATTTACAAGTCAAATGTATTGTCTGGATATGAGAACTGGAATATGGACGCCGCCATGTTGGAGCCAGACGTTGTCAGTAAGCAGTGGTTGGTCCAAGTCAGTGTGAGTGACTCCTCCCCCTTGGCGTTCCAAACAGGAAGTACCCAGTGGTTCCAAGAAGCCAAAATCCCATAGACTTCTACAGAGAAATAAACAGCTGTTACTCAGTCATTCTATTGGTCACAATAACTAATCTTGCTTTGCACTTTATATCTTTCTACTTGATAATCCTCATTTTCACCAAACCTTTCTGTAGTTCTAGTTATTAAAGTTATAAACTGACCAATCAGATACCTTAATAAAAGTGGGTGGAGCCTTCTGGCCCCCACATCCAACGTTCAGAACATTTGATTGATTTCTTGTAGCCCGCTCTCAAGTGGTAGGGGTGTGGACTTGTCAGTGGGGCGAGAGTGGTAGCTATAAAAATTTTGACCGTTCACTGCTTTCTGACGATGTCTGGTGCCAAAATCTGTATCGCAAAAAAACCTCAAATGGCGACTGAATTAATTTAATATGGTTGGAGCTGAACGTCAACCATTCGTATAGGTGATGTCACACTCACTCAGTCCAGCTCTCATGTACAGTCAATGGCCACGTGTCAACGAAACCCATGGAAATAGAATGTGGAGTCCCACAAGGCTCAGTTTTGGGTCCACTACTTGTTCTTTTATACCTAAACAATATAGTTGTGAGGACCACTTTCTCTGTTATTGACTCAACATGGATATTTTAAAAGGTTGTATACATTTTTTCTTTTTTGAATTAAAAAAAAAATTCCTGTGGGTCACATGGTTGCTGGAGCCTATCCCATTTCAGGCGAAGGCGGGGACCCTGATTATCAGCTTAATATTTCCTTTCCATGGCTGTCCAAACCCTTTTTGAAAAAAAAAAAATCTTTTTGTGACTCGTCATTTCAGATTCCAGGATCTCAGTCAGAACAAAGAGTGATTGTTAGTTTTAGGGTGTTGCTGACCCCCGACCCTGACATCAAGGAGGTTCCTTTAGCTCCGTTCTCCTCAGACTAAAACCATTGATGAGAGGCTGACTCCTCTTTGTTTTTGTATGTGTGGCCCAGTGAAGGAGCGGCGGTCCGTCCAGGGAAAGCGTCTTCAACTCTGACCCCATGACAGACGGCGCCGCCCTTCCCAAACACACATCTAGAGAGATGATGCCGTACCAACACACACACGCTAACAACGACGCTGGATCCAGACAGTTTCAGCCGAGTTTGGAGCTTTCTGCACATTTTCAATAGTTTTGTGTTCTTCATAAATCGTATTTAAAACAACTTCTTCAGCATATACCAACATTTCTCCACTACTGACGTATAATTCCCCAAAACTGTTTTAAATGTGAGTCTTTTTTGTTGTAAAATGTAATCACAACCATTTTTCTCTATAAGGTGGTTTTCCTTAACGCTGACAAACACGTTTTCATTTCTTGCAGATGGAAATGTGACTTTATTGTGTTTGTTTTTCAGTTTGCCTGACGGAGAATCACAACGAGGAGCTCAGCGACCACACGTCATTCCCAGAGTACGACTACAACGCCACCTTCGAGTACAGCTTCTTTAGTGAGTCCAACCGTGCCGATGCTCCCAGCAACACCAGCAGACTTCAGCTCTGCAAACGGTTTGATACGAGGCAGTGGATCAGTGATTTTCCTTCAGTTCTGAACTAGAACATGACAAACTGCAACTTAATGCAGGAAAGAACTATTATTTTTATCTACAATCATAACTGCACAACGCATACATCATGTTACGAGAGAAAAATGTCCGATTCAGGTTTTGGATCCGATCAGTCATCGGTTGCTTTCACAGATTTTAATTCTTTGCACAGCTGACTGATAAATCAAGAATAATGGAAAGCAGTTTTGGTTTAAACGTGAGTTTTTGAACATGTGTACGATTAAAGAAATGCACTAAACTAAGTGAGGGGTGAGTCTAAATCTGAAAATCACAAATTAATCCAGAAATTTTGGAATTTATCCCAAGAGTCTGCATTCAAGTGAGAGGCTATAGCTTCTCCCTACAATGTCATGTCATTTGGATTGAAGGTGACTTCAAGGAGGATCTGAGATGATGCAGAAAATCAAAGAGCATCTAAACCCCCTGCAAATCAAGAGAGGAAAACAAGAAGAACCAAAATCCGCTATGAAAACTGGATCTTAATAAAGTAAAAAGAGCCATAATTAAAAATAAATTCTGTCTTCTTAGAAAAGTAACCTTATCAAGAAAGATTTTCAATACCAAAATAATCTTAATTTTCCAAAATAAAACCCAATAACCTTTGATTTTCAAACCAAATATTTCTACAAATTCCAAAAATCTGCATGAATTCAGAGCAAATCTTGCCTTTCAAGCTGTCACTTCTCATCTTTGTTATTACCACAGATTGACTCCACTGAGTTTTTTTAAAAAGTCAGGTCAAGAAGACCTTTTAGTTACCGGTAATCTAGTTTAGCCTTTTACTTTGTTTGTACTGCATTTTATTTTATTTGTCTTGGATAAGTCTATGATGAATGGTTGTAATTTTAAATTTTTACTAGTATCTCCTACTATTAACTTCTCCCGTCAGGGCGGCGCTTTAGGACTATGAGCACCAAAACCACTCGCCACAAGGTCAGCTTATCCCCCCGAGCTGTCACTCTAATGAACTCCTGACTCCAGAACACTAGAGAACACTCAACGAAACCACAGAAACTGTCACACCAGAACTACTGTTGCATTTTTTTATTTAGTTATGTTTAAATATTCCTATATCTACCTCATAGTACTTTGTTTTTATTTTTTATCCTCTCCCGTCTTACTCCTTTAAGCTTTTTTTCATATCTTTCTAGTTTGCACGAGAGCACAGGACACCGAAGCCAAATTACATGCACTGTACTTTGATTCTGATTCTGATTCTGATTGTGAAGCACTTTGTGATTTTTATCTGCGAAAGGCGCTATAGAAATAAACATTTACTAACTTTATTTTCTTGGAAAAACGTGTTTTAGTGACTAGAATGTTTTCCTTATGGTTCCTTAGGGTTATACCTTTTTTGGGGGTTGTTTAAATAAAATTGTTGAAATTTGTAGGAATTTTTGACCTTTTACCTGATTTCAGGTAACAGCAGCAATGAAGACCTGGAGAATTTCCAACAGCAGTTCATAAACCCCCAAGAGGAAGAGGAGAAGGAGGATAGCAGAACTTTAGGACAGCAGGAGGAGGAGCAGGAGGTTACGACAACAGAGAAGAACAGTGTCAGACCTCACAACACAGCATCACTTCCTGTTTCTCTGGTAAGAAGAACTGGATCAAACCATGTTAGCCGGTTAAGCTTAGCTCAACTTACCAGTGAAGCCTTTTTATTTCAGTAGAATCCTCAGAATAAATCTTAAAGGTGCCACACTGAGACCAGATTTGAAAGAGGATCGGGGCAGAATGGCTAAAAAGGGACAGAACCATAAGTCCAGACTGTCTGAAACATATAGAGGCCCTGGAGGGGCCGCAAACAAACAAACAATCAAACTCCCTTAAATTAAATAAAGATTATAAAACACCAATGTGAGAAACTACAGGAAATGATCAGCCACAGCAGCAGAATATGAATCCACAAGGGATAAGGAACTATGAAGTAAATATCCATGAAGTAAATAAATAACAACATGTATTATTTGTTTAATTATCCTTCTGGTTTATTTGTATTTCTAGTCAAGAATTGGTGTTTGCTCTATCGGGCTGACGACCAAGAATGTTTTGTTATTTCTTTAGGGTTTATTTGAAATGTCTGTGTTTCATCTGAAGCCAGAAAAACGTGTTGTTAGAAAATATAACAAACCAGCAGGAAAAAACTGAAACAAAAACTCACAGCAGTTATTTCATATACCTGTAGCTAAATAAATTAAGAATGTAAAGTCCCTCTCTTTTCTGATCTATTTTTAAAGAATCTCCGATGGGTTTTTATTTTAGATTATGGTGCTTTTAGCCAAAATCAAAAACCTTGTGTCGTTTTCTGAAACAGTTTCTGCAGAGCGGCAGGAGTTCATTAGAAATCAAAGCACAGGTTTTAAAAATTGTGCCTAAAAACGACATATTTATAACTTAGATCGAAATGTCTTCATCCAAATGTGGACAAGATCAAATGCAAAGGAAAGGAGAGACTGTGGAACCCAATATTTCACTTTTCAAAGCAAAATCCAACATTTTTAATTGACACTTCACATTTTTTCAAAGGAGTATTCTCCGTCATGTCCAAGCCTCCTGAGCTCTCAGATGCTCCTCCAATGAAAACATCTTCCATGAAATTTTACATTTTTCAGGATAAAATGACCCAAACAAGAGTCCAAGTTAAAGTTTTTAAAAAACAGATTATTTGGGGCTTTTTAAACAATTTTTATAGAAGAGGATCACTTTTAGCCATCGTCAGTAGGTTTACATTAACTAGACCTTTGACGTTGATCTCCAGTCGAGCCCTTCACACCTCCTCTGCAATCTTTAACTTTGGTTACAAAAAAAAAAAAAACCCCACCCACATCTCAGATCAAAGCGGCTATCCGTCTGAACGAATCGATAAAAGATCTGCCAGGTGCTCTGTTACCTCCCAGACTCCATCTGTTTCCTGAATCGGGTCGGTTCCCTGCCAGCACCAACAAACACGGCCCTCCTTACCTCTGTCGGGCCCGAGGACATTCAGGGGTCCGCAGATGGACA
This sequence comes from Oryzias curvinotus, assembly GCA_023969325.1. Taxonomy (NCBI): domain Eukaryota; kingdom Metazoa; phylum Chordata; class Actinopteri; order Beloniformes; family Adrianichthyidae; genus Oryzias; species Oryzias curvinotus. The sequence goes on along the minus strand of CM043716.1, from coordinate 8,300,376 downwards.
ACACAAACAAGAAAAGAAGGAAAACTACAACAAACAACACCGCATCGCTTTAGAAGAAGCTGAAATGATTCTAACCGTGCACACCCAGGACCAAAATGTCAGCTGTGCAGCTGTTGACGTGTGGTTTGTGGTTTCCTCTGGCTCTGAGCAGTCTGCTCTTCAGAAACGTCTCAGAGGTAAACAGAACTCAAACAAGAATCAAAAGGTTCTCCAGGTTAGACTGCGACTCACAGACCAGAAAAACACAAAACTGATTTCCATTTTTTTGAATGTTGGAGGGGAAGTTAGATTTTTCCATGAAGGTGCATTCTTCAGTTTGAACCCTGCAGGTTCCACTGCCAATGGCACCCGATCAAATATAAAACAGAAATAGATGTCTTTGTAGATTTAAGTAAAAACATACTTTAGAGCTGTAACACAGAGAAAATGTATTACTGTACCATCAAAAACAGACATCCTGCAGTCAAATATTCAACCTGCCAGCAGGTGGCGACACTCAGCATGAAAAACAAGCATCAGTTATAAGAACCTGATCCTCATTTTCATGCAGAACATGTGAATGACGTGTTTGTTTGCTCCAACATGCCATCTGTTTGTCTGCAGGACCTCCGGCTGCTGCTCTGGACTCCGGTGGTCGCGGTGGTCCTGAACTCACTGCAGCTGTGACACAAACTGTTGGCTGACACACAAACACACGCTTCAGGTAAGAAGCAGACGCTTGTTAAGACCATCACGCTCTGTTGAGGATTCAAAAAGGCAGCGAGAAACCCGGATCCTAACTGTGGAGGGTCAGGAAAGTCACCTGAGGGACAGGTGGGTTTCCAAGCACCCGTCGAAGGATTGTTGTGTTTGCATTACTCAGACTTAGGGAGGAAGACATAATTACATGTTTAAATCATCTCAGTTTCTGGTATGAAGCTCATATATCAGGTTTTCAAGGACGTTGTAATCTGACGGGAGGGTCACTTATCACAGAAATATGGGTCAATTAAAAGCACACCAGCAAAAACTCCTCAAAGAGCAGATGAACCCAAAACCTCTTTTTTAAGAGATGAAACATCCTCATTCGGAGTGAGGAATAGGAGTCCACCCATCTACCTTTTGATGAAGATGAGACCTAAATATGCTCAGATCTTCTCCACAGAGGTTTCCGTTCAAGATTCCTGCAGATTTCTTTAGGAAAACGAGCTAAAGATACTAAAATGTGAGATAAAAACCTGTGAGATAAAACTACATAAATGGAGATAATACGACTGCATGCTTAATTGAGAATGTGCTTTTATTAAATCCATATAAAAAAATAATAATTATTCTAGCCAAAAAAAAAGGGCAAAAGAAAAAGTGAATGACTCGTGGGCCACAAAGGGTTCTAAAATTGAACAAAAGTCCCAGGCTAGGAGCAGATGTGTGGAGTGTTTTGGTAACCCACCTTATTTAGAGAAGGAAAAAAACATAGAATCTGGACAAAACTGTGCTTTGATTTTGATTGAACATTGATTTAAAACAGAAAAACAATGGCTTTTGTTTGCATTTTGGTGCCAATTGCATCAATGTGTTGGTATCCCTCGGGGAAAATGAAAACTTAGAGACATGCTGGGTCCATACGGTTTTGGAATGATCGGAAAAATGACGCAATGAGCGTCACGGAAAAAACAAATTTCGGAACGCCACACAAATGCAGAGTAACTCTCTGCATCTAAGCAAAGGTCAATTTATGTGTAGTCGTGCACCACCCACACTGGACTGTGCAGCTGACCCTGGTGCAGTGTGGTGTGGCTTAGACCAGGCCTAGACCAGTCACACACACACACACGCACACACACACACACTGAAGGAGGAGGGTTTGGGGAAGAGAAGGAGGGAGTTAAAATTGTGTGCCCTGTCCAGGCTACCCCACCTTGGTGGGACACAGCCTAGGTATATAGATATAGATAGATAGTGCACCACCTATGGGGAAACACAAGAATACAGGTAAAATGAAACATTAACGACCATCAGTGTAATTTATTCCAGTCATGCAAGCCAAGCAGAACCTTTCAAATAAATCACATTTTTCAAACTGTAATGCAGTCTTAGTGTTCTGATAACTTAAAGTCCCACTCCGATCACCTTTTGATTTATTTTCAAAGCATTCCCAATGTTTTTTTAACTATGATTATGACGTTTGTGGTCACTATGAAAAAAAAACTGACCTTTTCTAGGACATAGTTTCTGCAGAGTGGCAGTAGCTGAATAAAGAAATACACAGAAATGCTCTTTTATGATCAGTAAAAAGCCACAAGAACATTTTATGGAGTTAATTCAGTCTCTATAATCAGAAATGCACACAACCTGTTTCACAAATTCACGCCATTTTCATTGTCTTCAGGAGAAATAAAGAGGAGCTTCACTGCGTCTCATTTAAAGTTTCAAATAAATATTTGGCCTTGTTTATTAATCGCGAATAGCAGTTCTATCAACACAAGCAGATGGTTGGATGTCTGTGAAAGTAAGAGCGGCTCTAAAGCGGTGGAAAACATTTTCCAAAGGGGAACGTGGTGCTCAGGGAGTTTTTCTCCCGGTTTGTGATGCGATTGAAAGATGGCAGTAATGTTGAGGTCAAGTTCAGATCTGGAGGACTGGAAGGGTTTGTAGAAACAGCTTCCTGTAGGATTGACAGATGGGGAGGAATCAGACTCTGCACACCTGTGCAAATACAACCTTCAAGGGGAATATTTTCTGCAAAATTAGGGTTGGAGTTTTGAGTTTTTCCTCCCTGATTCATTATGGAAATGTGGGATGGAAGAAGAAATGACAGTTTTATGTTTAAAGTCACAGATATCTTACAAAATAATGTTTTTTTAACAATAATATATGTATATAGTGACTGATTAGACCACTGAACAAACATCGGGGAAACGAGTAACATTCAACAAAGACTAAACACAAAACATCCCAAAAAATAAATAGAATTGCAGCTAACTGAAGAAAAGCAAATAAATGTTAGACAAATCCACTATTCCTCCCCTGAGAATCTTGTGTTGGTGGCGCCTGCCCAGTGGCCGGGTTGGTGTATTTAAAGGCTGTGGAGATTGACTGCATTGACTGGGTGACTCCTCCCCCCTAGCGTTCCAAAACAGGAAGTACCCACTGGCTCCAAGAAGCCAAAATCCCATAGACTTCAATAGAGAAATCTATCAGATGCCTCAATAAAAGTAGGCGGAGCCTGCTGGCCCCCCACGTCCAATGTTCCAAATTCACAACCTGCTTTCAAGCTTCCAATAAGCTCATTTTATGATTGGCGATAGTGGTTGCCATAGAAACGATGATTCAGACTGACTAGAACCAATCAATACCTTGTTAAATAAAGCTTGATAAGGATTTCTGAAAAACCAGCAGGTCTGTAGTTTGAAACCCGTCCACTACAGCTTTACAATTCTTAATGTATAGTAAAAAAAAAAAAAAAAAAAACATCAACACATTCAAATTCAAGCTGGTTAGGGGAAACGGTGTAATTCCAAAATAGTATACAGTGAAACAGGTAAAAAACAGAAACGGGATCCATCATGAAACTGCAACCTTTTTTTTAATCAGTGATTTAGCTGCTAATAGCTGCTAAAGAAAGGGGGGAAAAAAACGTCCTCCTCATGCCAAAAGAGAGAATTTATTGCTAAATCTGCAATCTTTAATCATATTTGTATGAAATGTTTCCCCCAAGCTGATGTTAACATTTTTGCAAATAAGACGTTGACCACAGCAGACAAATCTTTTCTTTTACTGTCGGGGCGCCAACACCCAAAATAAATGAGACAGCGTAAAGTGCATAAAAGGTTCATTTAGGGTCATAAAAATATTATAAATAAAGCTTGCATTCTGCAGACACTTTTGGTTTACTTTACTGAAGTAAGACAAACGACACCGTCCATTTAAACGACCATCTGTGGATTCTTTTCATGTAGCTGCTCTTTTTCCTTCAACTCAATTTAAAGTTGTGCAACATGTGTAATGAAAAACACAGATGAGCGTAATGCGCCTCATATTTAACCAGCATCCCTAGCTCTCAGAGATTAATGGTCATTCTGGGCCGCCGCCGTTCGATCGCTCCGCTGCACTCGGGTAGAGGACTGGGGCGGCCCCGCAGCTGAGGTCAAGTAGGAGAAGATTTACAGAGGAATTCCACTTAAAGTGACTTCCTTGACCTTGTTGGAAAATGTCATGAAGTCTTTGGAGTAGTCTGCTGTGCTGCCGGAGGAATCCAAACAGCTCTCACTTTTAGCTGCGCAATCGAGCCGGAGTCACTTCAGATGTTAGATCCTCAGGAAGTTTCTGTTCCGATGAGCTTTTCTGTGATAAAAGCAAAAATAAGTAAAGCTGGAAAACTCGAAAAATAAAATATTGAATCTTCTTATCGCCCCTCACTCTCCCCTTCTGCCCCTCCCACCCTGGTTAAAGCTGCACGAGACAAATTCATTTAAAAACCGCCACACGTTTATCCAAATGGCGGCTTCTCTGTTGGTTCTATCTCCATAGCAACCATTTTATTTTTTGGTCGCCTGGGGGTGACGAACAGGTCAATGTCATTTTTTGAAAAATCTGAGAAAGTACATTTTTGGATTTCCTTGGCAACAGAGGTTTTTTGATAACCACACCCACATTCCAAATGCGTTCCTATCGTATCTTACATTGTTTTGCTCAGCTTGACCCAACGATTCATGTGTTAACTTTTCACAATATTCTGGTACAAAATGTGCGAGCAAAAGATGAACGCCCCTTTTGTGAGCTTAGCACGCTAACACTGAACCACATCCACAACTGCTAAAACCAACATCTTTTCCAAAATAGTTTCTCAATGAAGCACAAGAAGTTAGGAGGCAACAGTTTGAAATCTTTAGGACAAGTTTAAATTTGTAGAAGGTACTAAAGGTGATTTTTTATTTTATTTTAAATTAAAGATGGCTGCGTCTTCTCGAGGTCAGAGGTCATCAAAACTGTAGTTGTAGACTTATCCTGGTGATGTGTGCGAAGTTTTGTGAATGTCGCTTGAACAAAAGGATTTTCACATATTTTGGGAAATATGTGAAAATCCTCAAATTTTACAATTTGCTGCCGTAGGTCTTGTGGCCATCCCATAATAATTTCAAAACTTCCTTTAAATACTCCTGACACGTGTGTTTTGGTTTCGTAAGTGGATTCTGATATCGTCTTTTTTTTTTGGGCCCCATAGGAGAATTTGGCCCCATTCATTTTCGGATGGTTTCTCCCGCTGTGATGTCATGAATGAGGATTTTTCTAAAGATTTCATGCAATGACTTTGTCTTTCTGTGTTTCGTGTGACATTTTGAATCTAAAACCGACTGACAAAAGGTGTGAGATAAAAAGTGACGCCTGCAAAGTTTACCTGACATCTTCTTTGGGATAAAACTAATTAAGTTTTGACTAAATAAATAAATAAAGGTGGATTTTTTTCTTCTTCTTCTTTTTCCAGAATTTGAATTGTAGAGCAGATTTGTTGGAAGAAAAAAAACACGTTTGGTTTTTAGTTCATAAAGAACTAAAGAATCCAGAGAAATGTTTGAACTCAAAGGAAAAAGCTGGAAGCAGATGGGATTGTAATCGAATCACTGCAGGGATTCTCCAACCCATAAAAGCTGTTGTCAGTTAATCCCTGCTTCTGCAAATGGGAGTTCCACCCTCAACATGCAAAGAAAAACAGTGTGCTTTTTACATATATTTTTATCACACATATATATATATATATATATATATATATATATATATATATATATATATATATATATATATATATATATATGTATATATTTTTTTATGTCTTTGATGGAGCTGCAGAAGCACCCAGATGACAGAAAATGTAAGTTAAAGATGGACCAAATAACAACGACCTGTTGCTATGGAGTTATTTTTTTTTTTTTTTTTTTTTTGCTATGGAGTTCAAACCAACAGAAAGGCCGTCATTCTGAAAGAAGTTCATTTTTTTTTTCAAGAATGTGTTTCGTGCAACTCTGTCCAATGCAATCATAATGCTGTTTGTGTTTGATCAAAAAGTAGCCTAATTAAGCCAAAAGTAATGAATTTAAAGGCATTTTTTTAAGCAAATCATCTTTAAATAAAGGTTATGTTAAAACTGAACTAACTATAAAAAGGATTGTTGAAATCCTCTCCATTTTTCAACTGTTGCGTTCATTCATTTGTGTTCTGCAGCCCTCCTGCAGGATCACCAGATCCAGGGAGACCATGGAGGTGCCACCACCCTGAACGTCCTCCAGCCTTTCGCCCGCTGGAGGTTGGGACCGGCAGCGGCCTCAGCCAATCACAGAGCTGCTTTCTGTGGAGCGCAGATCAAAGGCCAGCTCACTGCTTCTAAAAGAGATGAACTTTAATTACACTTTGAATCATTTCACAGGGAGAGACTGTCGTGCTTTTCAAATCTGCAGAGGAGCAGGAAGGAGAACTTTTCTGTGCTCTAACATTTTATTAGATAGAGATTAAATTATCATTTGGAAAGACAACCCCTTTTATCTTGCAGAAAATGGATAAGGAAGTTATTCTGATAAACATAGTTTTCTAATAGCAAATATTTTGTTATATATGTCTTTGTTGCGACCAAAGGAATCCCCAAAAAGCAGGTTTTTATTTGTGCCGCAGCTTTTATCCAAAGCAAAAAAACAGGTTTTGGGCACAATTTTATAGAAGTTTGTGCAAAAAAGTGAAAACAGGAATTCTTCTCTGAAGATCTGAGGTCACCTCCACCTGTGAACACGTTCCACTTTAAAAGTTCCTCTAATGCAAAATGTTTTTGAAACGTTTGTGTTTTTGAGCCTGAACTGTTTGTCATTCATTTTACCAAAGAGTTTCTGTTTCCCGTTGATGTCAATCAGCCTATTCTGCCGCTGAAGTGGAGGATCTTTTGTGTTCTTCTCCATTCCTAAACACAGATTTTGTCCTTTCTGAAGTCTGAAATCTGCTCGAACGTGGCCATCGGTGAGCTTCCAAAACGTCAAATTTGTCTAGAAGCCTCCACGTCTGCAGACTTAGTCGAGACTGTTTTCTGAACCCGTTTCCACCTAAACTGTCCTGCATCTTCGTGAAACCCGGGATCTTCATGAAAACTGTCTCACTGTGAATTCATCCTCTGCACTTTGTCAACCAGCAGCACTTATCAGCTCACTTTGCCTGTTTTTTCTCCTAAGGGCAATAATGAAACATTAAATTTGAATGTAAACAAAAAGGGAATCATTCCGAGTGTAGTTTTTATGAGAAATCGAATATTTTATCCAACAGGTTCAAGTGGATTCCGTGCCGCTCCGTCAAACTTCAACAGTTTTTATAGAAATTAGTTTTGGAGGTAAATAGATTTGTGTTTAAATTCCATCAGTGTGATTTCCAATTTAGACAAAAACAGTCAAGACATTACAAAAAAGGAAAGTTTTTATGAAGTTTTAAGAAGAAAACCATTGTTTTTATTCATTTGTGTTTTTCAATAAAATGTTTCAAATGGTTTTATTGTGTGTATGCACATACATAAAAATGTTGTTTCATATTAGAACATTTAATATTATCATTAAATAACTTGTTGATAAGAAAAAGCGCCTGCTGCTCTGCAGAAACTATCTCCTACAAAACAACAGGTTTTGGAATTTTGGTTGAAAACTGTAAAATCATAACTATAAAAACACTATGAACACTTTGAAAATAGATATTTACATTTTTATTTTTTCTTTATTCCCAAAATATTTCTACATGTTGACCATAATTTGCATTTTTTAAGCAGTTTAATTAAAATATTTACATTTCAGTGGATTTTTTTAATTCGCTCATTTCACCAAAAATGCTAGATTTAGAATCTTTCTTCACGATTAAAAAAAATCATTTAAATGTAGGTAAATTATCTATTACACAGTCCGTATCTAATGCCGAGTTTATATTAAGTTAATTCGTTTAGCTCATCACTGATGCCCAAACTATGACACTTCCACCACCGTGCTTCAGCCTGACATGACCTTTTTCCTTTAATTATGTCTTTGATAACTTTTAATTAAAAGTGTCTCTTCCACTTAAATTTCAACAGAATATTAATAAAAAATGAATGGGTTTGCATATTCAATGCAGCTTTAACTCTTTTCTCCTCCTCAAAGTCTTTGTAGCCGCATGCACCAGCAGAATCTAAAAGGAAAATTGTTCAGAAAGATGTCTGCATACAGAGGTCACCTACACATCTACTAGAAGCCATCTAGTTTTGGCTTTCCTAAGTCTATTAGAGCATTTCAAACATATATTTAATAGATAATAAATAAACATTTATTCATCCATCTGCAGAATCCTGTCAGGGTCACCGGCTTACGGGCAAAGGCGGGATACACCCAAGGCAGGTCCCCATTCTGTTGCAGGGCCATACACTCACACCTAGGGGCAATTTAGAATAATCCGTTAACCCATGCAGCATGTTTTAGAACTGTGAGAGGAAGCTGGAGAAAACCCACACATGCATGAGGAGAACATGGAAACACAATAGACCCAGTCAGGATTTGAACCGGGGTCTTCTCACTGTGAGGAAAAAAAAGTACACATAGTTATTTATGATTTCTCCTCATCAGAAACTAGCACTAAGTCAAGTTTTTTTTTTACAATTTTGAACAACATTCAGCAGTTTCAGAGGAGCGGGTTTTCGTGTTTCAACAATCTTACAAATAAAAAATCCAAATAAGGTCATGTTAAAACACAAATCCCCTCAAGTAAAACCGCAGACAGCAACAGAAACAGGGTGCAGCAAGCCGGGCTAAAATAACACTTGAACAAGTCTACTTTGAACAGTGACTTTAACCAAAGTAATATCATTTTTCAACGTCCTTAAGCATTGCAGACGAGTACTGTCCTCTGTTGCATCATTGGAAGCGTGAAAGTTGACCCCTAGAGCACAGAAAACCACCATTAATGCACCTTCTAAAATATTAATTGTTATTTCATTACCTGGTTACCCTCCTCAAGAAATATGGGGGATTGTGTACAATGCACAAGGCATGATGGGACTGTTAGCTGTATGAAAGCTGTTCACTAGAGGTCTACATGGTAATGTGCAATAGACCTGTATGGATGAATGTCTATGGGATGCATAATGCATAGCTGCCTCCATAGAAACAGCCAAGATGGATAGATGTGTCCGTGTCCAGTAGGAAGTTCTGACTTACTTGGATCCCAATTTTTCCACCTAACTGTCATGTTGTGATGCGACGGGCCGAGCAGCTTCACACGTTTATTTCTGGAGGTGACACATTTGCTAATGATGCAGGTTTGACCGTGATGTCTGTTAACGAGGAGCGGTGCGTCAGTGTCGGAACTCGCTGAGAGTGTTGACCGCCACGGGAGGTGACGAAGCCTCCAGCGAGGCGGATATTTCCGTCCAGAAGGAGTTTGCACGAAAGCGGAACGCCCCAACCAGTCAAACGTTGGCCTTCGTTTCACCAAGGACTCTAAAGCTTCTTGTTTCACATTTGTCTTTCATCGCGCTCAAAATTATCGACTTTCTTTAACATATAGCAAAGACAAGAACTGATGAACATTTAAACAGGATTTTGATTCCCAAATGTCCTCTTCAGAGGCTTTTATCTACATTACTGTCAGTCTGAAGTAAAGATGCCCCAACAGGCAGGTACGTCTTCTTCATGAAGACATGACTTTTGCACAAACGTGCGACCCAACAGTCCGGCCTGTTTGGAGAAATGTCCTTTATGCAGAATCATTGTCTGCCGAGTCTCCTGAAAGTGAAAAATGTCTGCCTATCGCTTTTCCAGCAGAGATTAGATGTTATTCCTGCAGCGCTGACTTTCTGTCGGCGGTAACATCGGAACGCATCCCGCCGAACAGTCAGACCACCGTGCCTTTGCAAAGAGCACGAGCGCACAGAAGATGAAAGGCGTCTCTGATGTTCCAGGTTGCCGGTGACCTTCGGTGACAGCAGCAGAGACGACAGCAGAAAGTTCTGGTTCTCTGTTGGGCAGCAGAGACGTTCTCGGGTTAGAGTTTAGATTTGCATGATTTCATGCACACAAATCGTGTCGTGGTTACACAAAAGGTCACATCTCAGAGCCTTTTTGGGGAGGACACACAAATCTAGACAGGAGATTTATTTTTTCACCCTTTTGAGGGTCATTTTTTAGGATTTTTTTTAGGAAGTTTTCTCTAAATATCAGCCGAAAAAAGCAGCATAAATAATAAGTACAGTCACAGGTTTGATTGACTTGTTGCTTTTTGTTCACATGAAAGAAACCTGTAAAAAAGAGTCAATAGGTTGTGAACTCAGGAGCTGCTCAAATTATTTAAAACATCAAGAAATGTTGCTCAGATTCTCCCTTCTTTGTCTTCTTAAAATAAATAAAACTAATAGTGAAGGGAGGAGAAAAATTACTTCACTTTATTCTCATAATTCTTACCCTTTTTTTTTTTTACTAATTAAGGATTAAAACAAGAATTAATTACCCTCAGGTACCTCTGGACCATTTAAAGGGACTTTAACTAAATTGGTGCTAAACTTCCTGCAGCATGAAACTATATTTATATAATCTCATGTAAAAAATCAATAAAAAATTTTAAAATAAGCAACTTTTTGCATTGCTGCAGATAAACCAACTACAGAAATAAAGCAAGTAAAAAAGGGAGAAGAAGAGAAAAAGAATCAATCAGATTTTCAAAATAAAACCACATAATTTTGTGTTTCTTTTGAGTGAACCTTTTAATATATAAAATCCTAATTTATGAAGACTTCAAGACCTTCCTTTTTTTTTATTTCAAAATAGAAAAAACTCAAAATGAAGGGAAAACTTAACTACTCAGTCCACTGGTAGAGTTTCTCCCAAAATATTAGAATCTGGAAAACTTGTCTTTACATTACAAATACGCTTTAAAATTAAGAAAATCCCATAATCCTTTAGGAAAAGTAAGTGTGGTGGATTCAGATTTATCAGAGAAAATACACAAAATGTTTAAAAAAAATTAGATCGTAGCAACTTTTAAGTTTTAAAGCAAACTTACATTTTAAAACAAACTAACTTATTAAAAAAATGAGACACAGCCTAAATCTAAGAGATAGGTTCAAACGCATCCATAAAACAATATTTTGAAATTATTAATTTATTTAGTTAATTTATTATTTATTTGGATCAAGATTTTGTTTTGTTTTATGCATTTATTCAGATTTGTGTTCACTGCTGCACGTCTCCTTCACACCTGATTTAAATCGAACTTAATCAATGACTCCATCAATGGGAGCCCATGTTTTTAGACGTCTCCTTTCAAATAGTTTTTTCCGGTTCCTAAGTTTCCATCAAGTGAGTCTTTGGTTTCCTGAACTGACTTTCCTCCAGCCAGATGACCTCAACTTTTTCTGATAACAGCCGATCGGCGGTGGGGAAGCATTTTTCAGTTCCAAGTGTCTGAAGAAGCACGAGGCCACGTGTTTAATGTATTCTGGCGCTCATTTTTCTCCTGAAGGTGACCAAACCCTAGGCGCCTCAGCGGGAGGTCATCCTGTCCTCTAGCTCTCTGGTTTTCCTGAATAAACAGTGCCGTACTTTGACGTCAGCCGCAGCCTCCACTGTTGAGCGGACATTCATCTTTAACTGCGGGTTTTTTCCAGTTCCGACCCGTATAAAAACCCTTACACATCCTTTAAACACAACGTTGTCAAAATTCCATCCTCACTACAAAAAAAAAAAAAACAATCAAAAGTAGCTTGCACAGCTGTAGCACTATCTGTTTTACATTTTTAAATCGCTTTATTTCAACAATTTAAAATAAAACAAAAACTAAAGAAGACAACAATTGGAATAGAAAAAATAAATAAATTAAATCGGAAAAAAGCTGTGAATTTTTGTAAACATTTCTCCCATTTTCAGCCATATCAAGGCCTGTTTCAGCACAAGATAAAAGGATTTCAGTCTCAACAGCAGCTACAAACAAAACCATCCTCTTCATCTTCTAGTTTTCAAAGGCATTTTTCTACTTTTAGTTTATTTATTTCTATTTGTTTCAGCATTTTGATGAGTATGTTAACTGACATTATGGGCAGGCGGTTTCAATCGTGTTTTGAATGAACTCAAGTGTGTTTGTATGATTCATAGAGATGTAAAGGATACCAATAGGTATTGAAAAATCAATCTAGTACTAAGAATAACAGCAGTATCCACTAAAAACCAAAAATACAAACAAGACTATGTCGGTAAAAAAATACATGAATATTGATCAGGAAGTAAATAATCCATTTTTGGCAGTTTGTCTTCCTGTTGTGTCCCTGTTGTTTGCATTTTTATCAACGCAGTCGTACCGGTTATTGACTGAAGGGGAACTACAGTGAGGGATGTGTGCAAACAACACCTGAAGAAATTCGATTGTTTTGTTTGTTGGCAGGTTTTTATCCTTGAAGCTGTTGTGTGAAAGATATTTTTTGTTTGTTGCTTAAAATGTAAAGTAGTTTCTCTGTGTAGAGGCATATTCATTTATAATCTTAAACGCCGAATGATAAATAAATATCTCAATCGCATCAGTGCAGGCATTGGGATAAATCATATCGCCACAAAGGTGGCCGAATGTGTTATTTATTGATTCGGGGACCAAGTATGGAGATCCAATGATGTAAGATGGAAAGATACATAAGCCTGAGCAATTCTTCTAGACTGTGTGTGACTGGATCGCGATCTGGACCAGGGATGGGCGACTCCAGGCCTCAAGGGCTGCACTCCTGCATGTTTTCCAACATACCCTGCTCTGGCATGTTCTCATTTGCTGGACACACCTGAACCAGCTCGAACATCTGGAGATCAAGCAGACACACCGGCCCTTGTGGCCTGGAGAGATGGGAGTTTATGGCTCGTTGTTCTTGGTGGATTGTGGACACTGTGGCTTGATTAAGTCAAAAAGATTTTGGAAGCTGCTTGGTTTACATGAAACAGAAAAATACTTGAAGTTAGAGGGACATCAATTGTCACACCTGGGTGGGTGAAATGTACTCTCTGCTTTTAACCTCCCAATCCAACCCCTTAAAGTGGAGTGTCAAGCAGAGAGGCATTGGATCACATTTTTAGTCTTTGGTTTGACTCTGTCATGGATTTGAACGCACTACCTTCCAATCTCAGGGCAGACACTCTTCCACATGGCCACTGAGCTGACCTGGTAATAAAAAAAAAAAATTTAAGTAAATTTTAAAAAAAGACTGTCAAAAAACTTTGTGGTTTTAATCTTAAGTTTGAGCTGAAGATAGAGCTGGTGACCAACAGGTGGCGCCAAAACTCACAAAAAACAGTTTTTTTTAGGGAAAAACTTACAGCTTCATCAGAGAGAGACACTAAAACAGCTAAATTTAGAAGCAAACTACTAAAATGCATTTGTACAAAAATATATAATTCTGATCTATTGGCATTTAAGGTAAATAATTTTAATGTAGCATTATAATATGATTTGTAATGAGTTTAAAGCTACACAAGTTCAATTTCAAGGGTTTATCAAAGGTGTGGATGGTTAAATCCAAATTGTCAAAGCTCATATGAATAACCCTCCAACTGTACCTCTTTGAGAAGCTGCTAAGTAAAAACCACAACTTAAAAAACCAAAATCAAGTGAGGCAGAACGATTGCAAATTCAAGCTATTGTAGCAGAGATGAATGTTAAAATCTGGTAATTTATAGTTTTATTAGATATTAGAGTTTAGATTTGCCAATAAACACTTCGATTTACTTTTATCTGCAAACTTCCTCTTGTAGTCTCTACATTTTTTTTATTTACTTTGAGAACGTTTATAAATAATTGATGTTTTCTTCAGTTAAAATGTCCAGTCTTAGAAAAGAAAATGTTGTAGAGAAGATTATAAGTGAGCTATTTATTTATTTTAATTTGGCTGGTCTGGTTTGACTGGATAATGGTCGCATAATCCTGGCTGGTTTATTTATTATACCGGTTAAGAGTTTTGGTGGTTTTGTATATGAATGATTTTGAAAAGTTAAATGCTTACTTTTATAAATTCAGATTCTGGCATTATTTAGCACAAAATGAACTATAATCCTGTTTCAAATTGATTTTTTAGGTTGCACATTTAAAAAAACGTAATACAAAAATTTATTTACAGCCTTTTAAACTAAAGCATGTTTAAATAATGTCAATAATGTTTAAGCATCATAACAATAAATATTTAGGGTTCTCCGTAAAGCACATTATTATATAAGTATATATTAGGCATATAAGAATTAACATATATTTTACATGTCAAATGTTTATATTTGCCCATTTTTTACAGTTTAGGGCCTCAAAGCTTTTATTTTGAAGAGCAGGTGTTTCAAAAAAAGTGGAACTTATCAAGTTATTCACTTGATTTTGATGCTTAAACCAAATTCTATGAGTTTGTTGTTGTACAATCTATGGACTGTTTTTTAATTCTCACCTGATTTTGGACATTTGTAGAAAAAATGAGCACTGCTTCCTATTTTGTGGCTTTGTGCAGAAAGGCATCGTCGGATGTGGAAGCAGCCACAGCTGAGCCGCCATGGAGATAGTCGTTTTTTGGTGGTCTGACATTTAAGCATTAATGAGAGCGGAGATGAAAGCAGAGCAAACGAGCCAAGTCGCAGGTAGCTGCACGATGCAAATCAGACGAGGAAAAGGGCAAAAACCCTTTTTCTCTGCGTCATCATTAAACCGGGACCTGACCTGAGGTCGACCACATCGCGTCCGAGCTGCATGATGCGACACTGTCAGATGACAGAGTCCTCAGGGATTCTCACCTTTGACCTCCGGCAAGCAGACAGAGAGAATTGCAGGATGAGACCACTTTGTGTATATGTATTAGACCCAGCCCAAACAGGCAAACATCTGCTTTTTCAAACTCGTTTTTGAATCCTCCATCATAAACAGCCTCACAGTTCACAAATACACGTTTTAATTAAATATTACAAAATATTTAAAATAACAATTTGCAGGGAAATGTTATGGCCTGACAACAGATTTGTGTCAAACTTTATAGTGGAGCTACTAAAAAAATAGTTTAACATAAAGCTTAAAAAGAAACAAAAACTTAAAATAATGACAGATTATAGCAGCATTGTACAGCCCGCAGGTACAACCCAGTCTATCTGCCCCTGCCCATTATCCCCTTTTTACCTGCCCTTAATGGCTAAGCAGCCCCTAATTCTGCCTCTGCCAGCCTGGTCAGAGCTGCACATGATAAATTCATGGGGAAAGAAAATGCAGACCTTTCTATTGGTTTTATCTCCATAGCAACTATTTTAGTTTTTGGTCGTCTGGGGGTGACCAACAGGTCTGTTTAATTTTAAAAGAATCGTCAAAAGTAAATTTTAGGATTTCCTTGGCAACAGGGGTTTTTGTTAACCACGCCCACACTCCTAATATGTTTGTATTGTATGTCATATCGTTTCATTCAGCTTGAGCCAACGATTCGAGTATTAAAGTTTCATAATTTTCTTTTAAAAAACGTGCAAGCAAAAAATAAGATTTACCGTGAGACAATCAGAGCATAAATTTTATAAGGTATGGAGACCATTTCTCCATTTTTTTCAGTCTACCATCTACAAATGTGACAGAATGATGCCCCCTTTTTTTGTTTTTTTCTTCTTCTTTACATGTGTATTAATACATTTGCACTTTACTTATTGTTTTTTTTTAAATATATATGCAATTTCACCTATACTGTGACTGATTTAATATATTAATGTTTCTCGCTGCTTATAACTTGTACCATTTTATTTCCTTATATTTTCTTTACTAAAATTGATATTGGTGTATAAGTCACTGACAGCAGCAGGGGGTGGGGGATTGGGTTGTGAATTTGTTTGTACTATGTTTTAAAACTGAAAACTTAATCAATATATAAAACACTAAAAAACGTGCAAGCCAGAAGGCAACGCCACTTTACAAGCTCGCCACGCTAATGCCTTTCAAAATCTACAACCTTTATGTAACTTCCCAATGAGGCTCAAGGAGTTATGAGGTGATAAATCAACATCCCTAGAAGGAGTTTAAATTTGTAGAAGGGACTAAAGGTCACTTCTTTTTTTTTTTTTATTCAAGATGGCGGCCGTTCCCTGAGGTCAAAGGTCAACCAAGCTTTAGTTGTGGTTGTAGACTTAAGAAGCTCCCAGCGTGTTTGTAAAATTTCGTGAGGGTCGCTTGAACCACATATTTTTTTTCCAATGTGTAAAAATGTGGAAATCGTTTCATACATTAGAAAAAAAAAGACTGTAAAGCTGTACATCCATATATGTAAAAATACACAAAAATATACAGATAAATATAAATATACAGATAAACACAAACATCCATAGAAAAAAAACAACAACAAAAATAAGAAATGTGTCCAAAATTTGCAATCTAATTGTGAATGTATTACAAAAATGCAATTATAGATCACCCAAACTGAAATAGAAGGATCCCGTTTATTTGTATCCTTGTTTATTTGTTTGTTTTACACCATGTACAGACGCTTAAGGTCATTAGCTCCTGACATTAGCACAAGACGTTTCCCCTTTATTAGTCATAAAAGTGTCGGGCCGGCTCCTCGTAGCAGCCCCCCCTCCCCGACCTCTGCTCCCTGCACAGCAGGAGCCCACATGAAAACAGCGAGCCGTTTCATATTAACGCGCAAACGGACCATCAATCACTGGAACACGCATCCACACGCTTATCTGATGAGCTGCATACATGAATAACGTGAGCGAACAGCATCACAGCAGGAGGAGGAGGAGGAGGAGCAGCAGCAGCAGGTATAAATACAGCAGAAACTTCAGCTTATCACCAAGAAAGAAAAGTATAAACTCCAGGGAGGAGCACAGGAAGAGCACAAAGTCGAGTCGCGGAGGACAAAACAAGGAAAGTTCTCTCAAAACATTTGAAGAAAACAGCTTCAGAGACACTTCAGGTGAGTTCACATCCAGTTTCATTTAAGAGAGGAGGTGTCTTTCTCTGCTTGATCCTCCTGTCTGGGCTTTTCAGGTGTGGAGATGGAGAGCATGCGAGCGGTGGTCTACCTGTCCATCTGTCTGACCGTCATGACATCGGTGTGTCAAGGTCAAAGGTCGTCCGAAAATCAGCAGCTCTCCGAGCCGGGTTTGGGGCTCACAACAAACGAACTGGTGAGTGATTTTTTCTCTCTCCCCCTAAAATCATCAGCAGAAACTGCAGGAAGTGAGATTGGACAAAAATATTTCAAAGTAAAATACTTTTTTCCCCACTTAAGTTGTTTATTATTTCCAAAAATCTAATGTCTAAGGAGTGAAAGATTCAAAATGACATGGATTGTTTTTCCTGGAGCTAAAATTGTTTTATTTGCATTAAATAGATTAAGTTGAATAGATTTGCTTATAACTAGATTCCTTTATGCTTATAATCCTTGGTGATAACTCGTAGTTTTGTTTTATTTATTTTGGTATAGTAAAGAATTTTCAAATGAAAGTGACATCATAAATAAAAGTTTGGGGAGAAAGACAATTTGAAAGCAATTAATTCATTATAATGTTTCAAATATTATATTTAAAACAAAATATATGAGTATTACATGTAGATGTGGAGTATTTATTGAAATTTGCTCTGTAAATCTTTAAAACGTTAAAGAAACTAAATGTTTTGCTAAAAGTCAAAATACAAAATAATTAACAGGAAAGATAACTTTTAAGTTGATAAATATTTTGATATTAAATATTTTTCTTTAAATATTTCATAACAAGAAAATGTCAGTAACTTTTAAAATTGCACACTTGTTGTTTACTAGATTGAAGAAAATGGAAAAAAACACAAATATTTTAGCTCTTTATTTAAAAAGCAGGTGAATATTTTTGGACCAAGAATGAAGGTAAAGAAAAAACCTTTTTGTTTGTCAAAAAGGTTTGTCTGATAAAGCCAAGAATGTCATGGAAAGGTCACTGTGACAAGAAAAACAACAAAACGCATCGTTTCCACAATTATTAGAGGATTTTAATGAAGTTTTCTTTGCAACTTTAATCATTGGTAAAATGGAGAAAACGTCAACTTACAGATTACAACTGTTAAAATAATATTTAAACAATGATAGATTAAATTCTCTTGGCAAACTAATCGGTTTTGTGTGTGTCATGTGTTCTATTTATAGATACAAATGGATTTATTTATGATAACGTGTAATTATAATAGCAACATTGACATAGGTATGCATGTAAATGGATTTAAATCTTACTTTATTATTTAATTTTTCATTTCTCCAATCAAATCATGGCTAATTATACTATAAGTTTAATATATCTACGTATGTCTATTTATTTTGTTTGTCTTCTTTGTTATATTTTTGCTGCAATTGCTTGAAATAAAGAAATTCCAAAATATCTTAACGGCATAAACAAGAGAAGCTTGTGACTTTTTATTTACAGCAGGTACCGCTTTAAAGATCTTGACCACTGCCAGATATCAAAATATCATTTTTTTAAATGTCTTTTCACGAGTTTCTGGTTGCTTTTATTAACAATTCATTGTCAAAAATGTGGTTTAATAATGTGTGAAGATGCAGCTCAGTTCAACGTGGAGATAAAGCTCCTGACTTAAGACAAGAAATGTCACAAAATGCAAAAAGATTGTCATTATTCAATGTAGAAGAAACAAAGAAAATGGAAAAATATCTAATTTTAGAACATAAATACACTGCAAAAACAGACTCCCTAGAAATAAGTCCTAAATTCTTTGAACATTTTTTCTTTAGATAGTCAAAAACAAATCTGACAATAGAGTAAAATTCTTATTTTAAGGGAGAAATTTTAGTCACTAAGACAAGTTTTCCTAAACTAAGATTGAAGAACTTTCTTGATAAGATTTTTTCTTATATGACACATTTTTGCAGTGAAAACAAATAAATAGTTTCAACATTTGGCCAGCAAAAAATATATAAGTTTAATAGTGTTTTCTTTGGGAATTAAGCCTGTTTGATAGTGCTATAAACAATGAGTCTGAGCTTGCTGGGGATCATTTTTAGATCATGCTGGGAATTCCAGGAAATGACATGTTGTTCCCCGGAAGCTTACAATCTCTAGGTTGAAAATGAGAAGAACCTGAAACAGTAAACTTTTGCAAAAATGCCACCAAAGAGTAAAGTGGAGGATGTGTCGGTAGCAAACTCTGAGAAGCTGGGCGTTGTTGAGCTGCTGTGGTCTCTCTGACGGCCTGCTTGCATCTCCAGGCTGAAGCTCTGCAGGGTCTCCTGGACGAAGCTGACAGCAACGTGGGCCTCTCTGTGGAGAAGAAAGCCAGCGTCATCCCACGGGTGAGAACAAGGCTCGTCTGACGCTCCTGAGGTCATTGTTTCAACAAAGACCTCAATACAGGGGTGTATAAATGCTGCAGAGTAGCATATCTTCAAGATACTGCATAAAGGCACAAATCTAGGACTGTGTTGATGACCTCCATGAGTTTAGAGGAAAACATGTTTCTTTTTTTAACAGTCCGGCTGTAAAGAGGAAAAGAGAAAAAACGTTATTTTCATCCTTTTCTGACACTGTTAGCATTTCATTTTGTTTTAATGCTTTTGAAGCCTCGTCACAGAACTGAAGGCCGTCTTTGTTCTCCCAGTGTGACGTAGGCGAGCGCTGCGCCATGAAACACGGGCCTCGCATCGGGCGTCTCTGTGACTGCCTGCGTGGAACAGCCTGCAACACCTTCTTCCTGCGCTGCTACTGAACTCTCGCCTGTGCCTCCACGCCTGTGAGGACCTCCAAACTGGACCTGTAAATCAGCTGGTTGGACAAACCACTGGCTGTCCTCACCACGGCGGGCGCCACAAGCGCCGCCATGCATACTTCTCTGTGCATGTTTGTGTCTTTCTTTTCAAAGTTTCTCTCTCCGCCTTTCAGAAACGTTTATTTTTGTTAATAAAGTTTCTTCATAAAGCCTCATAACTCCAATTATTTGATGGCAAAATACATCTGAAGACATGAGCCAAATGTCTGATAGAATATATTCACCTGACGTTTGCAGATGATAAAGCATTTACAGTCAAAACTCTCTTTACCTTATTTAGGGACACATTTCCCTAATTAAATCGTTTTTTTTTTTTTCGTGCTTTAAACTTGTTAACGCATGCAAGCACCTAAATAGTGAAATAACAGTTTATTCTCTCCAGCTGTCAGCTATTTTCAGTTTTCATTACTGCAAGTTAGTTAAGGTTTACATGTCGGTTCTCACACCTGGTTTCTGTTCGAGTTTTTTTTTTTTATTCACCCTCATCGACTGAAGCTCCATGGATTCATTTATCTCTTTCCAGATCATCTTTTTTTTTAATTCTTTATAATCTGTCTTGTAGTTCTAAAGTCTTTTTTAGTTATGTTCTGTAAGTCGTTTCAGTTTATTGAATAAATGTGTGGAATTCATCTGACCGTCTCCATGATTGCAGTTGATTTAACAACAAGGTTTTATTTTTAACAATGATTAAATTTTATTTTTTAACTGACAAATCTACAAATCTTTATCTTAAACAAAGAAAAATAGCATTTTACGGAGCCGGTGTCCTGACATGGAAAGAATAAAATATGTCTCGTTCCTACAAATTAATATTCCGTTCCCACTAAATACTTTTTCGTTCCCTCGAAATAATTAATTCGTGCAAACGAAATAATGATTCACGTCAAGAGTCATACATAAACACGGATATCCTCTTCGTCCGGCCGCAAAAGCCGCTTTCAGCGGTAACTTCCGTGTCTCTGTGACCCACATTCGTTCAAGAAAGGAAAAAGAAAAACAAGAATGATCAGTTTATTATTGTCTCAATGAATATAAGAAAAATATAATAAGATTTATGATGCCCAAGCTTTGTGCTTCGCCATACTGCAGCGATTCACCGGACATAGCTCCTAGCTCCGCCGCAGAGCTCTTTGCTCGTCATGCCGCCATTCGGGCGGCTAGCTGGCCGGTAGACGGACAGCCAGCTGGGGTATGCGATATTGTAGTTTAGGGTCGGATAGGAATAATAATATTCAGGACTTGTCTTTGTGCTACGTATCCCATCATGCATCACACATATCCCATAATGCACCAATCAGAGCCGTCGACGCACCCGCAAGCAACTAAAACGTCCTGTCATTGGTCAATTAGGCCGGGAAGACGAGAGATGGCCGCGCCCATAGAGGAAGCGAAATATAGAAAAATAAAGCTAAAATTCACCGATTTCAGACATTTTTTTCATCCGGAAAGCGATTTGTCCGTAGAGATCAGGGGCCTCATTTATAAACATTGCGTACGCACAAAAGAAGGCGTACGCCACTCTCTACGCAATAGTTGAGATTTATAAAATGCAAACTTGACGGGAAAATGTGCGGTCCTCCAGACGTTTTTTTGCATCGACTTTGATGTCCGACCATTTCTTTTTTATTTCAGCCATCCAGACCCACGTCTGCCACCGTTTGCCACTCAAGTGCCTTTTTGGCATTAGTAATGCCCACACTGTGCCCTCCACACAACATTTTTCTCCTCTTTTCCTCCTCGCCAACGATAACTACTACTTCACATTGAGTGAAGTTTCGTTTTTTTTTATTTTCTCTCGGTGTTTGCCATGGTTTCGCTATCAATGATTTCCGGGAATTCCCGGAAGACTTTCATCACTGTAAAAGACAAGTCCTGAATATTATTATTCCTATTCGACCCTAAACTACAATATCACATACCGCAGCTGGCTGTCTGGTAGAATTATTTATTTCGAGGCAACGAAATAGTATTTCGTGGAAACGGAATATTAATTTGTGGAAACGAGATATATTTTACTTTTTCCATGTCAGGATACGGGCTCCATAGTATTTAAATTGACTAACTGGAGAAATACTTGCAACTACTGGCTCTTTTTTCATGACAGTCACACTTAAAAATAAAAAATACCCCAAATTTGTATTTGGTCTTTTTTCATCAAACCCATTTTCAGCTATGAAACGTTTTGGAGTCAATGCAACTAAAACAACTTCCACATCTTTGCACAGTCTGAATTTTTATTCCTTTTTTCTTGAATCCATAGTCTTCTGCTGATCAGAGGGGTGGTGTCAGCATTAATACCTTTAATATTCTAAGTTTAAACGGTGGCCTGACAAAAGGCAATAAATACCTTCAGAGAAAGGAAAATGGGTCACAGGAAACAGACAGAAACCTTCAGCACAAAAAGTCTAAAAACATAAAAATTATAATCTTATGGCATTATTTTGTTTCATTTAGATACCTTTTGAAAACTCCTTTTGTAATAAAAGTGTCCAATCTAAGTGTGTGTTGTTGTTTTTTTGTAAATAATTTTCGTCTTTGGCTGCAGCGGACTGAAAGGCCAGAGAACCAAAAAAGGATTTGGATGCAGGGACTGTTGAGATCAGTTGGGGGTTTGTCAAAATGGAAATAGCACAACAAAAAAATGTTTTTTTTGACTATCAAGTTAAATGCTCTTAAATTAAGCAGAATCAAGTTGGAAATGGCAAAAATGTGTTCTTTATATGTTTTTTTTTTATGTTTTTTCTGATATTTACAGTTTGTTATTTTCTCATGTTAACTTGCTGTGCTTTAAGGAGCTGCACACCTCCCATTTGTCCAATCACAGCAGGCTGCGTCTGATTCAAGAGGACCTTTAATCGATCGGACGGATGCCGCTTATCAATAAAAATCACAGACAGCATGGCATTTAGTCTGCAGCGTCCAGCCCCCACAGATAACACAGAGTAATTACTACATATAACACAAAGGTGCAGAGCTGCATCATGCAAAGCAGGTGTGTTAGATTGTTAAATAGTGTCTTTTTAGGTAAATTCAGAGATTTAGTTATTGTTCTTCTGCTTTGAAATAATTGCAGACTCTAAAAATGATCCCAGATAGAAGTACTTAAATATGTTTTGTCTTTCATGCAGCTATCAGTGGGAATATCTTCTACCTCTTTGTGTGACATATCAGCTAACCTTAACATTTACGTATCTATAAACAAAGAAAATGATTTCATCCCAAAACAACAACTAAACCAGAACACAAAAAAAACTTTGCCTTTTCATTTTGATTTGACTTTTTTTTTTTTTTTTTAGAACAAAGACAAATTTGTAAATGCCAATAATAAAATCAGACAGTTCAGTAGCCTAATTAAATATATTTTCATTTAAAAACAAATATTAATATCAGGGGGTAGGATGAAATCATTGAGAAAAGAAGACATGTTGTGTGTCTATATCATGTTTTAGCTCTAGTTTAATCCTATAAATAATCGCCTTATTTTTGGGGATATTCAATTGCTAGTGGGTGCTCGTGCGCAGGGGGCTCGTGCAGAGAGGGAGGGGTTGGTGTGACGGAGCGAGCAGGAGGAGCAGCGGCGGAAGCGCAGGAAGAAGCGGCGGCTGGGATCCCTTCCCTGGGGTGAAGACATGTCGAAAGCGCAGGTGCTGAGGGCGCAGGTCCGGCAGCGGCTGGCGGCCGCCGCAGAGGAGATCTTCGGGCTGTTCGAGGCGGTCATCGCGGAGTATCGGGAGGAGACGGAGCGCATGCGCAGCCGCAGTTGCCAGGAGGATCCGGCTCGTGCGCATCAGCAGAAACCAGGAGCAGGTCGGTGTCTGTCTTTGCTCCTGAAAAAGTTAAGCTTTATGAGATTAAAATCGATTTGATTAAACGTGAAGAGGAGTTTGAGAAAGAAAAAAACACACACGCAAAAGCGACTGGATTCTTTCAAAAACCGCCAATAAAAATCAAAGCTTCCTGTCAAAAGCGGATATGTTGGTTAGGTTTCAAAATAAAAGCTTTAAATTTGGGTGAGAAAGAGTTTGTTAAAACAAGATGAAAGCTGAATTAATGATTGTACTTTGGCGCCACATTTCTGTTTCATTTTTTTAAAATAAATTTGCTCTGAATATATTGTGATTACATTTTGTGTTTAGATGTATGAATAATGGTCACATTTGTGCAAAAATATATAGAGTTGTCTTGTTATAAATAAATAAATAGATAAAGGGTGACTTTTTCTATAAATTATTATTTGTCAGCACTTTATTTAAAAAACAACAAAAACACTTTAATTGCTTGTGTATACAAACGAGTTATTAAAAAACTCTGCTTTCTCTGTACCTCAGATGTTAACCAAGCTTTTGCGAGGGATGAAGGGCTTCCTCCTGAGCAGCAAGACAAGATCAGGCGGGTGGAGCAGGAGCATCCCAATCCTGCATACATTAAAGAGGAAGATGAGCAGATTCAGATCCTGGTGGAGGCTGGGATCACCTACCCCATACCTTTGAAGAGCGAAGAAGATGACGAGAAACCTCGTTCTCCGCTGCTTCACCCAAACCCAATTGAAGGAGGAGCGAACTGTGAAGCAGCAGAACCAGAACAAAGGAATCATAACCAAATTCCAGACTTGTCTGAGCCTGGTGCTGAACAAAAAGTTCTTTGTCTGTCCCTCCAGAAACCTCTGGACTTTCAGAAAAGCTCTGATCAGAGCAACAAATCGTTTTGCTGCTCTGCGTGTGGAAAAAGGTTCAGCCAAAACTCAAATTTGAAGACCCACATGAGAATCCATACGGGAGAGAAGCCCTTCGTCTGCTCGTTCTGTAACAAGAGGTTCGTTCAGAAGGTGCACCTCAGGTACCACATGGTGCGCCACACAGGAGAAAAACTGCTCGGCTGCAGCACCTGTGGCCAGAGATTCAACTGGGTCTATCAGCTCAAAAACCATCGGTGTGGAAACACAGAGCGGAACCGCGTTGATGACAACGCAGAGGAAGCAGAAACTGCTGCAGATGAAGGAGCAGCATCCACCGAACATCCTGGATGTGCTCAGTCACAAGAGGAGAGTTCCCATGTTTATGCACCTCAGATGTGCCTCAAAGACATCAGTTATGCCAACAGCACTAAAGGTTTTACGCAGAAGAACCACCTGCAGGCTCACGCAGGAGAAAAAGGCTTCACTTGCTCGGTTTGCTGCAGAGTTTTTCTCTGGAAGAGGCAACTGCAAAGACACATGAGGAGCCACGCCGGAGCACCGCTCAGCTGCACCGCCTGCAGCAAAACATTCGCTTTGCCTCATCAGCTCAGACTCCACCAGTGCGTCCGAGGAGACTCCCTCAGCCAAACGAGAGAAGCTGGCCCCCCCGGACGCCCTACGTATAAAAACAGACGTCGTGCCGTACGGCAGTTCCCCTGCTTTCAGTGCGGGAAGGTGTTCGGTCTCAGGGACTCGCTAATGAGACACCTGCGGTGCCACACGGGAGAAAAGCCATTCGGCTGCTCGGTGTGTGGGAAGCAGTTTAGAGACAGAGGAAACATGGGGCAGCACATGGTCGTCCACACGGGGGAGAAACGCTTCAGCTGCACATCCTGCGACCAACAATTCTGTTGGCACAAGCAGCTGAAGAGGCACAAATGTGGCGTCCAGAGCAGCAGCAGCAGCAGCAGCAGCCTGGACGACTCACAGAAGCGTTAAAAAACGTTGTGACTGTCCAAACATGGACCCCAAGACTTTTAAAGATCCACTCTGATCATCTTTTGATGTATTTTCAAAGCATTCCCAATGGTCTTTTATTTATAATTTTGTCATTTTAAGCCTAAATCTAGAAGCCTGTCGTTTCTAGGACATAGTTTCTACAGTGTTTTTTTTTTAAATATGCCTCAGAGTTGTGTGTGTGTGGGGGGGGGGGCTGTTAGCATGGAGTAAACCAACCTCTGTTTACACACTCTCCCGCTAGCTTACAGCCCCTCACATCCCCACCCGGTGACCAATATTGCAGCTATCCAGCTATCCTGATCCTACTTTGCCATTTTTGTTGCTACACTAATGTTAGCTTGAGGTTATGAGGGTCTGTAAGCTAGCAGGAGAACCTGTAAACAAAGGAATTCTGGGATATCAGCGTAGGCTCACTCCGCACCCTGAGGAGAATTTCTAATGAACTTCTGCTGCTCTGCAGAAAATATGTCCTAAAAAAAAGATTTGTTTTTCACTAAAAACTGCATCAAAGACCACTGGGAGCGATTTTACAATGAATACAAATACAGTTGGAGATTCATTTACATCAGAAAAATAACCCCAAAAATTGTGTATTTTTACTCAAAAGTAACAAAAATACTTTTATCTTGAAGAGAAAAAACTTTGGCCTGTCACTATAAGGTCCAAGAAGGTTTGCCTGACGCTGCTAAAATAAAATCTGCACCAAACATTTTACTAAAAGTTTGTTAATTTTTATTTTTTTTTAAATGACCCAGACAAGTTCAGTATGGTAGCACTTTCACTTTCAAATATGGCTAATTCAAGTGCAAAATATTGTTTAATGTTTGAAGCTGCAAAATGTGCATTGGTGTGGTTGTAAATTTATCAAAAAGAGTTTCATAAAGATATTAATTAGCTGAAGAGAGCTCATTTTTATGATGTCAAACCTAAATCATGTTGTTAGTCAAGGATGCTTTATTTGATTTGGAGTTTCAGATAAACTTGGATCCTATACTGTTAATTCTTTGTTTATCTAGTAAAATAGAAATGGTGTTTCTCTCCTTCTCGTAGCATCATTATCAATAGTTAGAATAGTGGGAAGATTAGAATAATTCATGAAAAGAATGACAATAAAAGGTTGTGTAAAAGTTTTCTTAATTATTTTAATTGTAATGTTTCACTTCTTTTAGCTTTCAGCTGCATAAAACTTTGTTTGCATCCTCTGCAGCTGTAGGGCTTCACCTCCCTGTGGATTATCGTGTGTTCCACAAAATCAATTTTTTCTTCCTTTCTTTTATCCTCCTCTGGCTCCTCTTTGATGCGTTTGGATCCTCCTGGTCAAACCAGCTCTGCTAGTCAACAGAAAGCTCCTCTCTGATATGCAGGAAACAGAAGCACAAAGACAAGACAACAAGATTAAGAGATCTATCACACTTCTTAAGATCAAATAGTGTAATCAGGATCTTCCTGTCTCACAAAAGGCATCATTTCTCCCATTAATATTCCTATAGCTCCTCAGGTGTTATGTGACATGTTAAACATACATATATTTAAGGAAAACATGAAACAGTTTTTAGACAGATATGATGATGAAGTCTTTCTGAAATGGAAAAGAAACATCTACAGGTTGTGCATGTTATTATAAAGGTTTGTCGTCATCGTATCACTGTAAACATACAAAATCCAACTGATTCATGGGAAAATAAAGGTTCAGTGAGGATATGCGTGCATCAGATGCTGCATTCGCGTCTTCATGAAACAATCTGAAATTACGAGTATCAAGCAAATTAATAAAAAAAAGTATTTAAAAGTTTTCCACGATCTGGATTGTGGACGTTTTCACTGAGTCAATGAGCGGTGGCATCAATGACACGTTTATGGTCGTTTGCGGTCGTCTGCGCAGGTCGACTTACTTCCGTTCTGTCAGTTTAATCTTCAAAATAAGAGCACAGACAAGGAACCCACACGACTGCAGTAAAGATGCAGCGATTTTATCTCTTTTATCAGAACAGATTTATATATTTACATCGTGTTAAATTAACTGTATATTTTAGCAGAGTGAAGTCTTAAACATGTAACTATTAGAATTTTCAATAACAGCTTAAAAGGTTTTAAATTAACGCTATGTTAAAATGAATAAATAAATAAAATAAAATATAGGTGACATAAGACACACCCACACGTATTGTAATATGAACGCACGGAGTGTATCAACCGCGAAAGCAGCTGGACTCTTATTTTTTTAAACATGTGCCGGAAGCGGTTCGCGAGTTAGCACACTCCTTTGCAGACAGTGATGCTAACTGCAGCTTTAGCTGGTTTGATGAATCCAGTTTGTAAATATTCCTGTGACAATGGACCTAAACCCCAAGCGGCTGAAAGTTGCTCTGGATTACACAGGTTCGAATCCTTTAGCTTTTTATTGTTTGTTAGCTGGACCTCAAATGTCAGAATCTAATAGCTTTATTAGCCTGCTAGCTGATTTTAGTTCCGAGCTGTAAGTTTTCGGTGATTACAACATTTTTAAGTTAGCCCCCCCCCCCCTCCCCTTTTGCTATTTTATTTTATTTTATTTAATAATTGTGGGGTTTAATTAATCAAATTTTACGAAGCGTTGTACATAGTTTTGTAAATAAACTCTGTAGAGAAACATTTCACCAAACTAAGAGGCTTTATTTATTAATATATTAATGCACACTTTAATTTATCTTAAATATTAAGCTACAGAACTAGTGAGATATCACAGCAGAAAGCTGTAAAAAAAGATAGAGTTTACAAATGAGAGTCTCTAGACATCTTTATTTAGTTAAGTTTGCTTTTATTTTGAAATCTATTTTCCTTTTATTTCAACTTATTTCATTCAAAATAATACATTGCAACTTAATATTCCGATTACATTCCTTGTGCGTCTTTTTTTCCTCCATATTTTAGCTGTTTTAGTTGAACACAAACATTATAAATTTACATTATTTTCCATGAAGAGTCTTTTCTTATTACATCCTAAAGTTGCCTGCATTATGAAAGTTTACTTTATAGTATACACTAAAATATAGTTTGATTATCCTGATATTTTATAACAGAACCCAAAGTCATAAACCACCGTCCCAGAATTCCTTGCAGCAGTGAATCTCACTTTTTCCACACTGTGATTAAAATGTTAAGATGTACCTTCAGGTATTACACTCTCAGGAGGCAAAAAATATGGTTAAGACAATTAATGTTGTTTAAAAAATCCATCCAATCTGTTTGATCTTTTTATAGAGCCAATGTTTATTACATTATTGACATTTCAAATCAATGTATGCATTTATTTCAGCACTTTAGTCCTAAAATTTTAGCATCAGACAACTGCATGGGAAGAATAAACTATGATTAGGTTGCTGTAATTTTTATTTACAATCAGAAAATGCACGAGCAGTATATTAAAAAAAACTGATTGATTTCTTTAAAAGAAAAAAGGCTTTTAATGTCTGATCACGATCAAATTTGAACCAAATATACTTTTTATTATAATTTTTATTTTTGAAAAATGTAGATGGCTTACATTAAATAACATTTAATGCATTTTAATTGAATAAACAACATTTTCTTTGTATCTGAAAATCTTTTTGGCTTCAGAAATGTTTGTCTTTTGCCTGTAAATATCAGTAACTGGTATTTCGCCTTTTAGTATTTGGTTTAATCTAAACTATACAACAGTCATTTTACCCGGATTTCACCCTCTTTTATACAAAAGCAGAACTTTTAAATTTACTCTGCAAAAACAGCCAGACAGGAGCAAACCTGTGATTCTATAACTGTTTGTGTTTCTCAGATTTCCATCAGCAACTGAGAGGAAAAACTCCATCTTACCAGCAAAGTTACAGTCTGGAGGAGAAGGAGCCTCTTGTTAGCGGCCAAGAGAACGCTTTGGGATCAACTTCTAGTTTGACTGAGGACTCTGAGGATCTAAAGGACGTCAGCTCTTTATCTGGTGAAACAAAGCATCTCAACTGTAAACCAGAAAATGAAAGTACTGGTTTTTGTGAACAGAGAAGTCCTGCGATGTCGGACCTAAATGATCTAAAGCAAGAATTGTCCATCAGTGACTCAGAAGGTCAAACTAAAAAACCATTCAGCTGCTTTTTTTGTGGGACTACATTCCTAACAGGAGGACTTCTGACCATACACACAACCCTCCACACCGGAGAGAAGCTGTCCAGCTGCATCATTTGTAACAAAACCTTCACTTTGGAGTCCAGTCTCATGCACCACAGCTGTGCTGGTGAATTCTCGGAGTGTCATCAGAGCCAGAATGAGGAGCAGGCTGCCTCCAACAAGCTGCTGAGCTGCTCCCAGTGTAGAGAGGCCTTTTCCGGACAGGAGGATTTAAACCTGCACCTCAAATGTCACTCCAGAGCGCTCAAGTGTTCGATTTGTGACATGGGCTGCAGCGATAGAGACGCGCTCATTCAGCACATGAGGATCCACACCAGGCAAACGCAGTTTAGCTGCTCCGTGTGTGGCAAAGACTTTGCGTGGAGGCGGCATCTGACCAAGCACATGGAAGTCCATAAGAAGAGGAAGAAAGTCTTTAGGTGCAGGATCTGCGCAGCTGAATTCTACACCTATTATCTGTTATCCAAACACAAACTTCTCCATCAGTCGTCAGATCCTGGTGAAGGCAAGACCGAGAACAAAGAGGAGGAGCAGACGGGGGCCACAGCTGAGGACGAGGGCAGAACAGAACCCACCAGGATTTCTAACACTGAGGCACATTTACAGCCAGAAATGGATGTGGAGCCTCAGATGCCCATTAAAGTGGAAAATGTCGGCTTTTCCAAAAATACTGACTCCGATTTTATACCGGAGAGAGGTCGTGAAGTTTCTCAGAACACAGCAGAACTGCTCGCATACGGAGAGGAGGTTCTACAGAGGAAGGTGAAGCAGGAAGACCTGCATCCTCAGATTAAAGAGGAGCAGGAGGAAACGGCCATCTCCAACCTCCACTTCAGTCCCGTCTGTCCGAAGGCCGAGGACGAAGAAGAGAAACCGCAGTTGTCTCGACGTCTTCACACCGAGGAGAGCGCAGAAGCGAACGCCGAGTCTCCAGAGTTTTCCGATGCCGACACTGACGACAGCAACTGCTGGCAAACGGAACGGAAAGTTCAGTCGGAATCCAACTCCGAAAGTGACTCTGGCAGAAATCCGTTCAGC
The DNA here is from genome assembly GCA_023969325.1 of Oryzias curvinotus. NCBI lineage: Eukaryota > Metazoa > Chordata > Actinopteri > Beloniformes > Adrianichthyidae > Oryzias > Oryzias curvinotus. The sequence goes on along the minus strand of CM043716.1, from coordinate 8,269,760 downwards.
TTTTCTGAGGACAAGGCGTCCGAATCTCTGCGGCCCGACACGGACGACAGCGTCGACAGCGACTTCTGGAAAGACGACAGGAAACCACAGTCGAATTTAAACTCGCTGAAACACGAAACAACAGAAGCCGGAGTGAAATACGTGACGGACCTGAAGCCATACAGCTGCCCTCAGTGCAGTAAGGCATTTCGCTACAGCTCCTACCTAAAGATCCACATGAGGCAGCACACAGAGAGGTACTTCTGCTCGGTCTGCGGCCACAAATCCACTTCCAGCTCCAACCTGAAGGTTCACATGAGAACTCACACAGGAGAGAAGCCGTTCAGCTGTGAAATCTGCAGTAAAAAATACACGAACAAGGCCAGCATGCAGTCCCACATGTCTGTCCACAACGCTGAACGGAAGTACAGCTGCGACGTCTGCAAGAAGACCTTCGCCTGGTTCACCGAGCTGAAGTATCACCAGTGTGTCAGCGAGTCTTCACCGCAGCGAAGCTACGAGGAAGACGCTGGAATCAACCTGAAACGCCACATCTTATACAATTTAAATGAGTGACCTTTAGAGGCGGAGGGCAAGAGCGGATCACCAAATATAGCACGGATTTACGTTAATTAATGGACTCAAAGTTGTTTATTTATTTGTGTGAATGATGCAGAATGTTTGTTTCTGGATTCTTCTCAGTACCATGAGGATCTACAATTTCATATCACAAGGGAAAACATGTAGATTGAACCTTTTAAAATCATATTTACCTCTGAGAAGGTTTTACCAGTTAAAAATCAATGAAAAGTACAGAAGCCCAAAGTGGCCACATTAAATTAGATTTAAATAGAGGTTTTCCTGAGAGTATGAGTGAATTATTGGAGGTAACGACGCTGGTTTTCTTCTCTTCTTTGTTAAATCTTTTTGTCATGTCCTACACCTTTAAAGGGCCTATATCCTGCTTTTCTTAAGGCTTTCAGAGGAAACTATATCCATATTTATGATATTATATTACCTTTGGCACACTAAAGAACAATTTTTTAATGAAATATTAGTTATTTTCACAGCTCATTTTCCTACCCGGTGTGGGTTCCGGATCGACTCAGGCTGCCAGATCTTCTCGGGGTCCTTCGACCAATGATGACGTTACCCTATTTAATTGGCTGTAAGTTCCCACGATGACGTATATAATAGTGATTGGTCAATTCATTGGTCCAGACAAATCACGCTCTTACAGTTACGGTGAACGATAATACTATAATTTTCCGTTATTCGTGAGAAACATGGATGACTATTACATCGAAATTTTTTTGGGTTGTTTGTTTTGATAAAACATGAAGATCAAATAAAAATTGAGCAAAAAAAAGTGTGCTGTTTTTTGTAATTAGTTTAATGCTTTCAACAAGTTTTAAACCTTAAAATTAAAAATGGCATTATTAGTTATGAGTGTGAAAAACTTTAGAAAAGGAAACGTAAAATCGCTAAGTAGTTTCTCCAACTGGTGTTGCCGTAGGGTAACATCGGTAAGTAGTTTGTCCAAGTGTTGTTACCGTAGGGTAACATCGCTAAGTAGTAAAATCGCTAAGTAGTTTGAGTAGTTTCTCCAACTGGTGTTGCCGTAGGGTGACGTCAGCATTGGCCGAAGGACTCCGAGAAGATCTGGCAGCCCGAGTCGATCCGGTACCCACACCGGAGGTAAGACGACTCAATCTCTGAGGCTCCGCCTTTGGCTCCTTGTGGGTGCCGCCCATTTCATGATATCAACCTAGACGTCATGAATCTCGGCAGCCCGTCTCCGTCTCGCCCGCGAAAACAAAAAAACGTCAGAACTTTTGCAAAGATGGATGTGCATGTTGTACACAGAAAATGAAATCATTTTTCAGATCACCACTAGATCCACGGAGAAAGTGGGCGTGTGTGTTGGCCTGGGGGGCAGAGCTGGCAGCACAGACTCTTCCTGGAGGAGGCTGTTTCTCACTTTGTGACATCACAATGTGATGACCCACTCACTCCTGTGAATTGGGAGGGGCTAGTGCTCAGGGAGCAGGTTTTTGAAGGATTAGAAGTGCGTGAATGGATCAAAATACTGCTTTAGGGTTGTTTTTTGTGAGGAGTTAACATTATAAAACACTTAAAAGCTAAAACACATTTTTTTTTCATTATATAGGCCCTATAAGATGACAAACATTTATTTGTGGCTGCCAGAAAACAAACTGTCTTACATCATGATCCATAGGTCAGAAGTGGATTGTGAAATGCCAAGTTCTGTCTGAATTGTAAGTCATTCAACCCTTCAAATTATAATATACCATGACTGTATGCTTGCAGATCATTTTTTTACGAAAATCACATTTGTTTTATTGAATTTCCTTCAGCTTTCAAGTGTCTTTCTTTTAAAAAAAATTATCCCAAAAACCTTTTCTGCCAATCTTCTCCGGAAGGAAACAGTAGCATTCAACTAAATTATTTATGCATCATTTTATGTATTTATTGTTTCAAAATCAGTAAAAATAAAATATGAAGTTGCTTAAGAAGCTTGGACTTCTTGTGTTTTTTTTATTTGTTTAAGTCTGATTGTAATCGTGGGCTGCCACAAAATCTGAAATTACACATTTGGCCACAAAGTTAACTGTTTGGAGGACAAATCTTTAAGTTATCTATATCTGAGAAATGAACAGAATTTTCAGACTTGAACAGAAGTCTATGAAAACTGCACGGTGGTGCAGTGGTTAGCGCTCTTGCCTCACAGCAAGAAGGTCCCCAGTTCAAGTCCCAGCTGGGGGACCTGAAACTGAACATCAATGGGGGGCCTTTCTGTGTGGAGTTTGCGTGTTCTCCTCGTGTATGCGTGAGTTCTCTCCGGGATCTCTGGCTTCCGCCCGTCCAAAAACATGCTTCATAGGTTAATTCAGTTTTTAGAACTGAAGTATAACCCCTCGATATTATGTACGGTACCGGTTTTATTTTGTTTGTTCAGGAGAGATTACAAGACATAAAAAAAAAACACAAAAAAGCGGATTACTTTGTTTGCCTGAAATGGAAGTTGTTGCTTGTAACAATGGTGAACAACCTGAACCTGGGTGATGCAGTTTTCATAGGCTGATATCACACAGATTTGAACATTTTTGTTTTAAAAGTCTACTTTAAAATCCAAATTCAATTTTTTAATGTTTCTGCTGTTAAAAAGGAATTTAAATACCAAAAGCTACGGAGCAAAATATCTTAGCTTAAGGACTTTGATTTTGTATTTACCAGTTTATTTTGAAGTTTAAACCTTAAACCAGATTTTGTTGTTCACATAAGTTTTTCCTTTTTTTCACATGTTAATTCAAAACATAGAAATGACAAACAGTAATTAACATGTGATAAACATCAGCTTCAATTATGTTTTTCAGGATATGACATCCCTGGACCCTGAAGTAGTATGCATGTAAAACATTTTCCATTAAGATTGTGTTCAAAGGGACCAAATAGTTTAAAAAAAAAAAATCGAAACTCATAAAGTCAACCGGAAAAATCTGAAATGTGTCTGGTCGAATCTGAGGCTGCAGTAGAGAATGTAAGTAACATTTAATAAACAATACAAGACCATCAACCTTTCTGGTTTCTCTGCAGTTAAAGACAGGCATCAACTGTTATGCGCTAACATGAGTTATTGCTACCATTTAATTGGTCAAATAGATTTTTCAGTATGTCAAAGTTCAGAACATCAAAGGAAACGGATTCTTTGTCTGTTGTCGAGCAGACTTGAGTCACTTCAGCTCCCTGTGGACATCCATATGTTTGGTCAGACTCCCTTTCTGTCTGTATCGTTTACCGCACACGGAGCAGCTAAACGGCTTCTCCCCGGTGTGAATCCTCATGTGCACCTTCATGTTGCCGCTTTCGATGAATCCTTTGCCGCACACCGTGCACCTGTACGGTTTCTCGCCCGTGTGAATCTTCATGTGTTTCTGCAAACACGCGTTCCACGAGAAGCACTTCCAGCAGACCGGACACCTGAAGGGCTTCTCGCCCGTGTGAGCTCTCATGTGTGACGCCAGCTGTCCCTTAAACCCAAATCTCTTCCCACATTCAGAGCAGCTGTAGCTTTTTTTACATGCGGTCGCCCTCCAACAGTTGGCGGGGACTCCACCGTTTCCCGTCACGTGCTGAAGTCCAGGACTCGCTTGAAAGCGCGGGTTTGCCGTTTGTTCTGGTCCTCTCAAAGAGGTTCTGTTCTCCGTCTGGCTGTGCTGAAGCCGTGAGGAGCTGACCGCTGTCTCGCCTCTATGCATCGCCATGTGCATTTTTAAATTTCCTCGCTGGGCATAGCTTTTCCCGCAAAAGGAGCAGCTGAAGGGTTTTTCTCCCGTGTGGATCCTCATGTGTACCTTCAGATTTCCACTTTCACTGAAGCGTTTGCAGCACACGGTGCATTTAAAAGGCTTCTCCCCGGTGTGGGTCCTCATGTGCTTCTGTAGACGTCCTTTCCACGTGAAGCACTTCCTGCACACGGGGCACCTGTAGGGTCTTTCTGCGTGATATTGTATGTGCAGTTTCAGGTAACTCTGGGAGCTGTATGTTTTCCCACATTCAGAGCACCGAAACAAGTTAGGAGAATTAAATCCAATAGTATTTAAAGGATTGTTGATATTTACGTCTGAATGAGGCTCCTGGGTCTTACTGCAAAGATCAGCTTTGGCTTCAGTCTTGAGTTCCGTCTGTGGTTCCGGTCCTTTCGAGTCCTCTTCATCCAGAATGATGATGGGCTCTTCAACCTGAGGAAACTGGGGTTTGTCTTCCTCTTCAGTCTTCATAAAGACGGGGCTGGATCGGAACTCAGAGATGCTGATCTCCTCCTGTTCTTGTTTGATGTTTAGGAGTGCTGAGTTGGGATTCTCTTGTTCCGGATGGGATCTCCTCTCCTGTGTTGCCAAAGGTTGCTGGATGGCTGTAGAAAATGCAGAAGCAGACACAAACAGAAAAAGAAGGATTACAGTTGGGACAAGTTTATGTGTAGAACAGAAATGATAGAAGTTTAGGAAGTTGTTGTGAAATACTTTTTTACAAAGACAAACAGTCCACAAAGACGTCACGTACTGTACAGCCAGGCAAGGGAATCAACGAAAGCTCTGATAATGTTTTCCCAACATTTTCTTTTAAACGTATTGACTTTTTCTGACATAAATTTGATTTAATTTAAACAGTAATGTTTCTCATTCATGAAAATTTATTACGTTTATTAATAAAGTAACTTCAAAACTGAGTTCGTCTCAAAGCACTACACAGTGGAAGACATCAGGCGAAGCTTTAGTAGTTCTGATATTTTATCTTATTTTAATTTTATGCTAATGATCTATAAAAGTGACTAACAGATGACATCACATGGGTTTTGTCTGTGTAATCACCAAACTGACGAAGAAAAAAGCGACAGTGGAGAAGAAAACCCTCCTGAGAAAAAGTCGGAATCTCCGATGAAAATTGTGTTTTCGGCGTGGAAATCTGGCTCAAAACTGTACGGCTGGATCGCACCAATATTGTTTGCCGTGTTTGTTGCACCACCATTGTTAGGTTGGGGGTGTGAGGGGCTGTAAGCTGGCGGAAGAGCGTGTAAACAGAGAGCTCTCAGCAACAGTGGAAGGAAGAAGGGTGGAATGGTTGCACCCACGACTCTAATGAACTCCTGCCGCTCTGCAGAAACGACAGATTGGATTTTAGCAAAAAATAGCATAATCATAATTAAAAGACCACTAAGAACATGGTTTAATATTTGAGAATCACTGAGTTTTATCAGCATCAAAGCACAGTAGAATGCTGTGCCACCACATAGCTAAATGAAACCAGAATAATACCAAACACAGAGCTCTGTGGGACACCACAACTGACTGCTGTGTGAGAATCAACATTATTTGCATGAAAAGATCCATTTGATTTATAGTTCCTAAAAACAGTCTTTGCTCATCAGCATTATTCATTAGAATTTGAAAGCCAACAACTACTAAAATTATTCAAATCTTGTCTAACCTTAGAGTAGTTACTTTTTTTTTTTTTTTTTAATATTTGTTTTGCAAAAATGATTTTCATAAGGCTTTGGGGCCAATGCTTATAACTGTATGTACAGTGAAATTTCAATTACTGTGTGGAATTGTAAAATTATTCAATTATTTCCGTAATGTATAATGTGTCATCATAACCGCATACTAAGAAAAAATACCTATAAAAAATGTAAGCATAAGGCCAAAAAATGTAAACGGAACGAAATCCTTTCTGATCTTAAATCCACATCTGTTGTTTACGTTTGCGTATATGTTACTGTATTTTTGTGTCAGTTGGCAACAAAACATGTGAGCAAAGAATTGAGTGGTAAGAGTTTTTTCTCTTCTCTTTTAGTGTTTTAACATTATCATTATTATCATTATTATTATTATTATTATTATTATGACTGAGTCTTGATGTTAGCTGCAGTTAATGTGTAGAGATTTGCTTAGCCTATAGGTTTAGATGCACAGCTAACGTTGTAAACGCGGGTTTGGCTAGTGGGCTTCATGGAAACAAACCCGCTTCTTGCTGCTTCGTCTCAGCCGTTAGAACCACATCCAAAAGGTCGCGATGGCGGCGCTCCGTCTCCTCCTCATACTCCAGGATTGTTTTCTCCAAGTGTCCCAGAATGTCCTCCACAGCCGCCGTTAGCCGCTGGCTGATGAACCCCTTCAGACCCCGAAGTGTGGACATCTTTAGCAAAATAATACCCAACACGAAAGATGTTTTTTATTCTTTTGTTTTTGACGTAGCTTTAAGAGACAAAGTAAGCAGCAACAATCTCTTATTGACGTTAAGAAATCACGGAAAAAAACAAATGACCCCAAAACATTGCAGAAACTCAATAACATCCGGGTCACGCTTTAATAATGAAAGCCATTTCGGCTTTCTGTCGGTTTTTTCAAATGCTTGCAATGTCTGCTTTTATTTTGAAAATCAAAAGAACTCAATGGGAATATGTTTTTTTTTTTTTAACATTTCCAATAAAGCACGCGTTTAAGAGTAGATTTTAATTAATAGTTTCAAAAGTTAAACGATGTTTATTTGTATTTTATTCCTGTATTGTCTCGTTATAAATGTAATATTTTAAATTTTTACCCTGCAATTTTAAAATTGCAGAATAGAGTTTACAGAATTAAATCTCTTATACCTGACACTAGAAACATGGTCAAAGTATTTAACTGCCAAAAAATAAAGGTATATTTTACACAAAAGAAGATAAGGTCGCAAATAAACAATGTGAAATGCAATTTTGACAGCTTTTGAATAGATATTATTGAAGAAATAATTTTATGTTTTAAGTGTAGCAGATTTATAAAACCTCTTATAAATGTATTAATATAAAAAGGTTTATTGTGCTATAATTTTCAAATATGATTTAAATTGCATGTTCTGTAGTTCATATTTAATCCAGTAGATGGCAGTGATGCGTCTATTTAGTTTCTAAACTACCAAAAGCATGAAAGACGAAGAAGAAAAACGCAGGTGGGTGTTGCACACTGTACGAACTCCTGCAGTTACTGATAAACTCATTCAGATTCCGTAATATGAGTAAGACAGTGCTATTACGTGTGTCGGTCAATGAGCGGATCAGCAGCGCCGCCGAAGACATCATGCTGCGGCTGGAATCGGGCGAAGAACCGATTGAACTCCCCACACTGAGGATTTTGCTCACCGAGCGGCTAACGATAGCTGCGGGGCAGATCATCGCTCTGTTCGAGAAAATCGTGTTGGATTTCGAAGATACGCTGCGGCAATCAGAGCAGAAGGTCTGCCGTCAGAAAAAACTACTGGATGCCGTCCTGAAGCCAACAGTGCAGCTGGAAAGAGCAGGTCAGTCCGTCTAACGACAGACAGCATGCTAGCTTTAGCCAAACGTCCGTATTTCATCAACAATTCAGCTTAACGAAAGAAAAAAAAATACGGCATCAGCGATGCTAAAGGTTGACCGTTGAAGACCTTTAGACATCAACTATTTATTTATTTTGTTTTTGTTGGAAAAGATCTATACACATGAAGTTCAATTTGATGTAAGCGGACAAATTCAGACGGTTCTGTCTGTAAAGTTAACACCACGACACATAACAACTGCGACAATATGAACTTGTTTGTAATGTAGTTTATTTTATACTATTAAAACATCTGCAAAACCAAAAGGCAATTAGAACTAATTTGATTTTTGAAAATTACACAATTTATTAAACCCAAAGGTTTTTGAATTGAAGTTTCCTCTTCTCTTATGTTGTGTATGTATATATATATAAAATTGTGTTTTATTTTTTTTATTTTTCTGCAATATGTGCACATTTCAGTTCCCCCAGAGACATTCACATTGTTGTTGTTGTATTATGTTGTTTGTCAATAAAGTCTGAGGATTTTTTTTTATTTTTTAAATAAACTTTATTGACAAAACAAACATCATACAAGACATGACAACTATACCTGGTGCAAATTCGTTGGGAAAATACAAAAACAGATTATTTAACTTGCCAGGAGACTGAAAGACAGATAACAGAAAAAATACTTTAGAATTAAAAATCACTTTTCTCAAATTTCAAATGAGACCAAACTTCCACTGTTTCATCAGCTTTTCTGCAAGATTCAGTGCTTTTACATACAGGATCATCTTTGTGAGAAACCTAAAACATTCTGCTTTTGTTGTAGCTAGCATATTTACACTTGTATGTGATATTTAGTTGTAATTATGTATAAATTAAATAACATTTCTGTTTTAATTTGCCATTTGTATTTGATTCTTGTTTACTTGTTTTTGTACTTTTGTTATTGTAATATTTATTGATTTGTCATTGTGTACAGCACTTAGATGGTGGTGAAGTTGCTCAATAAATGAAAATGAATGAATATAAATAAAATTAGAATTATTTTTACACAGATGGGTGGTTACAAAATTCCAGAATGTCTAAGTGAATGTTCAATAATGATTTAAAAAGAGACGTCTTTAATTTATTGGAGACCAAATAATTTGTGGGGCAAAGACTAAACCTACTCCAGTATGAGGTAACATGGGGTTTTGTGGTATTCAGATGTTTTTGTTATTTCTGCCAGATGAAAGCACATTTTCCCACACCACGATTACATGTTAATTTTTAGAACATGGAATATTGGAGAGAAAACATCTACATAGATTTGTGACATCACTAGGGAAAGCTCCTATGACCAATGCAAACTCTGGAGGATACCGATGTAGGTCATAGGTGGAAAGAGATTGTGCATTATTTTTATCTAGTGAATTTATCAGCTGATACATTTTTTTTTTCAAACCAATTTGTAGGATAAAAAATCACTACTTTTTGTTCGATGCATTTAAATGCAATATGCTTCCATAAATATAAACTTGTTTAAGCCAAAAACTCACTTTTTAAGCCCTTAAAAATCTAATTGTGCTGTAACAAAGAAGTTATTACAGTAGATGGTTACCTTATTGGTTTTTTTATGGCAGTAGGAAATCCCTGCTTTTGAATAAAGTCATTCTTTATGGTAAATGAAAATGTAGAAATTAAGTTTTACGTGAAAAATGTTGATGGAATCCCCCATTTTTTTTCCCATTTTTATCAAATCAAACATTACTTGTAAAGCACTTTTTTGACTAACGTAGTGCTTCACATAAAAACATTTTTTACTTTTAAAAACCAAGTAAATACATAAAGCATGTCCAATTCCCACCCCTTACCCCCACACACAGCAAAATCTCAGTTTTTATGAAGCATAATAAACATGCATCTCATCGTCAGCTTCTCTGCTAATCGTTTGGACATAAATAAAAGTATTTATTTCAAGTCAAATTATGATAACTCTTTGTTTCACTGTTTTTACAGAAATCCAGCAAACGACAGATAACAAAGAGAACCTTTCTTCTGGGCAGTTGATCCAAAGCAACAGTCTGGACCTCAGCGGACCGCTGATCAAACAGGATCTGGAAGAAAACACGGTAATTCCCTTCAAAGGCTTGGATCTGGATGCCTTTTTACCTCCTCTGTCTCCTGAAGAAGCTCCAGACCCTCTGGAACACTTCTGGTTGATAGAAAACGAATTGTACTTTGGTGAAATGCAGAGCATGAGGGCAACACCCAAACCAGAAAGCTTCCCGTGTTCATTGTGTGGTCTGACGTTCAGCTCAATAGCAGCTCTGGGGTTCCATTTGAAAGTTCACAAGTCCAAGAAGAAACCGAAACCGAAACGCTTGTCCGACTACGAGAGATTCTCAAAACTGTCCCTGAAGCTGCACAAACCAGTCAATGCCGTGGAAAACGTCTTCACTTGCAGCGACTGCAACCAAACCTTCAGGTTTCGGTCGATGCTGAGGAAGCATATCTGCGGCCAAGACACCAAGCCTCCCTTGGACTCTCACTGCTGGCCAGTTGAGTCTCCTGCTGAAATAAAAAGTGAACTGCCTTTGGAGTCAGATGGACCTTTGGAAAAGCAGGTTGGAGCGTCGGACAGGGTCAAAGAGGTGGGCACTGGGCCCGTGACCCTTAAAGAGGAGCTGGTGGAAGCAGAAATCTCTGAGGTCGTAATCGGTCCGGCCGCCGACAAAGAAGAGGAGGAGAAACCGCAGACCTCTGAACTCTGTCACAGCAAGAGGGACGTTCACCAAGCTGCTCTGGGGGGACCAGAACCTCGTCCAGAGAAAGCCGACGTTGATGATGGAGGCGAAGGAACCAGTCAGAGCTCCTCAGACTGCCGCCCTGCTGGACCAGGGGCCCCCAGCAGCTCCGCAGCGTGGCCCTCAGAGGAGCGGCCTTTGAAGTGCCCCTTTTGTAGCAAGACGTTCATAACGGAGTTTAACATGAAAATTCACGTGTCGATGCACACGGGTCAGGCCGTGTTTCCGGCGCAGAGCTTTTGGTAGGAGCTCCAGAAAACTGACATTCAGCTTTTAAAATGTTTTTCTTTTTCTTTTTTTAGATCAACATCCAAATTTTTAAGGATTATAATAACAGGTTTTGCGTAACCAGTAATATAAAATGAACAAATATGGAACTTAAATTGGTAAAATTATAAATCTTTCTTTATAAATGTAATTTATTGATTTATTTCAAGCTTTACAACAATTCAGGAACAAAAATGACAAATCAAACCATTTCAGATATAAAGTAATATGACAATATTTCAGAATTTCTCTTAATGTAAAACAAAAACAAATCAATATTCAGGTTTAAAGGTACGATTAATTTCATTTTAATGACTTGATAATTTTAACTGCGCTCTCGTCAGAACTATAAAAATATAAATAATATAAAAGGAACTTTTATCGGTGAAATCGTTCATAAAAATACAGATTTATTTCCAGCATTAAGAATACTTGAATAGTACAATAAAACATATAAAATACATCAAACCTAATTTAGAATAAAATAATTTGTCTTGTCCGATTCAATTTAAATTTTTGAAGAAAAAATTTAATTTTGATGAATTGATTTGTTTTTTTCTAAATCCCGCCCCCATCAGAACTACTGATGGAGAGGAGGTTCTGGCTGGACCAGACCGGTCCAATCGAACGAGGAGGAGGAGGAGGAGGAGGAGGAGGAGGAGTACTGACCTCATCCAAGTGTCATTTTGATATTTTCAGTTTTCTTCTTCGCTGGGTTTCAGCTGTTGCCTTTAGGGGGCGCTACAGCGAAGCATCCCCCTCCAACCAGTCCTGTTCTCTGCCTCCTCCTCCTCCTCACAATGGCCACCTTCATCGTCCTTCACTCTTTGGTTCTTCCTGTAGGCCTCGTTTTTTTAAAGGCAGGGGAATGCCTTTTTTAACTCGGTTTCACGTTCTAATATCATCTTAAAACTCATGAATGAAACCATTTTTTTAAATCTAAATCCAAATAATTAGTTATTTTAAATAGAAAATTTGTTTTAATGCAATGATTGCCTTAAAGGGAAAAATGAAAACTAAATTTTAGAAATTGCTTTAAAAGAGAATAATTTTATGGATGAGATTCAACATTCTGCATTTTTCCGGTAAAGACGGAAAAGCCAGCTCTAGCTTTGACAGACGTCTTACTTTATCAGACTTTCACGCCTCGCAGATGTGAATCTGGTTTGGTTACAGCCTTTATGTGAGCAACAACAATCGAACGCCTATAATAAAAAAATACCCCCGACCTTTTTTTTTTGGTCCCCATTTCCAGGCATTGAAGTGTCTTGACTTGTGTAAATGATGATTAATGAAAAGCTTCCATTTTTTCCACACATTTGGAATTGATGTATTCTAATATTTTCCTAATCGGTTTACTTCTAAATGTAATTATACATTTTTAATTGTGCATGAGTGTAATATACATTTTCTTTATTTGGACAAACTGTAGTGTTTTTTTATTGTAATGCTGGTGGTAGCATAGTGTGAAGTGTTTAATAGAAATCAACACATCCTTTACAACAGTACTCTTCCTGTTACATTAGCTTCTTTTTCTCATTTATAGGAAAACCATTACCAGGTATTTTGATGAGTTTCAGAGCAGAAATTTGAGAATGACTGTTGAAAATATTAGTTTTATTACTGACCTCACAAGATAAATCAATTCCAGATTGTCAAAGATTTGTTGTCAAATAAAAAAAAGAACATGAACGCATTTCCATTCCATTTTAGGTTAAGTTCTGCTGATGTTTCCATGCGGTTATACAGATGAGTGTATTTAAGACCCAAAGATGATTTATTTTTGGACATTTTTCTGATTCTGAAGCGCATGTATGAAGATAATCAAGCTCAAAATTGCATTTCTGAGCATTTCTTTATTCAAATCATTGTGAATCAGGAATAAACAAAAGGAGATGCAGCTTGGAAAAAACATTTGAACTTACTGAAGCATCGTCTGGTAGACGACTCGATTCATGAACGTCTTGTGTTTTCCTGAAAATTTACAGTTTTAAAATTGATGGAATCCGAAAAAAAAGGGGGATTAGTGTTCAAGTTCAGGTACTTTCAGATATTTAAGTTGTAAATAAACAGAATAATGAACATTCCCAGTGGTTTTAGCAGCAAGGCTGTCACTGATGTGCGTAGTAAAACTGTGATAAATGATCTTTATCATTTTTAAACAAGTGTTGGACAGTTGACAGATAGGGTCCGTTGTAGTTAAGGATGAGTCGGTTTTCCAACTTGAATGTATTTAGGTGAAAGGAAAAGGCATCGATACTTCAGCTTAGGAGAATCTAACAGCAAACTGCTGAAAACCATCAGAACTTTACTACATTTGAAGTAACTTTATCCATTGATACAAAAGTTTAAGAAACATCGAGTTTGGTAGAATAACAACAAAAAACGAGATATAAATTAAAGCCGCAAAAGGTTTTGTATGGGCGGCAGGCCCCCCTCGCTGCCCCCTCCTCACTGGCTGAGTGGCTGCAACACACCCCTTGCACTCCCCTTCTGCCCCCCAGGTCAGAGCTGCACATGTTAATGGGGAAAAAAAAAACCTTTTCAAAATGGTGGCTTCCTGTTGGATTTATCTATCTCCATAACAACCATGTGAGTTTTTGGTCTCCTTGGGGTGAAGAACAAGTCGGTGTAATTTTTAGAAGAATCTGCTAAAGTACATTTTTGGATTTCATTGGCAACTGAGGTTTTAACCGCACCCCCCATTCCTATCATGTTCACATCGTACGTTATATTGTTTCGTTCAGCTCGAGCCAACGATTCACATATTAAGTTTTCACAGTGAAAAATGTACGAGCAGCTTTTGCTAGCTGGCAACTCTAACGCCATTCAAAACTTTTACAGGAGTTATTATGAAGTCGCAGCTCAAAATCCCTGAGACTGGGTTTTTTTTTTAGTAGGTACTAAAGATTATTTTTAGAGGGGGGGGGTTCAAGAAAATAAATTTCTTCCTGAGGTCAAAGGTCAACAGTTGTGGTTGTAGCCTTAAACTGGTGGTAGGTGTGCGAATTTTTGTGAGAATTGCTCAAATCAAATTTTCCCCGCATATTGTGCAAAAAAATGTGAACATCCCTAAATTTCACACTCTACCACCCAATAGCCACCAAGCTGTGGATCGTGTGGCCATCCCATAATAATTTCAAAACTTCCTTTGGATATCTGACGTGTTAAGAGCAGATAACTTCTCCAAATGTCCTGAGACACCAGCAGGGGGTGCTGCCACACCTCATTCTTAAGTCCCGGTTGGATGAATGAAATTGGGGTGAACTTCTTCCTGCGGCTGGGTCACGCCGGGAGCCACAGAGATCCCCTTGGAGGTCGGTTCTCCGTTGTGCACTTTCATGTGCGAGTCCAGAGAGCGCTTCTCTTGGTAGCTCTTCCCACAAACCACGCACCCAAACGGTTTCTCGCCGGTGTGCGTGAGCATGTGTCTTTTCAGGTCGATCTTCTGGACGAAGCCTTTGCTGCAGAGCTGGCAGATGAACGCTTTCTCCTTCTTGTGGAACCTCTCGTGCGTCTCCAGTGAGATCTTCTGCCGAAACCTTTTGCCACAAAGGCTGCAGATGAAGGGCTTTTCGCCGGTGTGGATCCTCATGTGGGAGTCCAGATTGCCGACCTGTCTGAAGCTCTTGTTGCAGACTCTGCAGGTGTAGGGTTTTTCCCCTGTGTGGATCCTCTTGTGGACATCTAGATGTTGGCTCATGGTGAACTTCTTGCCACAGACCTCACAGGGGTAAATCCTGGGTTTTCCTCCCGTGTGGCTTTTGATGTGCCTCTTCAGGACGGTGTTTTCAATAAAAGTCTTTCCACAGAATTCGCAGATGTAAGGCCTCTCCCCAGCGTGCAGCCGCATGTGTCTCTCCAGGGAACCTTTCCTGGGGAATTCCTTACCGCAGTCTTTGCACCTGAAGGGTTTCTGGCCAGTGTGCGTCCTCATGTGGATCTCCATGTCTCGGAAGTTGACGCCACAGATTTCGCAGACCCTGCTTGTTTTTCTGTGACTCTGAAGGTGGAGCTGCAGACTTTCCAAAGAGTCGGCGTGCTCCCCACAAATACCGCAAAGGAAGTCTGGGTCGTCTACATGTGTCTCGGCGTGCCGGAGCAGGTTGCCCTTATTGTGAAAGGAATTCCCGCAGATCTTGCAGGAATGAGAAGGAGTCAGGCTTGGTTGCCTGCGTTTGGCTCTTTTGGTTGGCTGGTCGTGGCTTTGGACGTGCCGCCTCAGCTCCGCGCTCGTCTGAAAACCTTCATCACAGACTTTGCAGCTGAATGGCATCTGCTCTTCATGAGCCTTCATGTCCCGCTCCAAGGAGCTGCTATGGCTGAACTCTTCATCGCGGACCGTGCACGCGAAAAGCTTATCCGCTGTGTGAGTTTTCATGTGAGTCACCATATTGCCCTTTTGGTTGAAACCCTTGTGGCAGAACCGGCAGTAAAAGGGTTTCTCCCCGGTGTGCAGTCGCGTGTGGGTCTCCTGCGCTCTGATCGATGGGAACTTCTTGCCACAGATGTTGCAAGTCCTGCTGGTGTCGCGGTGGCTTTGGAGGTGTTGTCTCAGGCTGTTGCCGCGCTTCAAACTTTCCCCGCACACACCGCAGACACACTTGGATTCACTGGAGTGTTTCTCTGCGTGCTTCAGCAGAAAACCTCTCCCATGGAACAACTGTCCGCACACTCTGCAGCTGTGAGATGATCCCTCTGCCGAATCGATGTCCTCGTCTGCAGATGGATCTTCTGGAGAGGCGGGCTGGTGCTTCAGTTCATGGGCCGTCTCTGTCCTGGAGGACGTGTTCTGCATTGTCTCCTTCTGCTGTTCCTTCATCGCAACATCCGGTTTCAGACTTTTGCCATCGGAAAGACTGACAGAGATGCAGAAATCTATAGAGAAAACAAAACATTTCAAGTTATAAATCAGCTACAGGTCATACGTGAAGAGACACTAAACACTACCGCTGTGTTCCAATTGTACCTGCTTTTTGTGTTTTTCTCTTTAAAGACCGCCGTCAATGACAATTGTGTTTTTAACGTGTTCTTGTGGCCTTTTTCTGAAATTAAGAAAATTAAGCTTAAAATTGCATTGAGCATTTATTTGTTCTACTACCGTACTTATACGGCTGGTTAGCTCCAGTATAGCTCGTCATTTTTGTTGCACCTGTGTTGCTAGGTTGGGAGTGTGAGAGGGTGTAAGCTAGTGTAAGCTAGTGGGAGAGTGTGTGACCAAGGGGCAAAAAAGCAAGGGGAAGAGGGCGGGGTTGCTCTGCCCCAACAATTCTACCCCCAACGCAGAGGTGAATTTATAATGAACTCTTGCCGCTTTGCAGATATTATGTACTAGAAAACAACGTTTTTTGTTTTTTTAATCTTTGCTAAAAACAACATAAGCCTAATAATAAAAAAACCACTGGGAAGACTTCGAAATAGGTCTAAAAAAACAGAGTGGGTCTTTTAAATATATAAAGGCTTAAAAAATAATTTGGTTAAATCTACCTTTTAATAAATTTCATTCATAATGAACTTCTGGAGGCACATTCCAAATTTTGAATTGCAAAGAGCCATACCTGACCTGTTAACATATACTTTTAAGATCAGATTGTTCATATATGCTTATTAACATCTGGAATTGACCATAATAATAATAATATTAAATGACCTGCAGGTTATAATTTTTTAAATTAAATCTTAAAATGCTATTCCTGCGGTTTTAAAATCTAATGCATAGTTAAAAAAAATATAATAATAAAAATAAAAACGTATCCAAAAAAATCTTGATCTAAAAACTTTTAAAAACAAAGTATCCAACAATTATACTAAAGTACACAACAAGAATTTATTGTTGATCCTCTAGTTGGTCCTGTAAAAAACGCACCTCTTAACTTTGATGCGGGATCAACTCCCGGACAGGCTTCAGGGTCCTGCGGTTTCTCCGCCGCTCTGCTGACCTCGAAGGCGGCGAGGATGAGCTCCACGGCCGCGGTGATCCGCTTCATCACCAGCTGCTTTAGCTCGTCCAGGCCGGTCTGGCTGCGCTCCTGCAGCAGCCACAAGATCTCTTTAGCGACCACTGCTAACTGCTGCTCAACGGTAGTCTTCAGGCTGTGCTTTCCAGGCCGCTTTTTGGGCATTTTCTGCTTTTTTAAACACCTAACTAGGGAAAAATGTAAACACTAAAGTAACCCTGCGCAACTTCCGGGATCGCTGTTGCGTCATGACGTATTACGCTGGTCTCTGTGACGCTACGACGCAAGATTTTCAGAGAAAAGGCCGAATTTAGTATTTTTTATTTACTTACTTTTTTGTGTGCAGAATACAATATACAAATAAAGCATTCATAACAATAAAATATAGAATAAAGAATAGTATAAAATAAAAAATACCCGTTGAAAATCTTCACTATTAAGAATTAATTAAAAACATAATAAAGCAATCACAGAAGGAAATAAATAACTACAATTAAAAAATAAAATCCAAAAAATCCAAAAGATTTACAGATGTTAATCGTTTCTGAGCCTTTGCATTTTTTGAAGCAGAAAGTCATTTTAAATATTGCTGCAGTTCAAATTTCAGTAAGAAGAATGAATGTTTTTTTATTAGCAAATTTACTTTTGTGAACATGAAATTTAGCCATGAATAAAAAATATTTATTAAAAAGAAATCATCACGAGTTTTGTGTTCATAACTATGACAACCCAAATATTAGGTTTTTAGTTTATTTTAGTCTCTACTGACTTAAAGAGGCAAATTTCTGAGTTATGATATTTTATATTGTATGTTGCTTTTTTTTTAAGGAATAGATTAGGGTGCTTATATAAGAAGTATGTATATTTTATGTGCCTAAACTGTTTTGTACAGTATTCTGAAAATTTTCATTTGTCAAAAAATAGTATCTTAAACTGTCTTATATGTATATATATTTTTTTTAAATATGACTTATACAAAAAAATATTTACCATCTAATTTTTTGTCAACTTTATTGATATTGCCCTTTTTCTGTGTTTGAAGTCACCTGCAGAGTAAAAAATTTAAATATTTGCTGCCGTTGGGGAGCTAAAATATCATATTAGAAGCACGAAAACAACTATATTGTGTTTATAACCTAATTTTTGACAAAACAAAATTTTTTTATATGATACGACTTCATGTTTTAGCAATTCTTTCTTTTTTTGGAAAAAGGTCAAAGATTTCGTTTGGAACAACTATAACATCACCAAAATATCTTAAAAAAAAAAAAACTTTCAACGAAGAGAAACTTTATTTCAAAATTTGGTTTGAAGAAACTTTATTTAAAAAATTAAAAAATTACAGGCACAGTTCTACAAAAATGTGATAAAGAAGAAAAATAAAGGTAATATTTTTTTCCAAGTCCTTGGTTTGAGGTACGAGATATTTATGCGTGTTTGCTGATATTGTTGAACCTTCCTTTTTGTGACACAAAAAGCTGAAACACAAACACACTTATGGTATTTCTTTTCTTGAGAATTGTCAGGTACTCGAGGGGTGACCACCAAAACAATCTGACACTGAGTCAAATGAAAGCTTCTTTTAATTGAATAATTTAAATCTCAACTTCCTGACATTCACAGAAATGTTCTGATACTGAATGGATAAAGTTCACATAGGGAGGTTATAAATGATTTTAGATGGTTGTCAAAGCAAACGCTGCTGAAACGTTGAGGTCAGAGCCAATAAGAACTTAGAAACTGCAGCAGAAAGAGAACAAGAACACCCTAGAGCCCTAAACCAATCCTGAAGGAGTTTCTATATAGCCTCTTCTGACAAAACACAGAGAAATATCTACCTCTGAATGATTAGAAACATCAACTCCCAACATTTGTCTTTTATATGATCCAAAGCTCTTTTTTGAGATAATTTAACACTTCTGTATCTGCAACTGAAACCCAAAAAAGGAACCAAGAGAAACAAAATTCTGATATTCAATAACGTCGATGAAATGTTTATTTTTTCTTTATGAGTTTTATCTGCTGTAGCTGTAAAATAAAACAAGTCTGATATATTTGAATCCCAAAACTTTTACCCCCTAAAAGGCAGCTCCTCAAGACTTTTAAAGAACAAACAGTATGGTAAAAAATAAAAATAAATCCGAACCTTTAAAGGAAGGAGGCTAAAGAAAAGCTGCAAATACGGCTAACAAAACAAACAGAATAAAGTGGTTAGTTTTTCTTTCAACACACATGAGAACCACCGTCTAATCAGGAAGGAGAAAAGATGAACTTTCCAACTCGACCACGTTCCCACCATTTGGCTTCGTCTGGTCCTGTGTTTGTCCTTGGTCGGAACAGATGTTCGTTTTCTCACGTTTGCCTCGTCTCCGGCTTTCTTTAACTCCTCCTTCCTTGAGTTTGAAACGTTCCTGAACCTTTTTGTCCCTGTCGTGGCTCCTGGTCCTTCTCTTTTCAAAGAGCGTCACAGCGTCATCACCGGCACTGCACTCCTGTCCACTCAGACCACAGACCCGTTTGGCTTTTTGCTGGTGACTTTTAAAATGTTTGAGCAGAATCCTGCGAGTCTTAAAGGTTTCCTTCGATTTTAAAGACTTTTTATTTGAACCGGCTTCAGCTGCTGCCGATTCTTTGTCGTAGTCGTCGCTGTCTTCGGTCTCAGACGACAACACGGTTTGCACTTCATGATCTGAATTTAGGGTTTGCGGTTGAGCGGACGGTTGCAGGGCTTCTAGCGGCTTTGCAGCCTGCTTAGAATGGTAGGTAAACCCGATGACCTCAAGTTGGTGCAGCTTCTGCTGTTCCTCTTTGGCAAACGTAAGAACTTCTTCTTGGTTTGGGATCTGATCCTTGGGTTGGCAGGGAGCTGCTTCTTTTCCTGACAACATCTGCTGTGTGAGACAGTCTGCAAAAAACACAAACATGTGGGATTAACACACATTTAGTTGTTCCACATTCCAAAACGCAAATTTAAAGTCCCACTCCAATCTTCTGATCTATTTTTAAGGCGTTCCGGTGATCTTTTCTTATGATTATGCTGTTGTTATCCAGTCATACAGGGACTGCAATTATGTGATTCAATTACTCCAGTAAGAACATTACATAAACGACCAACATAAACATATTTCATTTACAAAACTGACTATTTATAAAAAACAGAAACATATAAAGCTTTGTGAGCAATAAAGGAAAATAGTGTGGATGTTTATGAATGTCATATATAACTATTTGAATTGTAAATTTAATGTTACTCAACTTAGTACATTTTAAGACATTTTTTTAATCCAGCTTTTATTTTGTTAACTGAGCCTAGGTTATAAATTAAAAAAAAAAGCTGTTTACGTTTTTGGAAGGATCTAACATTTTTTTACAGGCATGTTTGGGAAAAATATTACACTATCTAAACATCCGATACTATTTATCTTAAATGATCTATCAAATACAATAAAACATACATAAATCATAATTTTGGCAAATTATTATATACATAGGAGAAAATAGTCAGGAAATGTCCTCTTATTAAATAAATGAAAGGAAACTTACTTAAAAAATATGTTTGGCCTCTAGAGAAAAATGAAAAAATATTAAATTGGAAGTTATCAAAACCAATTAGTGTATTTAAAGTTTCTAAATGTATTATTTCTAATTAGCAGTCCCCTATTTTATTGTAATTTTTTATTTCAAAGTCTTATATTGTGTTAGTTATTCTGTTATTGTTAAAAAAAATATTATTTGATTTGTTTGAGGAAAATGTGGTTACATGTTTAAACTACACTAGATAGTACTTTGACTACTGTACTGAAACATGTTAATAACAACAATAATAATATTTAAACAAAGCTATTAGAGTTAAAAAAAAATAATATTTCAGGGGTTTCACATTTGAAAACTAATTAGAAAAACTATATTAAAGTAACAACTAACGTTTTATTTATGCAGTTCCGCTTTGTCAAATGACCTCTGTTCAAAAATCCCTGTTTTTCTGTTAAACGTAAATGTTTTACTTATCCTCCCAGAGACAGCACAAAGCTACAACTCTTCATCTTTTGCACTGTAACGTCTGCGGGCTGTCGCAGCTGAATTTCCCGGCGCTGCTCACCGGTGAGAGGCGCATCCCATTCCCTGGACGGTCGGTGGAGTTTGCAGAGCAGCGCGTGCTGGCGGGAGATCACTTCACGACTCTGAGCCGCTTCGCGTTCGTATTTCAAAATCGTATTTTCAAACACCGACAGAATTTCTTCGAGCGCTGCGTTTAGCCGCTGGCTGGCAAACAACCGCATGTTTTCAAGCTCAGACATGTTTGCAAACAGCGAGAAACGACAGTCGAAACTGTTGGAATGTTAGAAAGCAAGTGTGCTGGTGTGCTCATGAATGAGCCTTTTTCGTTTCCGGTGTAAACAAACAGACTTCCGAAAACCTTCAAAATAAGTGACATAATTGAAATTACAAATGTACATATTTTTTGCAACAATGATATAAAAAAAAGTTAAATAGAAGTTCACTGGTTAACTTGTAATAAAAATATTAATCCTTTATATTGCCAAATTATTAGATTTGGGCTACAAAGAGAAACAGAATTTAGTATTAACAAGTTAATATTTGTGAATTGTTATATTCATAAATGTCGTTTTTCGAAAGTGCCCCCAGTTTTTGTTGGATTTAAAAATGAAGTACCTCTGTGGAAAGAATGTGAAATACTTAGAGCCCATGTTTTATTTGAATTTCTTATACAAATTTCTCAACAAAATAATAGATTTTAATTTGCATATTTATTTTCAACATGAAATTTTATTACAAGTATCCCTGATTATACTTTCTATTTCCCCGTGCGACCTGGTCCTTTAATGAATTTTGGCTAAAGGTTACACCCTCCAGATAATGTTAAAAGGTCATACTTGTGGCGTTCTGCAGTCAGCCTGCTGAACAGTACCCCAACTCCCCCCAGCTGACCCCCTCCCCCCACCAAAGGACTATCGCTGCTACTTACAGACCCCACCATCCCAGCCCACCTGTGCTCCCACCTTACTTAACTGTATATAGTGTGTTGTTGTGTTAATTTAATTTCTTTAACTTATTTCTTTATTTTAATTATTTTAATTTCTTTAATTTAACTTATTACTTTATTTTATTTTAATTAAAACACCATGACAAATTCCTAGTTTTGTAAAGTGCGCTCTACTGAACATGGCAATAAAACTATTTCTGATTCTGATTCTGATTCTTCTAGTAAATAAAACCTTTCCGTAAAATAAAAACAATATCATTAGAAAAGTGTTTTTCCCCACACATCTTTGAAATATGAAGTATCAGAAAAGAATCAGGACAGTGTTTTCATTACTAAAGTTTTCAAATTTTACCAAGGCAGAACCTGATTTATTGAAGGAATTAATTTATCAATATCTTTGTACTTTAGTAGTTCTGTAATTGCTGAAAGGAAACATATCAAGTTTGATGAAAAAAGAATAATATACTTTAATTGAATTTTAAGACGCAAATACCTTTTTAATGTAGAAGAAAGAGGTAGACTTTTTTACATACAAGAAAATTACTAGCCTATGGGAGGTCAGTTACTAAAAAAAGTTTAAAAACTAGAAAGTTATATTGTCTATAGAATCAGTTTTAAAAGAATCACATTGCCTTAGTTAAACCATGGCCACATCCAATCAGATGTATAGAACAGTCAATTCTACTTAGAACATGGAAATACTGAAAGCGTATGACTAGAAGAACACAGTTTCTATTTAATAGGAGAAATTCCTGCTTATATTTTTTTCAAGACAGGAAGAGCACAAAACGAGGTATATACCACATACATACAAGTTTTTTGTTTTTTTTTTTTTGTTTTTTTTTTTACTTTTTTAATAGTGGAAAGATGCTAAGTAATTAACAAAATGCAAAAAAAAACAAAAGTTCGAACATACAGAAAATGTCATTGCTAAAATGGTATCAAGATAGAAATACCAGAAGCCAAACTACACCCTTCATTTGCTGCTCTTTAATTCTCTACTTGTTTACCTGAGGGCACCAATGACGGATCTGTTTCTATAAAAGCACCTAAAATGATTTTGTTCAGAAAGGAAAGCCTTCACCAATGCAATAATTTTTATTTTTTCCCCTCTAAACTAAATTGTACGAGATATACATTTAAAGTGTGAAATAAAAACGAATGATTACATTTAATATCTTTTTCTCTGTTTTCCGCCGTGGCGTCTGGTATTTCCGTTTGCATCCACTAGAGGGAGTATTCCAGCGTTTAGAAGGTGAAGCGCAGTCGAAGAAGAAGAAGAAAGAATGGGAACTGTTGTTTTCGTCTTTCCAATTGGCTCTGTCAGAGATCTAAAATAAGAGCAAAATGCGCACTATTCAGCTTTTGCGGGTGTCGATATACGAGCGGATGACCGCCGCAGCTGACGCAGTTTTACAACAGCTGCAGAAGGAGGAAAAAGCAGCTAAACTGCGGCCGCTGCGAGCTCTGCTCTATGAGCGGCTAACAGCAGCCGCGGAGGAAATCGTCGGTCTGTTACAGAAAACGGTGGCGGATTATGAAGACAGAGTCCAGCGGTCAGAGGAGGAGAACTGTCGCCAAAGGGAGATTTTAGATGCCGTCTTAAAACCCGAAGTTAGGTTGCACAGGCTTGATCAAAAGCCGCTGTTTTCACACGGAGGAGGACCGACAGCGAACGGAGCAGCTGAGACTTCCGCTCAGCTTCAGAATAAAAGCACGACCAGCGACAGTGAAGAGTCTGAAAATGAGCAGAAGGTTGCAGGCAGTGGTGGGTAGAACATCCTAAATGTGTTCACAACTTAAAGACCCGCTTTGATAATATTTTGATCTACTTTAAAGGCGTTCCCAGTGGTCTTTTAATATTCATTATACAGTTTTGAGTCAAAATGATAAAACGTCTTTTAGGTTTTGTTGGACATGGTTTCTGCAGAGCAGCAGGAGTTCATTAGAAATTCACCTCTGAGTTGTGGGTGGGGCTGTTTTTTGGGGAGCAACCCCACCCCCTGTTCCTGTTACCCACATGTTAATGTGCTGTCCCTCTATCTTACAACCTCTCGCACACACCAGCCTAACATTATCGGGGCAACAAAAACGGTGAGCACTATTGGAGCTATCCAGCCATACAGTTTAGATCCAGATTCCAGCTCACACAAAGACATTCATGGATCTTTTTGTCTGCAAGTGGATGCATCAGAATTAAGCAGAGCAGGAAGCTTGTGCCTCCCCCTAGCGTAGTTTCTACGTCACCAAAAATCTCTTTTCAAAGAACATTTTTCTGTCTACTCCTGATTCACAACAATTTAATAATAATATAATAATAATACATTTTATTTCAAGCGCCTTTCAAGTCACCCAAGGTCGCTGTACAAGGTTAAAATAAGAAAAACAGAATAAAACATCAATAAGAAATTATTTAAATGAAGAAATACTCATAAATGCCTTTTCAAGTTTAACCCATAAAACCCATTTATTCTTAAAAATAAAATTGTGTATTTGACCACAAACCAAGTAGACCACAGAACCTATTTCTGATATTTTCTTGTTACACTGTCACCATAGGTTCTTATGGATTAATGTTCTATAAATATTTATATATTCTCCATCATCAGAAAAAAAGGCCACAAGAAAATGTTAAAAACACCAAAAACCCTAATCCAACTGGGTCTTCAATTATTGTTTCTTTTTGAAAATAAAAATTTAAATTGAACCACAAATCGTTAACATTCAAAAATGCATAAACACTAGGGAGAAATAATAATAAATAATGATAAATATTTTTAGTGATACATAATATTGATACAGTTTTAAAGACCCACTCCAATAAAAATGAGGTTTTAGTGTTTTGTGGCACTTTTCTCATGCATCCACTTACAGACATAGATCTGTGTACGTCTTTGTTTCCTCGTCTGATCTGAAATCTGGCTCAAAACTGTAAGGCTGGATATCTCTGATAATGCTCACCGTTTTTGTTGTACTAGTAATGTTAGGTTGGGGTGTGAGGGGCTGGAAACTAGGGGGAGAACGTGTAAACAGATGGATGTCAGGAAGTACGGGCAGGCTTACTTGACGCTAATGGTCCAACCCACAACTCAAAGGCAAATTTCTAACAAAGTCCTGCCGCGTTGCAGAAAAACACCTTAATGTTCAACAACATCCACGCGTATCACACTGTTTAGCTTAGAAAAGTCTCTTTTGCTCCGCGATTCTGAGCTGAATTTGCACAACAACTGTTATATTTTATGGTTGTTATGATTGTTTCAGATATCCTACCCTATCTTTATTTTATTTAACCTTTTGGCATTCAGAAAGAACAGCAAAGTAAGCATCTTATTGTGCAGGGAAACCCGTTTCCTTACTGTGGATATATAACAAACCGCCTTTGAATTCTGTCTTCAAAAAATGACAGGTTTGTGGATTTCGGCTAAAAAAGCTTCTGAGAACTTAGGGTGGGCTTTCAAAAAAGATCACAAGATGATCAAAGTGGGACTTCAATAACCTTTAACTCTCGCAACAACAACAAAAACTAACATTTAAAAGCTCTTCAAAAACCTGTAATGGAATTAATCCAGACTGATTTGTTGTTTAATTTGTATTTCAGATGTCTCATACCGCAGCATTCTGGTGGATACAGACTTCCAGCCATCAATCCTGAGCCGGTCCAACTCTGAAAACAATACTTCCTCTCCGTCTTCGCCTCTTTCAACCTCCATGTCCTACCACGCGCCCATCTCTTCATGCAGTGATGAGGATTTTGACTGCAGTCAGGAAGCTCAGCGTCAGATCTCTACATGTGTTCCAAAGAGGAAAAGGGGCCGGCCCCGTCTTACGAAGCCCGTGGTCCAAACCAAGCGCAAGCGCTCAGGTCCATCTCAGACATTCGACTGTTTTGTTTGTGGGCAAACTCTGCAGGGCAAAGGTTTCCTGTTAAAGCACGTCCTAAGTGTCTGCGCCGGCCCCCTGGACAATCGCTGCGGTTACTGCGGTGAGTTTTTAAACTCAGCCGACGGCTTAACGGCTCACCTGCGGGTTCACCAGAAGACCAGCAAGACCTGCTCCTTCTGCGGGAAAACCTTCACCTCCATCCTGGCGCAGGAGCTGCACGTTCGCCTGCACACTGGAGAAAAACCCTACAGCTGCCACGTTTGTGGTAAAAAGTTCACCCAGAAGGGCAACCTTACGTCTCACCTCCACGTGCACGCCTCGGAGAAACCTTTCAAATGTAAAGAGTGCCCCCGCGCCTTCTGCCACCTGACATCGCTGGAGCGCCACGTGAAGGAGCACAGCCAAAATGTGCTGCACACCTGCACCGTCTGCAACCAGGAGTTCGGGAAGCTGTCCGCCCTGCGGAAGCACGTGGCGGCTCATAAGACAGACGGGACCCAGAAATCCAAGAGGTGTCGCAGCTCCGCACCGTCTTACTGCTGCAAAGTCTGCAACGATTCTTTCGACAGAAAGATCCTCTTGGAGAAGCATGCAGAGACGCACCTGCAGGATCCAGACTGCTGCTGTGCGATTTGTGGTTACCAGTACGAGTCCACCGACAGTCTCGTGGCCCACTTGCGCTCTCACCGCGATGCCCGCAGCACCTGCGACACCTGCGGGAAATCCTTCCCCGGCTACTCCGCCCTGCTGATGCATTTGAGGATCCACACCGGAGAAAAGCCGTTCACCTGCAGCTACTGCGGCAAAGCCTTCAACCAGACCGGCAACCTGAAGACGCACCTGAAGATACACACGGGCGAGCGCGCCTTCTCCTGCAGCATCTGCGGCAAGGGTTTCACCCAGAAGCAAACGCTGGACACGCACATCCGCTTTCACAACAAGGAGAGGCGCTTCCTGTGCCAGGTGTGCGGGAAGGGCTTCATGCAGGAAGTGGACCTGAAGAGGCACATCCTGATCCACACCGGGGAGAAGCCGTACATCTGCAGCGTGTGCGGCAAAAGTTTCCAGGCCAAACGGTCACTTAACGGGCACCTCAAAGGGCATTCGGCTGAGGGAAAAGATGCCGGTCCAAACGCAGAGAACAGCAGCGAATCCCAGAGTTTTGACAACTTAAACCCAGGATATCTTCAGCTGTAGAACTAAGATGTTTGAGTTTTGTTGTTTTCTGTATATTGGATCAGTTCATCCTTTTTTTTTTTTTTTTTTTTAGAGCTAAAAATTTTTTAAACAGAATTTTGCATCCAGTAGCAAATCCCTGAGCAAACACCACAAAAACACACTTTGGGAACACAATATTTCTGTTTTCAGCCGATTGGATGTAGACAACCTTTCCTTTTGTTGCATCTGTTACTAGTTTTCATCAATGTTGTTACTTCTAACATGTAAAACACTACAGATGACCTGTTATTGTTGCTCCAAAGTAATCTCTTACCTTAAAATCACAAAATTGTACAAGCATTACATGCGTCCTGTTTTACTCTCAAATACTTACTATATATTAAGTAAAAAGAACATCAAAAATGCTGAAATAATGCTTAAGAAAACAGTCTATGTCTGAAATCCCTCACTACTCCGTAACCCTTAAAAGACTATACGGTGCGGGACTACCTAGTGTTCTGGATTACACTACATACATTTTTTGAAGGAAAAACATTCTGTTGTTGTTTTTTTTTATTAAAAATGTAATGAAAGTTGTTGCGTTTTAATCCCTTTCTACTGTCGTTTCAGCTTCTTGCCACACAATAAACACATTTGGCTTCAGTTTTGGGGCAGATGTCATCCAGGTCCAACACTTTTGCCTTTTAAAATCACTTTATATTAAAACAGTTTTACATTTTCAAGCAGATGTAGTTTTAGAATGCACGATAAATTATTATTAAACTGAATAGAAAACGGAATACATTTGTATATCAAATTTGTTCAGTAGTTTGACAGTAATATGCAGCCTTTTGGAGCAAAGATAACAGCCCTTTAATACTTAACACAACGGGAATGAGGTTCTGCTAAATCCACTACACCTACCAGTCATTTTTGTCAGTGACTCTTGATGTTCTGTATATTAGAAAACATTAAACATTTTAGGGGTTGATTTTGTTTTCTAAACAAAATCTATTCTTGATTCAGTTATCTAGTAGAAAAATACTTTCTGAAAAATAAATGAGTCTAAATTTTTTTTTTTTTAATCAATGACAAGAATCAGTCAGAAACAAATTTTCATTACTAGTGTGTTATTTAAAAACGGTTATTTTGGTATTTTTGTCACTTTTTGTGTCAAGAGTCACTTATTTTATATATAAATTCACAACGTTTTTTGAATTTTTAAAGTAAATTGAAAATAGTATGTGTAATTTTGGGGGTATTCTAAGGTTTCTTTTATTTAATTTAAAAAACTATTACTTGAAGGGAAAAAAAACTTTAAAATGTTAGGGTAAGGGTCAAGGAAATTTGTCTTTTCACAATAAAATCCTGAAATCTTTGTTCAGAAGTCTGTTTTTATTTTTGACCACTTTTGAAACTTTTTTTAAATATTTTCAAAGCATTCCTTTGAATACTAGATCATTTGAAAAGCTAAAGAAGGGAAAGAAATTGGACAGTTTTTTTTCCTCCTTCCAAAATATACTGTGGTTTCAATTTTATTTCTTATTTCGGGATCTAATTGTTTCAACATTTGAAAATCTTTTCCACAATTATGTATCTTAACACTATTGTTGTTTTTTATGCTTTCAATATTTTTCTTTCTCTGTAGTATTGTGTTTTTTATTTTTATCTTAAATTATAAATTGTCAGGCATGACCAGAAAGAAGAAAAGAATTGCATCTGTATATAAAAGGTTCTTTACAAGCTGCATTATCCTAGTAAATGAATAATTAAACATTTTACAGGAGGTAACCAGAAAAAAACAACAAAAAGGGAACTGTTAGATACCTGTTCATAAAGTAAAGATTAGGGTTTATTTTGCAGTTCTTAAAAAAAAGTTCATTTAAACAAAATTCAAAATATAATATACAAAGTGTACTATACATATATCCGATTATTTTCTTCAAGCAAACCCAAGTATGAAACAGTTTAACAATATCTTATAACAAAATAAACAACCTAGTATAATTAAATTAAGTGAAATTATAAAAGAAAATGTACATTTAAATAGAGGATCTGCTAATGAGAAATACTACATTTTAACAATGAATACATATTATTCAAATGATACATTTATATAGATGACACATATATTTCTTATTATGTCTCTGTAACATTTTTAGTGAGGGGACTTTACCTGACAATTTTATCTCGTGTTTACTATATTTTAAAAAACAGCTGTTTTACATGTCGATTTGTGGGTGGTCTTGGCAGATACTTTTATTGTGAAGTCACAGTCCCAGGGGTAGTCTCAGGTGTCTACTTCCTGTCGGGCCGACATTCATCCCTCTGCAGCTTGTGTTGATGTTTTGGTCCCCTCGGAGCCACCATGTTACAGTTACACATGCTACGGCTGTTTGTGGAACAGCGGCTCTCCGCCGTCACCGACGACATTTTCCGCCGTTTTGCGGCAGTCATCACCGAATACGAGCGCGAAGTTCTGCGGTTGAAACTGGAGCTTAGCAAACATCAGTCGCAGGCGCGTGGACAGCCCGGGGATGCGGGGGGATACAGACCGCACGAGGAAGGGCGGGAACCGCACGAGGAGCAAGACGGCGAGCAGCTAGGTAACAGTAAAAAATAATATTATTAATAAATCCCCTAAGTTTTTTGAAGGTTCTGTGTTTATCCGCTAGATGTCGCTGTAGCTATTTTATTGTGAACGACTACATCCCGTTTGAAACAGGAAACCGGTTAATTTCTTAATTTTAGGAGAAGAAAATTCTTTTTAAGGGATTTTTAAATGAGTTATTTAATTTAGACAATACAAAAAATGAATTAACACAAGATAGTTTGTTTTTAGAGAAAGACAAAATATAGGACTTTATTAATCAAGAAAATATATTATATAAAATCAAAGCGTGACAGTTTTTCCTTTAAAGAAATGCAGGATTTGTTTTATATTATAACACAAAAAAGCATTGTAATTTGTTCCTACTTAAAAAAAACCCTTTAAAACATATTTTGATTTATTAATTTATAAACTGTTATAAATCCAATCCTAAATAGGTGGGGTTTTTTTTTAAGTTTTAAATGTCTTTTTCAAACAGCATTTTTTTCATCTGCTCCTGATTCGCAACAATATGAATAAAGAAATGCTCAGAAATGCAATTTTTAGCTATATATTTATAAGTGTTCTCTATCATGAGAAAAATGCCTCAAAAAGACCAAAACCACCAGTTTCATCAGACTGAGTCTTTAATTACTGCTTTCAAAGTCTTGCTCTTAAACAAACTAGATACCCACATCTGGATCGCTGCTTCTCCAGCTTTTGTCTGCAACTCTGTTGCAAGGTCAACAGTTCATCAAGCTAATTTTTAAAATGTTTTGAAACCAACAGAAAACTCAATGAACAGAAAAACATTTCCAATTAATGAACTTTTCTAGCTTTCGGGGTGGTGGTGATCGTCAGAGAGAACATCTGGATTTGGTTTGGGCGCATACGTTTAACCTCTATCAGTTCCCTCAAACGTGGACTGAGCCGACCACAGCTATGTCGACCATAGATAACGACAAAAGGAACGAAAAACATTCCCAGATGTCGTTGTTTCTAAGCTCAGGTTTGAAAAATGCGGAGGGGGTTTTTGACTCGTTTAGAAACTTCAAAGCCTCCGGCTCATGTTCTGGAACATTTCTGATTTATTTATTTTTTTCACTCGTGTTTGTGAGCCTAAACAAAATGCTCGCAAATATATGATAAGGTATTACTTGGTAAGGTTTAATGTGACAAATCTGGAAGAAATTTTCAGATTCTTTTTTTTTTATTAAGCTCATGTAGCTCAAACAAACAAAAACGCATGAAGAAAAAACATAATTAAAGGTAGAAATTGTAATGTTGTCATGCTTTAGCTTTGTTGGTGCATCCCTATTTTTTAAGTTACACACTAATGAGGAGATCAAGCCAGAGTATAATTTTAAAAAAAATGGTCAAATGTAACCTTTTTTAACTTTTAATTTATGTTCTATTGTCTTTAATGGGTGGGTAAGTTAAACAACATTGCCTAAATTAGGGCTCCTGGAGAAATGTCAAAATGTTGGTTATTTTTCCCTTTTATGTAATTTAGTTCATAAAAGAAATTAGTGTTTTAGTGTTTAAAAGTGTTGTACTGAATTTTAACCAGCAGGGGGAGACTTCAGATTGAACAGAGGTTTGTTAAAATTCCATTTTTTCCTGTTTGTTACTCAAATTATTCTCAAAATCACTTTTTTTTCTAATTAACATTTAAAGCAGTCTTTCTTCAAAAAACTAAGTTTTTAATGTAACATTAATGAAATATAAAATTAAATTAATCAAAGTGTATTGGTTCACTGTGCCCAACAGAAGCAGTCTTTTCGTGTTGTCCGCACAAAGCTCTCAAATAAGTTTGATTGATGTTTCCAACAGATGTTGTGGAGGATTTCCCCACAGAAGAAAAACCCCAGGTGAAGGCCTGGAGCTTCTCGCCCCAACTGAAGCTGGAAGAAGGGGCCTCTCCAGGACGAGAGGACACGGACAGGAAGACCACTCCTGGTCTGGAAATCAACTTCCCGTCGGCAGACGGTCAAGTTCCTGCCGTCAAACAAGAAGTCGATGAAGAAGACATGTTGATGGAGATGAACCCCAACCTGGAAGGTCCGTAAACGAGTCAAGGAGCTTGTGAAACCGGCCTCTCTCATCCACCCCATAAGAGTTTCTGCAGGACTTACTGCTTTAACAAGTTAAGCCATAGAAACTAGTATTTGAGATTTTCTCCTTCTTTATTCTTAGATTTGTGCCATAAATGGTTCAGCTCCTGCCGCTCTGCAGAAGTTATTTCATAGAAAATGACTTAATTTTTTTTTGGGTGGGGGGTGGGTGTCAGCATCATTGTGACGTTGGCAATCACACCGGTGCGTTTGGAGACTTCAAAGTGTGAAGGAAGTTCAATTCTTTCCTCTTCCGCTTCATTAGCCGCTAAAACAATTTGAAGTTCTGTTTTTGTGCCTCTTCCTGTAGGTGAGACTTTCTTAACTGAAGAAGATGAGCAGGTGAGGCCAAACTTCAGCCTGCACGTCCTCCCAGAGGAGGACAGAGCTTCGGGACCTGAGGCAGCCGACGCCGAGCTAACGCCAAATCCTGATTGGCAAATGAAAAGAGTGGATGAAGATGGAAGCCCCTCCTTCCATCAGAACCATTCCTTTAGACACGACGGGCCCCTTTTCGATTCTTCAGAGACTCTGTCCAGGCCCAATGCTGGAGGAACCTACAGGCCTCCCGACCACAGACTGAGCCCCAACGGCGAGTTAGATTTATCCAATGAATACAGTGATGGCGATGTGCTGGAGGCGGGTGACCACTCCGCCCTGGCGTCTCAGACCAGACCTGTGGTTCGAAAGATCCCGTTGACCTGCGGCAGCTGTGGGCGAGAGTTCAGCTCGAAGACGAGCCTGAGGAAACACGTCAGGAGGTACAACGGGAAGGACCAGGACCAGCTGCCGTGTAGCCTTCAGAGGCAGAAGGCTCCTTACCAGAGGTCCTCCACCCGCTTCAGCTGCAAAGTGTGCGGGAGCTCCTTCTACACGCAGGGGATTCTGCTGCGGCACGCCGAAAGCCACTGCAAAGAGCCCGACAGCCTCTGCGGGGTCTGCGGGGAGCACCTGCAGTCCGCTCAGACCCTCACCGAACACCTGCAGTCCCACAAAGAACTGGGCATCACCTGCGACGTCTGCGGGAAGAAGTGGAGCTCCATGAAACGCATGGAGATCCACAAGCGGATCCACACCGGCGAGAAGCCGTACCGCTGCGGGTTCTGCAGCCTGGACTTCAGCCGCAGGGAGAGTCTGGTCAGACACTTGAAGCTCCACAGTGGGGAGCAGCCCCACCGCTGTGGACTCTGCCGCAAGAGCTTCACCCGGAGGGAGTACCTGATCCAGCACCTGGACCTCATTCACAAAATGGTCAAGTAGTTTGGAAGACGGAATTTTAGGCCGATTTGACCGGAAACCTGATTCTTTTAATTGAGATAAAGGCGTTTTTTTTTGTGAAAGTGCGTTCACACCGCCCTCGGCAAGGCGCCTTCAAGCAACCACTTTAAGGAAAAGTCTATGAGTGTGTCCAAATTTGAGGGCTGAGTCCTTCCAGGGCGACGTTGACCGGGTCCTTGGTCGAGCGGGGCGGATGTTAACGGCTGTGAATTTGAAAGAGTCTCGAATTTAGATAATTCCAGCTGTTACATCGGCAAATATCTTGTCGGCCAGAAACCGTGAGAAACAGAGAGGAGTAGTGAACCAAACATGGAGCTCAAACTTTTCTTGGCTTATTTGATTCAACTTTTAATCTTGGAGCCGTAATTATAAAAAGGTAAGTATCTCCAACTCCGGGTCCCGCTTCACAGTCCGCCATTGTTGTCAGAAAATCTCCGGGTTTGGCCGCAATGCATCTTGGGATATGGATAACATGGAAGAATACACCAGAGCAATCCTTGAAATCGGGGGAAAAAGAGGGCCGTATTCGTTGGCCGCATTTGAAGGAGTCGTTGAATTTGGACAGCACTTGTCGTGGCGCTGTGACCTAAGCAGCCTTCAAACGCAGCCCAGGAAGAACGCAGCCCTCCAATTTGGACACGGCCTATGCAAACACCCGTTTCGGGCTAGCTACGCAAGATTCCACGCCCGTTTTAGGACTCTGAACACACACTGTAAGTTTAACCAGGTCGAACTTTGACCGATCAGGGACTCAGATTTGGTAGTGACGTACGGATGGCGTCCGCTTTGATTACACAGAAGCGCCAAGCGTTTGAAAATGGATCATGGAGGAGGAATGAATAATTACGGTTTGTTCCTGGACTGTTTGGACTGAGATCTGCAAGATGTTCATCACTTCACCGAATCGACGTTGGGGTGGTGGACGTGCGCTAGCAGCGGTTAGCAAGAGTCCTGTGTGAACACTATGGGCTAAATGTGCGTTCAAGAATTTGTGTTTTTGTACGCATGTCACATGCTCGGAGACGTTTTCCTTATATCTCTACTAAATTTAAGATCCTTTAATCGTAATCTACACAGATCTTAGGGGGAGTGTTAAAAAAAAAGACGGATTTATGCATTTCAAATGTATAACGGTTAAAACATGTTTATTATTATACGTGTATTTATGATCCAGCTTCCGTCTGGTTGTACATTTTTAGATTAACCCTGAAGTTCTTGGTCTTATCGAAACCGAAATATCTACCAAAGTACAATCCTTGCGTGTAATCTCTGCAGGTTAAAGGTCACTCCGAAATCAACAAAATATCTGCGTTTAAAAATAATTATTTAAAGTGCCTGAATGCACTGTTTGCTGGATGGACTTGCATATTCGCCTTGGATGAACACGTGTAAGGAAATAAACCTTTTCCCTGAATTTTATGGGGGAAAATGTTTTTAGGAACCAACTAATGTAACAATTATTTAATAATATTTAATAAAATATGTGTTGTTTAACCTTAAAGAAACACTTCAGATTAATGCTTAAAATCTGCACATATTTAATTAAGGGGAAAAATCATACTTGTCTTTTAATTTAAGGTACATTGATATGTTGAAATTGACGTTTGGCTGACCCAAAACGTTAAATATTAACAATGTTTAGTCAGTCAAACTTTATGAAAGATTTTTAAATAAAGCTGTGGAGCAAATATGGGAAATGTGGCATGGTGTTGGTGGTTATTCAAGGTTCAAGAGTAACTTAATTAATCCCCGAAGGGAAATTTGGTAATAAATAGTGTTTTTAAAAAAGGCGAGTTCCCAAAAGAGGAACATGAGATGAATTTAAACTGTGTTAGTCTGTGAAAACAGTGACACCTACTGGCGTAACTGGTGAATTACATGAAGCAAGTCAAGTCTTTGCTTCCACAGTCAGAAAACTATTGAACCCCAAATCCATCGATGTGCTTCTGTCCTGTAGTTCCTCATACTTCCACTAGGGGCAGTAGGAGAGCTTTTCCTGTTCACTTCAAGATGGCTTCCTCCTTGAAACCTCAAAAACACTTTTTTCCAATGGTATCTATTTTTATCTGTTTTATGAAATGACTTCTTCCTGTATTGAACGTATGCAAAATGTGTTGACAATTTTTTGTACTACAGTTACACCATGTTAAAAACCTGTGGTTCAAATGTGAGACTGTGGGTAAATAAGGCAATTGTTTTCCACTGACTCGTCAATATTTTTGCACCCTAAACTAACATTTTCATGGGCAAAACTGTATCAAATCACCCCTCCAATCCTTATTGATACGATCTATATATCATCATTTTATTTGTATGGATTTTTTCAGAGTTTATGAAAACATCAAAAATAGTTTTCTGACCATTCCTTGATGTAGTGGGCCTCACTGGAATAACCCTCCACCCCCTATTTTTGAACATGCACAGAATCTAAGCAGGATTGCACCTGGTCAGCTCTGGTTTGAGACCACCTGGAACCACCGGGGGCGGTAAGCACCATGGAGTCATGTTCCGGTGTTTCCATGTGCCGGTTCCAAGTCCGGGTAAAGGCTGGACCAATAAACGGGAAACCACTATCAATTGAATTATACTAACAAAAACGTTGGCTCAACCAATTATTCAAAATATGAAAAATGCAGAAAAAAAGAATTCAATATACCGTGTTTTCCGGACTATAAGTCGCCCTTTTTTTCATAGTTTGGCAAGGGGTGCGACTTATACTCCGCAGCGACTTATATTAGAAATAAATTGAAGTAAATACATTGTTAACCCTCCTGTTATGTTCATTTGTGAGGAACAGAGATGATGTTCCTGGGTCAGTTTGATGTATGAGGTATGTTAAGTGTTTAGAGTATGTTAAGTGACTCAGAGAATCAGCAAACTTTTTTTTTACAGTAAGATCTTGAAGGCTAACAACATAATATTCTATTTTCCAATGATTTCATAGTTTCAGAAATGCAATAAAAATGACAGCTGTTACTATAAATACAGGATGAAAACAGAGTATTTGTTGGCCAATGATGCTTCATGAACGGAATAAATAAATATGAGAAAGAATTACTGTGAAATTATGAGATAAACAGTCTGCTATGATTGTGTCATATGAGGTTGTGAAAGTTATTAGTTCTTGGTCTCAGATTTTGTCAAATAAATTTCCCGTCAAAATGCGACTTATAGTCCAGTGCGACTTATGTGTTTTTTTCTACTTTATAATGCATTTTGGGCTGGTGCGACTTATACTCCACAGCGACTTATAGTCGGTAATACGGTAATAAGATGAGAGGTGGTCTATGAGTAAAGCTCATGCTGACCTGCTGCCTCTCAGCAGCGGTAACTCCAGAGTGGAGTTGATCCGGGGATGCCGGCCCTCAATGGCCCTCTGGAGAGGGTTTTTTCAGCTGGCCTGGAACATGGCGGATCCAAAATAAGAGAATATTTGTAAATAAAAGAGTGGAGAGTGGATGGGGACTACGCTGGCCGTCTTCTTCATGTTGTTTTCTTCTGTTTGCAGAGTTTTTGGTCCAGCAGTTTGACGTGAACCGATCCCAACGTAGGTGGGAAATGATTTCCTGTCCATTCAAAAGGCCTTACTGTCCAATTGTGGGTCTAAAATGCTTCTTATCTAAATCTTCTTTTCCTAATGAAGTGCTTTTCCTGAATGTTCATAATCATCCTGTGTTTGGCCGTCATGTTCAGCTTAGGTGCCCTTATTAGTCAGACAAGAGAAACATTGGCTCACAAATAACTGTTTTCATTAATAGGAGAGCAAGGGAGGAGAGCGGGGAATGTGTGTGTTCGTGTGTGTGTGTGGGTGGTGATCATTTCCAGGAAGAGGTACAGAGAGGGATAGTTTGTGTGTGTTACTAAGTGGTTTCCTGGTCCACCGGGGGTATCCTGTTAAAACACACTCTCACTATGCGGGTCCTGTGTGTGCAACTGTGTTTTATATTAACTTTATCAACAACAACAACACACTGACTGATGTCAAAGCTTTTGTAGATAGCACCGTCTGGGACTCAACTTAGATCATAGAAAGCCCTTTTACCAGGTTCCAACAGCAATGTTTACAAACTGCTTTATTTCATGGTTAGACCCCCCGTTTTAATGTGGAACGGATATTTATCAGGTCATATTATGAAGAAAAGAAAATTTTGATGTTGTGGTTTCATCTCAGACCCACCCGTTTTCTAAACCTGCTTAATCTCCTTTGGGGGGGGTCACAGGGTTGCTGGAGCCTATCCCAGCTACTGTTGAGAGGAGACGGTGGATGGTTTGCCGGTCCATCCCAGGGCCACACAACACCACACCGTCATATTTACGCCTTAAGAACGATGTAGAATCAATCATTAGGACGTCTTTCGATGGGAGGCAGAAACCAAAGAACCAGGAAAAAGGTCGTCCATGCACAAGGTGAGCCGGCAAACTCCACACGGAAAAGCCCCAGCCCGAATTTGCCATGTTGGAGCCAAACGTCATCGGTGATCAGTGATCAGTCTGAGTTGTTTCTATGGGAACCTGGCTCACCAATCAGGAGTGAGCTTATTGGAAGACCACACCCTTACCACATGAAAGCTACGTGAACTCTATCAATCAAACATTTCAAACGTTTAACGTGAGACCATCCACTTTCACTGAGTCATCTGATTGGTCAGTTTATAATTTGAATAACTTAAAAAAAAAAAACCAGGAGGATAAAAATCGTAGCAGAGCAAGAAAAAAGATCCTGACTGAGTAATAGCTGTTTATTTCTATATAGAAGAAGATGGGATTTTGGGGAGGAGGGGTCACTCCGTGTATGTTGCCTACAGCCAATGGCGTGATCTCAGAACCCTAAAAATGAAATTTTCTCCAGCCTGACACCTCGTCCGCACCCTCACACTGCCTCCACCAACAGATATTCTTCAATCGGTGCAGCAATCAGAAAAAAAAATCTAAATTTGGACCTGATGATCCAACTTCTACAGCCAGTGTATGGACTCATTTTCAGGTTCTGGTGCCAGCGTTGCGGACATCGGCACAAATGGTCATGACAGGACCCCTGGCATCACCATGAGAACATAGACAGGTGGCGTAAAGGCTTTTCTAGATTAAACAAAAATATATTGGCTATATCGCCCTACAGACCTCCACTGTAAATTCTGTGGGGGACAATGCCCTGGTCACACATACAGCTGCCACTGATGGGAAGGCATCGGCAGAATCGTCCAGATTTCATTTGGACATATCATTGGCGTGATTGTGAATGTAGGCGGAGCCTGTCAGGCGGACATCAATCGTGCAGGGATGACATTGTTACAAAATTGGGCCGTGGCAGCCGGATCACAGGCCAGCCGCAGTTCTGATTGGACTATGTGTAAATGTCTCCGGGTTATATATATATATACCTACCGGCTGCCCAGTAGGTATATACTGAGGAACACTCTATTCTGCATCTATGGCCTCATTCAATATCTTTGACGGCCTTCTTGTGCGTGCTGCTCTTCTTCATTCCCTCTTCTTCGTATTCTTTTCAGCAGCAACCGCAGTTTGTCAAGACGCAGGTCTCGTAATCTCTGTGGTGCTATCGATGCCACGATGAGTGCAGCATCAATGCTGCCTCCCCATTTAAAAGCAGGACCCAGGGTGGCCAGGATTGCCAGATTGAAACCCTCCTATCAGTCAAATTCAGCGCTGCTGCCTTCCTGCCACTGGACTGCCACAGCGCAACCTCCACATGTGCCCGGGCGGCCACTAACAGTCAAAAACACGTCCAGTCGGCTTAACATTTTAACTTTTTCTCAAAACCTTGGTGGTCGACCCACAGCATGTAAAAATGCGACTTGCATTTAGGTCGCAACGCTGCGGCATTTTGGGATATGTCCCTTATATCAAGGAGTCGTCAACCCCTGATATAAAGCCTGGCCTTCAGTTTTGAGATGGTTTAAGGGCTCACTCCAACTGGACTGGGTTTTGTGGAACACCTGCTTGAAGTAGAGGCGATCCCCTTTCGTGGAACGGCATATTTATCAGATTAAACTCAGACGGGCTGTTTATCCAACAATTCCTTGTTCCTTACAAACAATGGTTGAAACAGCCTTTCCATAATAATTAGAATTAAAGCCAAAAGGCTTTGGTGTTTCCATATGTTTTTGCACATTCAACCAGCAGGGGGCTCTAAAGAAGCGCGAGGTTCTTGCCTAGGATTTCAACAAACAAATAAAACAAACTAACTAACCTTAAACATATCAACAAAACCATTTAAACATGTACATTTTTATTTTCCTAACAATAAATAACGTTCAGCTTCAATGAGGATAAAGAATGTGTAACGCGCCCACACGCATCCCTCATGCACAGTATCTCCCCTCTGCAGACCCGAGAGGAGCAGGAGCGCGCATGCGCGCGTGCATACTTACTTATCATGACTGCCCTCGTGCCCTCCACACACCCCTCCAAAAATGTGTCCCCGTGCGCGCCGGGAAGCTAGAAGATCACCGGGACACGCTTGGGCTTGGACTGAACCGGAAACTTGCCGGCAGCATCGGGGCTCGCGCCTCCGGTGAGAGCGGAGCGTCTTACCCCCCACCCCCCACCCGCCGCCTCCTCCTCCTCTTCTTCTTCTTCCTCGGTATTTTCCGCGAGCGCTGCGGAGGAAATTGTACCGCCGGCTGGAAGCATGAAGCTGCGGGAAGCCACGGTCTGAGGAGCCGGGGAGGTGAGGAGCCGAGTTTCCTCAAGTTTGCGGCCGCAGAGTCACGACTCTAGGGGGAGGAGGAGGACCCGACCGGACCCGAACCCTTCCTTAGAGACCCGGTACTGAAGAAAAAGAGGACAAACTAATGAAGTAGTCTAATTAAGAAACTGATGCAGG
Organism: Oryzias curvinotus; assembly: GCA_023969325.1. NCBI lineage: Eukaryota > Metazoa > Chordata > Actinopteri > Beloniformes > Adrianichthyidae > Oryzias > Oryzias curvinotus. The sequence goes on along the minus strand of CM043716.1, from coordinate 8,230,035 downwards.
AACCGCTGAGATTTAATTAACCGATTACCCAATAGGCTGCTGATAAAAAGACCAAAAAGTTTTAATTGTGACTTTTTAATCAGTAATATTTTATTTTTGCACAAAATATATCACTTTTTTACACTAAAATGTGATACAAAAGGCTCCATTTCAAGCACATCTTTTAAATATCCAATTAAATATTCTTTCAACTGAACCAAGAACGCAATTGTAGTTTTTAAGTGGTAAAGAATCAGGAAGGACAGTGAATATAACTGTAAGGTATAAATACAGTTGCTAATAAAAAAGTAATCATTATTTTTTACAAAATTAATCCAAATCAAAATTTTGATTTTTCATAATAAAAGTTTACACACAAAAAATAGAATGCATGCTTTTTTTTCTCTATGTACTTTTCGTTTTTATAAGCTTATTTGAATTTATTCAGGTCTGATGTATAATGAAATCCATCTCTTTTTGAAAAGCCTTAACAATGATTACATTAAAAGAAAACATATAGAACATAGAGAATAGAAAATTCATACATGCATGCAGATCGCAAAAAATTGTTATTTATATTCTGTGTCACAGCAACTGAGTCTTTGCTGCTGTTTTGCAACAGCAACCCTTATATAAGATGAAGGCTGCATGAGAACAATGGGACACACATCCAACACACACACATTACAGGAACCCTACCTAAACGCACACACACAAACACGCATGACTTTGTATGCCCTCCTGTCATGCTTAACCTGTTATTATGCATGAATTCAACAAAACCTCCCTGACAGCTAATTATTAATGACTGAAACCTGCATTAGGATAGTTTTGAAATTGTAGACATTTCTTCTTTTTTTCTTCTGAAGATGTTGATTTCTAAATTGACATTTAAATTTTTTTTATAAGAATAAACATATATGTAAGTCCCTTTCGAGGGTCAGGACCATTGCTAAGTTTGAAAAAACTAAACGTGAATATTTATTGGATACTACCTTGTTTTAAATTATTACATTAAATTTAAATTAAATTATTTATTTATTGTTACCTGCTGCTTTTTTTTCTTTTTCAAATTAAAAATGCAGTTGTGGGACAATTAAGTACAACAACCTAAAATCCTTTAGAAAAGCGGATTTATCCAATTTTTCATTTGTATGGGTGTATAATGCTTTCAAAATAAAACAATTCCTCATTTATGCGATAATATTTAGCAAAACCATCAAAACTCTACAAATTATAAAAATGTATATTAATGTTTTAAATGTATAAACACCTAATTATCCTAACAGGTTCAGGAATATAATTTTTGCACTAAAATGATTTGGAAAATCCACAGAATCCAAATCATTGCTCATTGCTGTAATCAAATTTATTCCCAATAATTCCAAATCATGATAATAGGGTCAAACTGGCTCACTTTTATTTGAATATCAGTCTGTATAAGTGGCCAACAGATAACATTCAGAGGTTGTATTAGCAATTTAAGTGTGTTGAATAGGGGGACTGTGAAAAAAAAACTCCAGCAGAACCAGACTCAGTCGCAGAAACCATCTGCTTTGACCCGGTTGGATCTGACGGGACATAAAAAAAAAAACAGATGCTCAACAATAATAATGCAGTTTTCGTAGAAAAAAAAAGAGCGCATGAATCATCGAAGGTCAGCTTTAGGGTTCTGGTTGAGCTAAACTTGCATTTATTCGAGAAAGTCAACCCTGACTGAAGTAATCTGGGTTTTTCTCCAGTGACATATCTCTGTGACACTGCAGACATGTCAATTATAATGTTGTAGCGACTTCGTGTCCGTCACAACAAACATGTTCCGCTGAGAGAAAACAGGAAAAGAAATGCCATTGATGACGTGCACAAGTATGTTTTAAAGGTGATTTATTTTAATGTAGTTGTTATACTCAATAGTGTTGTGGCGATTGTGTAAAAGACAATGTTTTAAAGTGTTGCAGAAAGCGACGCCAAAAGCGGTCAACACAAGGGATACAAGTGCTGTCCAATTCCCCCAAGTGAACAGGTCATGACTGCTAGTTTAAGTCACACACCCACCACACCGGTACAATTACCAGTATAAAATCCAACAATTGTTGTAATATTGGGCTATATAAATAAAATTGAATTGAATTGAACTGAACCAGTTTAAGGTTTTTGTCACATGCACCTGTATGTGGGTGTGACTTGTGTGGGGGATGCAAATTTTTGGATTGTACGGGCCCGTGGAGGGTCGCAGAAAGGGCAGCACAGGTGTGTCTTGCAGTCCCCTTGAGGCTCGTATGCCGTATGGCCACATCAAGGGACATCATGGAAATGGAATGTACCACTGTCATGTGTTGTGTAGGGAAAAATCGTTTCGGCGATATTTCATTTGGCGAACCACTGAGCCTCTTTGAGCAGCCCTACACCACCCAAAACAACTACAAGATCTCAGCGAGAACCAGCTTGTTGTGTTGACGTGTACTTCTTAGATTTTAGATTTTGCTTGGGATGGTACCAAACCAAAACTCTGGGCCACATTGCTGTCAGTACCATATAAAAAAAACACTGATTGTGGTGCTTCGTAGCCGCTCCAGATGAGAATGAGTGACACTTGAGATGTATCGTGATACATATAGTATCTTGCCAATAAACACCCCTAATATTGTGTATAGGGAAGAATTTGTAAGGCTAATGAAAGTAACATAATAATAATAATAATAATAATAATAATAATAATACATTTTATTTAGAATGCGCTTTACATTTTGGGTAAAATCTCAAAGCGCTACAATAAAGGCACGAATAACAATGGTTTAAAAATAAGAACAAAGTAAGACAAAAACAACAAAAGTACTAAAAAGCATTATTAAAAAGGAAAGTTTTTAAGCCTTTTTTAAATGTGCCAAGGCTTTGTGGGGCTCTTAGGGATTCCGGAAGATTGTTCCAGAGTCGAGGGGCAGCAGCCTGAAAGGCTCTGTCTCCCAATGTGGTTAGCCTGGTCCTTGGTTGATGAAGGCAGTGTGTAAAATTTGAGCGGAGGAGTCGTGAAGTGGCATGCGGGGAAAGGAGCTCACTGAGGTAGGCAGGGGCAGTTCCATGGACGCATTGCTGGGTGAGGAGACAGTTTGTAGTGAATTCTGGAACGAATGGGTAACCAGATGAACATGAACTTATGGTGTACAGGTGATGCTGTCATCCTTATGCTCCACTCCAGTCGTCAGTAAGATGTGACCGTGTGCAAATGTTTCACACATGGGATGAGCACATGATACAAACGTGCCCGTAGGACAACTGTAGGATGTCCACATGCTCGCAGCATGCCTGTAGAGAAAAATTGTCATGAATATTTTCTCTCTACAGGCTCTGAGCAGTCTACGATCCTAACTGGTTTGTACAGGTTTTCCCATTTGTTTGCCCACAGATCCACCCGTCAGGGCAGTAGTGACTAAGGCATAAACAGGACATGTCTTTCATTGAACTAAAATGACTTAAGTGCCTACAAATGGATTGGACCAATTGGAGTCTTTAAATTCTAACCTATAGCTGGCTTATATCCCTTCCTACCTGTCCAGGATCCACCAAAATTGATCAGAAAATATATTCAAAAGTGTCAAAGGGCCAATATCATGCTATTCTTAAGTCTTTCAGAATAAACCATACCCATTTACTGTATACGAAAATATATTACCTTTGGCACACTAAAGAAAGATTTCTTTTTGAAATATGAGTTATTTTTGCAGCTCATTTTCCTACCAGGAAGTAAGACGACTCGATCTGTGAGGCTCCGCCTTTCTATCCTTGTGTTTTGCGTTTCGCCTACAAAAACAAACAACATCTGAACTTTTGCAAAGATGGATGTTCATATTGTGCAAATAAAAGGAAAGCATTTAGCCAACCAAGCTCCGTGGTAAAAGTGGGCGTGTGTGCTAGCCTGGGGGCGGTGCTGGCAGTGCAGAATCTTCCACGGCGGGGCGGCCGTGGTGCAGCGGTAGAGCGGTCGACTCATGATCGTAAGATTGCAGGTTCGATTCCCGCCTTGTACGCCCATGTGTCGAAGTGTCCTTGGGCAAGACACTGAACCCCACCTTGCCTCTGGTGGGAGGTTGGCGCCAGTATTCGGCAGCGGAGCCGCCGCCAGTGTGTGAATGTGTGTGTGAATGTGTGTGTGCATGGGTGAATGGGACTGTGACTGTAAAGCGCTTTGGGCCTTCGTAAGAAGGTAGAAAGCGCTATATAAGTATACGCCATTTACCATTTACCATTTCCTGGAAGGGGCTGGTCTCCACTATGTGATGTCACAAAGTTTTTTTCCATGCTAGTTTTTTGTGGATTGGGAGGGGCTGGTGCTCAGAGAACATGTCTTTAAAGGAATACTCAGAAATGTGTGAATGACATTCACACATTGATTTTGCTTGATAAACGCCCTTTAAAAAGCCTGATTTTTTGGTTCAGCACAACACTGTTGCCAGTCTCTTAGCACGTGTTCATAGAGTCTGTGAATTGATTCTTCATGAGTCCTAAACGTGACGGATTGTTCAGAACATTTACATTTGATTTCCCATCATTCTCTTCTGTTCTTTGCGGCATTTAAGGAAAGGACTCATATCTGATGGACTGGTGACCAATAAATGAGATCTTCATTATTCCCCACTTCTCAGTGTTTAGTCATTACTCAAAGGAGTAAACATGGTAAATCTGTGTTTAACCAGCAATTACCACTAACAGCTCAGTAGTGGACTTTAGTGGACCTTCACAAACACGTGGAGCTAATGGGTAACAGTTTATGGATCCCACAGAGTTCCGATCATCTTTAGCAGTACCCATCAGGTGTTCCTGTAATGTTGATTATATTCAAAGTGGATACACAAGATTGAGTTTTATTGTAAAAAAAAAAAGGTTTTCTTTGAATTTTTATTTCTAGAAGATGGGACATGTTAACCAGGTTGTTCTAGATGAACTCGTTTGACCCTCATGGCAGATAGTTTAATTTACTGGACATAAAAACTACACAAGTGTTCACTTTATATGGAGCTATTTTAGACGCAGGACAGTTTTATATTGGAGTGAAAACATTTTATTTAAAGAAAAGGCTATTAAACTTTTACGTGAGATGTGTTTTTTTATACCTTCCACTTGTCTGACTGATTGTGTAACCTCATCCAAGGTTGTTCATCAACATCACTGACAGATTTATGAGCAGATGGAGCTGATTTATGCCGTGTTTCTCTGCCGCTTGTCTCACACTTTGTTTCATTCCCAGGCGTAGTATATAAAAGACGCATCGGGATGTTTCTATTTAAAGCTTTGAGTGATTTCTCCATGCATCAGTCTTTCTCATGCACAAGTTAAAATATCCCCATAACTTTAGACTTGTGTTGTTCTCTGCAGCACTTCTGGCTTGTCATCATGGCTTCCTGGTTCTTCACGTTGCTCCTGCTCCAATTAGGCGAGGCGTCTCTGTCCAGTGAAAACACCACAGATGATCTCCAGGAGGTCAACTTAGCTGCCATCTTGCCTCTTACCAACACAGACTATCCGTGGGCTTGGCCTCGAGTGGCGCCAGCGCTGTACCGAGCCGTGAACAGTGTGAACTCTGACCCTCACCTGCTTCCGGGCCTGAAGCTCCAGCTGGTTCACGGCAGCTCCGAGAACCGGGAAGGGTTCTGCTCAGACTCTGCAGCGCCGCTGGTCGCCGTTGACCTGAAACTGTCCCACGACCCATGGGCCTTCATCGGGCCCGGGTGCGACTACTCCTCATCGCCGGTCGCCCGCTTTACCACCCACTGGGACGTTCCCATGGTGACAGCCGGGGCCCGTGCAGACGGCTTCAGCAAGTTTGCGGCGGTCACCAACACGGGGCCAACGCACAAGAAGCTGGGCGAGTTCAGCCTGAAGATCCAGGAGACGTTTGGATGGCACCATCGCGCCATGCTCATCTTCAGCGACAACAAGGACGACAATGACGAGCGGACGTGCTACTTCGCCATCGAGGGGTTGTACATCCTGATGGGGAAACACAACATCACCGTCTTCGACTACTTCATAGAGAGCAACGCCAACCCCAAAGAAGTGGTCCAAATCATCCAAAAGAACGGCCGAGGTCAGCTTCTGTCATTTCTTTTTTTTAAATCTGGCTTCTTCTACTCACTGTAGAGATTTCTGCGTTTTTAGTTATGAAATCTGTTTCTCTTCCTTCTTCATATCTGTAACTGATGGCTCTGCTTTTCATCATCATCATCAAAGATGATGTTTTACCTCATTCAGTTACCATTTTCCCAACTTTTTTGGTCTTAATTTGAAAGTCTAAATCTTTTAAGTTTCTTGGTTTTAAAATCAGAAGTTTGAATCTGGATCTGCTCTGATGGATGGATGGATGGATGGATGGATGGATGGATAGATGGATGGATGGATGGATGGATGGATTTATGGATGGATGGATGGCTATAAAATATAAATTAGCCAATAAAAGCACAGAACATACTAAAAACCAGCAAGAATTGTTACAAAAATTATTTAAAAATAACAACAAACATCTTGAAGAAATCGGGCTAAAACTGTTTGCGATTATTTAATCATCAGATTTCCACAAAGTTATGAGTTTAAATTCCTAAAATCCTTTTATTTTGCTGATGTAATTTAAAAAAAAAAATCATTTAATCAAGTCCCTCTATACCCCCCCCCCCTCTCCCTTCCTCCCTTTTCCCGGCTGGCTCCCTCTTTTGATGTCCATGTCTTCGTTAAATGATGGTTAATTATTATTTGATTTACCCTGCGCTGGTTAATGACTCACCTTGGGGGGGGTGTGAGCGTCTGGGTTTACGGGCTCGTTTACATCCATCTTTATGAGGACACACACTTTGGTTTAGGGCCTCAGAAGTGACGACATTCCTGAATTAAAAGGACATTCCTAAATTGTGAGGGCATTTTGGCCGGACCTCTGGGCAATCGCTCGAATTGAAATCAGATGCAGTTAAGCATTACGTGGCAGCGGAGACCCGACCAGTGTGCCGTTTTCTCGCACACACCTGAAAATGATCAGTAATTCAACACGGAAAAAGAACATATATGTTTTTTATGCTGTTTTTTTTTAGCTTTTATGTGTGTATTTAATATGAAACATGTTGCATAAATAATGTGGATCTAAGGTAGATGTTAAAGGAATATTTATGACCTGTTCTGGCTTGTGGTTATGCTAATTATTTCAAAATAAAAGCTGGAAATTCGATACGGAAAACAGTCAAACTCCATTAAAGCAGCAATTTTACTTTGTTAGTAAGCTGACTTCTTTACAGAGTTATGCATCTGACATCAAAGTAATATATCTGAAATAATTTATGAGGTCCAAGTTCTTTCAAATTTCCATGCCAGTTTTGTCAACACTTTTGTGTTTTTTGCACAAAACTGATTCTCCATCATCAGTTTTTGTAAATGCATCAAAGTTTTGAGAACCAAGCATAAATCTGCACCTTATAAACAAGCCAGATGTTTTTGTTTTGGTTGAATCTGAACGGGTTTAAAGCTTTTACTGTGAAAATGTTCATTTGGTAGAATGTCAGATGCAGAGCTTCATCTCCATGGCAACTATAATAGAAACCTTTGCCAGGACTTTTCCGATAGTTGCAAAACATTTTTATCAGTCGTCATTTTAAAGACTTCTTCAGAGTTTTGTGTGTGTGTGTGTGTGTGTGTGTGGCATCACCATGACAACTCAGCGATGTTTGTGATCTCATGAAGCTCATCTTGGCATCACCAAAAAAAAACCCAGAGCCTTGAATATGTGACGTTATCTGAGACAGATGACACTTAATCTTGCATTCTGATGTTCTTGGTAGATGAGATGGATCCATGTTGGAAAATATGAAGATAACGGATTTCCTAACCCCAAAAATGCTGTGTTTTTGTTGGTGCGTTCAGATATAGAAACAGATGTGCTAGCTCCTGTTGTTGTCAGGAGTGATTTGACAGCTGTGATACAAGACCAGGTTTTTATCAACACACACTAACAGGCATCACAAAGAACATGTGGATCTAGTCAGGATAGCAAATTATCTCAATGTAAATCTTTTGTAATACAGATAAGTGCAGCTGAGAATAAATCTTGACTATAAATAAAACATGTAGACAGGCTTTGTGGAAAAGAATAATTGAATTGATTGTTATACCAGAAAAACTTGATAAACGCAGTCAATGGAATTGGTCAGAACCAGATCTAAACTTAATTAACTCAAAATGTCCCAAAGAGGGCTTTAATAGTCCTCATCAGTTGTTGGGTCATGCCACTTGTTGCTTTTGCTTCTGCCTATTCCCAGTCAGGTTTTGACATATGGCATTGGATCCCATTGCATTGATGGAGTTCCCAAAGCATCTCACACCTCCTCCTTTTTTTCTTTTTCTTCTTCTCCTCTACTAACTTTAGCTTGCACATCTAAAAGGCAGCTGTTATATGTAAGGGTTAATGGCCGACGAAGTGTGCATTATCACTTTTTAACGCACGCCGTGGAAGCCTGAACCCTCCGAAGCGAAGTGCGTTAAAAAGTAATAATGCATACTTCAAAGGCCATTAACCCGTTTATACCATGGTCACTTACAAAAGCAATAAATATTAACCAGTTTTTAGTCCTTAATTCTTGTTTTTTTCCAATTGGGATCGCTTCTCACAAAAAGCAGACTATTCGTCACGCCGCACCACATAACAAATAGTCCACTTTGCGCCGCACCACCGCTGCAGTCAAGATTCGGCGATATATATATCTGCTGATCTTTCTGATGGGTTGAATAAAGCATCAGTTCAGAGAGAAAGTTCACCTCTTACTGCTTGTTTTTGTCCAAATGATGAAGCAAAAGGTTGTTTTAAAGAAGCTGGCGCAGTGATACAAAACATTTAAGCTAGCTGACCGGAACTTCTTTTTTCACCGTGCGGTTATCCTGTGGTATATCACTTTTTAATACACACCCAGCAGCCAATTAGAATCGAGTATTCACCCGGACCATGGTATAAATCAACAGTAATTTACTTATAAGTGTTTTATACTTTATATAAAATATCGTCAACGCTAATTTTGTATTGTCGCAGCATTGTTTTTATTTTTGTCTTTTCGGTTGTATGAACGCGCATCCAGTCGCTTGTGTTCACATCGGACAAGCGCCAGAGACACAGGTAGCAACAGGAAGAAGATTCTTCTTCTTTTGTGTATTTATTCGCCATCTACAATAGGAAGAGGCCCGGTGCGTAAAATCAAAACAGTGTAAAACTTGCCCCAGACGTTTTGTTTTCACAGCTCTGTTCCTATAAATGTCCGTCTTGGAGTCATACTAATCCGACCGCAAACCACATTTATTAATGGGCCTTCATGATCATGTTTATGACGGCTGGTGATTCCGTGTTTTGAAGTGGACGTCACCCACACGTCACTACCAAATCCAAGTCCCCGATTGGTCACATTGCTGGATTTCTGGGACTCAGCATGAATATGTTCAACCAGTTGAACTGTCAGCGCGCGATCAGTGAACGCCCCATATGTACGTAGAGCACACAACCTGACTTATAACTAGCATAGCGTCGTGTGATAGCGGGTGTTCTGGACGCGGGAGCCCGTCATTCTGGTCTGCGCCATTGACTGTAGACTGGGGAGGAGCCAGTGCACTGCAGAGATGGCTGCAAACCTACACAGATTGAAGATTCAAAGGGTTTATTGTCATATGCACAGTAAGAAACGGGTTTCCCTGCACAATGAAATTCTTACTTTGTCGTCTGCTCCAAATGCCAAGGTTAAGTCAAATAAAATAAAATACAATAAAGATAGGAGTAGGATATATTCAGGAAACTGAAAATTCACGCATAACATAAATAAAAACATAACTATGCAAAAAAAAGATGTGCAAATTCTAAATGTGCAAGAACGTGTTTCTAAAAGGACTAAGAGCTCTGCTCAAAGAAGATGGATTTAAAGACATGATTGGGGTGCTGCACCCTGGCTACCACCTAACTCACTTTTGTAAACTAATGAAGGAAAATTTGTTGTAGAATATTTAACTGTTCATCTTTTATAGGGTGAAATAAAATTCATGAACTATACATGTAAAATTTTGATTTCTTTGAATGCGCCATTAGGAGTACCACACATAATGACAACCCTAGATAACAACTTTTGACGGTAGCACAGAAGCATCCAGTAAAGTTGATCGATACGTCTTTGTATGAATGTATAAGTGCTGATTGTATTGTTTTGTGCATCATTCTTGCTTTGATTGCTTGAAATAAACTATTTCATATCAAATTAAAGTGAGAACAAGAATAATCGGCCATAAATGTGATGCTAAACTCATAATACACACTGTCATCTTATTGTGGTTTACTCTTTAAAATATTATGACACTGAGATGATTTCTTTACACATAATCTTCCTGGTTGCTTTAGACCGGAATTGCTTTATGACAACGTAAAGACTTGGATTGTTTTAGAGCTAAAGCTGTCTTTAACCTTGACCTAAGCTCATATGTACAGGATAATGTGCATATAATGTGCATTCGTTTTGATAAATTGATGCACGACGCCGAGGCGTGAAACTTTGCCTCTCATCCAGTTTACACCGTGGTCCCTCACAATAGAAAAAAATATTGAATCAATGTTAATCTTGTTAGTTTTTACGTTTAAATTGTTTCAAGTGCGAACTATGCTTTGCGTTGACTGGTTCAGGCTTTCGCGGCGTGTGTTAATTTCTGATAATGCACAGTTCGCCAGCCATTATCCCGTACTTGATGGAAACTCTGGAGCCAATCAGAATTAAGGATTCCCCAAGACCATGTTATAGATCTGGGATAATGCCCGACGAGGTGTGCATGATCAGAAAATAACAGATGATGTCGGAATAATGAATTGAAATGTCCATCGCGAACCACAAAGTCAGTTAATTTCTATTAACGCACACCTTGTTATACTGTGTTCAGTCACGAAAGAAATGTTAATTTTTGGGTCTAAATCTTCTTTTAACAAAAACAGACTATTTGATTTGTGGTGCGATGCGTTGTCATAGAAATGGCATCCATTTCAGTGACTAAGGAAAGATATATATATATATATGTATATATATATACATATACATATGAAGAAAAAGTTCATTTTACTGGAACAAAGTCTAAAGTCTAAACGGTTCAATTCCTCCTCGTGTCTCATTTCCTCCTTCTTTCTCTCTTTTCTGCTGCATCACAGTCTTCATAATGATCAAATTAACCAAACAGATTAAAGGAAACTATAAAATCACTCATCTTTTCTACTCTCCTTGTAATTTTTTAGGTGTGCACTATCACTTACGTATAACACATTTTAATTAACACCCTGCAGCCAATCAGAATGGAGTATTCCACCCAGACCGTAGTATAAGTAAAAAACTCTAAACATTTAGTTGAGGAATACAAAGATTTACGTCGAATGGCTGATCTTGGTCATTCTGGGTTTGAAGGTATAAGAAAATGGTCTTAGCTGACGAGGATAGGAAGGGTTTTTATATGCAGGAGGTGGGGTTTAGTGTTTTGAGAGCCAGGTGCTGTGTTTGCAGTCTTGGGTCGTGGGATCGCTGAACTGAAAAGTTCCGATTGTGATCCCTTGCTTTTTTTCAGGGACCACCCGACTGTTAATTAGCAAAGCACCGGGTGCGTGTCAGAAGATATCGTGACGTTGACCACCCAGTAGTGCTCTTAAATCTGATGCAAGAGGCCACAGGAAGCCGGAGATCTGAACTCTGGTGCGTCCTTTGCTGGAGCGATAAAAATGAAATGTGCTGCAGCCTTTTGGATCGTCTGCAGATATTACATCCTGCAGGATGAGATGAATAGTTCCATGCAGTTTCATAGGCAGAAAAATACATTGTTTTTTTGTTTTGTTTTTTTCATTTTGTCGTTCTTGATGAAGAAAACTGACATGCTTGAGGATTCTGTGCGATAAAAAAACCCATTTTCCAGCTCTGTGCTTCTCCATTTAAAGAGCTGTTTCTGGTGTTTTAAAGCAGAGACGGTCGATCCCCAAACGACGCTCTAACTACCCCCGTTGTCCTCCAGCTGACACCAGCCGTCACCCCGGGCAATGCTGGATGTCGTCACCGTAATTACCTTTATGTGTATCTGGGTCTGTGTACATAACAGGTATAATTCAGAAGGTGGGGATGCAAATCTGTTTACACACCATGAGGAAGTGTCTTCTGTTGTAAATCATCTGAAATTCAGGCAGAAGCGGGAATGGCTTAAAGGTTTGGTTGGGAGCCAATCTTCTAAAAGTGGACGTAAATCGATGTCCTCTGGAAACACGTGTGTCATGAAGATGTGGGTCTTTTTTTTTTTTTTTTGTTTTGCTAAAAACTACGGAGACATGTGGTCTACAGCTTTCCACGCGAAACTCTCATGTTGACATGAAAAAAAACACCTTGGGGACTGCGTGGAGACTGAGTGGGTGGACTTCATTTGTAAGAGACACTTTTTCCTTTTTTTCTTTCAGAGGATTTTAAGTGTTTATTAAAATGAATGTTTTCCAACTGTACTCACATTTATGTTGGGTAAAATCCAATTCAGCCTGAGAGAGCTTCGGTGAGATGCGTTTAGAGGCTTAGAGGGGAGAAATCGCACATGTTTTAGGAGAAATGGAACCCCAAAGACGTTTCAGTTTATGTTTATTGGGTTTCACACCTTCAACAATCTTCATATGAAATGATCCCTAACAGGAATGTCAGAGCGCCAGGCTCATTATAGTAGGGAACTGTGATTATCTCCATGGAGACTGACGAGCTGCATGCTGAGGCCGGTTAGTCAGCTCCTGACCTGGTCTGCAGTCTGAGGGAGTCACATTAGGCCCTGAAGCGCAGGTACGGGCAGAACGCCCCAGGAACCATTCATGCTTAAAACACACATGTAACAGCAAATATGAAAGGATTTACTTCATAAACAAAAGTTTGCACAAATGTGGGGCAATCTAAAAATCTTTTTTTTTAACAGGAAGCATTTGCTTTCCTCAGCTGTCCTTTACAAAATGAAGTGACTTCTTTTCACAGTTGTGTACCTGTGCTGCTCCTGGGACAACATGAGGAGTCTGATGGTCCAGTTCTGGAAGGAGGGCGTGGATTTGGAAAACTATGTCTTCTTCTTCATTGATCTTTTTGCTGAGGGTTTGGGTGGCGAGCAGCCCGGCAAGCCGTGGTTCAGAGGTGACCAGGACGACCACGCAGCCCACCTCGCCTTCAGGGTGAGACACCACAGCGTTTTTAAACTCTTTAAGTGTTCACAATATTTCGACTACTCAGCCGTTTGTGCATTTAGTGTAATTCCAGAAATACTCAGTAATACTCAGAAATGCAATTTAGTGCTTAATTTTGTAAATATATGTCCTCCATCATGAGGACATTTTCATCGGAATTTGTCTTGAAAGGGTTTCATTTTCTGAGTTACCAATTAAGACTTTGAATGTGAGTTAAACATTACAACATCGTTGCATCTGTTTTCTGTAGAGTGTGAAGGTGCTGACCTACATGGAACCTCGAAATGCAGAATATCACCAGTTTGTGGAAACTCTGAAGAAGGACGCGGAGAAAATGTTCAACTTCACCATCAAAGACTCTCTGGTACAAACGCCTTAAGCTCGGATCATGCTTTCAAAAGACAGAGACATTTGTTCCGTTGATCTAAAGTGGTTAAGAACAAAGACTCAAGTAAATGTCGTTCTTTGCTAGAGGCCTTAGGGTGAATTCTCAACAAGTCCTCTGTGTTTAGCATGCAGGTATTTTGTAACAACAGTGCAGTGAAAATATAAATATACAGTGAAAAGCACTGACAGAGCTGCTTTTAGGTTGATTAAAGGAGCAACGTTTCTTCTTATTTTCTGCTTTAAATGTCGAATCAATCTACAAAAGTTCTCACATAAAATACACACTTAATGCTTCCTTCATGCCAAACGGGATTTGGGCAGCAAATTCACTGCCTCTGTTTTGCCGCACGTCAAATTTGTTGCTCAACAATTGTCCAAACGTTTGTTCATAAACTTGGCGCCTATGGGAGGAGCTGCCTTTAAAACTCTTTTAGCCTCATCTCTCTATATGGAAGACACAGATGATGTTGAGAGATCAGGTTCTTTTATTGTGAAAATTTCTACAAAAGCATTGATAATCATGAGTGGGTTCATGAGATCATTCAGAGACTCTCCTGGTACGTGATATTTACCATCTTCTGCAGGAGCTGCGTCTGAATGACAAACACTTTCAGTGGAACCTCCATCTCTCTATGATCTAGTTGGATTACTTGCTGTCCAGCATGGCAAAAAATTAACAACAAGAATAAAATTAAGCCTTGTTTCCACTGAAGGGTCTGGTCTGGTTTACAATAGTCCAGGCAATTCAGGCGACCTGTGGCGGTGCACGCGGGTGAAGCTAACAGCAACAACAATGGCGGCCTCCAGCAAGTCATTTTTTGGCTTTTGGTTCTTTGTACATATTAGCAGTTAATGTTGTTTGAGAGAAGACTGCGGGCGGCGTAGAGGAATGCCGTCGCCTTTTTGGCGCTTCCTTTTGTTGTAACGACCTGCCAATCAACAGGTGTCAAGAGAAGCGCCGCCCTAACCGATCCGTTCCATTTTTCTATGGACCTACAACCAGCGGGAGCACAGAAATAGTGCGGCTCGGTCCGGCCTAATGGGTCCATTTTTATTATGGGAACGCTGAAAATACCGGACCAATCAGTGGAAACAAGTCTTCAGAGGACCTTTTTGTCTGACAACAAAAAAAAAACTCATAAAGTTCAGGAGGAGAACAACAGATTATCCTCCATGTTGGTTTTGGACTCCACCCGCCAATCATATCAACACGTCACGAGCCAAAACTGACTTCCTGATTGGTTGACATGACACAGATGCTTTTCCAAAGTTCAGATAAATAGACTCCAGAAGCATCACGCTTGTCAAAATTAATCTAAAATGAGCTGCCGCAAGTGAATAGTGCCACAGGACCTCCAATCGAGTCTGGACACCCCTGATGTGCAAATCTATGCTGTATGCATTAGGACTTTGTATCTAGAACGGATATGATGTTTTTGTGTTTTTATTTTTTTATTGCATTAATGCTTGAAATAAATCAAATCAAATCAAACGCAACTTAAAAATCAGACAGACCGATTTGCTAAATGATATGAGATCTTCAAATCCAGTACTATGTAAAACAAGCCGAGTCCTTTTGCCATCAGAACAAAAGTCTCTGTTCTCGAAGATTTTGAACCGGCTTGAAACTGTCCGAATGACCTCATAAACCCGTGTCTGTGTCTCCATCAGTACAACCTCATAGCGGGAGGGTTCTACGACGGAGTGATGCTGTACTCTCAGGCTCTGAACGAGACTCTGAGCGAACTGAAACCAGGGCTGCTGCCGGTGCAGAGACCCAAAGGGGACATCGTCACCCAGAAGATGTGGAACCGGACCTTCCAAGGTGATGGCTTTACCTTTTCGTGCTGTTGTTGGTGCTTAGGTATGAGTAATAATAGTACGAGCTCTGGGTTTTACCGGAAAATTGCAGCTGAGATTTTGCAGTAGACGTGAGCCTGCCCCTTAAATCCATTTGCTTCGCAAACGTGATGTTAGGTCAGTGTTTCCTGACAGAAACCAGGTTCCTCCTGCAGACCATCAGTCACCCTGTGGACCAAACTGCTGATGACCTACGGAGACTGTTGGAGCTCTGGAAGTTAGAACGGGAATCTGAGTTTGACAAACACGCTCGCATTCTCATGGCTATGATGTATGTCTGCAGGGAATTAGCGTTTAAGCGTAATGCTGCACTGTAAATGTGCACCAGCTGGCACTCACACTGGGAACAGGATGTCTGAGACTCAAACCGACGACCAGGAGAGGAAAACCACACCACAAGAGATTTAATATACCCATGTCTATATTTTCTGCTTGGCCCTCGGTCCCTCATAATTTGCTTGTGTGTGTGTGTGTGTGTGCGAGGGATGGAACGTAGCAAAAGCAGAAGAGTATTTAGCAGTTTGTTTTGGACGACCCGTCACAGAGTACAAACCGAAACGTCCAGCATGTTCTCATGGAGGAAAACGGTGAGGCCGAACGTCTTTTATTGTTTCCACAGAGAGGAAGTTGTCCATCATTTGTCAGAGTCACTAACAGCTTCAGGAAAATGTTCATGAGTGCAAAAACAAAGAGAGAAAAACAATCTGCCTAATTTGACCACCGACTGCACACAGACAGGAAGAAAAAAAAGGATGTGTGCATTTCTATGATCCCAACTTTGCTTTGTTATTGTTTTGACCTGCTTAGAAAACTGTTTTCTTGTCTAAAAGCATTCCATATTTTCATTAATCCCAATTACTAGTCATCTTAAACGGCTGGTTGGAGTGTAACTTCACTACCAAGAAGGTTTTGGCTTCTTATTTGTTGAAAGTTGTTGGTAGAAAATAGCAGTGTGCGGAATCCATTGACTGTATATGAGAACTGGACTGAGTGACCCCTCCCTCCTGGCGTTCCAAACGGGAAGTACCTGCTGGCTCCAAGAAGCCAAAATCCCATAGACTTCTATGGAAAAAGCAAAAAGCTATTATTCAGGACTGTTGGCGTGGAGTAAGCCTACACTCACTTCCCATCATCCCTTTTGTTTACATTCTCTCCCACTAACTTCCAGTCCCTCACAATCCCAACCTAACATTAGCGGTGCAGCAAAAATGGCGAGCAATATTGGAGCGAACCGGCCGTACAGTTCTGAACCAGGAAAACAAAGTGTACGTTAATCTATTTGTCTGCCAGTGGATGTACGAGAAAGGGGCGGAGCAAGCTTAACTGTCTTTACATACATCTTCCATCAAGAGAAAATGCCACAAGAACATATTTAAAACACCAAAAACACAGTTTTCATTGGAGTGGGTTTTTAAAATAAGATAATATTTCATTTGAAGCTGAACACGGATAGAATGAAATATAAGGAATAAACTGAAAAGCTGAAATTCAATGAAGTAGTTTCAAATGTGATGCCTGCTGTAGGTCTGCTGTAGTTGGAATTAGGGCCTATTTGCTCCTTTTTTCCTCTTCTTTTCAAAGCAGTGTATTCATAGTTAGTCATTTGGCAAAGGCTTTGATCTACAATGACTCAGTTCTCCTACAATTTAGAGAAATCTGGGGTTAAGTGTCTGCTTCATTTAAATTTCCAGAAAAGAAAATGCAGGTCATGCTGTTCTTTGTCGTACTTGTACTTTATTGATGTGTCAAATGTTCCTCAGAGGATCTGGACTCGCGACGAGCCAAAGCAGCTCGATTAGGACAGAATCCACTCTGTCGTAATTGCTGCACTTTTGTGGTTTTTGCATCTTCCTGCTGAAAAACACCAGATCTTGCCTGATAAAGACGTCGTCTGGAGGGAAGTGCATCTGTGAGCATTCATACTTGGACAAAATAAGTAAGCTGTCCTTACCGTATGGACTTCTGTCACCCCAGAAGTCCATACAGACCAGAAGTTGTGACGTTTGTGAATACCTGCAAAAACGGCCCACATTGAATGGACTTTGCAGATGGTTCAGTGGATCAAGATTCTAAAAGTTTTCCTGAACCTTCCTAGAAATATTTTTGACTAAATCCTGCAGGTTAGCAATGCAGCATCATCTTCAGGTCCATAAAGTATCATAGTACAACATCATCTAACATCAGGAATGTCCTACAAAACTCACTGTTCTTCCTAGAAAAGTCCCAATTTTCACTTTCACACCATAGCTAGTAATGTATACATACACCTGTATATTTATGCTATAGATATTAGCTCAAAAATGAAAAAACAAAGCACCATCTTTCATATTATTGCTCAATTAGCTTGTATCATTAGAGCTGCTAAACGTTTAGGTTTGGCCACATGCAACAAAATTACAGTGCTAGGAAATTCTCATGGGCTCTATTATCCAGTTCCTAGATTTTTTCTGTTCTATTATATTTAGTTTGAATAATTATTAATTGGTTTTTAGCTGTCTTCTTTTTTGTTTTTTTGCTCTGAAAAATGTTCTTAGTGGTTCTTAAAGTAGAAAATGATCTCAAATGCTTCTCTGATCCAGTCTGAGTCACTCCCAAGTTCTGACATTATCAAACAAACCCCCTCAAAACAGCTCACGTCTGTTGAGTTTAGACTGAAATCACTCCTTTTTTTTTTTTTTTTTTTTTAGACCAAAACCAAACAAAGAAAGAGAAACTGCTGAACAAATAACGGGGACAGACTGCGATCCATCATCACGGCCGCTCAAACCGCCGTTTACAGACCAGAAAAAAGTCCTGGTTCATCCGCCGAAAATGTTGATTCAAACTCTAATAAAATAACTTTTTTTTTTTTAAGAGGGAAAAATTCATACAAACACAACAACAAGAAAACCCCTTTTACCATTTTAAGTAAATACAGCAGCATCAATGATTTAAACTGAAAACAGGACATGTTGGAGAGTTTCCACTAACAATAAGATCTAAAAAAAAGGAAACAAAATAGAGATGTTATTGATATAAACATGCTTTCATTGCTTGGGTTTTTAACCATCTTTAGAAGAATTAAAGGGGAAAAAATGTTAACAAATCCAACATTTGACAAAGAAAGAGGCCCAAATGAAAATCATAGATGAGGAGGGAAAAAGCAGTCAATTTTGGCGAAACAGTTCAGATCATAAAGAAACAGGAATAACTAAAAAAGGAACAACAAAAAAGGTTATATAAGTAAAGATGACTGGAAACCTAGAAAAGGACAAACGTTCTCTGAGGACTTAAAGGACGAGGCCGGAAAGGACCGACTAGATCTGCAAGTTCAAAGCAGCGGCGAAACTAGAAATCCAGGTTTTTAGAGGCGATGTGGGAGAGGAAAAGTATTTACAGGAAAGCAGGAGGACAAACACAAGGACAACATGGTACAGCCCAAAAGAGGAAGAGTCTAAAAAAAGACACAGAGCAAAATAGGCCAAATGAAGAATCTGTTGTGATTAAACACTCAAAAGTACAACAGAAAGGCGAAACCAAAGGAAGCAGCGTTTGTGTGGATGGAAGCATATTGACTGTATATGAGAACTGGACCGAGTTCTCGTCTTCCAAATAGGACGTACCCACTGGTTCCAAGAAGCCAAAATCCCATTGACTTCCATAGAGAAATAACAGCTGTTACTTAGTCACTCTAGTGTTCAGAACTATTTTTGCTCCGCTTTTAAAATCCCACTCTGAACATCTTTTTATCTATTTTCAAAGCGCTGCCAGCGACCTTTCTTGGACATAGTTTCTGATTCCAGCTCAGACGAAGATAACAAAGACGTACATGGATCTAAATCGCTGCATCAGAATGCAGCAGCTCACAATGATTTGAATGAAGAAATATTCAGAAATGGAGTTTTAAGCTGAATTTTCTTTATACATGTAATCTCCATCATTAGAATAATGCCACAGTTTTTATCAAAGTGGTTCTTGCTAACCCATGTTTTTTTT
Organism: Oryzias curvinotus; assembly: GCA_023969325.1. Taxonomy (NCBI): domain Eukaryota; kingdom Metazoa; phylum Chordata; class Actinopteri; order Beloniformes; family Adrianichthyidae; genus Oryzias; species Oryzias curvinotus. The sequence continues at coordinate 8,210,612 of CM043716.1, read as the reverse complement.
CCTTGCCTACCTTTGTATTTCAAGTTATAAACTGACCAATCAGGTGGTTCAATTAAAGTGGGCGGAGCCTTCTGGCCCCCACTCTCAACGTCCAAAACGTTTGATTGACAGATTTCGTGCAGCTCGTCTTCAAGATGTGGGGGTGTGGCCTTCCCACAAGCTTACTCCTGGTTAGCAGGAGCCAAAGGAGCGTTGACTCGGACCAATCGCTGCTTCCTGACGACGTCTGACTCCGACATGGCGGTGTTTGCATCGCACAAAAATGGCGACAGACGTAGACCATTTTCTGTGGGTGACGCCACACTCACTCCGTCCATTTGTCAGAAATAGTCAATCACCTGAACCAGTGTTTCTTTTGGTCAAATAAGAAAAAGCAGATAAAAATACCAAACAGATGTTCATAAAGCTCAAAATGTCAAAACAAAGCTTCAACAAGAAAAAAGGCGAGAAAATAAAGCAAAAAATGAACACATGGGAAACGTTTGTTCTGCAGATGATGCTGATGGTGGATGGAAGGTTGAAGGTGTGCGTTGATGAATGTCCACAAGAAGTGACACTCTGCTAGCAGGACTCAGCTGGAAATGACGGCTAATCTGATTACTCTGATTGTGTTTTACTAATGCAGGGACATCAATCTGTTTACTTGGCTGTGATGCGGGTACCTGTGTGTGTTTGTGGAAATAAATGGCAACTCTACACGGCGGTCCTAAAATCGAACTGGAGAATTACATAAACAGCTCCTCCTCAGATCAAGGTTCTTGCTCATGACTGAGCAGCAGGATGATTCAAGCTGAGGATTTTTGTCAGCCTCTACCAGAATAAACTGTAAGGATTTATAAAGGTTACTAAAAATAACAGGACTTTTATATTTTGTGCTCAACAGTTTGACGTAAAGTGTTGTAAATGTGATCGATGCAGGACCCGTGAGAAAGTCTCTGAATGATCTCATGAACCCAGACATGGAGACATGGGGATTATCAATGCTTTTGTTGAGCTTTTCACAATAAAAGAACCTGATCTCACGACACCATCCGTGTCTTCCATGCATTGTAAATGAGACAAACTGTACAATCAATACTTCCATGAAGCGATGAGGCTAAAAAAAATGGAGGTGCTGGCGTCTAGTTTAAGAACACATTTATGGACAAGCGTTGAGCAGCAAATGTTAGAGGCGTCTGACGCGAATTTGGTGTGAACGCAGCTTTAGAACCCGCATTGTGGCTGTAATGGGCCTCATCTGGGTATAAAATAATGTAGGAATAGCTGGGTGTCATATATTTTGCCCAGCTGGAAAAATGGATTTGCCCGTAATTTTGGTGGGATCCACATGCCGGTGATCTGCGTTCTCCTAATTTTTTCGGTAAATTTCGTTCTAAAATTATTATTAAGAACATTGAAAATGGAGACCCCGGATGCGTGAATCATGTTCGGTGTTAACACAGCTTCCATGGGATCCACATGGAAACCTGGTGTCCACACGGGCAAAACATTTGGGGCCACCATGGAACCCGAGTACACTCTGGCCCTTCAATACAGCCCACAGGTGGCCCATGCTGACATATTCCCTGCAAGTGCAAGAAAAATAATGAATGTGGGGAATGTAGTGAAATGGTCATCACTGTAAACATACAAGTGACATGAAGTGGAGTATTGGATAACCTAGTTAGTCTAAAAACATAAAAGGTTTAGCAAGGTCCTGGCAATGAGTAACTAGAAGCATGGCCTAAAATGTATTGAGAAACAACCAAACAAACAGAGAGAAGCTGTGGTGATTACGGACTTAACACAGGTATGAACAGGACAAGGGTCAAAACGACTGCAGACACTTACTCCACTCCAAATTAGTAATAAACATTTATCTGTAGGAAGAAAATGTTCATTTTTTTATATCAAGTATGGACTGTGTCCCCAATAAACTAGATTTATTAAAATGACTATGAACTCATTTGAAGAGGAAGTCTAATTTTAACTTAAGTTGTTAGAATGACTCCCAAAATATTAGCTTACATTGTAGTTTAATGTGTTTTAACCAAACCTAATACAGTGTGATACCTAAAAAGCATATATCTTCTGAATAATAGTACACATTTGAGCAAAATTATAAAATTAATTTGGATTTAGTCATTTGTTAGTGTTTTTTTTACTAAACATTTGTTTTAGAAATGCATTCAAATAAATTGCCATAAGGATAAAAACCAGAAAAAAGCTAAAAAAAAAAAAAAAAGTAGTTTTAGTCTAGAAAGAAATATATTTATTGTGTTTGCAACCCAGACATATCATATGTCCAAGAACTAAAAAAAAACGTCACCTCAATTAAACAAAAAGAGGGTTTGGAGCGTGGTAACCCACTCCTGGCCTCAGTGTATATTTCAGGACAGTGATGGCTCCAGATAAACAGGCTGCTTTGCCTGCTCTTTATTAGATTGGGCTGCTTTTATCCACCAACCCTCACTGAAACACCATCAGTGGCCATCCATCACCGTTCACGTGCGTCACTGGGCCTGAGACAGATTTGAATTCAGAACCTGCAGTCGACACCTGATGAACAATAAGCCCTAAAAATACAGCTGCGTTGATCTCATCAGCGCTACGGGCCTGTGAGGAGCTGATGCGGATTTATTTTAAATGTTAAAACATTATGTGATGACAGATACGTACATATCTTCTTTTTTTTATCTCCATAATTGAAGTTATAAATTACCTACCAAAGTTAGAAAATGTTGTTTTTGATCAGTGTGGATTGCTTTTTTAACTGGAGTGAGGCTTTAGTTTTTAATATATCTGACTCCTATTGTTTTTTTTATAGATCCAGAATCTCTAAGTGGTTATTAGCAGTACATATAAAGGACATCGTGCACATCTTAAGCTGTATTCACAATGTTTCCATTTACAGTACAGTTTTTGTCATTAAAGACCCATTCCAATGAAAATCATGTTTTTTGTGGTTTTAAAATGTTTTTCTGGCATTTGTCTCATGATGGAGGACATATATAAATAGAATTTAAAATTAAAATTGCATTCCTTTTCTATTTAAATCTTTGTGAATCCTGTAAAAATTGGCATTGCTGCTACAGCCGGTGGACCACAGCCTCCCTGCTTCCCTCTCTTCCGATGCATCCACTTGCAGACAAATGGATCCATGAACGTTTTTGTTTTCCTCATCTGAGCTGGAATCTGGATCTAAACTGTACGGCTGGACGTGTCCAGTACTGCTCACCATTTCTGCTGCATCGTTAATGTTCAGTTGGGCTTTTGAGGGGCTGTAAGCCAGCAGGAGAAAGTGTAAACAAAGGGATGATGGGAAATGAATTACTCTATGCCAAAAGTCCAAGCCCACAACTCAAAAGAGAAATTCTGAAGGATTTGTGCCCCTCTGCAGAAACTATAAACGGCAGTTTTTTTTTTGTTGTTTTTTTTGGTGGGGGGTGGGGGGGGGGAGGTAAAACATCAAAATTATAATTAAAAGACCAATGGGTTTCCTTTCAAAATAGATCAAAAGATGATCGGAGTGGAACTATAGGAACATGTAAGGTATGATCGTAAAATACAAGAACATCCACTTATGTGGCTTCATGATCTGTAACACACACAGACATTATAGAGTTTAACAATGCAGTACAAGGACAGCTTTTGGTTGCACATGCCAGCAGTAGAAATACTTTAAGTACCATAACGGAAACAAAAGACAACAGAAAGTTCAGATTTGATTTAAAAAGACTATTTTTCTGGTAGATCTAAAAATCTATCAATTTTTCCTATTGCCATATTCTGACTCAAAGCATTCCTGTATTTCCTCAATTTCTGGATTTTTCCCACCGTCATAACCGGAGCATGGTCTTTATTTTCCATTTTTGTCATAATTTAGGTGATTTCATTTGTTTTAATTGGAATTTTAACCACAAAAACAGTATCTACTTCCATTTATTCTATTTTTTCCTCTAACTTCCATCTGCAAACGTCATTTCCATCTGGAAATGACAGTAATAATTGTTGACAAAGACCCAATAGACGCAGAATGACCTGTTGGGTTGGTTTCACGAGCTGTATCCAAAAAATGTAATAAGAGGATAGAAACTCCTTGGCAGTGGGAATACTTTACATGACATAACAGAAAGAGAAAATAACAGAAAGTGCAGATTTGATTTTAGATTTTTGAGAGATCTTACATCAGATTTTCCCAAAGCCAAATTCTAACTTAAAGCATTCCTGCCTTTCCTCAAAATCTGGATTTTTCCCACCCTCATTACTGAACCGTTAGCTTTATTGTGATTTTTGCCATATTTTCAGGTGGTCTACTGATTTTTTTTTTTTTTTATTCTTTATTGAGTCATAACCTACAAAACCAGTCATCCCTTTCATTCATTCCTTTTTTTCTAACTTATGTCCCCAATAAAATATGTTTAAGATAATAGATCTCAAAATGAAAGTAATATATGTTAACAAAGACCCAAAAGTTATAGAACAGCTTGTCAGTTTGGCTTCATGATCGGTATCCAACAAATACTTTTAAGTTTCAAAACTGTTTTAAAAGGATAACTGCTCCTTAGCAGTACCATTACTTTAGATCACTAAACAGTGACAAAAAAATTTTAGAGTGCAGAAATGTGATTTAAGATTTTTTGGGAGATCTCACATCAATTTATTTTTTAAATTTGACTCTGCCACCCTCATAACTGAAACATTAGCTGTATTTTCTATTTTTGTCGTATTTTTGGGTTATCTACTGATCATTTTTTATGTGTTTATTGTAGTTTTAACTTATTCCCTTACGCAAATTAAGAAATTTACAAGATAAAAAGGAAAGTAAAAATTGTCAACAAAGAACAACCGATTGCTTTCGCTTCATTTTCTGTATCCTGCAAATGCTTTTAAGTTTTAAAATGTCATAAAAACTCATGAGTAGTTGAAACACTTTAGGTCACAAAACAGAAAGAAACAGATTTGATTTCAGAAGATTCTTTGAGAGATCTTACATCAGTTTTTTCCAATGCCAAATTCTGACTCAGAGCATTCCTGCATTCCTTCAAAAAATGTCCCATCCTCATAACAGAAATATGAGCTTCATTTTGCTTTTTTGCCATATTTTTAGGTGATTTTTCTTTGTTTGTTTGTTTGTTTAGTGGAGTTTTAGCAGCTTCTATTTATTTTTTTTATCTTCGATCACAGATTAAGATGTTTAAAATAAATGTAATAATCAATATCGACAAAGATCCGAAAGATGCAGATAAAAATGTGCTCCTTACCTGTCTGGTGTGTTGTGTCTGCAGGAGTGATGGGGACGGTAGAGATGGACAAGTTTGGAGACAGAGAGATAGACTTTGCCTTATGGGACATGACAGACATCAACTCTGGAAAGTTTGAGGTAAAACATCTTCCAGTTTCATTTACAGTACTTAGTTCCAGGACTAAATATGGAGTGGCAGCTGCTTTCTCACTCATGTGAGAACTTCCTGCTTTTTCTGTCAGGTTAGACGAACCAGCCAAATCTGCCACTTGAATAATCACAGTGAAAAACAGTTCCCAGCTCCAGCTGATGTTTTTGCATGTTCTCACTGAAATGGAAGCTGGGGTCTGCAGTCTCCACCGTGAATATGCAGCAAATTATGAAACAAGCAAAACCAATCCCATCAACACCATAATCCGATGAAAGTATTCCAAATTAGGCATTTCCTCATTGTGGCAAATCCTTGAACTTTTTCAATTTTCAGGATAATTAAGTGGTCGTTTTAAAGCCCAAGTGTGTCTGACCCCAGGCAATCTGCTGCTTATTACCTGGATCAGCTGTGTTTAGCCAATAAGAAGCCACGACGAGAAAAAAACATCCCAGGACACATGTATGGTTTGACAGTTGTGTTCTAGACATAATAAAGCATTTATAATCCTTTTTTTTCATCCACATTACATCCCAAATAGCGCTTTACGGGACAGTCTGAAGGAAACCCAGCAATGTAGAAGTTTTGTGTTGACAAAACTGATGTTTTGACAGCCCTTTTGAAAACCAGCTTAAACTCTTGTTCAAATCTTATGGCCTAGAGCAGGGGCCTGCAGCCTTTCACACTAAAAGAGCCAATTGGTCATGTTTGTTACTGACCGAACCCCAGCGAGAGCCACGAAGTCCCACCTCACCATTCAGAAAAATACACGGATTGTGATCATTCATGTGTAACATGAAACTTTTAAATATTTACTTAAATTTTACATTTTGTCTATGTAAAAATCTTTAACTTTGTAATTATTTCGACAGCAATTTCAAAATAAAATAAACCCTGTGTCAAATAAGATCCACCAGCTGCAGCAGAGTTATGTAAATTAGAAATTCAGGACGGCCAATTAAAACATGGCATATCTTCATTCTTTCCCCCTTTGTTCTATAAACATGACAACTTTAGTTGTTTTAAAAAAAAAAAATCTATGCATTAACTTAAAGAAGTTTGCCTCTGAACAGCAACTACACACTATTGTGCCGCAGAACATAAGAATACGTGATATAAGGTTATTTACATTTTTTTGTATTTTAATTGGAACCTTTAGCATCATTTCATCAGTTATCTGACATGTAAACAATCTAAACATAAATTAAGCAAACCATAAAACTCATTTTCTTTAAAGCCAAAGAGCAGCAGTGGAGAGATGTAAGGGCCTCACGTGGCGCCGGAGCCTCAGGTTGCAGAGGCCTGGTCTGGATAGATCCAGCAGAACTTGTATTAGTAGCCTGGAGGGATGTTTTTACGAAAACAAGAGAAACTTCTGTTCTGTTTTACAGACAGATTGGGGCATTTCCAAGGGGGTTGGGGATGGGGGTCTATAGTTTAAAACAAATGTTCTTGTTTACATTATTTTCTCTGATGTACAACACTTTTGGTTGGTTGATCAGTTGGTTTTAAAGTCAAAGATGTAGATTGGAGATGGTTATCCAATGCAAGTTGATACCAAACAATCCAAAGTTCTACCTCCAGCTGTTTACCTTCCTTTGTTTTTGTCTCTTTAGGTCGTCTCTGTTTATAACAGCTCCATAAAGGAGCTGGTCCTGCAGAAAGGTCTGAACTTCCAGTGGCCCGGAGGCTCCCCTCCTTTAGAAGTCCCAGTGTGCGGTTTCAAGAACGACAACCCGGCCTGCATCACACGTATGAGCTCAGCCGTGACAGAGGTTCAAAGGGACAGAAGTGACACGAAAAACAGAAAAACCCACCGACACGCCTCATACATTTACACCTGCAAGTCTGAGCTACACTAAAAAATGAATTCCAATAGCTGGAAATATTGGCAAGGATTTATTTAGCAGAAACACATCCAGATGCAACCATAGCAACAACAAACACCTTCAGCAAAGAGTACAGCCAACCCCTCCCATGTCAGATCTGTTTATACAACAAAATACATACAAATACTAACTAAAAGGAACAAAACTCCCAGTAGAAATACACAAACGTAAAAAAAAAAAAACCTACAGCAGTTGAAAAAAACACATGAAAGTAAAATAACACATATTTTAAGCGTAGATATGATAGGTAAAAGTGACTAACTATATATAGATAAACAAAGATAACAACACAACAACTACATTAAACCTAGAAAAAAGAGAAATATACACTCACAGAAAAGATTTAAGGACCAGAATAGATTTTATTGTTCATAAAGTGTATTTACATGAACTCATAAATCTAATCTTTCCAATTTAATCGTGAACAAAAGGCCATAAACTCACTGAACAGAGATAGGTGGCAACATTTTTTTATGTCCAAAGAAAAGGTGCAATTTGAAAAATTGCCACTAAAAATGCATTTAAAATTGGTTTTAAGAAGGAAGTATTAATTAATGGAAAAAACATGAGCAGGATTGACAGGAGCGACGCTCCATCTGTTAAAAAGTTGGAATAATGGCAGAAAAAATTGAATTCAGTAAAAACAATCACGGATTTATCACTGAATAAATCAGTGTTTGTTTGTTTTTTCAGAAACATAAATGTTGCACTCTGTTTTTGAAGTAAATCAAAAGTGAATTACAAAATATTAAATTCAAATTTTGATTGCTTTGATTTATTTTTATTCCTTTTATGAAAGCCCCACATACACAACCAGACAATACTCATTTTTCCAAAGCTACACAAACACCAAAAACTAGACATAGAAATCTAATTTTTTAAAGCTTTAACACTAAAAGAGAGAAAACTTTGCATATTTTCCTGAGCTGTCTGCAATGACTCCTATTCTGACAAAATTGGCTAAAACTCCAAGTATTAATTTTATTTTGTCAGAGTACTTCAATACTCTAAACTGAGTCAGAAATACTTTACTAAGAGAATTTTATTTTTAAAGAAAAACTAGGACTATGATGAGACATTACGGGACGATTAGTAAAAAAAAAGAAAACATTAAAATAGATTAGGATAGATAGATAGATAGATAGATAGATAGATAGATAGATAGATAGATAGATAGATAGATAGATAGATAGATAGATAGATAGATAGATAGATAGATAGATAGATAGATAGATAGATAGATAGATAGATAGATAGATAGATAGATAGATAGATAGATAGATAGATAGATAGATAGATAGATAGATAGATAGATAGATAGATAGATAGATAGATAGATAGATAGATTGAATTTTATTCCAGACTCATGGTCCAATCAGTAAAAAAGGAGTACACAGACCCACTACATTTAAAAAAAAAAAAAAATACACAGTGCCACGAATACATAAGTTGAGGTACAGTGTATAGTTACAGTTACTAAAAAAGTTCATAAAAAATACTTAATAAAAATAAATTAGTTAAAAAAGATATGAATAAATACCAAGATAAAAAGAGTACATATACATACCACACCATAAAAGCCTTAATTACAATAGAAAAGGAATTTCACTTAATATTGAAATTGGATTCAGTTCAACTCAGAACAAGATCAGACAGGCAGGTTGATGGAAGAAATCTCCAATTCCATCCAAGCAGCAACATTTGGCAGAAACATTGGGGGTTTTCATTGACTTTGTATCCCAGTAACAAGCTTTGGATCTGAAATACAGTTTGAACACCAGGTAAGTGGTTTTCCTTCAGTGAGACACAGTAGCAGCGGCCAGTTACAGCAGACATGGTGTTAGCATCTGCACTGATTCAATTCATTTTATTTATAAAGCACCGGTTCACCATCCAGGTTGTCTCAAGGTCCCACAATCAGATCAGTAGATCAGCGATAGCGGCAGCTTCTAGCTTTCAACTTCGACCAACAGAAAGACCGTCTGTTTCCAGCTCAGAGCCATTGAGATTAAAACACCTCTGTCTATTTCATCTTTTTAAGAACCACTCCAATAAAAATTGTGTTTTTGGTGTTTTTAATGTCTTCTTGTAGCATTATTCTCATGATGGAGAACATGTATTGTTCTGATGTTCACGATATTTGTACTAGATAACATGATTTCTTACTAGATAACGTAATCTTTTACTAATATGCGTTTGTCTAAAAATGTAAATTTAGGCTGCTCTTCACATAGTGACATATGCATCTAACAACAAAACGTATATTAGTGAGAAATTACGTTATCTATTAAGAAATCAGTTATCTTGTACAAATATCAAGTACCTCTCAAGAAGCACTGAATAGTTTGAGTTAATTTTTTTACAGTAAATAAGTTCCTCATTTCCGTTGTCTTCCACTTCTGTTGTGCTTCGGCTCGTTCCATTGAATAGTTTTTTGTTTTTTATTGTTTTTTGCATGTAGTGTGAGCCTTGCCAGCCTCTTTACCCTTAACTATAAACCTAAAAAAAAAGAAAAAATACAACCTAGAATACTGATTCTTTGATGATTCCAGTCCTTCTGGATTAGAAAAAACCCTACATTTAACACCCTGACACAAAAAGTTGCAAGAAAACAAACAAATATAGACTCTTATCCATTTACAGACCTTAAAACTCAGCAGTAAAGATCAAACCACGAACAGATAAAACATGGAGATACCTTTATGTTCATGCATGTAAAGAAAGGAAACTGCACTCGCTTCTTCTGATCAGGACCTCCTGTTTTGTTCTCCTCCCATACAGGTACGGTTACAATGCATCAGATGGTTGCCATGGTGATCTGCTTCGTCTTTGTTATCATCGTTACCATCACTATTTTTATCTACAGGTGAGACACAAAAAGTTACGCTTTTTCAAAAAGCTGCATAAGCTCCAGAGGGCCGACGGGCCTCTGAGAATCGGATGTACGTGGTTACCGTACGGCGGGGGCGCTAAAAATAAAGCTTTATTTAAAATGTTCTCACAAAGATAGATGTACAAAAACCACACAACCTTTTGTGACGGTTCAAACTCTCACAGCACCTCTCCCCCCCTCCCTCTCTCTCTTTCTCCATTTTATTGTTTTTTCCTCTTTTCTGTCTTTCCTTCCCTGCTCTTTTGCACATCCTTTTCCTTTCTTTTGTTTTTCTCTGCCTCTATCATAAAGAGAGATCACAGTGAGGCCCAGAGCGAGGGGATGGAGAATTAAGCTTTGAGAAAAGAGGATCTGCAGTTTTTAACTCACAATACTAAACCAAAACATGTTGTAACCTAATAAATGCTAATGTTTTACTATCACTTAACAATTTTTCATATTCAGATGGACGTGTTAGATAAATTACAACTATGTTTACTACTTTTAGGTGCTGATTTATGAGGTTATAAAGTGTTGGATGGATACATAATAGTGAGATGTGTATTTTAATCAATGAAAACACAAAAAAGATTGTTTCTACAAATAAAACTGATTTATTAAACTTTATCAACTGGTTTGTTAAATCAATCAAGGAAAAACTTTGACTTTTATTGATGTTTTTTGTTTATTAGAACTAAATAAACTTTGTCATGTACTGTTGGATTTTTGCGTGTTCTCTTATTTGTAATAAGGAAAATAATAACTTTAAGAGAAATTTACAACCGTTAGAGGTTGAGGCAATGAACCATCTTACATGGATGAACAAGAATAAGATGTAACCGAGCCGTCTGTTCACAAGGTGCATTTGAGAGGCAGGGCCAGCTGAATCCAACCTGCAGCCCCATTCAAAAAAATCCTCCATTTTTGCCGTCGTCTCAATGATAAACTCACTCATCAAGTCTCTGTTTATCTCTCAATCCTTTCCCCCTTTAACTCCTCACTTTTATTTTAACACACACCTATACGGCAACACTGCAAACACACGCACACACACTTGTCCTACTGTCTGTTGGATAGGAAGCTGAAGCTGGAGAATGAGCTGGCGGCTCAGCTGTGGAGAGTTTCTTGGGTCGACATCCAGATGAGCAACCTGGATAAAGTTCTGAGGAGAGCATGCAGCCGGCTCACCATCTCTATGGTAATCCGCATTATTTCCTTTGCATCAAGCTTTTATATATTTATTTTATTTTCTAGTGCAAATAGGATAAAATGTAATGCATTGAAGTCACATTATGTCAGTAGTTGCTTTATAAACTGATAAGCTTTATTTTATTTGCTAGTTTTTATTTCTCTTTTACAAGTTTAGTTTCAAAAAATATTTTTATATTGTGTAACTTTGTATTAAATGAAGTATAAACATTTCCTATCATGTCTTGTTCTTCATTTTTATGTTTGTAGTTTTATTTTATGAAGTATTTTGTGGTTGTTGGTTTTGTTCATGTTTATGTTTTTTATTTTTATTTTTAAAAAGTCTAATTTTTTCGTTACAAAAATACATTTTCATGGCTCACCAGCTTCCAAAATGATTTAAAGTAAAGCAGATGAATAAAGTTTAACCTACATTACAAAAGGGGTTTATTTAAATATACACCTAGTGTGTCAAACATTTCATAACCCCTATTGTAACTGTAAAATATGTCCAACACAAGAGGCCCTCAGCTCTCATCTGTCTGCCCAGCTGTTGGACAGGACAAGTTAAAAAAAAAAGATAAAATTAAAAAAAAAAAAAGGTAAAGCAGTGAGTGGCGTCGTATGGTCCGCAGGCTCCACCCCCTTGCTTCCCCCTTTTTCAGCTGCCCTCATTGGCTGAATGGCTGCAACACGCCCCTCCCCTGTGCCCTTTCCACCTGTATGTGACTAATTCATTAAAAAAAAAAAACTTTTTTTTTTATATGGTGGCCTTTCTGTTGGTTTTATCTCCATAGCAACCATTTTATTTTTGCGTCGCCTGGGGCTGACGAACAGATCCGTGTCATTTTTAGAAGAATCGGCAAAAGTAAACTTTTGGATTTCCTTGGCAACTGAAGGTTTTTGTTAACCATCCCCACATTCCTAACGTGTTCATATTGTATGCCAGGGATTTATGCATTGAATATCCACAATATTCTGGTAACAAATGTGTGATTAACAGGGCAATGCCACTTTTGCGAACTGGCTATGCTTTTTTTTTTTTTTTTTTAAACTACCAGTATGCCCAAAATTCATTTTCATGTTAGGTGTGTGCAGATTTTGGTTATTTTTGAGTATGTGGAGTGCGCTAAAATGTTCACTTAAAGGCGCAGTAAGAAAGGACATTTTTAAAGCGGGGGCAGCTGTGGTGCAGTGGTAGGGCAGTGGACCTCCAATCGGAAGATTGCAGGTTCGATTCCCGCCACCCATGTGTCGAAGTGTCCTTGGCCGAAACCCTGAACCCCACCTTGCCTCTGGTCGAAGGTTGGCGCCAGTGTTCGGCAGCGGAGCTGCCACCAGCGTGTGAATGGGTGCAAATTGACTTTGGAGTTGCAGAACCTTAGATTTTCTGCACATAAAAATAAAAATATTGAGCAGCTCAAATGTACTAAAAATGCAAACTAGTGATTGTTTGGCTTTTCTGTAGAAAGGGTCCAACTACGGCTCCTTGATGACCATTGAGGGAAACCTACAGATCTACACAAAAACTGGATACTATAAGGTTTGTGAGCGGCTGCATTCATGCTGACATAAAATAAATTAAAAGAATGACTTTAGTGACGTTTTGTTTTCACAGGGGAATCTTGTAGCCATCAAGTATATTAACAAGAAACGCATTGAACTGACCAGGAATGTTCTGTTTGAACTGAAACATGTAAGAAAACCATTCATCCATAAATTTCTGTTCGTTCTGAAATCCATGATTCGCTGCTCAACTCTTGCGCAAAAATGTGTTTATAAACCTAATGCTGCTGACGTGTGTGGGAGGAGCTACTGTCGCAAATAATGTTTAGAGATTAGGTTTATTTAATTTAAATAGGCGTCAGTTCAGCAGATCAGAGAAAAAATGATATATTGCAGGACTATCTAGTGCCCTGGATTTTAAAAGCAATTGGTCCAACCATGCTCACTACTTTTTTTGTCTTCTAAACGCCAAATATGACATCATCGATTTCCCAAAGTGAAAATCTAATTGATATGAGTGTTTTAGGATGAATATTTATGAATCCACTGTCTTCTAAAGACAAAAGGGTCTGTGGTTTATTTAAAAAATACATTTAAATATGTTTTCTTTGCAAAAATTGTTCAAGCGCAATGCATTGTGGTCTATATTTGCCAATCTAGTGAGCATTGATGCACACTGGTTTTTCACAGAGGCTTCTGGGAAAATTCTAGGGCACTCAAATTTGGAGTAGCAGATTCAGACAGCGCTTCAAAATGGCAAACGCCGGTTATAGTGCACTAGGTAGTGAATAGGGAAGAAATTAGGACACAACCATAAAGTTAAGGAAGAGATGAAGCAGCACCGATCACCCTGTGATCGAATTATCAACACGTCATGTTCTCATATTGAAACTCTGAAGACATTCCAATGCTCAGAATGTTCTGAGCTAGACCGCCACGACATCGCGCCAGCTGTACATTGATTTAAGATGAAAACTGGACGCTCCTGCCGCGCGAAACAGTCTGAACGCAGCTTTAGGCCACTCGGTTGATGTCTGACTTCACCTCTGTGTATTTATAGATGCGAGATGTTCATAACGAACACCTGACTCGCTTCATTGGCGCCTGCGTTGACGCTCCAAATATGTGCATCATCACAGAATACTGTCCTAGAGGCAGCCTTCAGGTAACCCCACCCAGCTTTGAATCTGTGAATGTCTGTATAGCCAGTATCAGCTGTCAGAGCCCCACGCCTGCTTCCATCATTAAAGACCCGCTCCTATAAAAATGGGGCTTTTTAACATGTTCTTGTGGGATTTTTCTCACGTTGAAGGACATATACTAAGAAAAATAACATTAAAATTGCATTTCTGAATTTATTTATTCGATTTGTTGTGAATCATGAGCAGAGGAAAAATGCAGTTTGAAAAATGTTGTATTTCTGAAAACACATGGGCGGGCCAAAAGCTCCCTGCTCCGCTGAGTTCTGATGCATCCACTCTCAGACAGCTAGATCCATTTGTTTTCCAGGTCCGAGCTGGGATGTGGATCCAAACGTAACAGCTGGATAGCTCCAGTTTTAATTCATGGCTAAATACGGCATAATCATAATTAAAAGACCACTGGAAAGACTTTTAAAATAGATCAAAAGATGATCGGAGTGGGACTTTAACCATCAATTCTCTATGAGTGTTGCTCCTTTCATCTCCATTAACCAGTAAAAGCTCTCTGGTGACTCATTGAGTCTCTATTGGGGCATCGGTTTTCTTTTATACTCCTTTTATGTGTCATATCGACCATCTCATAGTTCTTTTTTCCATTACACTTCAGTACATTTCAGTTATCTCTCCTCATCAAAGATCAAAATCACTTAATCATCCTCTTAAACCGCTTCATTATCCATCACTTCCATTAGTTTCCCTTTTAAAGCATCTCTATTAATCGTCGGTATCAAGATAATAAAACTCCATCGTCTACTCTGAATGCCTCTCCACCTGTAGGGTTATGTTACGGCATTGATCCTTATGGATCATTATCCAGGTAGCATTCCAGAAGTCATCAAATACTTTTGTATACGTCAGCTTTTTTTCCCCAACACACGAATATAGTTATCCTTCAGCACTGTAACCTAGCAACCAGATGGCACGGTAACCTAGCAACTTGAGAAGACGTGTCGGCCTACGGTGCACGGACGTGGGCTGCGCGGAGTTTGGTCTGTTGCCAGTTTGACCGCTGGATTTGAGAAGCGTGCGAGTTATTTTCAGCTCTGGGAGGAGGAAGACGTCTTTGGTTCCGCAAAAGATCAGCTTTCAAGAGCGTGACGGCTGAGATCCAGCCGTTCTGGAGACACTAGAACCGCCGGCTGAAGCATGGAAAACACAGACAAATCCGACAGGCCCCTCACCGTTCAGTGATGTAGAAACCCCCCCCACGATGAAAACCTCTGAGCACAGATGTTCCCTCACTTTACGCACATTATCCACACACTAGAAAAAAGTTAAAAGAAGAAAAAAAAAGAAAGAAATACAAGATGTTTCTGTCTTATGGGGGAAAACATCTGCCATGAAACTAAAATTAATAAGATAACATTTCTTACGTTATGTG
The DNA here is from genome assembly GCA_023969325.1 of Oryzias curvinotus. Lineage (NCBI taxonomy): Eukaryota > Metazoa > Chordata > Actinopteri > Beloniformes > Adrianichthyidae > Oryzias > Oryzias curvinotus. The sequence continues at coordinate 8,195,202 of CM043716.1, read as the reverse complement.
CTTTTAAGACAATTAGACATTTAGTGATAAACACTTTTAATTAAGTTCATTACTATGATAATTGGAAATGTTATGTCCTAAAATAAGCATGTACTACTTAAAAAATATCCTCTAAGGATTTATACACTTTCCCATTAATTAGTGAATGTTTATTACTTTCAAACTTCTGTCGCTGTTGGAAAATGCATTTGTAAAACAAGTAAATCATTCTAGTTCCCTAAAATCAGCCAAATACATTTTATCAGACATTAATTTAATGAATATCCTTCGTCTTAAGAATATTAAATGAAAGTTGCTTTGTTAAAATAAGGTTTCTTTCGAGATCAAATGACTCAGCAAGATATTCCAGATTTATTCTCCTAAAACAAGGCATTTCATCTTAGTGAAATGAGTTAGTCAGTCATGTAAAATAAGACATTTAAACTAGAAACTATCGACAAAAGTGGAATTTTTCTATTTTTGCTGTGACGACCTTGGAGTGAAGGCGTCCTTTCAACTCAGAAAACGTTATTAAACTTAACAAGAGTTCTTGCAGATAATAAACGTGGAGAGAAGTGAAGGGATCTCACTGAAGATCTTTGTATGCTTGTGATCTAGGACTTGATGGAGAGCGAAAGCATCACGTTGGACTGGATGTTCAGATACTCTCTCATCAATGACATCGTCAAGGTAATGTCCTCGGTTTGGCCAGTCAGGAGGGTGGAGCTGTTGTGAGGCCTGTGATGTGCCTCTGTGTTCATAAATGTGGCATTTGAATGTGAATTCTCTTTTTTTGTATTTTCATTCTAAAACATGTTAACTAGTTTATTTAAAACATTTGTTCTTGTTTTTTTTATTTATTTATTTATTTTTATTACCCTTAAAACTTGTATTCTATGTTGTAAAAGAAAATGGTTTGTTAAACATTTTTTGGGCTTTCCCTGCAAATTTAAGCTTTTTTATTTTTCCTGACGGACGTTTTGTGTGATATTATGTCTAGTGAGTGAATCCAACATGGGAAAATGACAAAATAAAGTCAGTGCCACATAAGTGAGGTTGTGCTAATTAAAATGATACCACACAATCAGGCAAATAGTCTTTTCAATTGAAAAGTTGACAGAGATTTAGGCCCTAGGTTCCAAAGGGTTAAGGTAAGCTCAGGTGTGTCTTGGATCTTGTTCAGCCACCTGATGCAGGGGCATCATGAAAATGGAACGTACCCTTGTCATGCGTCTGTTAGATGGATCGTGAAGTATTTGTAAAGCTAATGGGAGTTGCACGCAGTGATAACGTATGGGTGGCACTGTTGTACGGTGCCGTTATGCCGCACTCTAGTCGTTAAAACAATGAAAAATTTGTTTGTCTCACCTACGTCACCCCTGCTTGTTGTGGTGGTGTTCACTATGACCTATCGCCTGGGGCATGCCTGTAGAAAAAACTTTGCATGAATATTTTGGCCCTACGTCTCACCATATGGTCTACGACCTTTATATCTCGTGCACACAGGTTTGCCCGTTTTTCGCCTGCAGAAAATCGTAGAAACACCCCCCCCCCCCCCCCCATACGGGCAGTTGGGACGAAGGCACAGGGAAAAGCAAACTGATCTAGCTGTTTTCACACCAAACCAGCCCCACAGGGAGCAGCGGCTGACAAACAAGCCAGTCCACTGCTGCATCCAGAAATGCTTCCAGATTGATCTTAACCATATTCAGCTGTTTGGTCCCTTCGTTTGTCTGATTGTTTGCCTTCAGGGGATGACGTTCCTCCACAACAGCGTCATTGTTTCTCATGGCAACCTGAAGTCGTCCAACTGTGTGGTGGACAGCCGCTTCGTCCTGAAGATCACGGACTACGGACTGCAGAGTCTTCGGACCAGCAGCTGCCCCGAGGACACTCACGCCTTCTACGCACGTATGACACACACAAACACGCACCTCGTGGCTTTCCAAATCTGTGTGACGCACAAATTCACCGTTCATGGGAGATAATTAACACCAGCTTGGTGGGGAGGGCAGCTCATGTTTGTCCACACATCAATAATTTTCAGGCAGTTTAAGATTTGACTTCAAATGAATGTAATGAATCACCTGGCAGGTAAGCTTTGGACAGCTCCTGAGCTTCTGAGGACAGAGTATCCTCCCCCCTGCGGGACCCAGAAGGGGGACGTCTACAGCTTTGGTATAATCCTGCAGGAGTTGGCCTTGTTGAAGGGAGTCTTCTACATCGACTCACACACCCTCATCCCGAAAGGTCAGTGAACTCAGAGGTATTTTAGGATTTCAGAGGCGCTTTCCTTTTCAAGCTACAGACTCCTAAAATGTTGGATTTTGTCCTTTTTATGTCTTTATGAGCCAGTTAACATTTCCACCCCAAGACAGACGCTTTGAATTAATTTACTCTGAACTTGTTGGTAGGCGAACAGTGCGCTCTAGTGGACCCTAGGGTGGCCCTGAAGTGCAAATCATATCAACAAATCACTCATTGCCAAGACAAAATCCCCCCCCAAAAAAACAAAACAAAATAAAAAAGAAAATGTTTCAGAAAGTAAAAGTAATTTCCAAAAATCAAAATGAAATGTCAAAAAATCAAACATTCATTCAGACAAAACAAGGTCAAGCAAACGCTTGTCATGCTTTAAGGTTGTTAAAAGTTTGTTAATAGCAAACAGTCAAACTTAAATCTAAGGAAATCCAGCAGAGGCTTTCTTAAACCACAACATATACTTTCAGGCACCTGACAGATACAAAGCTGAGGACTTCTAATGCAAACAGAGCTTAAGGAAAACCAGGTCAATCTCCAATTTGTGTAGAATGGAGTGTTTTCCAACTTTGCACAAAGGGTCCCAACCCATTCAGGCTTTGGTTTCCAGTCAGGTGTTTCTCCTCGAACAAACAAGTCTAACGACTTCACCAGAAAACCTAAACAAACCAACCTTAAAGCATGAAAAGGTTTGCTTGACCCTGTTTTGCCTGAACAAATGTCCCATTTATTGTGATGCCCCTCTGTGCTCCACACCCCAGAGGTCATCCAGGGCGTGATTCGGGGCGGCGTTCCCCTCCTCCGCCCCTCCCTCTGCTTCCATAGTCACAGCGAGGAGCTCGGCGTCCTGATGCAACGGTGCTGGTGCGAAGAACCGGGGGAGCGACCGGATTTCAACACCATTAAGATCCTGCTGAGAAAGCAGCACAGGTGTGCAGTTATCCACGGTTTCTATCCCCAAACAAACTTATATTTGCAATAGAATCTATGTCTCAAACAGCAGAAATACCAATTCTAGTCTTTAGAAATCAAACGTGACAGAAAACTGTGAAGCCTTTTCTGCCAATCTAAAGCAGGACGTCACTCTTTTTGCACTCCGCTTTTGTCTTTGATCTGATAGTTCTTCTCTGTTTTCAGAGGTTATGGTTCCAACATCCTCGACAACTTACTGTCCCGCATGGAGCAGTATGCTAACAACCTGGAGGAGCTGGTGGAAGAACGCACTCAAGCATATAACGAAGAAAAACGCAAGGCTGAGGCCCTGCTGTACCAGATTCTACCTCAGTAATTAAGCTCTCATGCATCTGCAGCGAATATTAGATAATGTTCATGAAGAATTAGACACAATCGAATGGCAGGATTTGAAGGAAGTCGTGTTTGTGTTTCAGTTCCGTAGCTGAGCAGCTGAAAAGGGGCGAGACGGTTCAAGCCGAGGCGTTCGACTCTGTCACCATCTACTTCAGTGACATTGTCGGCTTCACGGCACTGTCTGCTGAGAGCACACCGCTGCAGGTTGGTGGAACGTCAGTAGAACGAAGCTGAGTTCAGGTTTGGATTGTTGTCTGAGACGGGGCTGCCCAATCCTGGTCCTGGAGATCTACCGCCCTGCCTGTTCTGCTGCTGATGACCTGGATCTGGTGTAGGGGTGGAGAGGGGAACTCCATTAATAGATGTCTTGATTATGATCCATAGATGAATCATTTTGTGAATTTTGAAAAATGTAGAACCAAAAAAATGCATGTGATTTAACATTATTTTTATGTATGTGTATGTGATGTATGTGATTTAACAGTATTAAACCTGCAGCACATTTTTCCCTCTACTGGTCAAAGGGCTTTGACCATTTGTTGGGTCGTACCAAAATTAAGTATTTAGGGAACACAGCAAGTCATATCGTGTACTTCCACATTGTATTAAAATGTTGTGTTCAGTAGGCACTATAGATTTTGTTTGATTTAAAGAGCATCCTGTTAAAGCTGACCTGTTTATAAAAAGTCACATTATTTTGGTATTTAAGGTTAATGAGTTTTGAGAAAAATTTGGAGTTTTTGTTGATGCTGTGAAAGATTTTTGATCATCAAACACAAAACTTTTCATGTCATTTTTTGATGTTCTTTATAACAGCTAAATAAGTACATTAATCATATCTTTGCTCACAAATGGACCTGCTCACAAATGGACCTGGGTGGAGAAAAATAAGTGACATTGGTCTACTGTCTTGTGGTGAATAGAAAGCATGTTTTTAAAAATGCATAGAATTAGGATGCATTGATAATTGCTTCATGATTGAATGGATAATAAATCCCGCTCCTAATCAGATATGGTCAGCCAACCAGAATAAAGAGGAGAGAAAGCAGTGCAGAGATCTCCCGGACCAGGTTTGGATCTAAGATCACCAAGAAAAGGAAAATAACAAACTATTAGACTGCCATCTGGTGGTCAAAACTATAACTGCATCCCCAAATGTGTCGACCTATTTGAGGACAAATTAATTAACGCTTATTGTTTTTTCAGGTTGTCACATTGCTAAATGATCTTTACACCTGCTTTGATGCCATCATTGACAACTTTGATGTTTACAAGGTAAAATATTTGTAACTTCTTTGCACTGCTCCATGTGCAGAAAGAGAGAAAAAAAAGAATGAAGATAGTTTAACGGTTTACTGTCCCTCCTCTTCAGGTGGAGACCATTGGAGACGCCTACATGGTGGTGTCAGGATTACCGGTAAAGAACGGTAAACTCCACGGCCGGGAAGTGGCACGGATGGCGCTCGCCCTGCTCGATGCAGTAAAGAGCTTCAAAATCCGACATCGACCCAGCCAGCAGCTGCGCCTGCGCATTGGCATTCACAGCGGTACGAGGAAACATGCTTTGGTCATATAGTGAACTGGAAACATGTAAATTACGACGTTTGTGTTCAGGTCCTGTGTGTGCTGGTGTGGTCGGGTTAAAGATGCCCAGGTACTGTTTGTTTGGAGACACAGTCAACACTGCGTCCCGCATGGAATCCACGGGAGAAGGTAGGACTGGTCTCCTGCAGGAGTCCTCACTATGATCTGCTACTCTTATGTCAAGCTTCACACCTGGGCTACCTGGGCTGAGGAAACCGTGTCATTCATCATAAACACAAATTAATTTAAAGAACCACTTCGATGAAAAATGTGTTTCTTGTGTCATTTTTCTAATGATGGAGGACATTAGGGGTGCCACATTAAACTGAATTCTTTGTTGTGTATGTTTATGTTGAAATATGAGTTGTGCTCAATTCAAGAAGGATTGATTATTTATTGTTTTATTAAATTACACCAGGCTCAGTAGAAGTTAACTGAAACGTTTGTCCTTGTTGTTATTTGTGTATTAGCCCATTTAAAAAAGTGTTTTTCTAAATGTTTAGTGTTTTTGTTGTGTCAAACCCAAACAAAACCGTGACCCAAAAATCAAGGTCTGAACCAAATCATGGGGAGAGTGAAGTGCTACATCCCTATCTGTGTGATTTGTCTTCCACACTTGACCCACCGCCCTGGGGGGGGGAGCGCTGCAGACACAGCCGCGCTCCGTAACCATTTGGTGGTTTAACTCCCCAGTCCAACCCCTTCAAGCTGAATGTCAAGCGGGGAGGCACTAGGTCCCTTTTTAAAAGTCTTTGGTATGGATTTGAACGCACGACTTTTAGTCACAGGGCGGACACTCTAGCACAAGGCCACCGAGAAAGCAAATATATAATAATATAATATATAATATAATGAAAATAAAGCTTAAAATTGCATTTTTGAGTTTTTTTTTCTTTCAAATTGTTGTGAATGAAGAACAGATGAATAAATGCCTTTTGAAAAAATATCTTTGTGATGCAGAGAATATGCTGGGCGGGGCCACAAGCTCCCTGCTCCGCCCCTTTCTGCTGCATCCACTTGCAGACAACTAGATCCGTGTAGGTTTTGTTTTTTTTTTCTCACCTGAGCTGGAATCTGGTTCTGTTTGGCTGGATAGTTCCGATATTGCACCGGTAATCTTAGGTTGGGGGAGTGAAGGGCTGTAAGATAGCAGGAGAGCAGGTAAACAGATAAGCTTTGAGTTACGGGTGACGGGAAAGGGGGGCAGAGTTGCTCTGGGCCAATAATCCCGCCCACAACTCAGAGGAGGAAGCTCTAACGAGCCTCTGCCGCTCTGCAGAAACTATGTCCTAGAAAACAACAGTTTTTTTTAGTTTGGCTAAAAACGGCATAATCCTAATTAAAAGACCACTGGGAACTCTAAAAAGGGGATCAAAGGATGATGGGGGTGGGACTTTAATGCTTAAAACACCTGTGTGACATGTGTCGTCACCTCTGCTCAGCCTTGAAGATCCACGTGTCGGAGGCCACCCGACAGGTCTTGCAGGAGTTCAACACCTTCCAACTGCAGCCCAGAGGAGAGATTGAAGTGAAGGGGAAAGGCCACATGAGGACGTACTGGCTGCAAGGGGAGGATAACTCCAACGGATGAAGGACGCAGGCGGGGGAACCTCCGCCTCTGAAGAGCTTTATGAGATGGACGAAGGCCAAAGAAAGATGTCAGGAATCCACCGTGTTAAACATTCCAGCTAACATGGTGGTGAACCTGTGACTATTTTTGTGGAGTCAGAGTCTTCTTGAACTGAACGGGTTTCCGCTGAAATAAACTGTAGAAGAAAAGCAGACAAATGAATGTTTCACTTTAAAAGATCATATAAAAAAGTTATGTAAATACAATATTAAAATCATCTGTGTTGTTATATACCTGTGTGGTTGATTTTTAAAAAATAAATTTTTTCCCAATGGATCACATTAAAAAATACTTTTTTACTGAGTTTTGTAAAAGCAATTAAAAATGGACCCAAACACATTCCAACATGAAAAAATATGATTCCAATAAACTGTTGCTTGAACAGTAGTATATAAATTATAATCTAAATGACTAGGTATTTTAATTCCTTAGACGTGTGGCTCTGGAGCCACATGTTTTTACCCCTTCATTGTGGCTTGATGTTCAAAGAATAATAAAGCTTCCTATCTTGAAAAGGAAGTAAACTCAAACTTTATTCTACTCATTCCCAAACACGTTTTGAAAACCGTGTATCACATCAAATTAACAGTGAGCAAATCCAGATTATAAAGAAGAGTTTTTATTTTTAAAAGACATTCAAGGATTTTATGTGTGCCTTTGGTTAAAAAATTACAAGGGTCACTGAATTATTTATGATTTTATGTTGGTCAGTTTGATTTACAAATTTCTGAGATTCACCACAAACAGTCAAATCAACAGGTCTTTTTTTTAAATAACTGCTGACATCTGCATCTGCTGCATTGAGATAGTGCCTTTCATTTTGAAAGGAAGTCATGTAAATATCTGTCAAAAGTTAAATAATTTCATATTTTGAAAAAAGACTATTTATTTCCACCATTTAAGCAAAAATAAAATAGTACTTCATTTATATTTATTATAATAGTAAGTCATATTCATTTGTGGTCAGTCAGAAATTGACAGTGCAGACTCCTGCCTTAGACCTAAATAATAAAAATCTAATTGAATTAATAAGTAATCAGCAGAAACTGAAATATTTAACTAATTTATGGCTCATTTATAAATATAGTACAAGTATTATTACCTTTTTCTTTCTAAGAAATGTCAAAAAGTAATTAAAGATCTGATTTATCGTTCCTCATTCTGACACTAGAAATGTCATTGTAATCCGAGATTATTTTGCTTGTCTAATGTCAATATTTCATCTTAATTTCGCGTTTTATTTTTGTAAACAACAGAAAGTTTTAACCATGCAGGTTGTTTTAAGAATCACACGCTAGGGATTGGCCCTAAATTTCCTTGCCGCCCATTGGATAGAACTCACGTCACTCAAATATGTGAGCGCTCTGATTGGCTCTTACGCCATGGTTTCCTCTCAGTGCCTGTACCTGATCTGTGCGGATGTCCGTTATGTTACTGTGGTGGGACGGTGTCACGGAGTAGGATATACAGTCCCGGCTGTCTCCCAACAAGTTTTAAAACCACATATTGTCAAGCGGAGCGTTTTACATAGTTTGCGACCCTAGATGCGGCTCCAGACTGTCTTACACCGGCACAAAACACCCATAACATTTCTGCGCCCGGCAGCCAGCAGTCCCTGCTTTCAACGGCTCCGCGGGGCCCGGTGAGGCGCGGCGGTAGCAGATGGAGCCTGCACCGGCAAAAGCGAAGCCACAGGGCCGGCTCCTAGTGTCCACCCAGCTGGACGCCAGAGACGAGTTGGAGGAGGTAGGCTCATACGGCAAAGCAGCCAAAATAATAGAAATAAACAAAAATAAACTAGAACTAAATTGAGATGTATTTAAACAAAATGAAGTTTATTTACCGACCAGCAGCGGGTACAAAGACGTGATGGAACCATCAAGTGCACATTGCTAACATGCTAGCTAGCATGGCTAGCAGCTATCTCTAGATTGTTGTGCCACAGCGCACGCTGACATTTTGTTGGGGTTATAATCTCAGTGTGGGGCAGTTACTGTGTGTGTGTCCGTGTTGAATTAGCTCTCATACATGTTGTGTCGGTGACATGGAGTTCCAGAGTTCGTACATGTTTAGCCTAGCTTGCTAATCGCACGTAAACATGAATAAAACCTACATCCCAGGTGCGCATGCGCGGTTTTTCATATGTCAGACTTGACAGTTGATTTTATTTAATTTCTCTTTTTATACAGAGTATCTATAGGGTTATTGGTTACGGAATAAGATCAATGGGCTCATATTAAACTATTGTTGTTGCTTCCTTGTGTGTGAATCAGTTTTATTTTGGTTTGACCTGACATGGCCTCAATATGTTTAATTAATAAAACTATGTTGTTTCATGTTCGTTTTTGCTAGCTGCGTTATCAATTTTTTTCCTTTTATTGTGTCCTTTTTTGTTGGTCAGGTTCGTAAGTTTCCGCAGTAAAGGTTTGCTATTGTTTTTTTTTTTTATTGTTTTTTTTACCCAGACTGTTGTGTTTGTTGTTTTTGTTTATTTCTCCTTGTTTCTATGCAGAAATTGGAGCGCTGTGTGGTTATTGTCCAGGGGTTGACCAATGGACTCTCTGAGAGAGAAGCCAATGATGCACTTAATGCCAGCGTAAGGAAGAATTCTGTTTTTATTTCAATTAGCAGGAAAAATACAACTTTTATTATTAATCACTGTCATTATAAGACTTTTTTTCTGCTATGAATTGTTATGACATAACCATATTAAATACCTCTTTTGCTGTGTGTTATGTGTTTATTACGTTTTTCGTTTGGGTTTACCACGACTGCAGGTGTGTAAAGGTCAGCAGCAGCATGAAGAGGTGTGTCTGGGTTTGTTCACTCTCGTGCTCACAGAGGCATCTCAGGCCCAGAGGGTAAGTTTTAGAGGCATCACCAGGAATCTTTGACATTCTTCTGACACCCCTGTAACATTATTTTGTATGTAACAGTGCTACAGAGACCTAACGCTTGTCAACAGAGATGGGATGAATGTAGTTTTGGGGAAAATCAACCAGATTCTGATGGAAAAGTTCCTTAAATTACAGGATACTCCTAGAACACAGGTAAACACAGGATTTCTCATGCAAGGTCTTCAGACTCAGATGTGATGTAGTCGTCATTTACTGGTGATTTGGATATGTTTGCAGCTGGTGTGGCTGGTCAGAGAGCTGGTGAAGAGCGGAGTGATCGGAGCTGATGGTGTCATTATGACGCTCCTGAAGCAGATTGCAGGTCAGGCAGACTGCATTTTTTAAATTATTTGATAGTTAAGGTAGTGCAAAATAGTATCAATGTTTCCTGTTTTCAGGTGGTGACATCTCCACCAAGAACCTATGGTTAGCTGAAAATGTCCTTGACATCCTGCTGGATCAAAAGTAAATTTTTCCTGGCGTATATGCTCCTGAAATGTTTGTGGCTCTTACGTATCACCTGAGAATGCCCCGAAGTAACTGTGTATTCTGTTTTGTGAAGGGAATGGGTTTTGAAGAGTGGCATGCTAATAGCAATGTCGGTCTACACCTATCTGCGTCTGATTGTCGATCATGGATCCCCTAATTTGTTGCCTCTCCGCCAGAAAGAAGTTGACTTCTGCATCAGCATGCTAAGGGAAAAGGTAGTAACAAGGAGAATAGGGTATCTATATTGCACGTATTTATCCCCCGACTCCGAAACCTCTATTTGTTTGTGTGTCTGTGTAGTTCAATGAGTGCCAGATCATTGGCAGAGATCTGGTTCGTCTTCTTCAGAATGTTGCCCGCATCCCAGAGATGGAGCTGCTGTGGAGAGATCTGCTTCACAACCCGCAAGTTCTCAGCCCTCAGTTCACAGGTAAACTCATGAGGTTTCCATTGAGTGGAGGTTTCTCCTGCAGGCTGTACGGTGGTGTAGTGGTTATTGGGCGGTCCCTGCTTCAGGTCCCAGCTGGGACATTTCTGTGTGGAGTTTGCATGTTCTTCCCATGATTGTGTGGGTTTTTCTACTTCCTCCCACACTCCAAAAAATGCTTCATGGGTTAATTGGTGACTGCAAATTGGCCCCAAGTGTGGTCGTGCAACAGAGTGGTGACCTTTTCAGGGTGTACGCTACTTTTATCCAACAGTAACTTGTTTGACTCCAGGACTCAGTGGGTTTGGAAGATGGATAGATGGAGGTTCCTTGCATTTTTATTTGTGTTTCCCTTAAGCTAAAGTTCCATCGGCCTTCGTGTTGCAGGTATACTCCAGCTGCTGACGGCTCGGACCTCGAGAAAATTCCTGGCGTGCAGACTCACACCTGACATGGAGACAAAGCTGTTGTTCATGACCTCCAGGGTAAAACCATCCTTTCTGGCTTACGCCTCTAGCTGCATCTTTACTCAGCTGTGTGTGTTCGTATTTGTGGCTTTGAGCTTGCTTGTTCTTCTGTCACCGCCTCAGGTGCGTTTTGGGCAGCAGAAGCGGTATCAGGACTGGTTTCAAAGACAGTACCTGTCCACTGCTGAAAGCCAGTCCCTTCGCTGCGATCTGATTCGATACATCTGTGGTGTGGTCCATCCATCCAATGAGGTGTTGAGCTCAGATATTCTGCCGCGCTGGGCGATCATTGGCTGGCTGCTTACTACCTGCACAGTAAGATGTCACAGAAAATAAATGTTTATCTGAAAGTTTCTGTTGTTTAAGGTCTGTGTGTAATAATCTTGTTTATTTATAGTCAAACGTGGCTGCTTCTAATGCCAAGCTGGCCCTCTTTTATGACTGGCTCTTCTTCAACCCAGAGAAGGACAGCATCATGAATATAGGTAAGACGTGCACTTTATTCTCAATCCCATGACCAAAACACCGTCCCTTTCCTATTGAAACTAAAAGTGGCCTTTTAAATGACACTGGAAGTCAGTACTGAACACTAAATCTCAACAAATCACAGTTCTGTTCTTTAATAATCACTGATGTCATTACCACTGAAGCCCCATGAACAGCATGATTAAGAATTCTGGTGAAATTGCTGTTTTTAACACGTTCTTGTGGCATTTTTCCGATGGAGGACAGATATCAATAAAAACAGCATAATCATGATCAAAAGATCACTGGGTACGCTTTAAAAATAGACCAAAAGGTGATCAGAGAGGAACTTAAATATAAAGATATAGGTTAGGTGTACATACATACATACATACATACATACATACATACATACATACAAGCATACATACAGCATGGTTAGGTATGCTGAACAACAGGAAAATAACGATTTTAATTTTTCCTTATTTATGAGACATTTTTTTCCTAAAAATGTATTTGCCTTTCCCTTTTGCAAGATTTAGCAGACCCAAAACAGTTTTAAGTGAACGTGCAATGTGTAGTGCTTGTATCAGAACTACTAAATTCCTGTAGCTTTTAGCTCTTATTAAATAAACAGGGATCCCTTGTTTTATCTCTGTTCACTTTTTGCAGTCTCGCTGTTTCGCAGATATTTTGTGTGCAATTTAGCGTGCTTTCTTTTTTTTTAACAGCCTATTAGGGCTGCACAATGAGGAAAAATTGCGATTTGCGATATTACTGATCAATATTGCAATGACGATATAAATTCCTATAAATTAGCAAACAGCAACGCAACCAAAAACATAATTTCCATTTCCCTGCAACAGCTTAAGTTCAATAAGAGTCAACACAACTTACTGTAAATTGTGCTCCAAATGCCCCTCGCCTATATAGGAGGCGAATATTTCTCATAAAAGAGCTCCATCTGATTGGTCAAATGCATAAAAGGATTTATTTGATTGATTAAATACTTCAAGCTGCCATAGGATTGTTTTAAGCACATTTAAGGTAACAATTTATCGTAATTTTTGCCGACTTTTGCAATATTGCGCAGCTTGTGATAACGATAAATTTGCGATATATTGTGCAGCCCTACAGCCTATTTTGTTCTGTGTCCTGATAGTCTGTAGACCATTGTTACTCAATCTGCACAGTGTCTTGTGCCGATTGCTCTTTTATTTGTCAAATTTACCGGTACATAAATCTTTGATTGTAACCAGATAATAATTTTATTATTAAAAAAAAAAATCCTTCCTGAATTTGACCATATCTCTAAAATGACCCAAACAAACATCTTTTAATGATCTACACTAACTCTTGTCATTTTTTTTTATTTCAGAACCAGCCATTCTGGTGATGCATCACTCCATGAAGCCTCATCCTGCTATAACAGCCACATTGCTGGACTTCATGTGCAGGGTAAAATGACATCTGACAGCCCCCCAAAAACAGGCGTGCAATTCCTGCGGGTGCTTCATCTCTGCTCTTCCTCCATTCCAACAGATAATTCTACACTTTTACCCTCCGTTAGAGTCTCAGGTCCGTCAGGGCGTCTTCAACTCGCTCAACTTTATTATGGAGAAGAGAGTGCTGGCGTAAGAACAGAGGATCTTTCTTTTCACGCTGGGTTTTCTGTTTAATTTACAAACCACTGACTGATCATTTGTTTGCCTCAGTCACCTAGCTCCGTTGTTCGACAATCCCAAGTTGGACAGGGAGCTTCGATCGATGCTTCGAGAAAGATTCCCAGAATTCTGCAGCCAGCCGTCCCCTCCCACTGAAGGTACCCCAGAAAAAGACAAAGCAAAACCACACAAGTACCTCACAACATGTAGACTGATCCATTTCACTGGTTGGCTACAGCGTGATGGATATTTTCCCTTTTGAGGAAGAAAATTCAGCTGAAAAAATAACATGTTTCTGTGTTTTGCAGTGAAGATGGAAGAGGCCGTCTCTATGGAAATGGAAAACCACGAGGGAGATAAGGATGAGGGTTGCTATGACAACACAGAAGCCACTTTTAGTGATGATGAGGAAGAAGTCAATAACAAAGGTAAACAAAAAACAAAACTGAATTATAGTACTGGATTCTAAGACATGAATGAAATATTTAAAAACAGTATTTTTCACTATTGTTTATCATTACTGTTATATCTCATCTTAAAAAATGATGAAGACACTTTGTTATTATTTTTTTTTCTTTTAGTAGCTGTATTTTCATTCAGTTCTGATGGTTTTCTCAATGTGCAGGAAAGAAGCGGGAGTTTAGGTTCCCTCCAATCAAAGAGGCTGTGGTGGAAGAGCCCGCTGACATCACACCCTGGCTTGACCAGTTAGATGAAACCATGAAGGAGAAGGTACAGCAGCTTCAGAAGACCAGGTGAGGCCTTGCCAAGAGGTCATACATATACAGCATTATTAACGTTTGGGTTGATTCAATATTTATACAAAAAGAAACATTTCGTCCTCAGTGACACCGAATCTCAGTGTGAAGTGATGCAGGAGATTGTGGATCTAATCTTAGAGGTAAGTTTCCATCGTGCTCTCATAAACAGAAGATATATTCATAACCATACACTTCTCATATATGAAACTGTGTGGTGGAAAAGGGAGCACACCTCCACTAAAGTCCTTGACACAACTTACTAATAAACCTGCTATTACAAACCGGGTGGTTAAAGAGGACACAGAACCTAAATTTGACTATTAAATAAGGACAATCAGCTTTTTACAGGTAAGACAGGAAGCTTAAAACAGTAATTTTAGTTACCACTAGACAGGAGTACTTATAAATCGGTGGTTCCCAACCTTTTTCAGCCCACAGACCGGATTCTTTTTTTTTTTTAGCCTCCATTTTCCTTTAACTATTGAAGGTAACGTTTATATTCATCCTCTGTAAAATATCTGCAGCTGATTAAAATTTACGTATACTCTAGATTTTCTGTAGGAACCATTAAAATGTGATCTAAAATCCGCCTCTTCTGACTTTTAGGGTGCGATGGATGGAAAACTAAACTGTTACTAAAACAGATATTTTCTAAATATAATAACAAGCATGAACCCACCATGTAAGCAGCTTTATTGGCAGCATCCTTGTAACGTTAGACAGCAGGTTGCTGAACATTATGTTCTGTTATTATGGCGTGTGGGAACAATTGTCGCCGTATATCATTTTTGGAGGGAAGGTTCCTAGATTTTGTCTGTTATATGCAGATTTCTTTTATCTTGAAGGTACGGCTCTTCTTCGGTTTCCTCTTTGGATTGTTTGTTTTATGTTAACTTTGCTAGCTTGGGGGTTTCATTTTAGCGGACGGTGCTGCCGCTTCAAGAAAGTAGCATTCTCATAATATAACATAACTTTTTCTAAAAAAAATAAAAAAAAAAAAAAAAAACACTTTTTGTTTGTAAACTGGCCCTAAAAGAAAACATACATGTGACTCTTTTTTTCTAAAAATGTTTCATTGGTTTAATGTCTCCCTGTGAATCACTCTGTGTTGTGCAGGAGGACTTTGATACCGAGCAGATGTCCGCTCTGGCTTCCTGTCTGTCTGAGCTGTTTAAAGAACATTTCCGTGGAGAAGTTCTGCCAGACGAGATCACAGAGGAGTAAGTCTACCCCCTCCACCTGAAACGTGTTGACCGCCTTCTGGCTCTGATCGCCGATCTGTCCTTCCCAGGTCCCTGGAGGAGTCTGTCTGTAAACCCTTCTGTCTGATATTCAGAAACTTAGTCACCATGCAGGAAGACAACAGCGGCTTCTCAGTGCTGTTGGATATGTTGGCAGAACTTTACCAGAAGCAGCCAAAGATTGGGTACCACCTGCTGTACTACCTAAAAGCCAGGTGACCTGGATTTATCATTCATAAACTAACCAGAACTCTCTGCCATAAACACAACTTAATCCAGATGTCCTGCTTCCACAGTAAAGCCGCAAATGGGAAGATGATGCTGTACGAGTCGTTTGCCCAGGCGACAGCTCTTGGAGACCTCCATACCTGCTTGATGATGGACATGAAGGCCTGTCAGGAGGATGATGTCCGACTGCTCTGCTACCTCACACCCTCCATTTACTCCGAGGTACAGAAATCCACCCCACCCCGCCGACATACCAGAAATTAAGTTTATGGTCCTTAATACGGGCAGGTGATCTCCTATCATGTTTTGATAGTTATTATGGTTATGTTTTTTTTTTTTTTTTTACTCGTTCGTTTGACGACATAGTTAGGGAGCTTGTGGCCCACCCAGTGGATTTTCTACGTCACAATACGATCTTTTTCAAACGCCCCCCCCCCCCCCCCCCCATCAGCTCCTGATTTGCGATTTTATTATAGTAGAGGAATACTCAGAAATGCAATTTTAAGTTGAATTATCTTAATGTATATCCCTCATCATCATAAAAATGCTACACGAACATGTTAAAAACAACAAAAACGCACATTTTATTGTAGTGGGTCTTTTAATAGGGCTGTAACAATGTAGTTTGTGGTTGCACATGTGATTCACAGTTACGACGAGAGAATAGTGTCATTCGTTTTGTGTGTGCGTAATTCTTGATTTGTAACTCATACGATACATTTTGTGCGTAACTTTATGTACTTTCAATTGTACAAAAATTACAAAATAAATATACACACGCTCAACTTTAAATTACAACTTGAAACCAATTACACTTGCAAATTTTTAAAAAGTAAACACAAAGCACCTGATAAACACAAAATTGCATTTGCGCACAGATCCAGTTTCAGAATCTTTTCGCGTCTCGAATAAAGAAACTTTAGTGTTGTGTTTTTGTTTTTAAACACACAAGTCAGATTGGACTATTGGACTATTTTCTCTCCAAACACAGTCGATCATGTTTCATTTTGAACGATCCGCTGACCTCAAATCGATGCAAGTTGTCTTAAGACAAAAATTCCACCAGTGTGAGGTGAAGTTTTCCAGATTCTTGGATTTCTTCCAGGATAATCAAGTGTCAATTAAATGTGTCCAAACAAACATGAATGAATGAGTAAATGTCAAATCCATTCACATGTTAGTTTCCTAAAGTTACGCCCACTGTTGTTTTTCCACATCCAAACAATCCAAAGGGAACATACTTAGAACTTTCTAGCACACTGTATGGTCACGTCTTTGCTAAATTCAAAGTGTTTCTACACAGTGGACTGGAATGATGGTTGATCGGTTTTTGCTGACATCACATGTCTGCTGTGATGCACTTGGTCGTTTTTACGTTAAAGTAAAATAAACCCACTGTAACTCAATCCAACATTGATATAATCAATGAATTTTATTTTGAAACAATTTTTTATTGATACAGGTCAATTAGATTAACAACTTGCCTCAGACATATCGGTCTGATTGGGTTATAAATCAATTCATCGATTAACTTTTACACCCCTAGTCTCGATTGATTGATTTTATTTTGCCTCCTTACAAGAGCCCCCCGATCTCTAACAAAGATCATTATCGTTACTCAGTTTCCAGACGAGACGCTCCGAAGCGGCGAGTTGCTCAACATGATTGTAGCCGTTATCGACTCAACACAGGTAAAACCAAACGCAACCCCATTGAAGTGTTATTGCCTCTTAGACATACGGACACACTCATGCTGTCTGTCTGTGTGCAGTTACAGGAGCTGATGTGTCATGTGATGATGGGGAACCTTGTGATGTTCCGGAAAGACTCTGTTCTCAACATCCTCAGTAAGGAATTCTCAATGAGGGAGGGGGGGGGGTGGATCCTTTGGGGGCTGCAGGTTTTTGGTTGATCCATGGAGGGTGATGGCGAGAAGCGCCTCCATCTTGTCGAGAAGTGCAGGTGTGTCTTGCAGTTCCCTTGAAGCTCGTGTGGCCACCTCAAAGAACGTCATTAAAATGGAACGTACCACTGTCATGCGTGTGGTACATGTATCATGAAGTTTTACACGGGTATGTCTGCAGTGCATCTCCGTTGCATTGTGTGTGGAGTCCGTCTACATTTAAATTATTTTTTAAACCCAATACTCAGTGCCTTAGTTTTTTGTTTTGTTTATTAGAATTATTTTTATGAACCTTTCCTGTTTACTGCATGCATACTGGAGCCGCTCGCCTGGTTCCGACCTGCTCACAAAAATACAACAGCTTCTACACAATGAGGCTTTTATCCACTTCTCATTCAACATGTACAGTCTTTTTAGAAGAACCTTCCATCCCATAACAGACTCTGTTCCACGTTCACAGCCACAGACATGACGCATCCCGACGGTGTTGAAGGCACCACGACAGTCTTAGAACATCATAGTTATTTTACAAAACCACAGAGAACCGCAGTACAGGGATGAATGAGCCGCACCCCTGACGTAGGCAATGTAAACATTCTGATTGATTAATGAACGTTTTTATGTGTCAACGCAACGGAGACGCACCCCAGACAGATCATAGGAAATCAGCTTTTAGGCTGATTTAAGTTGCAGGTACAGGTAATGCCGTCGTACGGCCTCCTTACGGCTCACTCTAGTCACTCTGGCTCCTTACGGGTGAGGGTGTACGTGTGATAGGTTTCCTGGTTTCCTGTTTGAATTTATTAATGTCCTTTGATATTTTTATCTACAGTTCAGTCTCTAGAATGGGAAACCTTTGAGCAGTACAGCACCTGGCAGCTGTTTCTGGCACACAGTATCCCCCTGGAAACCATCATCCCCATCCTGCAGCATGTCAAATACAAAGGTGAATCCTCAGAGATCTCGCAGAAAACCCTCTACTGTGTGTCTATAATAGAAGAAGAAAAAAATAAACTGTGTGTTGCTATCTGAAAGCTGTGTTTTGCATATTTATTTTTCAGAACATCCAGAGGCCTTGTCCTGTTTGCTGCTGCAGCTGCGCAGAGAAAAGTACGTCTGGCAAAAAAAAAAAAAAAGCACGTGGCAGGATTCCATTATTTCGGCTGTTGCAACTCTTCTGTGTGTGTTTCTTCCCAGGCCAAGTGAAGAAATGGTGAAGATGATCTTGAATCGCCCCTGTCACCCAGAGGACCAGTTCACCACCAGCATTCTCAGACACTGGGCATGCAAATACGACGAGACCCTGGCAGAGCACATCAAAGCCCAGCTGATCAAAAACAACAACCAGCCTCGCAAGAGACAAAGGTGAGGACGAAAGGAAGCAAAAAAAAGAAGAGCTATGGATAGAAGAGGAGTCGGGTTTAGCTCTGGGAGGTGAAGATTTAGTCCAGTTTCTGTGTTTGTCTTCAGTTTACGCAGTTCGAGCAGCAAACTGGCTCAGCTGACACTGGAGCAGATCCTGGAGCACATGGACAACCTAAGACTGAGTCTCAGCAATACGAAAAACAACTGTAAGAGCACAAAAACACCACACAAAACGACCACTCTAATGATATTTCTGTACGAATCTGCAACTGTTGTTTTGTCTTTGTCAGTTTTTTCTCAGACTCCAATCCTTCAGGCACTTCAGCACGTTCAGGCCAGCTGTGACGAGGCTCATAAGATGAGGTGTCGCATCTACAAACACATCAGAAAACATCTTCTACTCATGTCTTTAATACACTCTCTGATGAAAACCATGTTTAGAACATGTTTTTGTGTTATTTTTCTGTTGATGGAGGACATATACCGGTATTAAGAAAATTGAGCTTGAATTTTCATTTCTGAGTATTTCTTTATTAAATCGTCCCAAATAGAATCTTTTTTAAACTGCTTGCTTTCTTCTGCCCCTGATTCACAATAATTTAATAAAGGAAATACTCAGAAATGCATATTTTTTTCCATGTGTTCTCCATGCTAAGGAAAACAACACAAGAACATGTTAAAAACACCATTTTCATTGAGGTGGGTCATTAACTCAGTCTGTCCTTTCCCAGATTCAGTGACTTATTCGCCCTCGCAGAGGAGTACGAGGACTCTCAGTCAAAACCTCCAAAGTCCCGACGGAAAGCTCCGGCCACATCTCCCCGCTCGCGGAAAGGAGTAGCTCCGCCCACCAACAACGAGGAGGAGAGCGTCTCCAGCAGTGCCTCGGTGTGTTCTCCGTCCGCTTCGGCGCGGTGCAAGTCCCTATTTTCATAGCAAATGTCGGATTGTTTTCTAACAAACTTGTGCTTTAGGAGGAGGAGGACTCGAAGCCCAAAGCTCCTAAGAGGAAGCGGAAAGGCTCCTCGGCGGTTGGCTCGGACAGCGACTGATGGACGCGCCAACCTCTCGCATCCGCAGACACGGACCACCAGCCAGCCAGCCAGCCACCCACCCGCTCAACCACAGGAAGTGGCTCAAGCCAAGCTCAAAGACACTGCAGGCTTCGAATCCATGACAAACTGATCTCCGTTACCATGGAAACAATAGGACTGCCAACTGGACTTGGACCCAACAGGTCAAACGTCACTGTGTGGCTATTCTCCCATAATGCACTGGGATGGGACAACATGAACTCTGGAACCAAATGGACTAATTTTTAACAATGGACATGATTGCTACAGTGATGATGAGTGCAACCCCCCCCCTTTTTTTCCCTCTTTTCTTTATTGGGGGGCTTCTGGGATCCTTGTTTTGGAGGATTCTCACTTCCTGCTGTTTTTAGCAGCTTATTTCCTGTTAATCTCGCCGCAGTAAAGCTCCACTTCTCTTGTTATATTATGTAAAGATGAATCTGTCATATAAAAACCGATGGTTTAAGGACGCCCTTCGTCTGTTACTTGGGGGACGGGATGAAGGCTGCCGCCGCTGATCCTGTCTCCATGGCGCCATGATCCCTTGTGTCAAATGGAGTTCATGAACTTTTCTGACGTTTTGTTAAAACCCACTGAAGATTTGATGGACATAAAATATTTTTTGATACTCTGTGCATCTTTTACATCGTGACATTTAAGAGAAACTCACTCGCTGTAGTAAAATCAGAAAACAGAGAAGAGCTTGTCAACATTTCTTTATACCCATGATGCTTCATTAAGTATCCCAGAATTCAAACTGTATTGTTAAATTGACTTTATGCAGCACCATTTCACCGCTTTGTCCTAGCATTTAAATGAAAAGTTGAGCTGCAGCCTCTGACCAACATCACATCCTAATCCTGACCTTTTAGAATAGTTTCAAAGGGTAAAATAAAAATAATTTAACACTTATTTAATTACTTAATGCTAAACTATAACGACTAATTTCTGCTCAGTTATTTTCAGTTGCAAAGCCTTTTATACACGTTTTGTTGACGTGTTTAAAGACAGTTAACGCTGGAGATAAGCTTCATGAAAGCATCTTTATTTTTACTGATAAAAGTTTCTGAAGCTTTTATTTTTTAAGTTTGATTGCTCTCTAAAACAACACTCGGCCATAAAAGAGTAAAGAATATTAAGTTAGTAATTGGAGGCGACGACTGGCTAAAAGGGATTTTATCCTGGAAAGCCCAATCTGTGAAATTTGACATCAGCTTTTTTTTTTGGTGACACTATTACTTGCAACAAAAAAGCAAAAATGTCCAATTAACTTTAAAGACCCAGGGGTTGAAGTCCTTACTGATTAGGAAGATTAAAAAAAAAAAAAAAGATCTTCCCTGTTCTGGAAAATTAGGTGTAACTTTTAAAATCCCATCCCGATCATCTTTTGATCTATTGTGTTTTATAGTAGTCTTTTAATTATTACCCTTTAGTTTTTAGCCTAAATCAAAAATTCTGCATCGTTTTAAAGTCTCTTTGGAACAGTAGTAGTTCATTAGAAATTCACCTGTGGGCTGTGGGCGGGGCCTCACCCCACTTCCCCTCCTAGTCTTGTGGCATGCACAGCTAATTTTCTTCGTCACAAATATAATAATTATTTTTCCTTCTTCTCCTGATTCACAATGATTTCTATCCCTCCACCTATTTCTGAACCCCTTTTATCCTTTTTTCCACTGGGTCAGGGTCTCGTCTCTATGGACAAATGTTGGAATGAGACTGGGGTCGACCCTCAACGGGTCTGTCGCAGAGCCAGAGGAAGCCGGAGTGCCCGCAGAAAACCAACGCATGGATGCTGAGATTATACAAAGGAGAGCCTTCTCGCTGTGAGGCAAGGACGCCAACCACTTCACCGCCATGCAGCCCTCACAATGATTAGAATAAAAGAATATTCAGAAATTCACTTTCCAGCTTAATTTTCTTCATGCATGTCCTGAACCACCAGAATAATTCAAATTCAAACAAACTGATGCATCTCCAATGGGCAATTGTTTTTACGCCACAAGAACACCATTGGGGTGGGTCTTTAACTTGCTGCAGGTTGAATTGGTTTTAGGGTCAGAATGGATCTGAGCATGCTGCTTTCTGGTTCAGCTGGGATCATAAAGACTGCTAAACTGAACCCTCTTAGGTTTTCGTCATCTGATGCAGGCATGTCCAAAGTCCGGCCAAATGCGTGTCCACATTTCCACCGGCCCGCCCGCTGGCTCCTTTCATAAAATCAATAACACGCGGCCCCCCCGGCACTGTTTTGTTATTCATTGTGGTTGGCCAAATGACATTTTCACATTCATCATGAAGAGGCACTACCAGATGAGACATGCTATCTACGACAAGCTATGAACGGTGTGAAAGCTGGACAAATTGACAGGGATTTGGGGGTAAAATATTTAGATCTAAAAGAAGAAATAAAAGGTTAAATGCTCAGTGCAATTTAAATGTAATATTGCTAAAATGGTTAAAAGAATATCAGATTGAATGGCTGGCCTTTACGCATTTCCACCTCACCAAATTTGGCCCTGCTTGCAAAAAGTTTGGACACCCCTGATCCAATGTCAGCTGCAATTAGTTAGTATGAAGCCTCTGATTAACGTTATTTGAACCACCTGCTGCTTCTGGTATAAGAAAGTTCACTTGGAACCAGTAGACTAAACTGGTTGTGGTGAGTTATAAGCCTGTAAGACCTACTGGCACCATGTAAGAGGCTTCAATGTCATTTGGGCAAAAATTAGGGTTCTTTTTTCCTCTAAAAGTGAACTTTACACTTTGACTTCTGTCCTCTAGCATCATCATGTCAGCAGTCAAATCCCGTGTGTCTCTCCGGACTCTGGTTCTGACCCCGGAGCGCATTCCGAGCTTCATCAACCCTTTACGCAGTCCGCTCCTGGCATCTCCGCGCCTCCGCTCGAACTCCCCAGACCGGACCAGGCTACTGTCGGACTGTGATGACTGCGGATCTCCAGGAGAGAGCCAGCCCAACACTCCGACGAACCCCAGGGCGTCTCCGAGGTTCACGTTGCGCTTGCCTTCGCCTGCGTTCGGACGCGCCCGGAGCGCCACCGCTGCTCCAGGAGACTGCGCAGACGTGGATCCCATAACCTGCGCGGCAATGTCGCTGACGCACATCCCTAAGGTGACTACACCTTACGGGTTCCGCGCGGTGCTGGCCGCGAGTCCGTGCACCAACCGACGGGAGTCCCTGTTCCATCGCCAGAAACCGGTGGAAGTTACGGTCACGGAGGATGACGCGCAGACTCCAGCGACGCCGCGTTCCGCCGCAGCTCCAGGAAGGTCTCTGGGGCCCCTGCAGCCATTAAAAGCTCTCGGTCTGCAGATGATGAACGAGCTGAAGAAACCCGCGGCCAGTCTGAAGGCTTGGGGTTCATCTCCACGGATGACTGCTGCTCCTCACTGAGGCTCTGGCGGACTGATGCCGAGGGTTGATTTGTTTTTAAACATATTTTAATATATTCTATTAAACTGATGCAATCTGAAATTTGGCATTACTTTTCCATCTAACAAATCTATAGATTGGTGTCATTACGAATTTTAACATTTTATTAGGACATGAGGGAAATAAAATCCTGTCTCAAAAAGCAAGTGACTAAAATGCTGAAGATTTAAATCATTTTAACAAAAAACAAACTGTTTAATTTTTATTTTTTTTTTTTTTTTTTTTTTTTTAAGGATGCAAGTGTTCTGGTCCCCTTATTGCCTGGAGGGTATAACTAAATAGGAATGCAATTTATATATATAAAAAAAAATTACGCATTGATTTACATGACCAAAAATTTATAACTGCAAATAATTCTAGTTGGCTTTAGAAATCCTGACCACACATGGAAACTGCCAACATTTCTCACAGGTCTTAGATTAATTCCTTTTTTAAATGGAATTAAGATTTCTGTCCTGTTTAAACATATTGCTGTATGTCTTGACTTGTATCTTAGTATAACTAAAATTACAAACTTGAAAGGAAAAGTGGCTAAACCTTTTTAAAACAAGACTGATCGCTGCCATCCCATCAGGGCAGTAACCTCCAGCGCCAATATGTATCTGCTCACTTTATGTATGCATTTTAGATTCCTTTTTTCAAACACACGTTTGAACATGAAATGCACATTTCAGTTTATAATTTGCTTCATTGTGATATTATACTTTGAGTTACCAGTGCTGAGGGAACCATCGTCAGGCCTGACACAATGCATGCCAGTCAGCAGAGGCCTCAGCAGGCAGCTAATTGGTCTAAATCATCACCCAGGGGACAAGAAATTCTTTTGTGTTGCTTTACTTTAGTTTCTATTTTGATGTTCATTTTCATTCTGTGTATGTAAATTTACCACAGGATGGACGTTAGCTTAGTTTGTTTGCTGTATTTTGACTAAGTCTTTTTAAGTTTCCTCTTGTGTGTCTAGTTGGTCTGATCAGCCACTATACACGTTCCCTTGTGTTTTGAATTAGGTAGGTCAGTTTAAGTAAGTTTGTCTGTTCAGGTGTCCTCTGTTAAATTTAAAGCTCGAGTTAATTTTGTTACTTTGACCTCACTTAAGGGCCCATTTACACGTTTGAAAAATAAATTTGATTTTTTTTTTTTATATATGAAATTGTTTGCTGTCCTTGTCTTATAGTGCTCGGTCCACCACAAAGACCTAACAAAATAGTGAAAAAAGTGAACCTTTTGTAAACTTCCGGTGACGTAATCACACGTCTGTTTCGTCAGGCCTGCGACACCGGAAATGTAGTTCAGCCAACGGAATCGTCCGGTAGTTGTGGCGGTAAGTGTGTCTGCATTGGAAATGAGTGAAATCGTTGAAGTTGCCGTTAATCTTAGCAACACTGTGCTTTAAAGACAGCTAACACGAACATATTCTCCAGTGGGTCATTGGACGCTGGACGAAGAAAGCTCTCATGCTAACGTTAGCTGCTAGCCGGGTTGGGGGGGTTCTCTCTTGGTTTGGAGATGCACACTGATGATGATGATGCACATGATGAGCAGGTCCTCTGACCGGACTGCAGAGCCCCAGAGCCGGCGCGAATTTAGCATCGCCTGCTAAACGACGCTAGCTAACATTAGCTAACAACAGCAGCCGGCGGCTCGTGCCCACTTTGTTTTGCAGAGGTGCTTTTTTTAGCACGTGTTTTCTTTTTGTCTTTTTCTTTGATCTTGTTTTGCCAGTGTGTCACGTTGTTTTTATCAATAACAGGACCAGTTTAACGTTTTTTTTAAGGTAATACATTTGAATTTAAGCTTAGATCTATTCTTGTTATTAAGGAAAATACTTTATAAATATATTTAGAGTAAACACAGATTGAAAGCATAAATTAACAGAAGCTTTAAGACTTAACAAAGCTAAAACAGGTGAAACAAACTGCTTAACTTTGGGTTTAAATGTATGTTTTTGTCTGATAACATCTCGGTGTAGGAGGGCGGAGGTCATGTTTCTCCAAAATGAACCCGGTACGCAAACGCCTAAGACTAAGCCCATCCAAAGCACAGCACAGGACCAGCAGCGCCCCGAAGGCTTCCCCGTCTGACCCTCTTTCCAATGACGCCCCATCACCTTCGGCTTCTGCTGGAGCCGCAACGGAAGAGGAGGAAGGGTACTTGTTGGTGGAGGAAGACACCACTGACTCCAGCCTTGTCATCACCATGGGTAACCTACAGAAAACGCCATTTTAACCACAACGTAAAGCTAATTACAGCTGTAACTTTGGACTGATGTCTGCATGTTTTTGTCTCTCAGAGGATAGCCAGATGGAAGTGAAGACGCAGAGGAAGAAGGCAGCGAGGAAGAAGAGGAAGACACTGAATGAGGAGCCGCCTCACGACAGCTTCAAGGCCTTGGAGACCGAAGAAGAGGAGGATGCAGGGGTGGATGTGGAGATTGACAAACAGCTTGACCAGTCTTTGGAGACAAAGTCCAAACAGCACAACCTGACAGCTGTGAATGTCAAAAACATCATCCATGTAGGTTTTCTCCCCCAAACTCAATGTTTGATTTAAAACTTGCTCCTTAAACTTGGAAGTTTTTAAAATATCGAAATCAGAGGTGAGCATGCGGAAAGTACATTTATTTGCCGACACTGTGGTTCAAGTAGTTGTGTACCATAAAACACAGCTCTTAATTCTGCTAAACTAAAGCACAATTTAAACCTTCAAGGATATATGAGTCTTCTTTTCTGAAATTGATAAAATAAATGGACCTTTTTGCAGAAACATAGATATTTGACAGAGTTTTCATTCATTTTGACTTCTGGTCCTCAGGAAGTGATCACCAACGAGCACGTAGTCGCCATGATGAAAGCGGCCATCAACGAGACCGAAGCTGTTCCTCCCTTTGTGAGTCTCCACCTTCGAACACGCTATTTAAAACCTTCTGTTTTGTATGATTTAAAAGATACTTTTTTTTTTCTTTGTTCAGGAGCCTAAAATGACTCGGTCAAAGTTTAAAGAAGTTGTGGAGAAGGGAGTGGTAAGTGTGGAGTCTGATATCTTTTAATTTACAGCCGATTTGGTTCCTTAAAGTGACTTTATCTTTCCAGGTGATTCCCACATGGAACATTTCTCCCATCAAAAAGAGCAGCGATGTCAACAAGGTGAACTAAACGCACACAAAAACAGGAGTTTGTTCAGATCAAGAGTCTGCAACCTGAGGCTCCAGAGCCTCGTGTGGCTCTTTTATCCCTTCATTGTTTCCCTTCATTCTTTGGCTTTGAAGCGAAAGGCTAATATTTTGAATAAATCATAGGTTTATAGTTTGGGGTAATTTCTTTAGTTAGTTTACTTTTATCATTTATATTATAGATAACTGAATAAAATGATAGTAATAACTTTAATGTACTCATAGAGTGATTTATTATTTATGCAATTTCTGTGTATATATATATATATATATATATATATATATATAAAACAACGCCTCTCTCACCCTCCGCGGGTGGTTTCTTCCTCCAAGCTCGGGTCCTCTACCAGAGGCCTGGGAGCTTGAGGGTCCTGCGCAGTATCTTAGCTGTTCCTAGCACTGCGCTTTTCTGGACTGAGAGGTCTGAGGTCTTTCCAGGTATCTGTTGTAGCCACTCCTCAAGCTTGGGGGTTACTGCCCTGAGTGCTCCAATTACCACAGGCACCACCGTCACCTTCACTTTCCAGGCTTTCTCCAGTTCTTCTCTGAGTCCCTGGTATTTCTCCAGTTTCTCATGTTCCTTCTTCCTGATGTTCCCATCGCTTGGCACTGCCACATCCACCACAACGGCTTTCCTCTGTTCTTTATCCACCACTACGATGTCTATCACTGTATCCTCTGCTCTCCATTGCCTGAGACATTCACTGAGCACACTGTCAGTTGGGGCCTTGAGCTTGATGTATTCATGCATCTTGGATGTTTCATCCTGGATAGTGGCTTCTACGCTCACTAGTCCTCGGCCTCCTTCCTTGCGGCTAGCATACAGTCTCAGGGTGCTGGATTTGGGATGGAACCCTCCATGCATGGTGAGGAGCTTCCGTGTTTTAACATCCATGGTCTGTATCTCTTCCTTTGGCCATCTTATTATTCCTGCAGGGTATCTGATAACTGGCAGTGCATAGCTGTTTATTGCCCGGGTCTTGTTCTTGCCATTGAGCTGGCTTTTCAGGACTTGCCTTACTCGTTGAAGGTACTTAGCTGTTGCAGCTTTCCTTGTTGCCTGCTCCAGGTTGCCATTTGCCTGGGGAATTCCAAGGTACTTGTAACTGTCCTCAATGTCTGCTATTGTTCCTTCTGGGAGTGAGACCCCCCCTGTGTGGACTACCTTGCCTCTCTTTGTCACCATCCGGCTGCATTTCTCGAGCCCGAATGACATCCCAATGTCATTACTGTAGATCCTGGTGGTGTGGATCAGGGAGTCAATGTCACGCTCGCTCTTAGCATATAGCTTGATGTCATCCATGTAGAGGAGGTGACTGATGTTGGCCCCATTTCTGAGTCGGTATCCATAGCCAGTCTTGTTGATTATTTGGCTGAGGGGGTTCAGACCTATGCAGAACAGCAGTGGGGACAGAGCATCACCTTGGTATATCCCACATTTGATGGACACTTGTGCAAGTGGCTTCCCATTGGCTTCAAGGGTGGTTTTCCACAGCTTCATTGAGTTTCTTATGAAGGCTCTTAGAGTCCTGTTGATGTTGTACAGCTCCAAGCATTCAGTGATCCATGTGTGTGGCATTGAGTCATAGGCCTTCTTGTAATCAATCCAGGCTGTGCACAGGTTGGTGTGTCGTGACCTGCAGTCTTGGGCGACTGTTCTGTCGACCAGGAGTTGGTGTTTGGCTCCTCTGGAGTCTCTACCAATGCCCTTCTGTGTGTTGCTCATGTATTGATCCATGTGCCTATTTATCTTGGTTGCAATGATGCCTGACATGAGCTTCCATGTTGTGGAGAGACAGGTTATTGGCCGGTAGTTGGATGGGACTGCACCCTTTGAGGGATCCTTCTGGATCAGGATCGTTCGCCCTTCCGTTAGCCATTCGGGGTGAGTCCCATCTCTTAGCAGCTGGTTCATTTGTGCTGCCAGGCGTTCGTGGAGTGTGGTAAGCTTCTTTAGCCAGTAGGCATGTATCATGTCAGGGCCCGGTGCTGTCCAGTTCTTCATACCTGAGACTCTTTCTTGGATGTCTGCCACTGTGATGGTTACTGGATTCTGTTCAGGGAGGTTGCTGTGTTCTTTTCTCAGAGAGACCAGCCACTGGGCATTGCTGTTATGTGCTGTCTCTTTCTCCCATATACTTTTCCAGTACTGTTCAGTTTCTAGCCTTGGTGGGTCTGCTTGGCTGTTTTGACCCTGCCACTGAGCGTACACTTTCGCTGGTTGAGTTGCGAACAGCCTGTTTATTCGTCTGGCTTCATTGTCTCTTGTGTATCTCTTTAGGCGGCTACTCAAGGCTAGGAGCCTTTGTTTGGCAGTTTCCAGGGCTTCAGGTATGGGCATCTGGCTGTATCTCTTCGGTACTTGCTTTCTCATTGTACCTCTTTGAGCCTCTGTTAGCTCACTCACATCCTTCCGAGTTGCCTTGATTTTGGCCTCTAACCGTTGCTTCCATGGTGGGTATTGTTTTCTTCCATGGTTGCTCTTATAGCCAAGCATCTCAAGGATCACTGCTGCTGAAGTGTAAACCAGTTTATTGGTTTCTGTGATGGTTGTGGTAGGAATTGCCCTCAATGCTTCATTCACAGTTTCCAGTAGACTTTCAGGCAGTACATCACTTAACCGTTGTAGCTGGTGTCGGGGTTGCCTAGTGTTCATTGTAGACATTATCTTGTTTTTCAGGTCAGTTGCTGCCTCGCTCAGCGTATATATATATATATATATATATATATATATATATATATATATATATAAAAAAATATATTAATCTAAAGATATTCTTCTGACATTTTTCAGAAACACTTTATTTTTAAAATTTATATTTAGATTGGGAAGCTAATGTTTACAGTCATAGTCAGTAATTGATTGTTTTCAGGTAAATCTTAGTTTTCATACATGTTGTTCCAATGGGCAGCTTATGGTCTACATTTATGTCCAATATTCAATAAATGGTTTGAATGCTTTCAGTTATATTTATATTAAACTTTTTAAAGTGTTCCTATGAGATCCATTGCTGTATTTTAAGAAAGTCTGGTACAATATGATTGTCCAGTAAAAGAAAAGTTGTGCATTTCTAAGAAAGAACCGTGTTACTGTAGACACTTAAGTATCGGCAAATATCTGCTATCAGCCACAGTTGCAGGGAAAAAATTAGTCATCGATAACGGCTGGAAAAACTTATACCCGGCCCATCCCTAAAAAAAAAAAAACGATTCTAAGCCAATGTTGTGATGGTTTATTTATTTATTTTTTTAGTTGTAATAGTAAAAGGTGAAAAAAAGACCAAACTCCAAAAAGATTCATAGAAAAATGCCACGTTTGATTTATGTTTTTAATTGAAGTAAATCTGCTGCAGATTTAGGTGCATCTTAGTTGACATTAATTTTGCATTTTATTTTGAAAGGAACTTGTTTGTGCTGCTCTTAAAAGTAAAAGAAATTAAAATTGTTTACATTTACTGTTACAATTCAAATTTTCTAAATATTTGTATAATATATGTTATAAATGAAAGACTTAAAGGCTACCAATTATTTTATTTTATTTTTTTTTAATTTTCTAAACTGCAAAAAATAACTTTTGGGTTTTGGTCCATGAAGAACCAGGCCCAAAGTGACTTTTAGCATTAAAGGTTGCAGACTCCAAAGTTGGACATTTTCCCTTTGTCAGCAAAATTTAAGTTTTGCCTTATTATGATGATAATGATGATGATGATTATTCCTTTCCAGCAAGTGGACACACAGTTTTTCCCTTAAGTGGGAACGGTTTCAGAGATCTCACATTTTTAGTTGATTTATGTTTCTTTTATATTACAAAGTCTTTTTAAAAAAAATTTTAATCAAAATGAAATGATACCTTTTAAGTACATGTTCTGATTTAATCATACTTTTTAAGGTTGTCAAAATTCCTTAAAGGTTAGATTAATGTAGAATTTAAAGACCCACTCGGATAAAAAAAATAGTGTTTTTATCATGTTCCTGTGGCATTTTTCTAATGAATCTTAGGCTCAAACTTTCATTTTTGAGTATTTCTTAAATCAAATCTTTGGGAATCAGGAACAGAAGAAAACAAAGTCGTTTGAAAAAGATTGAACTTGTATGTAGAAAATATGCTGGGGGGCCGCAAGCTCCCTGCTCCGAGCTCACAGCTATGGCGATGGGAAATGGGGGCGGAGTTACTCTGCGCCACAACTGTATCCTAGAAAATGACTCTGGGTTTTTTGATTTCGGCTAAAAACTGCATAATCATAAATAAAAGACCACTGGGAAGGCTTTGAAAAAAAGATGAAAGATGATCAGAGTGGGACTTTAAAAACACCTATTTTAAAGTTAAATTGTAACAATTAACCTTCCTACTCTCATCTTCAGGCTCCTCAGTTTGTAGACATCCCATTGGATGAGGAGGACTCTTCTGATGAAGAGTATCGTCCAGATGAAAAAGACGAGGACGAGACGGCTGAAGATGTGAGGATTTTTGTACAGTGTGGATTATTGATCAGTTCCTAATGCTGATCAATAACCTTTTGGGCAATTTTACCATCAGACATTCCAGGAAAGTGACATGGAAAGCACAGCGTCGTCTCCCAGGGGAAGTGGACTCAATCGAGCGGAGGAGGACAGCTGCAGCCCCTGGCAGGTGATGCTTGTCACAAGCTTTCAGACAAAAATCACAACCAGATGAACTGTAAGCAGTTTGATTTTATGACTTTATGAGCATAGCTTTAAAATCAAATAAGTCACTTCATAGTTTTTGCAGGGTAGGTAATTATTTATTGTGAAATACAGAAATCCTGCTTTTGGTCTGGACTTTTAATTTGAAAGGAATAACTGTCAATATTTTAAGGATAAGATAGAGTTTGATCATTAAAATGAAGCTGTAAAAGTTCTGTTTTTCTTTTAGGTGTCATTCAGTCATTAAACTGAATGTTTTTGACTTAGTAAAGTGATTAAAAAAGCAGAAGGTTTTACTATTGTGGTATAAAATAACACTATTGACCATTTAAGGATTTGAGGTTCTGTCAAAATAAAACTAAGGTGTGTGTAAAACCAATTTTCTCGTTTTTTTTTTTTTTTTTTTTACCCATCAGCGCTCTCGGGTTCAGTTTAGACGCTCAAAGTTGGGGTCAATGGGACCACCCCCACCCCCCAAAACCCCGCCCCCCAAAGCGGTAACTGACAGCACCTTCCTGGAGAAGCTCCACGCGGTGGAAAAGGAGCTTGCAGACTGTTTGGAGCCCTACCAGGTAGGCCCTAACTCTGTTCCACATCACAATCCTTCCTGTCCAGCTGGCACTTAGTTCAAGTCAGAAGGATAAAGATGCTGTCATTAGTATAAAATAACAAAACATTAGTTATTGGTTAACAGTTTGTGTGTTTTATAAAGAGAGAAGCCTGTAAAGCTGTTTAACTGAGCGTTTCTGCCTCACAATGTTTTGTCTTCCTGTTTAGATGTGATGCAACACATGGATTGGATCGTTTTAGCATTAAAGGAAGCTAGTTTAAATGGTTAGCAGCTGCTAGAGTTTAAACATCAGTGCAATGGCTGCAGCTCCACTTTATTTCCTGTCAGCATTAACGATGCACATTATGTAGTTTTTGCTATGGCGTTTAAACTGGACTTCAAAGTTAAACCATCTTAAAAAGTTGGAGAGATTCAGGCTGGATTCAGACCGGACATGTGCTTAAAGTGAACCAGAGTTCGTTTCCCCCGATTATCCAAAAACAGATGTTCCGGCTTGGACTTCTAGGGTCAACAACGTGTGTCTTTTGGTTTGGGATTTCAAAAAGAAAGGGAGTGTTTTTTATTTTACTTTAAACAAGAATTAAATGGTGAGGCGGCAGAATGACAGCTGCTAAGGGACCGTCTACAAACTGCTAGCTCTTGGGAAAAAAATCAACAATCTCTCAAAAACAGCTGAAACCAATAAATATTTTCATTAATATAAGCTAGTCAAGAATACTCATCATATTCAGCATAAAACAACGATTTTAGAAAGAAGTAATTTTAGGATTTTTTAATGGAGATATGAATCACATTTGATCAAAAATGTTCAATAGTCCTGGTGTTCAATGATAAAATAAGGTGAATAAAATAAAAAATTGGGGAAACCGCAATCTATTTATTTTAATCTGTTCATTTTTTAATGTGTTACAAAGTACCGGATCAGGAGATTCTCAAAATCAAAGGCTTGAAATCCGATTGATCTCGCATGTTTGCCACCTTCAGCCGCTGTCGGAGTCGGAGGACGAGGCTGGCGTGATGGCATGTCGAACTCGCTCCAAGCGTCCTCTGAGGGATGTTCCGCTGGGCCAGCTGGAGGCCAAGCTCCGAGCTCCTGACATCACTCCCGACATGTACGACTCAAGCTCCGCCCCTGAGGACAGGGACTGGACGGATTGGCTGAGAAGCTTGATGAGTTCAGAAGTAGACAACGAAGGTGCATAAATCTCCCATTAATGAGACTTAACTTCCTTTCCAAGTGAATTTTGTTTTTTTATTTACAGGTAATCTGTTTAATGATTTAGGGATGAGCCAATCCGTGTCGTCATCACTTACTCTTAACAAATTACTTAGAACAGCATCTAAAGGAGCGTCCAGGACCTGAGCCGTCGCCTTAAAAACCAACAAATACTTCTATCAAGTGCCTTTTTGCAGCCAAACATTGAGAGCTTATAATTTTAAATGTTTATTAATGTCTCTCTTGCAGATGAATGTGATGATGAAGATGATCCAGAGTACAACTTCCTGGCAGACACTGACGAGCCAGATGTGGAAGATTACCGTGACGACAAGGCTGTCCGCATCACCAGTCAGTTCTCACAAATACAAAAATCTGGTTTTATTCACCATCCATTTAAACACTGTTAGTTGTTTAAGTCAAAATGAATTAAGTTGGTTTATAAAAGATTGATTTCTGATACTTTTTTGTTGAGACGTTTTTCTCTGTCCTGCAGAGAAGGAGGTTAACGAGCTGATGGAAGAACTCTTCGAAACGGTAAAAAAATCCTTTTGTTCTGTAAATGATGCACCCCTGTTGTTGGACAAACAGCAGGGACCAGATTCTGCTCTCCTTACTTCAAAGTTAGTCCCTCCACAATCTAGATCAGTGGTCCCCAACCACCGGGCCGCGTCCACGGACCGGGACACTTGGCACCGGGCCGCGGGAAATTTTTTCACCGGGACGCACAGAAAGAAAAAATAATCTCCATTTTACTGCCCCCCCCCCCCCACCCCCCCCCCCCCCCCCAAAAAAAAAAAAAAAACGTTTTATTTTGAAAAGTGGCCGGATTCTCTCTGTTACATCCGTCACACTTAACGCATGTCAAAGTCGCGACACCAAACAATCATGTGATACACCCCGATAAAATTAAACCCAAACAACCAAAATGAGCAAAAAGCAAACTTCTTTAGAAAGCTGCTTTGACAAGGGGAAACGGTCCAATGAAGGGACAGAAGAGGAACCTGCACCCGCTAAAAAAGGGAAATCTGCCTTTAACAGGCAGTATCAAGAAACCATTTTAAAATATGGATTTATCGCCACGGGCAATTCCCACGCACCAAACCCGCTGTGCGTAATATGCGGTGATGGTAGAAACAATGTTGCTCATGTGATGTTCTGTTGTTGGTGTGACGCTACGAGGACACCGCTAATAAAGAAATAAAGTTGCACATGATTACACAGTGGATTTACGTTCATTATTATTATTGTCATTATTATTACTAAAGAGAAAATACAACCCCCGGTCCGCGGTAACCGTGTCTTGCGTTGTACCGGTCCGCAGTGACAAAAAGGTTGGGGACCACTGGTCTAGCAGATATATTTTGAAAATCCCAAATTGTGATAAAAGTTACAATTTTTTTAACCATAATTTTTTTCATCTGAAGGCTGTAGGAAGACTATTTTATTGCATTCAATTAAAAAAAAACAAGAAAAACTGGTGATTTTTGTTGTAATGTCTTTTCCGTGCAAATTTTTTTTTAAGAACTCCAAACAGGTTCTAACTTTATCCACTCCTGAAAACTATAAGATGAGCTACAATTAAAAGTTGAAAAGCTACAATGTGTTTGTGTCACAAACATGATCCTTTTTGTTTACAGTGGGGCACCAGTTGTGCAAGTTCTCCCACTTAAAAAGATGTAATTTTCATCATTCAACTATGGGAGAGAACGTGAGAAATAAATCCAGAAAATCACATTTTCTGATTTTTAAAGAATTGATTTGTAAAGTATGGTGGAAAATAAGTATTTGGTCAATAAAAAGAGTTCAGCCGAATATTTTATTATATACACTTTGTTGGCAATGGCAGCAGTTTTCTGTGTCTTCACAAGATTATAATAATAATAATACAAATATAACAGTTTTTTAGATGTAAAATGAAATTTACATATGCAAAACATAAGGATTTTGTCTGTTCTTTGTGTTAGCTCAAAGAGGACCTGGCCTCACAGGAAGTGGATGACGAAGGCCACGAGGAAGAGGAGGAACCACAAGAAGATAGACAAACTGTTCAGTCACACCCTGCTCCGGACCCGCACATGTGTGTATCACAACAGGACACAATGTCAGACGGTTGTGTTTGTGTCTGAAATTTTTTTTTTTTTTTTTTTTTTTGGGGGTGTGTGTTGATTTTAGAGAGGCGGTTGAGGCAGAGGCGGAGGAGGAATGGGTCCCAGGGCTGCGTACGGTGAAGCAGCAGCTGGCTTTTATCAGGAACCGACGGCAAACAAATGCACATTATCATAAATACTCCCAGGGTCCAGAACCCTACACGCTGAAGCTGAACGCTCAGCAAAAGATGAGACTACAGCAGCAGCTGCAGCAGGTACATGGTAGTCCTAGGAGAAGGCTAAGCATTTTCCTTAAGACCCACTCCGATTAAAGGGATGTTTTTTAAACATGTTCTTGTGGCATTTCTCTGAAGGGAAATTTAAGGTAAAAATGGCATTGTGGAGTTGTTGTTTTTTTTTTTTTATTTAAAATCGTTGTGAATTAGGAGTGAAAAAGATCTTCAAAGTAGGTGGGTGGGTGGTTGGGTTACAAGCTCTATGCTTCTCAACAGTGCAAACTTTCTAACCAACTCATGCGGCTCTATAGAAACTGTCCTAGAAAACAACACAGGCTTGTGGATTTTGGCTCAAAACAGCGTAATCGTGTAAACGCTTTAAAGATAAATCAAAAGATGATCGGGGTGGGTTTTAACGTAAAAACTATTGAAATGAATAATTATGTTTCCTTGTATTTGTCAGCATGTTCAGCTGCTGACTCAGATTCATCTGCTGTGTTTGCCTGTGGTCAAACTGCACAGTGAGGCTGAGACCACCAAACAGTTCCTGGTAACTCGCAGCAACCCGAAGATCGCCTGAAGCTTGTTGTTCAGACAGAAACTAGCGCTAACACATTGATCTGATTCTCAGTTTGAGTTGGACATGCTGGCTCAGGGCGGTGAGCTCATCCGATCTGCAGGCCAGCCCGGATTCTGCAGCGCTTTCAGAGCGTCCAACCTGCAGGGGGCGCTGGAGCTGCTGGAGGAGCTGCATCAGACTCCCATCAACTATGAACCGCAGCACCACCCGCCGGATGCCAGAGGATACAGTGAGTCACCAGAAGACAGCAACTGGCTGTTCTGATGAGGCTCAAAGAAGAAAATACTAAGAAAAGATCTTAGTAGTTTTGGTTTAGCCAACTCTTTCTGTCTTAATCTGCTCAGTGCGCTGTTTTCCCGTCATGCCTGCTGAGCTGGCCTGGCTTTTTGCAACCCGGCCGGTGTTCCTCTACCCAGAGCTGCTGCCGTGTGCCAGTCTGGATCCGGCGCTGTACTGCCCCCGCAGGACGGCAGCTTTCACTGCAGCCGAGGACTGGTAAGTTCAGAGATCAAAATTTAAAACCAAAGACACTTTTTTTCCGGGGCCCAGGACTATTTTGAAATAGTTGTGTATTTGTGTTTTACCAGCCTGCTGGTTCTTGGCCTCAGAAATATGGGAGGGTCATGTGACCCGCCTAAACTCGTGTCTCAGTTTCTGGTGAGGAAAACCGTGGTTCAGGTCCGAAGAAGAATCCTGCAGTGCTGCCGGCCCGGGTTTCCTGACAACATTGTCAAGGTAAAAAAAACAACAACAACAACGTAAAATTTTATTCATTCATTTGTGTACATTGTTTTTTTTTTGTTTTTTTTCTTCTTGTCTTTCTTTTTAATTGTGGTTTTGAATGTTTTTTTTTTCTTATTCTGAAAAATCTATAAATAAATTATACATAAAAAAAGAACAACAACCAACTCACTTCTGAATACGAATCAATGACCTGGAGCTGATGTTGAAATATTTGCAGGCATTCAGGTATCAGCAGGTGTTGTGGCCAATGCCGGTCGCCTGCCACCCTGTAGATCCTGCAGAGCGACGCCCCCCTGTGGAGAGGGAGGAGAACGTCTTGCCGCTGTGGCTTGTGGTATGTCAGCTGTGTCCTTAAAACATCTTAAATTGAGTTTTTACTTAAAAGGCATTAAAATTTGCTGTTTTCTGAGCAAACAGGTCATTGTTTTCACTTTCATCATACAGCTTCAGTCTGACGCCAATAAAATAAAAAACAGGATTTTTTTTTTTATTTCTTAAGGTTGCGAACAGATTGAAAATAATTTCTCAGCATTCTCTATCATTATTGGTAGAGAAATAGTAGAAGTAGTTCGTTGAACCTTCAGGCTTCAGCACCAACAAAGCCAACGGCAGTAGAACACGGGTTTCAAAGGGGAACACCATGTGAAATCCTGTTGAAAAGCTGCAATGCCGACTTCCATCAAGATTTTACCAAGATTTTGCACAAAAAAGGGCCAGGTTTGGTGAAATGAGAATAATGAAGGGTTAAACCATTCAGCCTGAAAGTCTTTGAACTATTTTAATAACTTCCACTACAAAGTAACTAATCCACATTTTATTGCAATGGCGTACTTTTCATTTCTTTCACATAGAAAGCAAATAGATCTGTTCACATTTTTACCAACATTACCCTCAATTTGCCAAATGTTCTCACTGTTTGTTGTGCTAAGCATGTCTTGTGTGGTAGTCCCTCCTTGACAACAGCCTCGGTCTCTTGCCGTACTAGGCAGCGGTTTAGTATTTCACTGAAAAAAAAATGTCAGTTTCCACCTGTCCTGGTGGCCCTCGCTGTCAACTTTTCTGTTTTTATCTACAGTTGACATTTTAGAAACAAGCTCTAAAGTGTTGCATGACAGTGTTGCCACTGCAGTCAAGTTTGTTAAAAAAAAAAAAATGGTGTCCCTAAACGATGCTCGGACCGGTGCTTCAAAGAGGAAAAAGTGTGACAAAGCTGTAGTAAAGGAGAGCTCTTGTAGATGCTTTACTTAATTGCTTCTGACAGTCTGCATCTTTGACTTCCCACACACTAAAGTAACGGAGTAATTTCACCGCTCATCCCCATGACGATGGCCTTTTTTTTTTTTTCTTCCTTGGAGCATCGTATTCATTACTCTTATCCATAAGGTCGCTGAATTGGACATCGGAAGTACAGCAACACTTTCATACGCGTTGCCATTTTGACTGAAGCTCCGCCCACCCACGCTGCATATTCTATTCTTATGTGAGCCCGCCCACAATTGCTGGAAAGGTAACATAATTAGCTAGAATTGTGCAGTAAAACTGAATAGAATACACTGAGTTCTATGTTTTTATACTATACCGGTAGTACCGTATACATCGTATACATCAACATTCTATAATAATCTTATTTCTCCTGTTTATTGAATGTATTTTTTCTTTTTGTGATTTCTTTATTCAGACGTGTCTCATCAGCGGCAACAGTTTTTTTCCCCACAAACAAAGTTGTATGTTTCAAAAGAAACAGTGACCACAAACCTGAGTAAATGATGCAGACAGATGGTGTTATTGACCAGTTAAAAGCCATAAAATCAATACCTGCATGTTTCATCTGTCAAACAGTTGTACATTCAAAATAAAAACCAATTTTATGTCACTGGTGAACTTCTCAGCTCAAAGATTTGAAGGATTTTAGCGCAAAACATTTCTTTTTGCAAAAGCAACACTTAAAAAAAATATGTAGTTTAATTTGTTTACTCCTAGTAAAACTTTTGTTTATTAAAAATGTGCTGAAAAGGTTCACATCTACTTCTAAGCATTTGGTAGATTGTAATTTTGTTTTTGTTTTTCCCTAGCGGAGCCTTCCCATCATCTATCTGTCAGTGAAACATGTCAACAGCCCGTCCGGCGCCATCCCCGATGCCCCCACGTCCTGCAGGAAGGGGAAACCCCGTCAGAGTCAGCTGGCCGTTCTGCGTTCTGCCTCCGTCACCTACAGCTTTCTCCCCGGATCCAAATACCCGCCGCGCCTTCCCGCCAACCTGGACTTCAAACGAATCGGGTTTGTCTTGGTGCAGCCGCCGCTTCCCCCCTCCCGCCCCTGACTCTTGCCCCCCACCGGACACCCCGACCAGCCCCTCGGTTTCCTCGCCAAGTCCTACGCGGGTTCTCCTTCACCGTCTACCTCTACCTAAGACCGACCCCTTCACTAAGCTGACCACCGTCTCCACGGAAACCACTGAGAAAATCAGAGGCCACGTACAGACGCTAGCCGGCCTGAGGAGAAGGTCGCCTCCTTCGTGTCGAGCTGCCGGGAAACCCGGTCTGAAGGAGAGGAAAGGTTCTTCCTTCTTTCAGAAAAGCTCAACAGACGTCTTCAGAACCAACCCCAAAGACGGGAGCGAGGGAGGAGTGAAGGACCCAAACGCAATGTCCGAATGTTCCCCTGGTTCAGGGCGAAGCATCGCTTCTCCTCATCCAGAGGGGGCGGAGTCAGAAAGTGAACATGAAGTGACCGTTACCTTTTCCAGATCAGGAAAAGAAGAGAACTGTGGAGATGGAGAGACGTCTTCAGATGAGTCCAGATCGTCTTTCATCCACATTCAGGTAAAACATGTTTATTTTGCTAAACCAGAACCACACACGAGGCTTTTTTTTTTTTTTTTTTGCTCTTCAGCTTCAAAACAAACATTTCATCAGAAATTATTTCGCCAAAAATGTCCTTTTAGACTTCACGCAGTAGCTTCTGTTTTCCCTGGTGGCGAGAGGAATTCTCAGTCACAAAGAATCAGAGCAACTTTTAGGTTACTAGGGTGGCATTTTTTTTCTGTTTTTGATAAATATTACAAGCTTTGTGCCTTCAGAATAAAGTTGCAAAGAACTTCAGATTTTGCCAACAATAGTAGGATCATTATACTGAGTGATCCGAAAAAACTGAAACCAAAAGTCCGTCTCAAATCATTTAAATGTCGGATCTTTGGTTCTCATTGGTTAATTAATTGGACCTAACCTACATTGGAATTACTTTGTCTTTAATTGAAACTTAAAGACTTTTCATTGGAAATGAAATGAATGACGCTGTTCTCAGGAGAAGCTCTCTTCAGAAGAAACGGAGGATGATGACGATCTGAGGGAATCTGAGGATCTGGTGTTTGCCCAGGATTATCTCCACAGAGTGAGAAAAAGAATTTTTTTCACTTTCACCTATTAGTTTGACAGTTATGAAACGACCGAAAAAATAAAGTGTGTGTTGTTTTATGCCCCATTTTTACATCCATACTGGTTCCAGGAATGACATAACATAAATATGCCAATAATTGAGCAAGAATGTGTGTTATCTGTAACATTTTTCTTTCTTTCGGGCAGGTTTGTGAGGCAGTGCAGGGGTGTTCAAGCCTTGCTGAGCAGCTGCTACAGGTTTTGGATGAATTTTCTGCTGCGGGGGCTCTGGAAGTTCTGTATGGGCAGGTTAAGCCGAGTCCTGCAGCCGTGGCCTCAGCTGCTCAAAGACTTTGCTGCCTTCCTGAACCACAAACAGGCTCGCAAGTGTGGACTGGTAGCTGCCGTCACTTTGCCATGACAGTCGCTGTGATTTAATTTCAATGATCACAATTTTTTAATAAATCTTGTTTTTCCCGGTCAGCTGTTGGAACAGCAGCTGTTTAAACGCAGCAGGCAGTTTTTACGCCGACTGGGGCGCACCCTCGGAGAGAGCTCATCCCTCTACCAGGAAGTGGTTTCCGTGCTGCAGGGATGCTCCGCCCCTTCATCTCAAGACATGGACATGGTGATTTAACTGAGATCAGTGGATCTTAGATTTAAACAAAACTTTTTTAGACAGCTTTTACTTTGGTTTAAGATCCCCTCCGATCATGTTGAGCCCTTTTAAAAGCGTTTCCAGTGGTCTTTTAATTCTAAATATGCTATTTTTAGCCAAAATCACCATCGCTTAGACGTCCAACCTAACATAACCGGTGCAACAAAAATGGCGGGCAACAATTTGAATAAATGAATATTCAGAAAGGTATTTTTGATTTTTTTATACATGTCCTCAATTACCAGAAAAATGCCACAAGCACGTTAAAAAGCACCATTTTTATCGGAGTGGGTCTTTAAGATCTAAAAAAAAGAAAAACACCCTTCAGACATTTAGAACTAAAAGTCTTTCATTTCTGCTGCTCCTTCTCTCAGGTGGCGTCTCTGCTCAGTCACCATGCAGACTTGCAGGTAGAGGTCCGGGAGTTCTTCCAGCAGCTCCACACCTGCTCGTTGCCAACAGCAACCGGCTCTGAAACTGCCTACGTGGGCTCGCCGTCTCAGAACAACGCGCACTGCGACGGGAAAAGGGTGGACTGTTGTTCAGAAGGGGACGGAGACCAGGAGGAGCAGCGAGCCGTTTGTGCCAAAAACAGCAAAATGACTTCCACCGGAGAGAAGGTCGTCGTTTGGACCCGGTGAGAGCCAAATGTTCTTCAGTAACTTGCAGGGATTGTGGGAGACGGCGTTTCAATGTTAAATGGAGGAACCTAAACGAAGGCAGCAGAGGGTCCAACATCTTTAAGCCTCTCTAAAAGCACTGAAAGTCATTATTCTTCCATAAAATTCTACTGTCTAAACACGTTAAAACTTCTGTAAATGTATTTAAGGCATTTCGAAAACACAAAAAAAAAGGCTCATTCATGCAATGTTGTTGTTTTAGCGAGGCAGACCGCACCATTCTAACAGCCTGCCAGCAGAAAGGAGCCAGTAGGAAAACTTTCAGACAGATTTCTGCTCAGCTGGGAAACAAAACGGTCCATCAGGTAAGAGAAAGCGGTTTCTCTCCACAAGAACCTCAATTTTTATCCTCTTACGTTTAAGCTGACAGGTTATTTTATTTCCAGGTACAACTCCGTTTCCAGGACTTGATGAAACTGTTTTACACCTCATCCCAAAAATCCACAGCATGGTCCTCAAAGGGCCAGCCAGTCAACAAACCCGAAGCAGCTCCCGACTAATCCCGGACTAACCCCCAAGTGGATGCCTGGCCTGAAAGGGTCTGCTGCAGTGCTTTAAAGCTGCAGCAGTTAAGCTGCGGGGTCATTAAGAGCACTAATGGTGGATTTTGCTCCAGCAGAGTGTGCTCCACAGCTGTGTCACAGCCTTCAGAATCACTGCATCAGTGCAAGATTGAGCGTTCACAATCATGGGTGATTGTAGTTCAGCTCGGAATGATCGAGAAATGTTGAATCCCGATCCTGGTTCAGTGAGACAACTCCACGAATCCTTCAAATGACTGTGGAGGTTTTTCCTGTTCCTCTCATTGCAGCTGTTCAAAGGTTTTTCTGGTGAAATCTCAACATTTTTATAGATCTTCACAGAGTTCAAAGCCATTTTTAAAAATGTATTTAAATAATATATATTCAAGACAAATTTGTATAACAGTTTTAGAAATTGTCTTCTCGGAAATGGGAAAAGATCTGATCTTTACCTCAAGAATGAGGATATACGTTCTCACAAAGTGTGCCAAATGTTTAAGAACAAACTCTAGAATGGGGTGAAGACCTTACAGTTCTTGTTTCATCTGGAAGCCACAAGCAGCAATAGCTCCTCTGACCTCAAAGATCTGGGATTTCACTCTGACAAATTGTCAAATATAAAAAAGAAAAGCTAAAGTTGTTAAACAAGTCTCAAAAACGGCTGCCTTACGTTGTGTTTACTCCCCAATATTTTTTCACCTGCTGAGCAGTCCATACTAAACTAAAATTGGTAATATGCCAAATTTTTGTCTTACATTTTTCCTTTTTTAACCCTCTGAAGATTTAGTTTATCCAGGCAGTGGCTGCCATCTAAGGCTAATGACAATAGTAATACAAGAAATGCCTACATTGTTTGTATTCGCAAAAAAAAAGCAGCTTAACACTTCAAATCATTCATAATTAAACATCAGAAAGACGTGTAAATTAATGATTTTTTTTAAGTCTTAACAGCCGTATGTAAATGTTTTGAAGGGTGCTCCAACATTCTATGAACGTTTTGATTAAATGTTTGATTATTCATGTTGAATATAAACAAACAAAATTGGATTTCAATAAAAAGAAATGATGAAACAAACTAGTTTTTTATTTTCAGTTTGTTTTATTTTATTTTTACTGTGTTTATACATTTATAGTTGATTAAATTCGGGATTGGCAAGCAATTTGGCCAATGAGACGATTACATCACATGGTTCCTAGTGGACCAATAGGAAGCGCTCGTTCCGGTTTCGTCACATGAAGTCCCGCCTTCCGCCTGACAGCGGCGGAACGGTAGCCACTATGAAGTTGACCGGATGCACAATGATGTGGTCTTCAAAATAGGAGCACAAAGTTGATTTTTCCATTACATTTTTTAAACGTTTTGAGCCATGTTCTTCATAAATTCCCTATATAATTTTCTTTAATTAATAAAGAAGAAATGTGTATTTTAGGTTAAAATAGGATATTTAAATCAAGGCATGTTTTTTTATTTTGAAATTACTTACCGGAAAATCCCTTGTATCGTTTATATTCGTGTAGCTTTGCTTTTTTTCCCTTCCAAATGACAGGCTTTATATTCTGACTTTTCTTGTATAGTTACCTGTAAGTGTGCCCTCTGTTCTGCACGATGACGGCCGCGGTTGTGTTGTCCGCCGTCACGTTGGCGCTGCTGTCTTGCCCGCCAGCAGCCGTGTCTTCCCGCAGGGATGTGGTCGAGCTCGGAGACGCAGACTTCGACTACCTGGCGACAGAGCATGAAACCATGCTTGTGAAATTTTACGCTCCATGGTAACAGAGATGCTGTAACCTTAACATCTGCAGCTTAAAAATATACTCTGTTTTATTCTCATTGGCAATAATCTGCTATATGTCTTCATATTTACCCTATACAAACTATACATTTTTGGTATGTTTCTGTGATGTGTCCTCCTCCATTTTTACTTTTTGAATGACATATCTTACTTGTGATATTTTTCTGACTTCTTTAAGGTGTGGTCACTGTAAGAAACTGGCCCCAGAATTTGAAAAAGCAGCAAACAAACTGAAAGGAATTGTGAAATTAGCAAAGGTATTGTCCCCTTCATTAAATTTGTGGTTATTTTCCACTTTGAACCTATAGAAAAGTATGCATCTCTTTCACCTGTCTGCCAGGTGGACTGCACTGCAAACTCAGAGACGTGTGGTCGTTTTGGAGTCACCGGTTATCCCACCTTAAAGATCTTTAGGTATGGCAAAGACTCTGCCTCTTATGATGGACCTCGCACTGCAGGTAAAACCCACACACACAAGAAGAAATAATAATAATAATAATAATAATATGAAACAAATCCTTGAAAGATATTGGGCTTATGTGTTGGTAGACGGGATCTATGAGGTCATGAGGAGGCAGACGGGTCCAGACTCGGTTCACCTGAAGAGTAAGGAGGACCTCCAGGCCTTCGTCAACAACTACGATGCCAGCATTGTTGGTAAGGCTGCTCCCTTTCATTGTGCCTTAGAATAAAAATGTTTTTACTCGTTTGTGTTTCTTCTCAGGTGTCTTCCCCAGCT
Source organism: Oryzias curvinotus (assembly GCA_023969325.1). NCBI lineage: Eukaryota > Metazoa > Chordata > Actinopteri > Beloniformes > Adrianichthyidae > Oryzias > Oryzias curvinotus. The sequence continues at coordinate 8,150,977 of CM043716.1, read as the reverse complement.
CTGAAGGCTCACGTCTGCCCGAATTCCTGATGGCAGCCGGTCTATTAAGAGATCAGTTCAGGTTTGCTCACATCACTGACCTGCAGGTAGCTGATGAGCATAATGTGGACTCAGAGTGAGTAAAGACATCAATAACTAAGAATTGGCTAAATGTTTGTTTTGGTGATATTTATATGTGAATAACTTGGCACTAATAACAAATCTATTGAGTTTAATCCAGTGAGTTTCTCATTTCTGTCCCATGTTATTCAAATCTTTACACCTTTCCAGGTGTGTGTTACTGTTCAGACCTCCGCGGCTGGCTAATGCCTTTGAAAATAGCGTCGTTGTCTTCAAAGATTATCTGACCATCAGTTCCTTGAGGCGCTTCCTCAGAGATCACCTGTAAGGCTTCGCCGTCTGGCTGATCGCGCGCTGATCTGCCGCTTCCTCACTTCCTGTCTCTTCGTTTGTGTAGCTACGGTCTGTGTCCTCACATGACGTTGGAGAACAGGGATCGCCTGAGGGTGCGTGACCTGCTCACGGCGTACTACGACTTGGATTATCGGCACAATGTGCGAGGCTCCAACTACTGGAGGAACAGGTAACAGTCATGCATATGATGGGTTAAGATGTTGTCTTTATGCTCCTTTTTAAATATTAAGGACTTCCTTTACATTTCATAGTCATCTCTGCTGCAAACTTAGCTTTACATCTTTGCCCCATTTCTGAGGAATTTGGTAAAAAAGAAATGTAGCCTTTTAAAGCATTTTTTCCATGTGGTTTGTTGCCAGAGTAATGAAAGTTGCATCCAAATATGCTGGGCGGAGCCTGATGTTCTCCGTAGCCAATAAGAGAGACTTCTTGATGGAGCTGGAGGAGGACTATGACCTGGGCACGTCAGATGCCGGGGATATGCCATTTGTCACCATCAGGACCAAGCTGGGTCAGAAATATGTCATGAGGGAGGAGTTCACGTAAGAGAACGGGTCAAAACTTCACGATTTAGAGCAGTGGTCCCCGATCTTATCGTATTTTCGTGGACGTACAATTATTTTCTTCATTCTTTGTAAAATATCTGCAAACTTTATTTGTACACCAGATTTCCTTTAGGAACCATTGAAATAGATTTCCCAATAAGTAGACGCTAAAAAAGACTTTTATGGTGCAACAGATAAATGCAAAAAGAAATAACTTTGACTGAAACGGATATTTTCTAAAAATGATAATAAACATGAGTCCACCGTTTGAACAACTTTATTAGCAGCATCCTTGTGACATTAGACAGCCGGTTGATGAATATTCTGCACTGTTATTATGGTCTGTGAGACCAACTGTCCCAGTAAATCCATATTTGGAGTAAAGACTCCTGTTGTGCTAAATGCAGATTTCTTTTATTTTGAAGTTGAAGGCTGAAAAGAAACTTTTCAAATATGTTTGTTTTTTGATAATTTTGTTAGCTCAGGGGTTTCAATTTAACGGTTGGTGCAGCCGCTTTAAGAAAGTAGCGGAGGGAGTTTTGACACCAAGCGAATTGCGTCAAGAATGAGTCGGATTTTTGTCGGAGAGGATCCAGTGGTTTTCAAAATAAAACTTCCTTCAGAATCAGATTATAAATAAAATTGAAAAAGAGAAAGTTCATGTTTTTTTTTCCTCTTCAGGGGAAAAGAGGACTACAGATTTAGAGTTTCTGCTTCTAAAATCAACAATAAAATCTGTTTTTTTGTTTTGTTCTGGACGTTTTCAAGCGAGTGATTTTTAGCGTTGGCTGTTTCAGGAGGGACGGTCAGTCGCTAGAGAGGTTTCTGGAAGATTATTTTGCTGGTCGTCTCAAACAGTACATCAAATCAGAGCCCATACCTGAGAAGAACTCTGCTGCTGTTAAGGTATAGCAAGCTACATTTTTGGTTTGTTTTACTCTAGAACAGCAGGCCATCACTGTGTGCCCTCTCTTCTGCAGGTGGTTGTTGCCGAGACGTTCAATGAAATTGTGAACGATGCAGATAAAGACGTCCTGATTCAGTTTTATTCTCCATCCTGTCCACATTGCAAAAAACTGGAGCCAATCTACAGAGAATTAGCTCAAACGGTACAAAGCATTGCTGTGTTGCTGAAACTATGAGAAATAGATCAAACTAGTTTTTATTACTTTGCTTTTACTATTATTTTATTTGATCAGTTTCAAAACCTTTTCCACTAAAGTCTTTTTTTTGTGTGAGGTACGTCTGGAGCTTATACGTGTATTTTTGTTATTTATTTATTTTTGATAAATTTCTGAATTTTGTGAAATGGTTCAGTTATCAACAAAAGATCAAATAAGCATAATTAAAAATATAAGATTTGTTAGAGAATACGTAGAAGATCTTAACCTACCTTGTCTGTATTTGTAGTTATATTCCAATCCTCACACTGTGATCGCCAAAATGAACGCTGTTGACAACGACATCCCGCTGGGTTATGACGTCCAAGGGTGAGGAAAGAGGTTTTTTTTTTTTTTACTGCAGTCTTCAAACAACAGGATTCGCTCCATCTTTGTCTTTTTTTTTTTTAATTCCTCTCAGGTATCCCACAATCTATTTGGCTCCAGCAGGTAAAAAGGATAATCCTATTCGATACCAGGTAACCCATTTCTTTCCACTTGCAGCTGTCGCTTGATCTTTTTAGTCGTCTGAAAGTCCAATATTGTATTTCCAGGGTCCACGAGAGCTCAAGGAATTCCTAAATTTCCTGAAGCGGGAGTCGAGTCACAAACTCATGTCCAGCGGCTCCAGAGATGAACTCTGATCCAACCGCTCGGTAACTGACTTGCAAAAGATGGAGCAGCTTTTTTGGGTTTGTACAGGAACCGCTAGAACATCTGGACCCGGACCGGGACTACAGGTCCGAGAAGACGAACCTCGTTCAATCGGTTTAATTTGCCAACAGCAGTTTTCTTCCAACGATTATCCTACCACCTGTTTTAATTCATGTCATACATACATTTCAAGGAGACTGTTTTATTTATTTGCATTTTTACAAAGAACACAATCGTGTTTTATTGTTATAACTTAATCTGTGGAATTTAAACTTGAACATTTTTATTTATTATAGATTTATTTATTTATGTATGTATGCATTTATTTGAACTTGAGCCGAGGCAAACACTCAAAGTAAAGTTAATTGATATTTATTTAAAACTTAAATGTTCTTGGCCTAATAAAGCTCTTTTGGAAGTATTTGATATTATATTATTATTTTGTATTTTTAAATCACTATGTTAGGCACATTTGCAGTTGTCCTGCTGTTGTCATACTGTGATTAAGGAAACGTTTGACACAAAAAGACGAAAGTTTGAATACATATTTGGGATAAATAATAAGTAAATTGTAAGAAGTGAAAATCTTCTCTGAGGGTGGACATGGTATATTTAGTTTTTTTGTTTTATGGAAGTCTTACAAAAGTATTTGCTTATTTAATTATTGGATGAAGGTTTTTCTAAATTGTGTTTTTTGATGATCTAACATGCATTTAGTTCATCAGTCCTTCTGCAAAGTGCTACTATGTACGTGATTTATCTCTAAACCTAATAAAAAGGATTTTTTTTACATGCAGCCACAAGAAGAACTCGTGTTTACAAATTTGCCTTTTTTACATATTTAAAATAAACCGTTCCAAGGCATGTTCAGTGTCGCATTAGTCAATAATGTTTATGATTCTTTTAAACAGTGTTGTTAATTTTCATGTACATTAAAACATTTTTAATTGATTGCAATTTTTTAATATATATATATTTTTTTACATGAAATCATGAAAATTTCAAACGTCTTATTGGTTTTCTCCATAAAAGGTGAAAGCTTTCATGTCATTCATTTTGTTCGTTGTGAGACATGTCAATCAAGTTGATACTCTTAGTGGATTGGTCGAACTCAAATGGCACATCTTCCTGTTTTGTTGAGCCCCGCCCTCTCCCCGTGCCACCCAGAACCTTCCAGGCTGCTGAGGTTCGACTCTCGCTGTCAAAATGATGGGCCAGCAGGTTTTAGTGCTCAGTAAGTATCTCATTTACCTTTGATGTGTACCTTAGTCATTTAAAAACATATTTGTAAGAGGTTGCCGTGCGCTGCAGCTCGGTACGGGTTGTATCAATGAAGTTAGGAGTGGTTGGCTATCAGACAAAGCCGGCAGAAGCTAAACATGTGCTTGCTACGCCGTAAACCGCGAAGGGAGCTACCGCTGTTAGCATCTCCGGCTGTTTTCCTCTCGTCGGTTCCACCCGAATACTCCCATCATCATATGTAATTCACTGTTTGGAAGGCTAGCGCGCATGGAGATGCTAGGCTAGCTTAGCTAAATCACTCCAGTTACTCAGCATGAAGAACGTGCGGCTAAAAAGGCTAGCTAGCTAACATTTTTCTGCAGCATCCGTTGAATATAAAGTTAAACGACAGGAAGTAAAGGGCATTCTTAAAAATGCCTTTCCCCTGATTCAATTTACTGTTTAGATTTTGCTTTGATTTGTGGTTTGGTTTAATCATGATTTTGTTTTATATGATTTATTTATAAAAGTGTGTTTATCCCACCTGAATCGTGTCTTAACACACCATATGTCGTATTAGACACCAATTTGTGCTATTATGACTAGGAAGGAGCAATTTTTTTACAGCAACAAAGGCCAGTTCCAAATAATATATAATCGGTGAAAATGGATTTGCTTTTGAAACTACGGTGGCCCTGAAGTGCTAAACACTCAATGTAAAAAAAAAAAAGCAAAACAAGTATTTTGCATTACAGACCCCTGAAGGGATATTCTGAAAGGTGAAAAACATCACAATTTATTCTAAAGTAAATCAAAATATGTAGTTATAACATTATTAAGCTTTGCTGTTTACTCTTAACGTTGTCCATGCCTTCTAAAGTTATTTATTGGTTAAATGTCATGCATTGATATATATCAAACTGTTGAGTTTTATTTATAAATTCTGTTCAGATATGAAGCTTATCTGCTGATTTTTTTTATTTATTTATTTATTTTTATTTTTTTAATTGTTTAATTTTTTTCTTATAAAGACCAAAATGTGAAGAGAGAGTCGGGTCGCAAAGTTCAGACCGGGAACATCAGTGCTGCAAAGGTTGGTTCAGTTTGAAACATATTTCAAATGCTCCTAAAATCTGCTTGGTGTTCTGATTGGTTAGTAAAACTTTATGTGAGTGATTGTTTGTTTCTTTGAAGTTGTCAATTTATTTACCAGTTCAGCAAAATTCAAACCTGTCAAAAGGTTTTAATTATTTCTTAGCTTTTGTTTTTGTGTGGGGATGATTTTTTTGAAAACCTTTTGATTTATACAAAAAAACAGCAACTACATTATGACCATATTCTGGCAGAAACTAAAACAAACAAGCCTATGAATGCTTAATAAATCTTCTGTAAATGGGCTGACTTGTCAGGACTAAAGCAGTGCTGATGTGATTGAAAGCAGGTTTTTTTTCCATAAAATGCTTCAGCTTCAGCTCTTCAGGTAAATGAATTTAACGGTGTAATTGTTAGCTGGTTAGGGTCCCTCTTGTATTATTAGGATTCATTTAACCAGGTTTTTTTTTCTGTCTGTGATCTCTTCTGTGTCTAATCTTAGTTTGTTGCGCTTCACGTCTCTCTTTATTTCAGATGATTGCAGACGTCATCAGAACCTGCCTCGGACCTCGAGCCATGATGAAGGTCAGTTCAGCTCACCGACCTAAATGCTTTCACGTACAATATAACCCATCAAAAATCTGTGTGTCTGTATTTTAAGGCAATAACATGCGGTTTTTGCGGTTTTTGCTGTTTTGCGTAGATGTTACTTGATCCTACAGGAGGAATTGTGATGACCAATGATGGAAACGCCATTCTTAGAGAGGTTAGATGGACAAAAACTGATGTTTTTTCTGCTTAAAAATGTAGCTATTTTTTTTAAGCATGTCGTGGTGTTTATATGTCTGGCCCATTTGTTTGTGGAAACAGATTCAGGTTCAGCATCCTGCAGCCAAGTCCATGATTGAGATCAGTCGCACTCAGGATGAAGAGGTTGGAGATGGGACCACTTCTGTCATCATTCTGGGTAAGGAGATGTTTTTATTTTTTCTTCATTAATACATCTGACTGTTATCCGTTATCTGATGATTTGTCACTTTTTGTTTCTGTCTGCATCAGCTGGAGAGATGCTGTCTATAGCCGAGCAGTTCCTTGAGCAGCAGATGCATCCAACCGTGATTATTAGTGCCTACAGACAGGCTCTGGAGGACATGCTTGAAGCTTTGAAGGAAGTCAGGTACACTCATAACTAGGGCCGGGCAATTAATCGATTCATTCATATTAGTTGTTGTTTTAGACGATTTGTTTTAGCGAATATCGACATTTGATTTCCCCATGTCTCTGCTCTCCCGCACTGCCGTTGTCTTGAGTACAGTCGACCTGCTGGTCTCTCGCACAGTGTGTGTCAGAACAGCAGCAAGCAAAGAGGAGTCACTTCTGCCAGACTGAAAAAAAAAAAAACAAACAATAATCCACGCGCTGCAAGAAGTGCCCCCCCACCCTCGTAACTGCTGCTAGTTGCTTCCGTGAATCAGCCGAACATGTGACCATTTTTACCAGAAAGAACAAAAAAGTTGAATAAAAAGTGTTGATTTGCAGACAGCGGTGTCGTTACACACTGATGCTACGATGCTAAATGCTATGGTGCTATGCTAAAGAGCTGTTCCGTGTGTCGCCCACATGTGATCACGGACCGGTTTGAAGTCAGACTATCTTTTCACTGAGCTGACTTTAAGGCGTGGCAGATAAATCCAACAAAATTAACTCATGGAACATTTTAAATTTTATTTTCTGTCACTGGCAACCACACTGGTCTTAAAGGGTTTAGTAATACCATCCATAGTCTGGAGTGTTTTAGACTTTGTTTTTTTAAAAATAAATTTAATCTTTTGTTCACATCAATCACCATTTTTTTCTTTTTGGTTGCAGATGTAGTGAAGAAATGATGCATGTATACCGTTAAACTGATGTTTTTGAAGAACATCAAGGCTCAGGAGTAAATCTAAAGGCGTGTCTTAAAGAGTTGAACTTTCTGCAGCACTCCCGTGGACACATCAGACCGCTCCATGATGCTGAAGATCGTCAACTCTGCCATCAACACCAAAGCTCTGTTCCGCTGGTCCGACCTGGCCTGCACCATCGCCCTGGACGCCGTTCGCACGGTGGAGCTGGAGGAGAACGGGCGCAAAGAAATCGACATCAAGAACTACGCCAAAGTAGAAAAGGTGCGACTCTTTGAATAAATTCATTTCAAGCAGCCTCTACTTTTAATTTGGCGAGTTACAAACGGCCTCCTCTGTGATCCTGCAGGTCCCGGGCGGCTTCATCGAGGACTCCTGTGTGCTGAAAGGCGTGATGATCAACAAGGACGTCACTCACCCAAAGATGAGACGGATGATCAAAAACCCCAGGATTGTGCTGCTGGACTGTTCTCTGGAGTACAAGAAAGGAGAGAGTCAGGTACAGTGCACTAGAGCTCACGTCCTCAACGGCGCTGTGGGGCAGCGTTTGACCCGCCTGTTCGCCTCTAGACCGACATCGAGATCAGCAAGGAGGAGGACTTCGCCAGAATCCTGCAAATGGAAGAAGATTACATCCAGCAGATCTGCGAGGACGTCATCCGCCTCAAGCCAGACCTGGTCTTCACTGAGAAGGGGATCTCAGGTGTGTCCCCCTCAGAGCGGGAAGACACAGTCCAAACAGACAAATGTTCGAGTCCCACTCCGATCGTCTTTTGATCTGTTTTCAGAGAGTTCCCAGTGGTCTTTTGGTTAGGACTAGACCATTTGTAGCACAGAGGCTGCAGGATGCTGGCACAGAGCAACCCGGCCCCCATCTTCACTCCCAGTTACTGAAAGCTCTCAGCAGGGAGCTTCTACGTCACAAATACAAGCTTTTTCAAGTAACCGTTTCATAATCTGCTCCCGATTCACAGCAATTAAAATAAAGAAATGCTCATAAAAGGAACATTTTCAGACCAATTTCTTTGGTCTGAAAATGCCTCAAGAACATGTTAACCCTTGTGCTGTCTTGGATGACCCCACCCTTACTTTGACGTGTTCTCCCTACCATGACAAAGGTGGATAAAGGTGGAAAAATTTCATGTAATCCATTGAACCAGTGAAGATCACAGAAAATAGAAAAAAAAAGGTTTAGAGCACTGTCTAGTGGGTCTAGATGACCCAACTCCCAACGGTAAAGTGCCTAGGATAGCACAAGGGTTAAAAACACCATCGGAGTGGGATTTAAATACATTTGTTAAAATCATCCATCCTTCATGAAAATATTTAAGATTATTTGTTTAATTTTGACTTCTGGTTGTCTCAGATCTGGCCCAGCACTACCTGGTTAAAGCAAATATCACTGCAATTCGCCGCGTGAGGAAGACTGACAACAACCGCATCGCCAGGTACGTCGACTTCCGTCTCCTATCAGCGAACACGTCTGCAGCGTGTCTGAACTCACCTGTTTGTTGTTTTTCAGGGCGTGTGGCGCTCGCATTGTGAGCCGGACGGACGAGCTGCGAGAGGAGGATGTGGGGCTGGGAGCCGGACTGTTTGAGGTGAAGAAGATCGGAGACGAGTATTTCACCTTCATCACTGAGTGCAAAGATCCCAAAGCCTGCACCATCCTGCTGAGAGGAGCCAGCAAGGAGATCCTGGCGGTGAGGGCACCACCGGCGCTCAAAAGTTCTGATCGACCCGATTCATTCGCTTGGTTTTCACTTGCTCCTGTTTGGTCCACAGGAGGTGGAAAGGAACCTGCAGGACGCCATGCAAGTGTGCCGCAACGTGCTGCTCGACCCATTCCTGCTGCCGGGCGGGGGTGCGGTTGAGATGGCCGTGTCGAAGCGCCTGACGGAACGTTCGCGGGCCCTGACGGGAATCGAACAGTGGCCGTACCGGGCCGTGGCGCAGGCCCTGGAGGTCATCCCTCGGACACTGATCCAGAACTGCGGAGCCTCCACTATCAGAGTGTTGACATCACTTCGGGTACAGAAAACACAAAATATCAACATCCTGTTGTTTTTTATGGCTTCAGTAATTATATTTTTTTAATTTAAAGAAAATACAAAATGTCTATTTTTGGTTCAGGCGAAGCACACACAAGAAGGAAATGTGTGCTGGGGCATCGACGGGGAGAGCGGCTGTCTGACCGACATGTCAACTCTGGGAATCTGGGAGCCGCTGGCCGTCAAAGCTCAGACCTACAAGACAGCGGTTGAGGTAGGAGCTATGGTCGTGATGTACGGCGATTAACGATGATGACCTCCGCCCTCACTGACGGGTCTGGGTTGCGTTTTGCAGACCGCCATCTTGCTGCTACGCATCGACGACATCGTTTCGGGTCACAAGAAGAAGGACAAAGCGGATGGCCAAGGAGCCGAGTAGATCCTCTGACGTCGACGTTTCAACAGCCCAGTTGTGTGTGTGTGTGTGTGTGTGTGTGTGTGTGCGCGCGCGTTTGTACGTGTGTGTGTGTGTGTGTGTGGGGACCAGGCGACTCACTGAAACTTAATAAACACAAAGTTAACAGCTGGTTTCATTTTTGTAGTTGAAATTCTTTTTTTAAGTTCTTTTTTTACAAGTTTGTGAATAGTTTGATCATACAAATCTCGGCTCATTGGATGATATTTTATTTCAGACACATACATTAACAGACAAAATATAAAGAATATACAAGAAATATTCGAAAGGGACTAAAAGCCTCAGAAATGCTCATCTAGACCAAATTTATTACTGTTCCCTCAAATGAGAACTCTTTCAGTTTTTATATCCATGCGCAAATGTAACTTCACATATAGATTAATATACCCATAAACATTTAAAACATTGTCATGTATAAAGACTCATTTGGTTCCATTTAAATCTTAATCCCCAAATTTATAATCAAATATTTACAGAGGTGTTTTTTATTTGTACATATACAGTACAGACCAAAAGTTTGGACACACCTTCTCATTTGGGAAGGTGTGTCCAAAAGTTTGGTCTGTACTGTATATGAATATTGCTACATTTGTTTTAAACTCCTTTATGGTTTTGGACAATGTTTAAGGTGTAAACTGGTTCTGTTCCACATCCTAGGACTACATTTTAGTTCAATTACAGAATGTTAATGGCAAACTTGATGTGTCAAATGAAAGTGTTCTGTATTTATTTACTTTAATTTGTTAAAAAAAGGTCTAAAGTCAATTTGTGTTTTATGGTTTTCTAATCGGATTTTGATAGCAGCAAACTGATAAGGATTCAGTTTATGTGAATTGATCAACTCAAAACTGATTCTAGTGTGTAATTGTAGCATGACTGAATTTTAGCAAGGAAAGAGCTAAAAAAAAAAAGTCAAGATTCTACAAGGCAGCATAGATAAGTGTTTAGGCTATATATTGTTGAGGTTTACAAGTACAAACATTTGATCATAGATACCCCAAGTAAAATATAAATGTAATATTGTAAACCGCTATAGGCTATAATTTAATTTCAAAAATCTCTCCAAAGAGGATTTTGTTAACTCTTGTGGCAAACTATAAGAAGCCATTCAGATTTTTAGTTAACTTAATACTGAATTATTCACAAAAAATTGTCTTCAAAAGAAGACTTATTTAAATATTTCTGATGAGGGGGCAATCGTAAAAAATATGGAAAAATGCAAAAGATTAAAGTTTTAGTTTTCCCCATCTCATATCAGAACTGCTGATTTGTCTATATTTGTCACCAGAAATGATAAATTGTATTATTTTAATCTGGGTTTAGAATATAGTTTTGTTTTTGATTGCCCAATACATGCTAACAATAATATGTAATCCAAATTCCCCGTAAATGGTCGGTGAAAGAAAAGTCAAAACTCATTGTTTGTGACTGTATCTTTAAGAACGCTGGAGGGGGCGGGGCTTCTTAACGCTCAGATGACATGAAGTGGAGGGTCATGTGACTCAATGCAGAACGTCCACAACAGTAATGGCGGCCGCGGGGACAATGAGAGGCGCCAGAGTTTTTGTTGTTTTGCTTATTTTACGGTTAAGTTTTTGCCCGTGTTTAGTCGACGGGACAAACGAATATAAAAGACAGGTAAGAAAGTAAAGCGTAGCCGGAAGTTCTTTAATTGAGACGTGAGCGTACGACTAAAACCATGAAAAATAAACAGGAAGTGAAAGTTTTGATTCAATTTTATCGCAAAAATTCCACTATTATCATGTAATTCACGCTTAAAAACAGAACTTTTCCTTTTTGATGTTTTTAGTTAAATCATTTCTTTTGAATTTCTATTGTTTGTGCTCTTTTATTCTGATTGGTCTACTTCTGGAAGTATAATTTTGATCCTGATGAATTATTATCTTATGGTGATGTATCTTAGTTAAAACTTCTATATCGTACAAGTAAAATGTTTTTTGAACGCTTTAGTTAACGCATTTTTTATTCAAATGTTTTACTACCTTTCTTTCATTTTTAAATGACGCTGATTGAAAAAACGTGTTTCTGTCTAAAATGACAATTTGTATATTCACCTAATAAATTAAAAGTCCGTTTTTTTTTTTATTCCTTGCAAACAAAATGTGCCATGTTTTCTGCAATTTATCAGCTGAGATAATTTACCGAAATAATTCTGAAATAATATTCAAAATAGGCGTTAATAAATGTATTATAATTATTTTCGTTTGTAGTTAAGAAAATCAACAAAGGACTTTTATTTCGAAAGTATAAGCCTTTTCTTGAGTTATTGTATCCTTCAGGCTTTGTGACAGTCACGTGAAAATGTAAACCAGTGTGAGATAAAATCTTATCAGGATGGTTTGCTTTCTTTTTAATTTTTTTTTCTGTGTCATTACAAAATGCAAACTACCCGATAAAATTCTATATTGAAGCAGACATGAATCTGCTGCGTTTTTATTAATCTGCAGACAATCTTTTTTTCTCTCCTCTGCTTCAGTTAACCCTGCAGGTGAACCCAAACTCAACATCACTGCCACCTGGTGGTGACTTGCTGCATGTGCGAGCTGTGGGAGATAACGACACGCTGCATTTCCTGTGGTGCAGCCAGGGGGCGCCAACGCTGCTGATAGTTCACACCAACACCAGCAACTCTTCAGTTCAGGTTTGACAGTGGTGTATTTTTTAAAGAACTATTTGTAGTATTAATGACTAAATTAATAAACAAAAATTTATTTCTATTTTTTTTTCATCAAATCTTCACAAAATCGTCATTTCTTCACATGTTGACAGACAACTGAACAATAAATTCTGTTTAGTAGAACTTGCATTCACAGTATCCTGTAATTATTTAAATATATATATTTTCTGTTTAGTGAGCATTTACTTAAATGTATATTTGGGAGATAAATAGATTTTCTTTCAATCAATAATAAAGCTATTTGCGCTATCCTATGACCCCACCCTTACATGACGTGTTCTCCCTACCATGACAAAGGTGGATAAAGGTGGAGAGGATTTAATGTAATCCATGGACACCGGTGAAGATCACAAATCATTGAAGAAAAAAGGTTCAGTGCACTGTCTAGTGGGTCTAGATGACCCCACTCCCAATGTTAAAGTGCCTAGGATAGCACAAGGGTTACAAGTTTTAAGAGGGATTAAACATCATAATAAGGTTTGTTGTTTTAGTGTTGAATCTGCATTCATTTTTTGGTGCATCAGGTGAACTGGACTCAGTTTTTGAGCCGTAATGTCAGCGGTGGCCTCAGTGTGGAGCCGCAGAGCAGCATCCAGTACAGCGTCGCCGTGGTTTTCAGTCGGGTCAGTGGGAACCTTCTGCTCGCTCAGGTCTTCGTGGAAATGCTATGAAATGTTTGCTTCATAAATCTGTTGTGTCTCTTAGCTGCTGGAGTATGACGATGTGAATGACACCGCCATGCCAGATTCCGACTTCTTCCCTCCATACGAGCTGCAGAACCTGAACTGGAAACGCCTAAAACTATCCGGCGCCAATGCTCTCTTGTGCGGGGAAACCCCCGAGTTCGGGAACGGATCCGTCTGCCTGAGGGTTTGAGGCCCAGGACACTTTTTAACTGCTATTTTAACAAAACCTAGAGAAGTATTTGTAAATGTTTGGATGAATTGTTCCCTGCAGTTGTCTGTCTTTGACTCCGACGGACGTGCAGAGTCTTGGCCACGCCTCCTGCACTCAGCTAACTCCTCCCAGCTTGAGGTTTGGCTGAACGGCATCATGCCACGTTCGGCAAACTCCAGGTTCTTGCTGGAGCTGCAGGCGGTGGGCGGAGACTTCCCTCTGAGCAGAGTGGATGTCCACCAGTTCATTGACGACGAGTTCACGCCGTCAATTTTTAAGGTGACGTACCAGAGGAAATGTCAAACGTCGGAACCAAACATGGACCGCCTGTTCCCTTCACCCGTCAGGTGTCTCAGTGGGTGTCTCCTGTGAAGGGCGGCACGGACGTGTCGGGTTACGTCCAGTGGAAGCCAGTGGCGTACCGCCAGTCCAAGCCAGCCCTGGAGGACGCCACGCCATGCCGCTACTCTGACCCCCAGACTCAGGACGGAAACGCCACGGCAGCTTCCTCCGCCCTCATCCAAGCTTTCTTCTCCCAGCTCAACATCACGGGGCTGAACGTGAGCTTTGGCCTGGCAGGAGAACCGTTCTACAACAGCACTAGGTTCCTCAGCTGGTGGGTTCCCTTCTGGTCAACCTCTAATGACGGGTCAGAATCCGACGACAAAATGCATCTTCTGTTTCAGGACGATGCTGGTGGGTGTCGGAGCTCCTCCGGTTGACACCTTCTCTCCGATTGTCCTCACCATCATGGCCGTGGGTCTTGGGACTCCCATGATCCTCTTGCTGGTGGGCGGAGTCTATGTTTGCCTCCATAAGAGGAGGCAAGGCTCCCCGGCAACCTACCAGCCAATCAACTGATGGATGGAACGACAGAGACTCCAGCAGGATCGTCCGACCTAAAAAGGATTATGGAACTTTAGGATCAAATTCTCAAATTTAAGGCAGTTTTTTTGTGTTTGAATCAGAAATATTTGCCAACTTATTTCTTTTTTGTCACATTTACGTTCTTGGTCAGCCGCTTGCTGATATTTTATTTTATTAGGAGGATTTGTTGCATTTTTTATGTAATTAGATGCATTTATACAAAAGTTCAGGGAATTTTGATGATTGTGCCAGTGTTTGTTTGCCAAGTGTTCTAGTTTGGCCATTAAAAGTTCAAATTGTTCTTTATTTTGTTGTTGCCAAGGATCGAGGTTTATCAAAAACCATTTGATGATTTGAAAGCTGCCCAGCAGCTGATTGGCTGATATGTTTTGTCTAAATCTGCAATCTGTGGTAAAAATCCTTTGTTTTTTACCACAGACACATTTGTCCAGCTGGTTTGACAATTTCTTTTGGTAAAGATGGAATTTCTTACACTAACGTTTTTATTTCAGCTGTGGTTTAGGACATTTACCCTTCAGCGGATAAGCAAAAAGAATAAGCCAAGTCTGGTAAATGAATGAAAGAAACATTTACAGGCTAAATTGTGTCCAAACTGGTAAAAGTATTTAGAAGTTAAGCCTCGTATTATGTCACCAAGATATTTGTTTTGAGCTGCCAAGAGAAATATAGGAAAAAAAAAAAAGTTATCATAAGCGTCAACACCATCGAAGAAAGCAAATACAAAATATTTGTACTTTTTTTTTGTGCGTAAAAAACCGGAACAAGTGCTTTTTTGCTACTTCATAAGGCAAAATACAACCAAAGATTGACTTTCAGCTTTTTCTCACTTCCCTTTTTCCACATAAATCAGAGAACTGTTTTCTTTCCGTGAACACAAATTTACACAAATGTATTTTATGGTTATCCCTTGTGCTATGGGGTCCGGATGACCCCACCCTTACTTTGACGTGTTATCCCTACTAGGATAAAGGTGGAGAGGATTTCATGTAATCCATGGACACCAGTGAAAATCACAAATCATTGAAGAAAAAAGGTTCAGAGCACTGTGTAGTGGGTCTAAATCAGTGTTTTTCAACCTTTTTTGAGCCACGGCACACTTTAACCTAAACAAATATCCCGCGGCACACCAAACTCATAGTCTGTATTAATCTACAGCCCCTCCGCAATCTCACGTGAATTTTTGTGATAATTGTGGCAGAAAAAGCAGGAAGTTGCAGCTGTTTTTTCTGAAAGAAAAAAGAAAAAGAAAAAACAGCAGCGGCTGGGTAGCTTGGTTGGTAAGGTGGGAAGCTACCATGCAGGAAAACCAGGGTTTGATTCCCGGAGGGGAATGAGCAATGGTACTGGGGGCAATCACCATATCAATGTCGAGCAATTAACATCACCCACTGAGGGTCTTTAGGCAAGACCCTTAATGCTAACGCCTCCCGAGCGCGGTTTCGGCTGCAGCTCATCCATCCCCATGAGGATGGGTCAAATGCGGAGAAAGAATTTCCCTTCGTGGGATAAATAGTGTATTAAAAATAAATAAATAAATAAAAGTTAAGTTAGAAAATGTAAAAACTGTTCGTTGTGGTTCCAAGATGTTTTTAACAAGGACGACTCATTGGTCACTGAGGCGCAGTCGCTTTAACCCAATGCATCATGGGAGATGTAGTGTGAAAACTGCCACAAAAGGGCAGAAACACTAGCGTCTCTGATACCGGATTCTGTGGAAAGCTCCACCACTAAAGACGAGCTTTAGCTGGCATTTTTGTTGGAACTGAGAGACTTTATGAGCTACATTTGAACAAGGAAGTTAAGACTTTAACCACTTCTGATTGGTCAGACTGATGACATGTGATTAAGCCTTCAAGAAGGATTGGCAGAGACAGTTAAAGGGGCGGGACAGCTTGAGGTGCTGTTAAATCGCGGTACCATCATTCTTATCAAAATGTCTTTAATCAAATAAACACAAAGAAAAATGTATTTTATGATCTTTTATATTCCTAACTACTCTGTTTTATCAGGACCTGTTTGGATGAACAAAGAGCTGAAATCCTGGAGATGAGAAATGTTTTTAGATCAGTTAATGAGGGCAATTTCCCACGGCACACTAGCTGAAAAGCACTGGTCTAGATGACCCACCTAAATGTTAGGGTGGGGTCATGGGATAGCACAAGGGTTAATTCTCATTTACATTAAAAAAAAAAACGTATTTTACAGTTAATTCTCATCTAATTTCAGCTAACTAGGATGCATACATTTGAGCAACACAACCTTTTGTTTGTAAAACACCTGCAAGAATAATTTCAACAAAATGTTAAAGGCAAAAATACATTTAAAAGAAAACTTTTGGATTTAAAATAAAAGCTTAAATCAATCAGACCAGAAACAAGGTGGTGGTTCTTCATTTCATAGTCACGTCCTGATTCAACTCAACCCGTCAGCCAATAACACGATCAGTGATCAATAAGTTATGTGGACCGCTTTCATTCATAAACAGTTTAATGGTGTGCAAACTCCGCCCACTTTCCCAACAGCTCAGGTTTACAGCTTTTTTCCTTTAAGAACACTGTTTTAAATCATTATTTAAGGGTCAGAAATCTCAAGTTTCAGAGTCCAAACATCGATTTACACTAACAAACCGTGTTTTTTTTGTTTTTTAATAAGCAGGAAGACATTTTTCTGTCTTATTTTAGCACAAAGTTGACCCCAAAAGTCCATCAGGCTGGGAGACGGACGACGCAGAAATTTCATTTGGTGTTTTGAAAGAGAGCAAATACTGGATCAGACCTCCTCTGGATTTAAGGTGGACAATACAAGAAACTCCAACGGATGAAGCTGAAAGCGTCTGAGGATCCTACAACAGTTCGCCATCCCATCATCCAATCCTGCGTCTTTAAAGTCAACTTGGACAGCGTCTGTCTCCAATCTTTGTTGCACACCTTCTGCTAAAAATACTGAGGACAATTAAAAAACAAAAGCAAAACAAAAAAAAACAGTGGAGCAGCTCTTGAAGTCCTAGATGGATTCAATCTGCCGCCGGACCTTTTCAGAGGCCCGCCGATCGAGCTGGCGCTGACGGACGACCACGAGAGCCGCGAAGAAAGCCGTCAGCGCCATGGTGGCGGCCTCAAACTTCCAGAAGAGATGCTCCTCCATCGAAGCAGATCGACAACTAAAAAGAAGAAGCCAGTTTATTCCTTAATCCGGAATAAATGAATCTAATCTTTCAGATGATTTCCGTTTAGTTTGTTTTTAACTATGCACATGCTCATTAACAGTTCAGATTTCAGAATAAAAGCTGAGAGATTCATGCATTTGATCAGCTAGTGAGTTTAAAGGATGATTTAAAACGGGAGTCTTCTTTATAAGTTTTGATCAAAGTTTACTTGACTTCCTTTCAAAATAAAATACATCCTGTATCACATAGAATTATTTCAATCCAGTAAAAACAAACTATAAACAGTTTATTTTACCATTTGTGGTGCATCTCAGTCAGTAATGTGTAAATCTAACTAACCAATTTTAAATAAGAGCGCATTGCAGTCCCCGACCAAACCTTTGTAGCATAAACCACACTTTAAATCCTTGGAATTTTTTCAAAAATAAGAAAATTCATCTTAAGTATTGCCACAGTTGAGGGCTAAAAGATCCACATGCAGCTCCAGTCTCAGGTTGCAGACCCTCGTTTAAGGAATTTAAATGTGTAAGAATCCAGAACCGACCTTTTGTAGTCTTCCCTGCTGGATTTAGTGCAGTTGATCCTCTCAATGTATCCTGTTTGTTTGCATGCAAACTGTGTTTTCTGGAAAAACATACAAAAAGCAACCGCTTTAGTAACATTTCCATATGATAGATAGATAGATAGATAGATAGAATTTATTCCAGACTCATGGTCCAATCAGTAAAAAGGAGTACACAGACCCACCATATTTAAAAAGAAATACACAGTGTCAAGAATACACGAGCTGAGGTACAGTGTAAAGTTACAATTAATACAAAAGTTAATAAAAAAATACTTAAAAAATAAATAAATAAATTAACAAGGATAAGAATAAATACCAAGATAAAAAGATTACATATACCACACTATAAAGTCTTAATTACAAAGACAAGTAAAAAGACAGTCCCTCCAGTGTTTCCATAGATTTGACCGGAAACGTATTGCACTAAATCTAATCTTGCTTATGGCCATGATGAGAGAATTCTCTGAAGCGTTTAATCTGCAGATGAATTTGAACATAAGCGAACGCATGCAAGCCCAGAGAGTGTTAATTCTGAGTGAAACGAAAAGCTCACTAGCACTCGTCCTCCTTGGCTTATTTAAAAGCACTCTTAGAGCATCATTGTACGCCACCTGCAGCTTTCTCATACTGGCACTTTTATAGTTCGCCCAAAGATGAGCTGTGTACAGAGGAGTGCAAAAAGCTTTAAATAATGTCACCTTGACTCCTTCTGTACACATACCAAACTTTCGAGAAAGAGTGTTGGCTTGGCC
Source organism: Oryzias curvinotus (assembly GCA_023969325.1). Taxonomy (NCBI): domain Eukaryota; kingdom Metazoa; phylum Chordata; class Actinopteri; order Beloniformes; family Adrianichthyidae; genus Oryzias; species Oryzias curvinotus. Next base: position 8,132,558 of record CM043716.1, on the reverse strand, counting down.
ATATACAACACGACACTGCCTGTAGATATCTGCATCATCTGACAAGTCCTCCGAAATGATATGCCCAAGATACTTGATCTTATTAGTACACACAAGCACAGCATTTGACAGGTAAAAATCAGGGAATTTTTGGTTTTTGTCTTCTTTTGTCCGAGAGATCATAATCAGACTTTTTTGAGCATTAAAAATGATGTCATTATCAAGCCCATAGGCTGAACAGATGTTAAGCAATTGTTGAAGACCAGCAGTACTTGGACTCAACAAAACTATATCGTCAGCATACATCAAATGGTTGATAATTAGATCTCCAGCCACACAGCCAGTGCGACAGGAATTAAGTTTAAGAGACAATTCATCCAAATATAAATTAAACAGAATAGGAGAGAGAATGCCCCCTTGTCTCACCCCGTTGGTGGATTTAAAAGGTTCTGAGACCTGGTTTCCCCATTTAACCTGTATTGTTTGTTGAGCATACCAATACGCCAGAATACGCACAACACATTTGGGTACACCTCTCTTCGTCAGTTTCATAAATAATTTCTTATGATTTACCCTGTCAAATGCTTTAGATATGGAGTACATGTGTTAGAATCATGACCCGAGGCGTTTAAATTACAAGTGCTGCAGCTCCAATAAATGGTAGAGCAACATTTCTTTTAGTTTTATATAATATTTTTAACATATGGGTAAAAAAATCCAGCTGTATTCAATGAAATGAACTTACAGAGTGGAAGTCGCTGCACGCTACGCACTCATCCACCACGACAAACTCCTCCATGAGCCAGCAGGGAGCGGCCACGGGCTTCACTGCTGCCGCAGAGAACAATGCAACCGTTTTCAGCGTTACACCAGAAAACAAACAGTTATAGGTGACAAACATCGCTTAGCTTTACCTGTAGTTTTCTCTTCGTTAAGCAGCGCTGCTCCAAACACTCTAAAACCAAAAGAACACGAGAAACAGTTAAGACTGAACCAAAAACACAGCCAACAAACCTCTTTGGTTGTCCCCAAAAGTCAATTCACGCACAGTTTGAGGATTAAGATAAGACGCAGTTACCTCATCAGTTTGCCCTCTGACCCCAGCACACAGACTAACCTGAGAGACACCAGGCCCCAGAAAAGAGCGTGAAGGAGGAGGAACCGCGGCCGACAACAAGCAACCGGGATCCGGCAGTCGCTCTCCATCAGTCTGCTTCTCCAGCTGGGTGGAACCACAGCCACCCTGACTCTTCGCTTTGGGTCAGTGGTCTGTTCCGGACTGGTTCTGGGCCCGCGAGCCCTTCTTTGGTTCACAGAAGATGGGGTCCTGTTTGTGTTTGTCTGCTTACATGGTGGTCAGACTGGGGGAATCGTTTTAGGTAGCAGGAAGTTCAACCCTGAAAGACGAAACAGTTCAGTCAGCCAGTAAGTGATTATTAAAGTAAAATGATATTTTATAATATATGAGATATTAAGATTTATAAGGTGAAGACAGACAGACAGAGAAAGTTAACAGGAATAACAACCAGTCATTTATCCACCAAATTGACTAATCCCCAAAACGGTAAATGCAGCTTCCCAGCTAATATAATAAATGGAAAAACACAAGTTATAGTCTGCCAAAGACAAAATAACGTCATGTTTTCGAGGTAGAAATGTATTTAATCTTTACAGTCAACAGGCGTCTATTTACTACTGTCTAGTCTACTAAGCTAGGCTAATATTAGCTAAGTTTAGCTAAACTCAGTCCACTCACCGTAATCCGCTAAAACAACCGACATTCCGGAAGCTAAGAGACGTCTACAACAAGAGAAAATTGTTTATAACGAGCCGAGACTAAAACTTGTCGACAAATCTTCTCCCTTTAGATCCGCTTTGCTGGTTAAATGTAAAAACTGCCACCAGACCTGTTTACGGCCTCACGTCGATACAAAGACGTCACAAAACACAGGAAGCTCTTCTGGTGTGGTTCTTTCAAAACAAGAGCACGTAAAGTCCTGGCGAAAAACGACTCAGATGTATAGTTTTATTAAAAAAAAAAAAAGTAAGTCATAAACCACTTAAAATGTATTTGTATTCTTATACATAAAAATAAACACATTTATAATTTGGGATTGCTCAAATAAAAACAAGAGTGTGTTGCATAGTTTCATCGTAAGAGTTTTCCTCAAAATAGTTCAAGGCTAAATCAGTTAACTTGAAAAATTTATCATGAGTTTGCGTCAGATTATACATTACTATCGTAAATATCATTATCACTTTTCAGATTCATACATCTATAGCTATTTATTTTGAAATTCAGATGCTTCCGCTTCCAAAAGTTTCTGAATTGTTGGAAATGTAAATGTTGGCGAAAGCTGTAAAGATTTTTTTTAATAAACAAGATAATTTATGCCCCACATGTACAAAAGATATTGAAACTAAAAAGCACCTCTTTCATGATTGTAAACTGGTTATAATTTTCTGGAATTACTTATATTGGTGGCTTTCAACAAAAAAACTTAATCCCAACATTTTCCTTTGAGTGTATCAAAAGAAGAAAAAAAATTCTGAAAGAGAAACCAAGTTTTGTATTTCAAAAATGATCTTTTTTTTTAATTTCATAATTCCCTCCAAGAAATACATAAAAAGAAAGCTAAAAACCTCTTGAACTGTTTGTCTGGATTTAGACGTTTGTTTCTTTAATTTTATTTTAATGATTTTTGTTTATTGCTACTTTTAGTTTGGTATCATATGTCTGTGTTTTTTTTATTTTTTATTACTTATGACCCTGTTTTATGACTTTATATTGTTTTCATCTGCTGCTTAGACTTTGTTCTAGTTTTCTCTTTTTAAAGGCTAACCTGCCTTATGTTTTTGGATTGGAATGTTCCAAATGCAAAAAAATGCGGTGTAATTTTGAAAGATGTCAATTTAAAAAAACAAAAAACAAACAAAACGTTGGCGGAAGTTAAAGAGGCAGCCAGCAATTTCATTCACAAGAGCAGATTCTCAAAGATCAAACCATTAATTAATACATTCCATAACGAGATTTGTTAATATTTTAAATCATTAAAGTTTAGGAAAAACAGATATGTACAATAACTGTCCACTTTCATTTTTTTTAGAGTTCTAATGAAAAAGCATTCTTTTTAAATCAGCCACAGAGCGATTCTGTGTATTACACCCTGTATCACCTCAGTTAACTGAAAGACTTACATGATCAAAAGTCAACCCGTGATGCAGAAATGACTAAACCTAAGATAACTAGTTAACCTAACAAGGTTTTTATCAACAAGGTATACACACGTAAACACTCACTTTTCTATTTGAAACTGATAACCCTTTTGATTTCTGTACTGAGACTTGTAATTAGCAAAGTTTTCACTATGCTTAATTGTAAGTAACATAGTTAAGGGAATTCTGAGTATTTTATCATCCATCCATCTTCCTCCGCTTATCCGGGACCGGGTCGCGGGGGCAGCAGTCTAAGCAAGGATGCCTAGACTTCCCTCGCCCCAGCCACTTCCTCCAGCTCCTCTGGGGGGACCCCAGGGCGTTCCCAGGCCAGCCGAGAGACGTAGTATCTCCAGCGTGTCCTGGGTCTTCCCCGGGGCCTCCACCCAGTGTATTTTATCATTTCGCCTTTAATTGTTTTAAGTCCACAAAGCCCTTTGTTATATGAAAAGTGTTTTATAACGAAAGTTTGATCTGACTTGAGAAACAATAATGAAAAGCTCCATCATTTTTTTCTCAGTTTGGTTTATTAGTTCATTTCAAGCAATCAAAACAAATAACCAAAAACCAACAACAACAAAATAAACAAATACAATAAAAAAGATTTATCAAACCTAATTCATGATAAAGCCATTAAAAAACGGTATTACTCTGGTTTAAAACACGTTATTGCATTTCCACACAACTATAAAGAAAATTGCCTTTAGTATAACAGAAATGTTAAATTTTTTAAATTATTTTTTATTTAGAGGCTGTGGAGAAAGAAATGCGAACACTTGGAATGCTGAGGGCAGCGACACACCTGCCCAGGTGAAATTTTCTGTCTTCTGTTCAAACTCCGCCCCCAACAAAATTTCTCCATATTGCACTACAAAGGAAATATCTGTCAGATCTGATGTGAAAGACCAAAAAAAAAAGGCAAATCAAAACATTTATAAATTTCTACCAGGAGTGTGACTCTTCTTCTCTTCAGACGTCGACAGAGGCCAGGAAGCCGCAAGAAACCATTCTTCTTTATAGATGTGACAATGTTCAACCCGGACTTCACAGACATATTTTCCTAAAAAGAAAAAAACAAAAGATAAAAATTCCATCATTTTATGGATCTTTAGAAATGTTAAGATTTTAATCTGGATGAGCACAAATCTAAAGCCGACAAAAATAACTTTTCTTAAAACTAAAAGAGTTTAGCATCATGCAAAAAAGTAATAAGGCACTTTACAAGAGGAAACACATCAAAAACTGCACAATTTTGAAAAACGATGTAGATGCTACTTTTTCTTCTGGTTTATTGAAATACAACCGATTGTTTTAGTCATTTTGGATCGTCATGACAATAACCTGGAATGACCAGAACCAGGGAAACATCTTGTTTATTGTCACATTCTATGGAAGATGTGAGATGTTTTTTTTATTTTGTGCATTTTATCCAACTTTTCTATGACCAGAATCCTTTACTCATCTTTTGTCGCTTCTCCTTTTTTGTTCAAATGGGATTTTAAACCTTTTTACAGCCTTTTTTTTTTTTTTTTATAAGGCTCCACCTCAGTAAAGGAAAACTTTACAGACCGAAATAAAAAAAAAAACTCAATAAAGAAATATGTGGAAAACGTGTTCAATCTGACACTTTAGCCCCACTGTTCTAAAACTGTCACCACAACAAACTACATTAATAAAAAATTTTATCATAGAGGGCAAAATTAAAGTGTCACGGTCCAAAAAAAGAAGAAAACAACCCTCATATAAATCAGGCAAACAAGAGCAAAAATCCAGGTCTCTCTTTTTTTTCATATGACCAGTGTCACAGAGGTTCTGCTGAAGCCCGTGCCAGTGCAGAAACAAATTCAGAACAGTGATCTTTCCCTGCTGGAAGGATGTGTCGCTAACAAACTTCAATTAGAAAGAGTTATTGTTCTTTTGAAGCAACAGAGTCCCTCAGAAAGGCCATAACAGAGGGTCAACAGTTTTTTCAGAAGACAAGCCAAGTTTATTTTATAATTAATTGCAGGATTTCCCAGGTCACCTCATTGCCAGGGTGTTAGTATGTTTAAAGATGCATGACTGAGGCGCAGGATGAGACTGTAAGGGTCTCATTGGGAGGCTGTGGATGCAGGGACAGTTTGGGGACGGCGTCTCAGGATGCAGAAGATGCTGTGCTCCCTCCAGACTTTCATCCATTGAGAAACAAGCTCAGCTTGTTGGCTCATTCCATGCATTCATCCTAAAGTTTCTTTTATTTTTTTTTAAAGACATTCTTGTTCTCAAATCTTTTTTTAAAAACAGATTTTCCCAAAATTATATTTTAGACAAATGCTGGAGAGATGTGCTGAAAAGAGCAGAAGAAATCCTTTAAAACTGGATCTTAGTGAACCAGAAATAGTATTATTCCATTTTGATGGTACATGTTTTAAGCCTTGACCTCAACAACTAATCTTCTGATTATTATAAGCAGCTTGCCCTGACATTTTCAAAAGCATCAGTTGGATGTTGAAATGAAGACGTTTTTTTCTAAATATTTGTGCTGAAGACACAAATTTAAAAGTTTAAACAAATCCAAAGCAGATTCATTTGTTTATGTTTTAGCATTTTGGCTGCTCAAAAAGGCTCAGAACAAAACTAAACCTGAATGTAACATCATTACAGCTGATACTTTTCGTCAGCTTCAGGTCTTTGGTGTCTGCAGTTCCTCAGCAGCACCTGTCTCACCTGCAGCGTTGGCACAGCAGGAGTGACGTCAGGCATCCTGCACGCCGCCCTCCACAGAAAACCACTGAGTAGAAGGAAAACCGCGCACGCTTTCAGCTTCATCTGTCGGTCGGCTGCTGGTCATCTGTCCTCTCATCGGGGAACAGCCGTCTGCAGGTTTACGCTTCCTCCGGGATGAAACAAACAAAACAAGCAAACTGACAATGCATTTCAGAGGAAAAAAAAACCCACAACAATAATCCTCTTAAGTCTGAATTATGCATCACATGATCACATGATGACATCACATTGATCCCTTCAGAGAGCTCGAGTCAACATGACATCCCTCAGAGGTAATGATAATCTGTTACCATGAATAATTATTACACTTTTGTGAAAATGTTATTTTTTAATGCTGGAATGAACCGAAAATAACTTTTCTTAACCACCCTAAAGAGTCATTTGTTGGAAAAATATGTGTTAAAAGTTCTTAAAATAAATGAATGAGACATCTTGTTTAAATCACAGACTTCAGCTGCAGTGGGATGCTGGTTCAACATGCAAATGTAGAAGAATTGTCAGGGAGAGGACAGAAACTGAAAGCTTTAGTAAAAAGTAAAAATACATAAATAATATATATAAATTTATGTATATTATATTTGTATATGTATTTTTTAAGAAAAGGACAAATTCACAAAACAGAAAAAAAGCAGGAAAAACTGTGAAAACTACAAAATGCAGCTGACAGAGAGAATTGTTCACAGATAGACTGGCTGGTTAGTTGTGAACATATATGCCATCTAACTGGTGTGAACAAATTATTTTCCAAAATAAAACAGGAAGTACAAACAACTTTTACAAATTCTGCTGATAAAAAAAACATTTGTGCGTTCCCCTTCTTGTCATCTGTGAATATTGATTGATCCATCAATCGATCCATTTATCCATCCATCCATTTATCGATGGATGGATGGATGGATCCATCCATCCATCTTTAGAACCCACTGAATCCCTTTTAGGGACATAGTGTTGCTGGAGCCTATCACAGTTATTGTTGGGTACATCCTCAAATCAAATCAAACTTTATTTATATATAAAACTATGGGAAAAAGTAGTTAAAGAATACAAACTGCAAAATGAAAGAAAAATACTCAATTGGATATGACCCGAATTTCCAGCCAAATCTATATGATTCAACATTTAGACACTGGATAGACAACAGCATAACTGCATGGTACACAATTATAAAAGAAGACAATCTACTTAGCTTTAGGGAATTAAAAAATAGATTTAGTCTGGGAAATCAAGATTTATTGAGATACCTACAAATGCAAGACTTTTATACAAATAAATTAAACCTAATCTAGAACCAAAAAAAAAGAGACAGCATAACTAAAGTAATATCAGATGCTTATAAAAACAGCAAAACGAGAGTTATTTCAACATTTTACCGTTCTTTTACAGCTAACAGGAAAAGTTCATCACTCTATATTAAAAGTAAATGGGAATCTGAGCTCAATCAAACAATTACAGAGGAAGACTGGTTTAAAATGTGTCTCACTCAGTGCTCTTCTACCAGCTCTCAAATATGGAAGGAATTTGCATGGAAGAATCTTACACGGTATTTTATAACACCCCAATTCAAAAGCAAACAACTAAAAACTCCTCAGTATTGTTGGAGACAATGTGGGAGTCAGGAAGGGAATCATACACACATATTTTGGTCTTGTCCCAGACCACAATCCTTTTGGAAGGCTGTAACAACTGTCATAAAGAGTGTTTTGGGATATCATCTGCCAAATGAGTTTATAATACTGTACCTAGGAAATATTGAAGACTCTGTATTGAATGAAGATCTTTACCTGGTAAGGATTTTACTCTTGGCAAGCAAGAAAGCAGTGACAAAACAATGGCATAAGGTGGACCCTCCAGGAAAAATCATATGGACCATTTACTCCATGGAAAAGTTGACATTTCAACTAAAACTGAAGTTAGACATTTTCAAAAAAAAAAAAAAAAAAGGGAAAAAGGGTGCCAATATGCGGAAAAAAACTAAAATTCTAAGAGGATTGTGACGAAAAAAACCAGCCCAATTAATGCGTATGATGTTTGTTATTTGTTTTTGTTTTTATTGCTTATGTTGTGGTTGATTAACCATGTTTGTAAACACCAACAACTGGAAAAACACTCAATAAAAAAATAAAGTTAAAAAAAACCCACTTTATTTATATAGCACTTTTTACATAAAAACACAACACAAAGTGCTTAACATTAAAACAAAACAAAATAGCTTGTGTAAATTCATAAAACAAGATAAAATAGATAAATGAATACAAAATAAAGTAAATAAGTAAAATAATAAAAGTAGTAAAATTAGCTAAAAGGCTGGTTGCTGGTCTGTTGCAGGGTCACACACTCACCTGAGGACATTTTAGAATAGTCAGTTAACCTGTGAAGCATATGAAGCATATTTGAAGCCTGCAACTTTATGAGAGCAGCTTTGTTTTCCTCCTTCTTAATGCCAGAACCCCTTTGCCCCTATTTCAGGCTGGACCTCAGCCTCTGCTGCTCTTTTTTTTTACTGACAATTACTGTGTGGATGCACAGAAGTAGGGCTGTGGATCGTTGCTTAGGTGCCGATCTGATTCCATTCATGAATCAAGCTCAGCGATTCAGAGATCAAAGCACGATTCTTCATTTTTAATATCATATATTTGTTGCATTATGCATGTCTTTTTGATGGATGTATGAAAAATAAAATTCCATGTATTAAATCACATCATTTATACCTTTATTTAGAATTAAATAATCAATAAAATTGATATAAACACAAAAATTTAGATTAAAAAAGGTGTTTGTTACTGTTGTTTATTTTTACTACACTCTGTTATATTCATAAAGATCGCGAGTCAGCGAAATTAAAGAAGCTTCTTATTAAGAAAGATTATTCTTTTGAGGCAGAACATAGCAAGAAATGACTGCAATTTCTTTCTGGAATCAGGGTAATTTAAGACAGCATCTGCAGTCGCAATTAATGTCTGTGTAGATGTCGAGTAATTTCTCTTCATTTCCAATGCTGCCCAACCCGAATGGCTCAGGAGACAACGAAGGACGCTGGACAACTCCACTCATTTTAACTTCTTTTTATTTTACACAAAGAATGGATGAGAGCTTGATAACCTTGAAATAAAACAGAAAATAATTAAACAGATATCAGAAATGTACTGTTATTTTAAACTTTTGCAAATATCGTGCCATTTAACTATTTTACTGTTGAATAATGTTCCCAGAAATATCAGACTATAAATAAATTTGAAATAAACATACCAATGGCGTCACCGAAGTCATCCCAGCATTGAAATGTTTGTTGCTCAGTTCACCATGACTGCCAGACAAAACCCCCCACCTGCACACTGTCACCTGGTTAAATACTTCTTCCCATCTACCTGCCTGGTAGATTAGGATTCACATTTTCCTTATACTGCCCCCTGCAGCTGTGGAGTTGATCCTACCTGGAACAATCCTCCAAATCAATGTTCAGGAGCAAAATAAAGAAAGTAGACAAAGTAGACAAATAAACAAATCTTAACAGTACCTCATAACTGTAGCTCCAACTTCATACAAGAAGTTAACAGACGGGTTATACCATGTTTGAACACTAGAGGGGGGTATTCTCCACGGACTCAGTTTCACGAAGCCACAGATTTACAGGTTGGATTTAACGACTACATGTTTATTCTATTCTATTCTTTTTACAAAATTATTTTATATTTTCCTTCATGTTTGAGCTATAGGCTTTCCCATAATGATAATAATAATAGTAATAATAATAATAATAATGATAATGATAATAATAATAATAATAATAATAATAATAATAATAATAATAATAATAATAATAATAATAATAAACTTTATTCAGATATTGAAACTCGGACGCATGAATGTGTTTGGTTGTATTTCTATCTTTGGCTGCTGGTCTATGTTTAGCCACTGAGGCGCCCTCCACCCCCGCATCTCCACCACCATGGCCCCCACCCGTCAACGACCTGCTGATCTTTGTCGTACGTAACACCGTCACCGCGTGCCCCCGCCCCTTTTCCTATGGAGGATTTATTTATTTTCTCCTCCGTCTCCTCCTCTCTCCCGCCAACCATTACCGCCGACACGACTCGACGAAGCGCGGCGGGATAGCGCCACAGCGGAGGAGGCGCGAAAGGATGAGCGGCGGGACGCAGAGCCGACCGGAGCCGCCGCCGCCGCCGCCGCCGCCGCCGAGCACCGGAGGAGCAGGCGACATGACTGCAGAATAAACAGGCAAGAGGACTCCGCTGCGCCTGTCGGTGAAAAAGAGGGAGGGTGTGGATGATGCATAGATGATGAATGGATGAACGGATAGACCGGTTCATGCTGCGATGATGGCGGGCGGACGCGCCGTCCGCGTGTCGCGCGCCGCGCCGCGCCGCACGCGCACCTGGAGGAGGTGGACAAAATGTCACACGAGCGGCGCTGCCTCCCATCCTCACCCCCCCATCACCCCGCCTCATCACCATCAGTGGTGTGACGGTCTGACCGCCTGCGTCCGTCTCTTCCAGCGGTTCCGAGGATGTCTCGAGCGGCCGGACCTGCGCCGCCCGCCGGGGCCGGGACCGGGTCAGAGCTGCCGGACCTGAGCCACCTGACCGAGGAGGAGCGGCGCATCATCCTCTCGGTCATGGAGCGACAGAAGAAGGAGGAGGAGAAGGAGCAGAGCATGTTGAAGTAAGCGGGGGTCTTTAGCTCGTTATATCACAAAAAATAATAATATTCATGATTTTAAAATCAAATAAATGATCTATGACCTCTGACCCCTTTCTTCAGCTTTAATTAAAAGTGAACACATTAGTAATGAATATATTTTCATTGACCGATTTGACAAGTTTTAAGTTAAAAACAGGCTAAAATGACAACATTTTTTGATATTAAACACAAAAGACGCAAATCAAACCGATTTGTAAACTTTAGCTCAGATCATTGCTGCTGCAGAAAAATCACTCAAAGTTCTCTGAAAGACAGAAAATGTCCTCTAAGTCTGCAGTTTGATGGAAAAACGTCAGAAAACTATCAAATTAAAGACCCTCACCAATGAAAACTGTGTTTTTAACATCTTCTTGTAACGGTTATACTGATGATAGAGGACATAGATGAAGAAAATTAATCTTAAATTTCCATTTGTGAGTATTTCCTTATTCAAATTGTTATGAATCTGCAGTTTAATGAAAGAACATCTGAAAAAAATGGGCAAAATAATATCTATTCCAACAGAAATTGTGTTTTGGGGTGTTTCTGACTTGTACTTGTGGCAGTTTTCTCCTGACGGAGGACATATGTCAAGAAAATGAAGTTTAATAATACATTTCTCAGTAGTAGGCATTTTTTCTGATGATGGAGGAAATATATATAGAATAAAAAGCATCAAAATTGCATTGTTTGAGTATTTCTTTATCCAAATTGGTGTGAATCAGGAGCAAATTAAAAAAATCCAGTTTGAAAAAGATCACATTTGTTATGTAGAAAACCTCCACTCCATTCCGATGCATCCACCTGCAGACAAATGGATCCATGTGGGGGGAGTAGCTGTTCCAGGACTCTCAGGTGTCCTTTAATGATGAGGTCATCAGCTTTCGCCTCACTCAGTTTGCTTGTGCCGTACCTCGATTTTTCATGTGATTGTGACACCCGTGTTGTGCAGCTCCTGTTTTATTTATGTATATTTTGAGACAGTAGCCGTTCAACCGGCGCTGTTGGAGCCCCAGGATCAGTGTATTCGTGGGTGTTGTTTGCTGCCATCTTGACTTTTTCTCTCTGCTGAGCTCCCGTGGTCTTTTCCTGTGGATGTTACACCGCGTACGTCTGTGTTTTCCTCGTCCAAGCTGAACGACTGGATAGCTCCAATATCGCTCGCCATTTATGTCGCACCAGTAATGTTAGGTCGGACGTTTGAGGGGCTGTAAGCTTGTGGGAAAGCGATTTTTGATGGCGTTACTTAAAACTCAGAGGTGAATCTCTAATGAGCTTCTGCAGAAACTATGTGTTAAAACGACTCAGGTTTTTAGATTTGGGCTAAAAACAACATGATCATATTTAAAAGACCACTGGGAACACTTTAAAAATAGATCAGAAGATGATGGGAGTGGGTCTTTAAGATGTTTGGCGCCTACGATTGGCAAACTGGATGTTCCTCATAATTTGACATTGTCTCCCACGATCCAGAACAGGAATAACTTTTAGCGATTTCTGTCTTTGCTGAGTATCTTTGTTCAGTCCGCTCATTCTTCTGCAGGCTTTGGTAACCTAATTGTTTATTAAGTTACTCAAAAAAAAAAGATCTGTACACCAGAGGCTTCTTGCAAACAAACACACTGGATTTCTTTTGGGATCAGATTGAATTCTGGAATTTTTGTTTCTTTTAAGCCTTCGTAGTCCGGGGCCTTTTTGGGCATTTTTTTGTGGCAATACTTGATATCCAGACTTTTCGCTACAACCCTTGTTTCTTTTTTTTTTTTTTTTAAACAAATATGGTTTCATAATATAACACAATCTTCCCACAAATAACCTGAAACTGTGCCAAAAAATAAATTAATTAAAACTTTTACTGCAAATGTTGACATCAGTTTATTTTTAAGTATTATAATAAAGAACAAAAGTGTAGGGACAAAATACAAATATATAAATCTAAAAACAAACAAAGCTCCAAGGATTTATTCACAATTATGTATCATAACTTTTCTTATGTTTGTTTTAAATCCAAAATTTCAAAGACTTTTTTGAAACCTTCACGTTAAATTTTGAAGGAAAACTGCACTGATGGTGCATCTGCATAGTTCCTACGTCGTTGTAAACTCGTTGATAGCATTTGATGTGACTGCATCATGAGTTCACAAACTACTGCAGGTGAAGAAGATCAAATCTGAAAAGTAAGTTTTAGGTTAAAAACCAGTTTTCACAAACACACAATCATGGCCTGTTTCCTTTTGCTTTAGTTCTGCATGCACCTCTGATGTTCTTAAAAACTTTAACACTTTTATTTTTTAGTAGATTTTCTCATGTCAAAGTACAACAATCACAATTCCTACCCATAAAAAAATACCCTCCCAAGTAACTAACTAAATACACCAACTGGTGCAGCTCGGACACATCCTCAGTGATGAACCCAGGGTCTTGGGGTGTTTCGGGTCTTAGATCATCATACACCCTCACCTGGGCGACCCAGCCGGGGGTGATCAATCCCCAGCTTGTGTCCAAGCAGCACTACACCACGAATCTGCCTTCTTGATCCACAGCCACCTAGAGGCTCTTTCTGGTGCCTCACTGATGGTTTTGGTGGCTTTTCTCTCCTGCAACCCTCGGATACCCAGGAGCTTGAGTACTCGGTGCAGGGATTGCCCTGGGGAAACCCCTGCAGCCCACTTCAAATGGCTCACAACGTGCCCTCCAGCCGCTTATCTTACAGTCCTCCACCAGTTCCAAGTATCTGGCCCTCTTCCGCTCGTTAGCCTCGCACATCCGATCTTCCCAGGGTACTGTTCCAGCAGCACCACTTGCTTTGTGGCGTCCGATGTTAAAACCAAGTCTGGCCTGAGAGAAGTCTTTGTAATGTGCTCTGGAAACGTAAGCTTTCTCCCCAGGTTCACCTGTAAACTCCAGTCACAAGCTGAGGCTAACAGCCCAGTTGAGGTCTTACACTCTGCTTGTGGTTTCTCTCCTCCCCTGACAAAATTAATGTTGTACTTCTCTGGGAGCTGGTGTTTGCTTTGCTGAATTCCTGTACATATGGTAGGCAGCCACTGCCCTCAAAACCTGGTCATGACGCCATGTGTACCTTCCCTCTCCCAAGGCCTTAGGGCAGCAGCTCAGGACATGCTCCAGGGTGCCTATTGCCTGGCACAAGGTGCAAGCCGGTGATTCCACTAATCCCCAACAATGCAGGTTGGATGGGCTTGGAAGTACATCATAGACCGACTGGATTAGAAACTTGAGTCTGGCTGGTTCTGACTTCCACAGTTCTGACCATGTGATCTTGCGGGTCGATGCATTTTCCCATCTCGTCCAAGCACCTTGCTGGCGCATTGCTACTGCTTTGTTGTAACGTTCTTCTTCCACCTCTGTACGGACCTCTTCCTGCACCAGCTGCCATCTCTCCCTCCCTTTGGCTCTGTCGAATTTTGGTCTTGTGTGGCTTCCAAGACCTGCTCTACTCACCGCCACATTGCCAAGCAAGACACTGTGTCGCAGCCTGGCTTCTGCATGAGCAACTGCTTCTTGAGCCTGGCACTTCCTTCCTGTTCTCACCATGATGCCTGCAGAGGAGACTCTGGTGTCCTTTGAGTCTCTATACAGTAGCACCTCTCTGGCTCTGGTGACTGAATTCTTCTATCCAGCTTGTGAAGGGGAGTTGCAGCTTGTTGGAACGGCCATAAAGAGCTATACTGCTTAAACTCCTTGGCAGACCCAGCCATCTGCGCAGAAACTGGGTGATGCTACGTTCAAAGCTCTCCACGCTGGAAATTGGAACTTCATATATCAGTAATGGCCACAAGAGTCTCGGTAGAATTCCATACTGATATATCCATGCTTTGAACTTTCCTGGTAGACCTGACTTATCCACTACTAATAGCCAGTTTTTCAGCTCCTTGTGGGTTGTCTCTACTGCTGCCTTATCCTTCAGTGTAGCGTCAAAGACTTTCCCCAGGCTCTTCACTGGTTGTTCTGACACTGACGGAATTAGGACTCCATCCAAGCAGAAACGGAACTTCTCCACCACTTTTTCTTTCCTCAGAACAAGGGACCTTGATTTAGCTGTCTTAAACACCATTCTTGCCCAAGCCATAAGCCTCTCGAGCCCTTGGAGGAGCCAACAACATCCTGCCACTGATGTAGATGTGACAGTCAAATCATCCATGAAGGCACGAATTGGTGGTTGGCGTGTGCCTGATCTGGATAGTGGACCCCGACATTCTGCTTCAGCTGCTTTGACCAGCATGTTCATCGCAAGGGCAAACAGCACCCCGGATATGGTACAGACAAAAACTGCTGTAGTAATCCTGTACCAGATCTCTGATCTTCTCTGGAGCGTGATATGTCAACAGGGCCATTGCCACCAACTTGTGCGGAATGAATCCATAGGCATTAGCAAGATCAAGCCAAATGACTGACAGATCTCCTTGATTTTCTCTTGCCTCTCGAATCAACTGGGAAACAACTCCTGTATGCCCTAAGCAGCCTGGCATGCCTGGAAAAACTAACAAAAACAAGAGGAAAAATAAAATATCACTGAGTTTTCTGCAGAAATATACGATTGTCCAGAAAAAAAATTATAGTAAGGAGTGCTCGTCATAGCTATAAAATTGCCGTCCTTATTCAGACTTTTTTACATGGTCCAAGAAAGGTTTCCAGGATTTGAAAAAGTTCTGGGTTGAACCCTTTATAGCATATCGGAGGTGTTCCAATTTAAGACAGGAGTGTATGTCATCCACCCATTGCTTGTGAGAAGGGGGTCTTGAGTTTTTCCAAGATATAAGGATGTGACGTCGGGCCAAAAGCGTAGAGAATGCCAGAGCTGAAGCTTGTATTGCAGTGACCTTGCAGTTTTGAGGAGTGACTCCAAATAATGCTGCAAGTGGGTTCGGTAGGATCTTTATATTTCATGCTTTTGCTAGGGAGTCGAAAATCATCCCCCAGAAGGCGTGGAGACTCTTGCACCCCCAGAACATGTGTGTGAGGGTTCCCATTTCACACCTGCATCTTGGACACGTGTCGTCTGTCCCTGGGAAGATCCAGTTTACTGCTTGATATGTGAAGCCTATGTACAACTTTAAATTGTATCAAACCATGTCTTATACAGATTGAGGATTTGTGGATAAACTTAGTTATCTGCTGCCACTGTGTTCCAGTTATCTCCAATCCCAATTCCTTTTGCCATTGTTTTTTCGTAATCTCTAAAGAGGGCACTGCAGCCATGTTAAACATGTGGTATAAGTAAGAAATTACCCCTTTTTTTTGAAGGATCTAGAGTTAGGCATTCATCTATCCAACTACCTGGAGGAGTCTGAAGAGATGGGGAAAAGTGTTTTTTAACAAAACTACGCACCTGGAGGTATCTAAAGAAGTCAGACGAGGGCAACTTAAAATTTTCCCGTAGTTGTTCAAAGGACAAAAAATGTCCCTCGGTAAAAAGTTTTTTCAGAATGTCAATCCCTTTATTTGCCCAGACTTGAAATGTGGAATCAATGAAGGAGGGAGGGAAAAGTATATTTGTAACTATCGGAGCTGAGAGTAAACCTTGTTTGTGTTTAAAGTGAATTCTGAATTGTTGCCATATCTTAAGTGATCCTAAAATATTCTTAAAAACTTTCGGTCCACAAGATCAACGTGTTTACCTTCAGTCTCTGATTCTCCAAAATCTCTGAGAGTGTGAACGTATGGTCACAGGAGGACAAATATTTTTTGGCAAAACTAAAAAATTTTTTTATCAACTTTAAGATTTTTTTATTTATTTAGATGTTTTAAAAAAATCTTAATGCATTAGGCATCACAGGATGAACTGCTATGCTTGTAGGTATTGTGTTGTTCTGCTTAATGTTGTGTCGCAGTCAAAGATTATTGTATATTTTAGACCAAATTGATGTTGACTGACTCCAATTCTCTCCTGCTTGAGATTTTTAAAGGGGTGCCACAGGACTCAATTCTAGACCCCATTTTTTTTTTTTCAACAATAAATTGTAGGATAATCTGCCACATGCTAAATAGATTTATACCAATGACACCACATTGAACTGCTGCTTTTCCTTCATTTGCAAACATTTGAGATGTTACAGTCTGCTTTTACTGTGGTTCAGTTCCTGAAACTGTTATTAAACGTAGGTAAAATCAAAGTTATGAGATTTTAATTCACATATTTTTAAGGAAACTAAGATTACACTCATACCAACTTACTGTGAGTTTATCATGTTTCTATATTTACAATTTATTTTCATTTTGCAAAAGCTTTCTGTTAAAAAAAACCTCCCCAACTTGCTCTTCAAGTCAAAGGCTTGTTTTTTAAATTTTAATAAATTCTGCTTCTTTCTTGGAGTTTGTCCAACTTTTAGCTTTATATCATTTTAGAGATGTTTAGTAAAAAAATATCATTATCATTCATCATATATGAATACTCCAGTTAAAATCTTTACTGTTTTATACTGCAGCTGCTGTTACCCTTATGGCCGCTAGATGTCGCTAAAGACAAACAATTAGACTTTCTGTCATATTATTTTATTTTCAAGGCTGGAAAATTTGATTCTGAATGTGATAGTTAATTTTAATTAGTACATCTTTTTTTATGATGATTCAGATCACGATTCAGAAGATGATTTATTAAAGATCAAAGCCGTTTTTGAAATCAGCAAAATGGTTTGGTGGTCAAAAGCTCATTTCAAGAAAAAACACTTTGCCAACAAGTAGTGTGAGTTTTCTGTGTTTTTATTTTTTTATTTTCCATCTTTTTTATCTAATTTCTGTCATTTATCTCAGTCTTGTCTGTGTTTTATGGTTTTTGAAAATGACTGTTTCTGTTTTTCCAGTAATTTAATCATGCGGTCAAATTTGGTCACATTTCTTGTCTTATTTTTGTAATTGTTTTTCCTATTTTTGTTTTTTTAATTTAATTTTTGAACTGCCAGTTAATTGCTGCTACCCAAGATGCAATAAAGCCCAGAATAGTGTAGCTCAATGACACCCAAGGGATGGGTTGCACGGTGGTGTAGTGGTTAGCACCCTAGTTTTAAATCCCGGAAAGGGACCTTTCTGTGTGGAGTTTGCATGTTCTTCTCGTGCACGCGTGGATTTCATCCCACAGTGCAAAAAACATGTTTCATAGGTTAATTGATGTCCTTAAATTGCCCTGACATGTTAATGTGAGACATTCTGACCCTGTGATCTTCCCGCTTAGCTGAAAATCAAGGTTCATTAGAGAGAACAGCTTGTTTTCAATGACCTTTTTCAAATTTTGTTAAAAAAACACACTAAATCCTGCTATGATCAATGCTTTGCAGAGTCCTTTGCAACAAATTCTAGATATAAAAGCGTAATATTATGCAGCAGTCCAAGCGGAACTTCAAATCCTAGTTGTATAAGTAAAAACTTACAGTGAAAGAATTCACAGACATGTAAGAAAAGCAAAACCCTTCATATCAGCAGCTCACCTCATCAGGGTTTTCTTTCATTTGTCTGATATTATGTTGTTTCATTTTGTGTTTTTTTTCTGTTCTGACATCACTTTTTGATTTTATTTCATCATCATCCTCACCGTGTTGGGTCCTGCAGGGATCAGGAGGAAGGGAAACCTCCCTCGGCGTTGTGAGTATCTGTGCAGCTGTCCCAAACCTCACCTGTTTTAACTGCTTCCCCTGAAAACTGCTCCTTTCCGTCCCCTTGGCCGCCCTGCGTCAGCTGACTGTCTGTGTTACCTGGACAGGTGGAATCCACTCTCAGGGTTCAGTCAGTTGGTCAATAACGTTGCTGCCAATGTGTCCGAGGTTCTGCAGGTTAAAAGTCCAACTGACAGCGAGTCGCAGACGTGAGTAAAAACTAGGAGTTGGATTGAGCTCAGGATGGTTTTGGCTGAGCCCAAAAACAAAGAAAGTCATAAAATTTAGACTTGATCAAAAACTGAGTTGGGTTTATTCATGGAGATGCACATAAAGGGGTTCATGGATTCGGTTTTCTCTATACAAAACCAGAAAATAATAAATATCAGCCTTTTTTTTTTTTTTAAATCTGCCTTCAAAAACCATTAATTTTGACAAAATAATCCCACGTTTTGTGTAGTTCCTGCAAAATTACCAAAAAAATAGTTGAGACCGGTCTGCCTCTTCAATCAGCCTAATCTGTATAATCTGACGTTTACATTTCTGATAATCTCTTTGCTCTTCCACAGGAAGTTACATCAGCAGTTTGAGATGTACAAAGACCAGGTGAAAAAGTTGGGGGAGGAGCCTCCGGTGGCTCAGACGGCGAGGGCGGAGTCTCCCACCTGCGGCATCTGTCACAAGACCAAGTTTGCAGACGGCTGCGGCAGGGCCTGCTGTTACTGTCAGAGCCGCTTCTGCGCCCGCTGTGGGGGGCGTGTCTCTCTGAGAGCCAACAAGGTTTTTAATTAAATTACTTCTTCAAAAAAATCAGTGCATGGGTTTTCTGCCCAAAAGCTTTAAAGGTAAATTAAAATTTCACTGATTGTTTCATTGATAATGAAGAAGCAACATATAAGAAACTTTTAGGACTTAAAAAAAAAGGATTTATAAATCCTTTTGCTCAAATTACCTGCAGTTTTTGGTATTTTGTCCTTTACTTTTATTCAATAAATTGCTTGGTGGATTGGCTCCAGCAACCCGTGACCCAAAAGTGATGAGGAAGGTTCAGAAAATGGATGGATGGTTGGGCTTTTTGGTAGATAACTGAAAGCTCAATGTGTTTGTCAAACAGAAGGTCATCTTAGCTGGACTGAGTGGCCCCTCCCCCTGTTTGTCAGAACAACCATTCTTGCTCAAATACTGTTTTTTCAACTTGTTCTTAATAGTCCCCATTTTTTCCACGATTTTTTTCTCTTGTAGTTCAAGTCATAAATCAACCAATCAGATGCCTCAATAAACATAGGTGGAGCCTGCTGACCCCCCAAGGTTCAAAACGTTTGATTGAGAGATTTTTGTGTTGCCCATTTTCAAGGCAAGGCAAGTTTATTTGTATAGCACAATTCGTACACAAAGTAATTCAAGGTGCTTCACAAAACAGAAAAATGCATTAAAATCACAATACATCATATAAATAATCAACATAAAATTTACTTTAAAAGAAAAGAAAATAAATAAATAAATAAATAAATAAAAAATAATAATAATAAAAAATAAATAAATAAATAAAAATAAAAAAAAGATTTAAAAAGAAAGGAAGGAAAGAAAGAAAAGTGCAGATAGGACCTTTCAGTCAAGTGGTAGGGGTGTGGCTTTCTAACAAGCTCACTCCTGATTGGCGAGAGCGTTTGCCATAGAAGCTATGACTTAGACCGGCTTAGACCAATCACTGCTTACTGACGATGTCTGGCTCCAACATGGCGACTGAAATGACATCATTTCGTAGAGGAAGCCATTTTCTATGGGTAAAGTCAAACTCACTTATAAAGCCAATGAGTTGGACTAGGGGTGTAGGGAAAAATCGATTCAGCGATATATCATAATATTTAATTTCACATATCTCGATACGTTGTCAGACTCTTGCCGATACACACCATTCAGTTAGACACCAGATGGAGCCCCACCCACATTGAGTAAGAAGCATTTATAGCTCAGTAGGATAGTTTCTCTTCATCTGTGTGACAAAGGAAAACTGATTGTTTTGTATACAGATTTAAAAAAAATAGTTTACTACAATGTGAATGAAAGTGGGAGATTTTTCAGAACTATTTTTTAAAATTCAAGGTCTCCTTTTTTTTTTCCGGAAGCCCCAAACGACTTTTTAGAATTTTATTTTTTTTCAGTTTTCTCGTGAGAACAGCATATAGTGTCACGTTATCACGAAAAAAACAATTCTCATTATTTCTCGTTTCTTTAATAGTATCATCACAAGGATGTTTTCTCATGCGATAATTTGATAGTCGATGTCGTCATCACGAGAAAAACAAAAGCAAGGCCGGCCGCAGTTTGTACTAAAAACTTAAAAAAAACAAACCTAAATACTACTAAATACTTAAAACTGTATTCTTAGGTTCTATAAATGTCCAATAAACCAAGAAAAGACAAGCATTTGCTGTCAATGCTTTATAAAATAAAAATTTTGCATCGAGTCAAACTTGTTTATTGTCTCTGCTTGAAGGTCTAAAGATAAAAAACTGGATAATTATTCATTTTTTGTAGCTTTTTGTGTGTGTTTTTGCTGGGTAACACAAAATAACCAAACCCTTCCCTGTTTCAGGTGATGTGGGTGTGCAACGTTTGCAGAAAGCAGCAGGAGATCCTCACTCGGTCAGGGGAGTTTTACTCCAGCAGCTCACTGCTGTCTGTCGATCATGGCTCCCACGGGGCTCCCCACCCACAAACCCAGGGGCCTCCAGGGGCCAAGGCATCCCTCAGTAATGGAGCCATGGAGCAGTGAGTACTCTGAATTATTTAATAAAAAATGTAAGAAAATGCTCAAACAGGAAATTTTATTAGATCAATTTCTGGCCAAACGTTAACATTTAAAAGCATAATCAGATTTTAAAATAATTTTACTAGACACATAATATCTGACATTTATGAAATGATAGTAAGAGTTGCAAAATTAAAACTGATTTAACCCTCAGTTGTGTCTGCAGGCAGAATCAATGTCAACAAAACCTTAGAGGGGTATTTTCGGCATGCACTGGTCCTAATTAGATCACAAACATGTACACACAACACACACACCAGTCGCACCACACAATTCACATGGTGTACAGGCACCCGCAGTAATCAGATTAACAGAATAATAATCCAGCAGCTCACAAGGGATTACCGCTGTTGCCAAATACGGCATGCTAACACACAAGGCTAACAGCAATGGATGTCACTTCCTGTGCGGGAGAGACCGTAGCTGAGGGAGTGGCTTCATGCAGTGTGGGCGGGGCATTCTCTGTGTTCCAGCTGCCTGTAATAAACCTGCTGAGTGTGTGCATTAATGTGTGCCAATGTGCCGCGTGTTGAACCACCATGAAGCTGCAAACCTTTAAGATGACACGAAAACAGTAAGACGCACATTTTTTTGTTTTGTCTCTGTCAAAAGAATTTTAATTTAGTGAAACATCAGTGGAGTGTGTTCATGTGTCGTAATGCATTTTGACTGGGTCTTAGCACAAACACATGTAGGATGCTGCAAAATCTCTTCTGTATTTAAGGTTTGCATTTCATGAGGCGGCACATTAAAGACGGTTGGGTTTAAAATGAGCAATTAGCTGGCAATTAGTTATTTTTCCCACTTATTATTGAACTTCAAAGTGTTAGTTTTTCCAAAGAAAAATTACATTTTGATTGCAAAACTAACTGTATTCACAAAACGATGTCATAACTTAATAACTTTCAATGTTTACCTTTGTTTTCAAACATTGTAAACAGTTCAACATCCACAGGAGGCAAGATGAGGTTCAGTGTTTTGCCCAATGACACTTTGGAATTGAACCGGCAGTGTTGTGATTAGAGGTCAATCGCTGCCCCACTATTACAACAGTAATGGAAACTTTTTCTAGTATTGTCATTCTAGTGCATATGAGATTGTAGATTTTCTCTATTAATACCAACAATGATTGGCTTTGTTTTATTTAAACTAATAGACCGTTTATTCATCCATGATTAGTACATTATTCACATCATTTATAAGATCTGTTTGATTAACACTTTAAGAAAATTCAGATATAAGTGTTTTCTTGTTAAATATTTACTGTTTGCTGTTATTTATTGGGATTATTATTAGATCAGTAAAAGTAAAATATGACTAAATGAGTTTGATGCACCAATTAACTTGTGCGATTTACACTCATATTTCTATGTAGAGATTTGTTTTAGTATTAATTTATGTTTAAAATCTTTTTATTTGGCTTTTCTAGGACATAAAGACATACATAGTGAAAAGTCACAATAGCAAACAGCAGGACTTGACAGAACTAAAAATAATAAAAATAGAAATAAAAAAAATACAGCCAACAGCACCAAAACAAAACAAAAAACATGAAACAACCCTTAGCCTCCCCCCTTCCATTCTGTCACTGCCTGCTCTCTTTGGTTGGGTACCAACCACCGCAAGATGAGTTTGAAGCCGGTCTATGTTCGACACGGTAATGCAGTCTGGTTGCCTCGTTCCCAAATCTGCTGAAATGTCTCCAGATAAGGGCCCCACATCTCCTGAAAGTTCCGGCTCTTGTGATTGAGTGAGAACCTAATCTTCTTGAGTTGCAGACTAGACATGGTATCTGCCAACCATTGCTTGTGAGTTCAGGGTGCAGCATCCTTCCACCTAACCAGGACTGCACGCCTGGCCAAGAGGGAGGCAAAAGACAAGAGTTTGTCGTTTTTCTCGGGTTAGAGTCACTCCCTCTCCAGTGATCCCAAACAGAGCAGTCAGAGGGTTTGGCTGCAATGAGACTTTGAGGATCCAGGATAAAGTCTGAAACACCTCCATCCAGAACCCGCTGAGAGACGGACAAGACCAGTTCATGTGAATAAGTGTGGCTACCCCAGTTTTGCGTTTATTACAGTAGGGACTGATATTTTGGTATATGTGAGATAGTTTAGACTTACAGATGTGTGACCTGTGTGCAACTTTAAATTGGATTAGACAGTGGCGAGCATTGAGAGATGAAGAGTTCACTTGTCTAAGTATTAAATTCCAGGTTTGTGGAGATATGGACATGTTCAAATCCCTCTCCCATGCTGTTCTAAGATGGGCCACACAGTGAGTTTTTAGGTTTGCCAGTCGTTTGTATAGAACTGAAATAAGTCTTTGTGGGACGGGTTTAACGAAAGGACGGTCTCAACACCTGTTTCGTCTGGGACAGTGGCGATGCCAGGCCTGAGACAGAGAAGATGCTGTCTAATTTGCAGGTATCTGAAAAAATCTGATTTTACAAGACCAAATGTTCTGCTTAGGTGCTCAAAAGAGGCCAGGGTGTCATCCACAAACAGATCTTTAAATCTTCGAATGCCCTTCTTGTGCCACTCCCGACAACCCAAGTCGTGAAGGGAGGGTATGAAAAGATGATTTGAAGCAATAGGGCTCAAGAGTTAGAATAGTATTAATTTATATAAAGAATAAGAATCAAAGTCATATGAAATAAACAAACACAAAAAACTTTCTTTTGCCCCAAATGTCAGAAACAATGAGCTCTTTTACTGACTTAAGTATTATGTATTATTGAATATTTAGGACAAATTTAGGAAAAAGGCGTGGCCCGTATCTGATAAGCCCCTCCTCCACTCTCTAATGTCGTGTTTGTTGTCTTCGACAGGAGGCGGAGCCCCTCTGGTTTGTATTTTGATGCTACGGCAGACAGGATGCCTCGCTCTCCCTCTGACCACGGCCTGGACCGCCGTGCTCGCTTACCGCACAGCTACCATGGCAACGGGGAGGAGGAGCTGCGAGCGAGCCGACGACCCATCAGAGATGGACGAGGCCGCTGGCACTCACAGGTGGGAGGAAGTCGTCGTTTTGCATCTAGATGTGTTTAATGTGTTGTTTTTGAGTTTAGGAAACAACTTTACCTTTTCTGGACTAGGACCACCCCCTGGACCAGGTTCTGGTCGACCGCGAGCTGCGGCGGCGGCAGGAGGAGGAGTTCCAGGCTCGCTACCGCAGCGATCCAAACTTAGCTCGATACCCAGTGAAGCCGCAGCCGAGCGAGGAGACCATGAGGATGCTGGCTCAGGTCGGCCGGGTGCGCCACCAGCGCCGCCACAGTGACGTCTCCTTAGCCACTGCTGAGCCCGAACACCTGGCTCTGAGGCACATAGGTAGGACAGGAACCCCCCCCCCCTCTATTCCACTCCCGGTCTGAGCCGCTGTTCCTCTCTCAGCCCCCCGTCAGAATCGGCCTCAGGGGCTGCTTGGCTCTGGATGTCAGAGGTCATTCTCTGTGGACCGGACAGTCAACCACATGAGCCCTACGTCCCCCCGCCGCAGCCCGCTGCCGCAGCAACACCTCGATCCCAGCTCCGCCCTCAAGAGGAAGCCGGCCGGAGACAACATGGCACAGAGAGGGTGCATGATGGGAAAGATGCACGTGATCGGCAGCTTCAGCAGCTCGGAGGAGGAGCTCGTGACGCCCGACTACACCAGCTGCGATGAACACGACAGTAAGTCGCCTCAACCTGACCAACCTGACGGATGCAGATTCTCATAAATAAATGGTTCTATTTATTCCAGCTTAACTACGAGCGATCTGTAAGGAGAAAAAAGGGAACTGAATAGGGCGGGGGTCGGCAACCCGCGGCTCCTTAGCGCTGCCCCAGTGGCTCCCTGGAGCATTTTCCAAAATGTTTGAAAATGTAAAAAGATGGGAGAGAGAAATATATTTTTTGTTTTAATATGGTTTCTGTAGGAGGAAAAACAAGACACAAATATTCTTAATGTTTTCCAATGTTGTAAGAGCGTGTAGAATTTAAATTGTTACACTAACTTGCAGCAGGTACGTCACCTTCAGCTGGACAACAGGAGCCAAGCTACCTATAAGTTAGACTGTCGATAAACTAACTGTGCTGAGAACAGTCCATGTCCTTGACATCCCACTATTCTGCAGTAGCTCAGAGAGGAGGAGGTGGAAAGACACACAACACACTGAACATTGCACAGCAGTCATCAACCTCTCCCCCTTCCACACTCATGGTGCAACAAAAAGAAACAAACATAACAGGAAGAATAAACTAAGGTGGAACAACAAAACCGCCATATGAAAAGAAACAGTAGGCAAACAGAAACGTTCATGCTGAGCCCTAATCAGATCAGGGGATGGCGTCCCACAATCCCCTGCTGCTAACAGACCTAAAATGCACATGACCGACACTACAATGTTGTAGCGACCTAAAGGTTAGCCCCTCCTTCAGCCCCTAAGGCTCATGGGAAGTGGGGAGTTTTGGGGTAAAATCTTGAGTAAGAGTGTTGTGAACTGAAGTGAGGTCCATGCTGTTTGAGCTGTTTGTCTACTGCAATAAGTTCTGTGCATTGCGTGACGAAGATGAAATCGAATAATCTGATCTCTTGCACATAACACAGAATAATGGCTGTACAGGAGTGACATTTTGTGTCACTTTGTTGTCTGTTTAGAACAGGAGAAAATATTCCTGAAAAGCAGAGACCTAAATTACCTGTAACTGTAAGGTACTGAGTGGCTGGAAAAGCTGCACTTTTTGGTGGATGTGACTGTGACAAACCTCCTGAACGAGCTGAATGAAAGTCTGCAGGCGCCGCAAATGCTAGAAGCTGTTTTGTCATTGGAGCGCAGCTGACTGTCATGGGGCACGCACGTTCCATTTTATTGTTTTGTGTTCGAATCCTCAAAATAAAAATGACATAAAAATCGCATTTCTTTATTACATTTCTTTAATTTTGTCAAAGCAATGAAACACAATTCATTGATATTGTAATGAAGTTAAACTTGTACAACAGAGCAGTCACGTGACGCGTCGTTCTCCCAGAATGCACTGCAGGGGAAATAAACATTTAATCATTAATGCTCATTATGTATTTGTAGCAACTTAGTCATTTTGATAGTAGGCTAATATAGATACATATTGCATGTGTTGCCTTCATTATAAGGCTTAAATAGGGTTTTTAATATTTTGCAGCTCCAGACGTATTTGTTTTTTGTTTTTTTCATCCACTTTGGTTCTTTGAACATTTTGGGTTGCCGACCCCTGGAATAGGGGAAAGTTTTGACAAAAAACAGGATTGTGAAGTGAGAGAACTGGTGCCACGCTGCTACAGAGGATTCAGGAAAACAGTTCTAAACTGGAATAATAATAAACATAAAACCTAGTTTATGTTTTCTTTTATTAATTTATTTTCAGTAAGTTTCTTTTATGATTTATTCAAAAAAAGTTCCTTGATGAAAGTTGACGTGATGAAAACTCAGCCAAATCTGCTTTGATGAAAAACAATTAAAATAAAGCAGAAATTACGCTTCAGGGACATAAAATTAGGTCATTTAGTTGCGTTTCAGCATTTTACATTGATCTGACGACAAAGGAAGCAGCTGAAAAGTTACAGAGGTCATTTAAAAGGAAATATAGGAATATCAATTTCTGTTTAATTTTATTCATGTCCTCCATCATCAGGAAAATGTCCCAAAAACGTCTTAAAAACACGATTTTCATTGGAGTTGATCTATCTAGTGGTAGTGGGAGTGGTATCTAAGAGAAATCTTAACCTTTAGCTAGATAATTAGTTTAATAAGTAAAAGCCTGAGAATCGTTTTACTATCATCATTTTATTATTTATAATTTATTTAGGATACATTAATAGACAAACAATTTCACTTTTTGGCCCAAAGAAAGAATAATTCATTATTTGAAAAAAATCTAAATTTGTTGAAGTTAAGATTAATGTTATGTTATGATGTAATTTGGCTTTGCTGAGAATTTAAGTTCTATTTTTTAATTTTTTATATTTGAACAGTAAATATCAAAGGAGGCTTTGACCTCTGAAGCTGTAATTTTAAATTGTGCAAATATGATTGTTTTTTGTCATTGTGGTACATCAATCAATCAATACATCAATCAGTGCATCATTCATACACAAAAACAATCATTTCCAGTGACAACATTTATCACTACAAAAAAAATAATACATAAAATACAACCATTAATTTGTAGTTGAATAAAAACTCAATAAAAACATATACATTACAAGTGTGTTAAATGACTAAAACCAGAATAAATAGTAAAAAATGTACCTACAAATGATCATGAGCACAATAAAGTGGATTTCTAAAAGGTAAAAAGTTTTCCAGGTAACATTCTCTGCTTTAAGGGGTAATAAAAGAAAGAGAGAGTTGGATCTCAGTTCTTTTTCTCTCCTTTCTAAATTAGCTCAGTGAGATAATCTTCTTAGAGCAGAAGCTGGCTTCACCTCCAACCAGATTCACCTGCACTTCCTCCTTCTCACTCCAGAGGGCTCCACTGTGAACTCAAACCTTCTAAAACCAGCAGGACCTCATTTTGGGAGCTCCTTAAAGTTCTTTATGGCTGGTTTCAGTCCAGCCACAGTTCTCTGGATTTGGTTGTTCCCATAACAACCATAAACTTGAACTGATTTTTTTAAAGATTGCTTATTGACCTGACGGCGGCCCAACTCTGCTCCTGCAGAGATGCATTTCTCCTGGTCTTCCACCTGGATCAGACGTGTTCTCTCAGAACCTGGAACCGTCTGATCCAGAATACCATCAGGGAATCAGTCCTGGGATATCTTGAAGTGCTGTTGTTGGGCCTCCATCGTTTTTGTCTGATGTTGCCATCTTTCCTGAAGGGTTCTGTTGCTGTGTTTGTTGTCTTCGTGTGGTTCTAAAACTCCAAACATTCTCCTCGCACTTGTGATATTATTATTAAGTTCTGGCTTTACAACAGAGTTCTGAGATGAGAGGTTCTCGAAGGGAAATCATTGTGGGTTCTGGAGTTACGTTCTCCAAAACTCAGATCTGTGGTGGTTCTGTCTGTACGTTTTTTGGATCATTTGCTTGAGCGGGTTCTGTCAGACGTGCTGCAGCTGACGCGGGTTTTCCGTCAGGAAGTCAGGAATCATGCTGACGACTTAAGCTGCTGCTTCAGTGTCACAGGGTCAGAGATTATGAGCTCTGATTGGCTCAGAGGGCTCCTGGGCACTCCCCTTTTGTTCACAGCAGAAGTTCTGTGGTGGCCTGAAGACGTTTCGCTGACGGGGCTTCATCCAGCCGGAAAACCGGGGGAAATGATGCCGCCGTTCCAGGCATGGTTGAGTCACCTGGGCTTCGGGTCTGGCTCGTCTTGACCATCAAATCACCGCCACTGCTCTCCTTCAATTGGATTAGGAGAGAAGAGTGTGGATTATCAGGAGTCGCACGGTGCAGGAAGCAGCACCATCCCTCAGCAATATCTCTGTGGACTCACTGAGGCCGGACGCGCCCCTCACCTGGAGTCTTGGTGGTTTCCTGCTAGGATGCAGGATTTCTGGGAAATTCTGATTTGTCATTATTATTTTTTGCAGTGAAAAATTAGATATTGAATTTGAGGAGATTCCAGCTTAAGCATCTGTCCTGATGGAAACGTGAAAACCCCACACCAACAGCTGGTTCTGTTGCTGTCCGATCAGCAGCAGGATGATGGACTTTGGGGCTGGAAACGGGTAATCTTGTTACAGAGACTATGAACTACCTTTCAACCTGCAAGCAGAGCTCAGAGCAAACCAAACTCCTCGATTTGGTGAGAGGGAAAGCCGAGAATCTCCTCCTCCTCCCCTCAGTCCTGCTCTGATTTTTCATGGCGTCCATGCCCACCTGTGAGTACCGCCGAAGGTGCAAAGGAAACCTATCGGGAAGTTCAGAGCATTTATTCTCTGAATGTTGATAATAGATCTGAATGTGTTCATATTTGATTGACAGGAAGTCTCACAGGTCACCTGCAGATTCAGATGCTCACTTCAGGTCTCACAGTTGTTTTTGTGTGACTCTTTTAGGTGCAGATTTTATAGAAATTTAAAAGACCCACTCCCATCATCCGTTGATGTGTTGTCGAAGCGTTCCCAGTGGTTTTCTAATTACGGTTTTGCCGTTTTTAGCCAAAAAAAAAACAAAACGGTGTCGTTTTCTAGGTAATAGTGTTTTTCCAGACTGGCAGGAGTTCATTAGAAGTCCACCTCTAAGTTGTGGGCGGGACCGTTCCTCTCCCCATTACTGAGAGCTCTTTGTTTACATGCTCTCCTGCTAGCTTACAGCCCCTCACACCCCCAACCTAACATTAGCGTTGCAACAAAACTGGTGAGCAATATCGAAGCTATCCAGCTGTGCGTTTTGATCCAGATGTCAGCTCAGACGAGGAAACAAAGATGTTCATGAATCTATTAGTCTGCAAGTGGATACATCAGAATGGAGCAGAGTGGGGAGTCGGTGGCCCCCCCCAGCAGATTTTCAACGTCCCAAATACACAATTATTATTGGAGTGGGTCTTTAAATAACCGGTTAAATAACAGGTTATAAAAATGAAAACTTTTTTTTTTAATATCATCATTTATTATCTTTAGTTTTTCTAAATAAAACGTATTTGCAACTTTTTCGAGTTTCAATGAGTTGAAAGTTTATTCACTATTTTAACGCTTCCTTTTTTTCCTTTTACTTACAGCGGCAATTACATGGTACGTCTGTTGTAGCTAATGGGTACTTACATGGTACATGCTGTGTATTTATATAGTACTATTTGCTTCATACTGATATGGTACCTACCACGAATTTAAATTGTACCTTCCTGGTATTCAATTTGGGACATATTTTTGGAGCAATACACATTTTTTTGGGTTATACTGGTTTCATTTGAACCTTTATTCTGAGTTAAAATAACCCTTAAAAAAGTTAGTCCCCCCCTTTTTGTGTACAACTAGATCAAAATAAATACTTGGCAAGTACCCTGTAAGTACCCATAAGGTACAAGAAAAGTACCATAGAAATACCACTTAACTACCTTGTAAGTACCCATAAGGTACAACAAAAGTACTATAGAAATACCACTTAAATACCTTGTAAGTACCCATAAGGTATAACAAAGGTACCATATAAATACCACTTAAGTACCTTGTAAGTACCCATAAGGTACAATAAAAGTACCATATAAATACCACTGAAATACCTTGTAAGTACCCATAAGGTACAACAAAAGTACCATAGAAATACCACTCAAATACCCTGAGAGTACTCAGTAAGGACATAAAAAGTACCATAAAAAATACCACCTAAATACTCTGAAAGTACTCAATATGTCCAAAGAAATACCACTCAAATACCCTAAACATACTCAATATGTCCAAAGAAATACCACTTAAATACCTTGTAAGTACCCAGTAGGAACAAAAAACTACCATGTAAATACTACCTAAATCCCCTTGAAGTACTGTCCTGTTAAAGGAAGCCTTATTAATATGTTTTCTTTGTTTTCCTTCATTCTGTGTTTGGTCATTTTGCAAAGGTCATGCGGGTTTGTTCTAATATTTTTTCAGCAAACCTTTATTAATAATACATGTAATGACAGTGTAAAGTTTGATAGAATAATCTTCTTTAAATTGTTTGTGCCTGCCAGGAGACATGGAGAGCCAATGGTGGGACCACGGCTCCTGGCATGGCGAGCCTCCCCCCATGTCTTTGGTGCGTTCCTACCCCACACATCAGTACTATGGACACAAAAGCTGCATAAAGACAACAGAAATGAGAAAATATGAATTTTCTTTCCTGTTGTCGCTCATCAGCAGCCGGTCACATGGCAACCATCCAAAGATGGCGAGCGCCTGATCGGTCGAATCGTTCTAAACAAACGGATGAAGGACGGGACGGTTCCTGCGGATACAGGAGCGCTGCTGGGACTGAAGGTTCGACTCTTATTCCTTAAACGTTCCAGGTGTTTTTGGAATCAGCTGGAGTGCCTTGCTCATCAGTTGTGCCTCCTCAGGTTGTCGGGGGAAAGATGACGGAGTCTGGCCGCCTCTGTGCGTTCATCACGAAGGTGAAGAGAGGAAGTTTGGCCGACACCGTGGGACACCTGAGACCAGGTAAACTCCTGGAGGACTTTTGTGCTTCGATTTGTGCTTTTATTAATTTATTATCAATATTTATGTTACAAGCTGATTTTCTAATGTGGCACGTGGATGAATAATCAAATTAAATGCAAAATTAGAAATAGTGAGAATATAGAGTTTTTATGAGAGGAATAAAGCAATTTCAATAATGAGTGAAGGCTGTATGCATCTCCAAGACTGAACAATTACATATAAAAACATAAATAATGATGGTTTGTGACAGTCTGCATGGTTTCATGTACATTTTATGGAAGTTGTGAGTTTATTTTAAAAAACCTAAGGTGGCCGTCTTATTCCTGAGACAGGGCGACTTACTTTAAATTGTAACACTCGAGAGCAGCATTTTAATTATTAAAATTGTACTAATAATAAATATAAATATATAAGTACCAGGAAAAAAAATCCAATCTTTTTTTTTTATTCCACCAAAAACTGCCCCGCCCCTTCACATGTGGTATTATTGAAAAGCCCCTAAATAGGAGTTAATTTATTCAGCGGTTTGAAGATATATTTTGTTTAAAAATATCCTCTACAGAAGACACATTTGCTTTGCTGGTAATCAGGATGTTAAAGGATCCAGAATGCATTGAGGTGGTTTTTAAAACGCTTTAAGAGAGATTCAAACATCATTTTCTCACACAGACACCAAAAAGAAAAAAAAAAAAAACCAACTATCTTTGGGATTTACTGTAAAAAATGAAACAAATGTGGACAAAAGCAAATTTAGAGAAAATGCAGTGACTTATTTTCACTGGATGACTCTGCATTACAAAAAAGATTATGGGGTCTCACCAGCAAAAGTCAAGAAGTCACACAAATAACTTTTATCCTTTTTTCCCCTCTGTCAACCAATTTATAGAAACTTGTAGTTCTGCTATATGTTCTGTCTGAACCACCCAAAAACTGAGATAAAGCTGATTTTATTCCTCTTTTTGTATTATTTTATCAACTGTTAAACAGTAGTTTATGCCTCTAATTTATTAATCTTCTGTTTTTCATTATTACACTTTTAAAAGTCAGTTTTATCTACAGTTTTTATCATTTATTTTTCTCATTTTTAAACTGTTTTATTTTTACTTCTGACCTTTTGTCCAAATTACATTTTTAACAGAGATCCTGATCTTTAGCTGTTTAAATGAAGTTTAAAAAAAAGTATAAATGTTGCTTTACCTGATTTATTCCCTTAAAATTATGTTTTTTTTTTTTGTAAAAATTTGGCAGTTTGAACCCAAAAAAACAATTAATTTAAAGACTTCCTGTTGTAATTAAAAATTATTGCCAATATTTGCTTTTGTCTTTGATCGAAATATTCAGTCACATCTTTAGATTTTATTAGGTTTTTTATGACAAACACGAACTGAATTATGGGAAAAATCTCTGTTTGTCACTGTTTTGAAGCTAAATCCGGCTGATGGAGACAGTCGTAGAAATGTTTCCTTCGGGAAAAAAACCATCTGTGTTGCAGGGGATCAGGTTCTGGAGTGGAACGGCAGGGTTCTTCAGGGGGCCACGTTTAATGAGGTCTACAACATCATCATGGAATCCAAACCAGAACCGCAGGTGGAGCTGGTGGTGTGCCGACCCATTGGGTGGGTTTCACCTCCGATTTGACATTTCAGAGACCAAAAGGGTTGGTCTTATTTGACTGTTGTGTTTTTCAGAAATACGTCCAGACCAGCAGACAGCTCACACGTCCACCTGGACTCCAGTAAGTATTGCCCAGAACCTCCTAGATCCGTTCAAATTTAGAAAATCGCATTTATTCAACGCTTTTATTTCTGCGGTTGCGCTTCCTGTCTTCAGGTTCCAGCTCCTTTGACTCTCAAAAAGTTGGTCCATCCATCTCCGTCACGTCTCCCATGAGCCCCAGCGTTCTGTCCGGACAGGTCTCTGTAAGTTTACCCAGAATGCAGTGTACCACCGACGGTTCTCAGCTGTCTAATAACAGTGGTTTTGATGGCGGTGTGTGTTTTCAGGCTGTGAACAAGTGTCCTCTGGTTCCCAGAATTCAGGTAACCTGCAGACCAGAGTGGAGAGAGAGTCCCGCCTTAGCTTGTGCTGCAGTTTAGTCAACAGGATGCAGAGGAATGTAGGATGTTGGTAGTGCGAGGAGATTTAGACTTTTAGAAATCCTGTTTTCATGTTTTAGGGGGTCTGGTGATTACTTTATCTGCTAGACTAGAGCAGTAGTCCCCAACCAGGACACAGACCGGTACCACAGTTGGTATCAGGCCACAGAGAAAAAAAATCACAACCTGCATTTTGTCCCCTCATCTTATTTATAATCTGATTCTAAAGGAAGTTTTATTTTGAAAAACTACTTCCTCTCCACCCCATCGGACTCATTTTTGATGCATATTATGTCCCTCGCTAAATAAAAAAACCTCAGAGCTAGCAAAGTTAACCAAAAACCAACACACTTTTGAAAATCATGTTTTTTGAGTATTTAAATGAACAGAATTTAAAATTAAACCTAAAGTTAAAGTCCCAAATGTGTTCTCGGCATTTGTGTTTTCTCTGACTAAGTTTGAAGGCTTGCTGTCCTGCGGTAACCAGAGAGGGTAAAAATAAAAACAAGAATAAAATCAGGGGACGTTTTTTCAGGAGGCCCAAACAGGCTGGCTCCCCCATCCTGGGGCGGGTACTGTGGGGTGATTTGGTTCAGACGGGTTCTGAATTGCATTGTGCTGCTGTCAGACTTTTGCGCCGCACCTGTCTTCTTAAAAAGAAAAAAAGAAGAGTAGCAGCTGTTTTTTATTTTCATTTTGACGTTCATTCAACCAGGAAGTTTATTTTT
The DNA here is from genome assembly GCA_023969325.1 of Oryzias curvinotus. NCBI lineage: Eukaryota > Metazoa > Chordata > Actinopteri > Beloniformes > Adrianichthyidae > Oryzias > Oryzias curvinotus. The sequence goes on along the minus strand of CM043716.1, from coordinate 8,098,561 downwards.
CTTTCACATCGTGCTGCTGGACCTCAGATCGCGTCTGTACCGTTGATTTAACATTTAAAACTGACCTCGTCCACCGCGCGATTCGCATTCGGTGTGAACGCAGCTTAACTGTAACCCGTAAGTAAAAAGTTCAGCACTGACCAAAAGTTTTTGGAAGATTACGTGCGAATGGTAACTTTCTTTATGACATTTCATTTTATTTGCTGTTCAGGTGAATTCAACAATTTTCCCCATTTTTGAGATTGTTTGTTGTCTCCCCCCCCGTGTCAGAAGACACAGATTGTAGAAAGGGGGGATCGAGGGCGGGGCTACTCAGCTCAGCACCATTGGCCACGCCCACATAAAGGAGATTTAGGCAACAGAGGTAGTAAATAAACATGAAATATGGCTTTTAAAGACATTTAGGTTGTGGGATATTGATTAAAAACTAATCATAATTAAAAAGCCTTTATTCAAATTGTTGTTAATTGAGGGGTGAAGATAAAATGCAGTTTTAAAAAGTGCTTTTTTTTGTGACATAGAAAACACGCTGGGCGGGTCTACAAGGTCTTAAAAGGTCAAAAGATGATCAGAGGGGGACTTTAAGGGAAACAAGAGTCTAAAGAAAAAAAAAAAAAATGGACGCCCACTTCAGCCCCGAACAAGCCGGTCCGTGAAAATATTCTCTGACGTGATGAAACCGGTGTGTGGCCTGACGTGGGTTGGAGACCGCTGCCTTCGAGTCCTGCTTTGTTGTCAGGGATTCTTGTGTGGCTCATTTTCAAACTGTCCTATTCTGCTGTATTCCTTGCTTTGTTCAGAAGGGCTTTCTTCACCCTGGTGTTATTTGTGATCTTTTGTTTATTTCTAAGGCCTCTTTAGTGATCAGATCCGGTTTCTTCCTCTTCTCTGTACCTTTTTTCTTGCCTCCTCTGCAGAAAATCTGCTCTGATGTTCTGAGTTCTGGTCGTTCTTTTGCATCCACAGCTGTGTTGACCTTCTGGAAGTTTGCTTCACTTCTCCAGAGTTGTGATGATGATGATGTTTTTTTCTGTAGATAAAACTTTGGTACGACAAAGTCGGTCATCAGCTCATCGTCACCGTTCTCGGAGCCAAAGAACTTCCCGTTCGGGACGATGGACGGCCCCGAAACCCCTACGTGAAGATCTACTTCCTTCCTGACAGAAGGTAAACTGACAGCCAGGGCGAATTTTGGGTCAGAGCTTCTGTTCCCGGTTGATTCAAAGTCTTTCCGTCTGCAGTGATAAAAGCAAGCGGAGGACAAAGACGGTGAAGAAGTCACTGGAACCTCGCTGGAACCAGACGTTCATGTACTCCCCGGTGCACCGTCGAGAGTTCAGAGAGAGGATGCTGGAGTTGACCGTGTGGGACCAGGCCCGAGTCAGAGAGGAGGAGAGCCAGTTCCTGGGAGAAGTGAGGACATGAAGAGCTTTAGAGGTCAAACGTTTCCGTGGTGGATTTTCTGACTCTTTCTGCTGCTTTTTCGGTGCCGTCTCTCCGGATCAGGTCCTGATCGAGCTGGAATCGGCCCTGCTGGACGACCAGCCTCACTGGTACAAACTGCAGCTTCACGACGTTTCCTCTCTTCCGCTGCCCAACGCCTCGCCGTACCCGCAGAGGAGAGGCCTGCAGGCCGAGCCGTCGCAGAGCAGCAGGAGGCTCCAGAGTGAGTGACGGCACGTCGGGCAGCCCAACCATTCCACCCCATCGGCTGTTTTATTCCCTTTCAGTTCCGCATGTTCACTCTGTCGCCTTTTTCTTCTGTTTACGCTTTGCCAGGCAAATATTATAACTCAGGTAAATACACCTGTGTGTGTGTGTGAGTGGCTCATCTCTTGTGAAGATGTCAGCTGTGCCATCATCCTCATTTTTTCTTTTATTTGCCTATCCTTTCCAAACTTTTTTCTGTGACATCTCTGTTGAATCTCCATTTAATTTATTAATCAAAAGCAGAGAAATTACTAAATTATGTGAATTTAATCCATAATAGGGATTTTTTTAATCTGCTCACCAGAAAATGTATTTTTAATTTATTCAAATTAAGATTGAATCTTACTGGTTTGTGTAGAAATAGTTTATTTCTTTAAGAGGGATGGAACAACTTGTGTCCCACCTGACAGATGCAAAGTTTAACCTCTAGTCCTATTGTTTCTTGAGTCTCCAGAAGTTTCGATCGATTAAAACTAACATTTGTTTGCTTTGCTTGCTCTTGGATTGTGACCTGTAGCTTGGCTTTTTAGATAGTTTACTTTCTAGTAAAAGGGAAACTTTACATTACAGTATGTCCGTTCAATAAATAACTGTTCAAGTTGTTTTAGGAGCTAAAGAAAATGCAGAAGAAAAATTCAACCGTGCAAGAATTAAAAATGGAAAATGGCTAAAAATGTAGAATATAATATTATAGGTTTGTTGATCGAGACCCTGGAATAGAAGAGCTGAGGCAAGAAGGTAAAAAAATGGGGGAATCTGTCAATGAAAACATAAAGTATTTGCATTATTATTATAAAAAAGTACAAAATACTGAATGAAAATTATAGTTTACTTTTTTTCTATTTTGGGAAACTAGTAAATTAATACGAAAAACAGGGGCACGCTTAAATATTGTAGATTTCACTGCATTTAAGTTATAAATTAAATTTTTAAGGTAAAAAATGAAGCGTTCCACAGACGTTTTGTGTTAAAAAACCCATTTAGCATAAAGTTAATGTGCAAAATTCAGATTTAAGTTAATTGCAATTCATTTATGACTTGTTAAAGCTGTCATTTAAATTATTTCAAACCTAGCAAATTTCCACAAGTGCAATCATTTTTTCCTTTTTTTTTTAACCACTAATAGCTTTGTTTTGGGAAAAATACATACAAAGTTTTATATAAATTTGTGATTCCCTAAGAATGTATGTTTTATTCTTTAATTATAAAAAAATATACAGTTTATTTTTAGTGTATTGTTTTAATGACTTTAAGTGTTTTATATAGTTTTACCATGTGTGTTTCATCAGTTTTTTTTTCCCGAATGAAATCACAAATGCAGAGGGAGATATGAAATAAAAATAGAAATAAATTAGATGAAGGATCTGAAATCAGTCAAATTAACAGTTGGTACAAGAAAAGAGTCAGAGGTGAACAAAAAATGCGGAGCTGCGCTGAAAAACATGAGGCCAAAATAGAGAAAATCAATTTACAGACTAATGTCAAACCAAACGAAACACATGCAAACACCAAAAGTTGCCTCAAATCCAAATAATTTAAGCTCAATGTTCTCATCCTGAAATTAAGAGTATTTCAGGTAGGAAACTGTTTGAATGAATTCTGCTGATATTCAGGAAGTCCAAAACGTTATAAAGCTCTGCAATAGATCTAATAAAATAGGATCTGTGATTTCTGAAAGTAATGCACCAGTGTCTTATATTCTTTAGACAGTCTTAAGGTTCTCAGGAGGGAATCTGGAGAGTTTGGTGTTATAGAAAGATTGCAGATGGTTTTAAGTTGGGATAGATAGCAAACAGAAGTTTCCATGGTTGGTTAAGAGGTCAGTGAACGCATCACAGCTTCAATCAAAGTCTATCAGAAATATACGCTCATACATCAGACATAAAGCTGTTTTAGAACAGACTGAACTTGTCTAGACTGTTGGCATTGAAGACGAAGCTATCCGTTCCACGTTTGTAATCTGGTTGCTCCGTCTAACGGTTTGAGGTTTGCTGACCTTCCTTTAGGATTACAGACAAGCAGCTTACGGGCTTTAACATCTCCGCTCTGTGTCTCCACACCTCTCCCTCTGAAGGGTCCCAGAGAATCAGTGACAGCGAGTTCTCCGACTACGACTGCGAAGACGGCATCGGGGTAGTATCAGGTAAAGCCCACGCCGCCGCCTTTCAGTGGTGAGACGCCAAAAAACGTAAACAAAGAACATATGAAGACATCAATTTGTCTGTAAAACATTCTAACATGAGAAAGGTTTGAACATTATATCATATAAAAGCATTTTTGGGTTTTTCTAAATGATTTTTTAAATATAAAATTAAAGTGCAAGTAAATTATATCAATTAAAGCATGCTTTTAAATTGTCAGCTCTGAGAGGGATCTGTTGCTGATACAAACTGAGAACAGGAGCGAGTGAGTGTTCACCACAAATATGTTTTCAAAAGCCACCACACTGTTCATCTGCTCCACCCGCCACACCTACAAGCGTTCGTGAGGTTCAGCCTCATTTCCTGTGTATTGTTTGTTACAGAAGTCCCAGTACAGTGTTCCCCTGCTTATTCCTGGTTCTCATAGTGGGTATAGATAGGAGAGCAGAACCAGTGTTATCAAATGTTGTCTGTGAGAATGATTATAAAAATAATTCTTGTAGGCCTAAAGTTTAGTTTTAAATTTTTTCCACTTACTCCCATGTTATTTTTTAAAAACAAAAACTGAAAACCATGTTTGGCCTCACTTTTTGAGTCCATGCACCGATCCTTCTCCACAAAAAGCTCTATGATCTGCTGTAGTTGAAACATGGTCTCTTTTATTAAGACTTTAACAGATTCCTTTGCCTTTATTATCTTTGTTTTATTTTTGCTTAACCTGTTGTATATGGTTTATATTATGGTTTTTTGAATTTTTGCACACAGTATGGAGTTTTGTATTTGGTATTTTGTGCAATATTTGTTAATAAAGTTACAAAAAATAATAATAATAATAATAATAAAAAAAAGGCTGGAGACTTTCATGTAATTTCTGAATTACAAAAACAAAAAAAAATCAGTAGACATTATCTATCAGTGTAATTACAATAAAAGAAAGAAAATCATAAAAAAACAACAACAATGATCTGTTGTAAAAGTCTTCCTTATTTCCCTTTAGTGCAGGGGGGTCAAACTCATTTTCAAAGAGGGCCACATCATCATAGTGGCTGTCCTCCAAGGGCCAGATGTAACTTATACATGTAACTAAATGTAATGAAAAATAAATGTACTTCTGCTTAATGTTAAATAACTCATTACTTATTTATTATAACTTTTTAAAGTTACAATTACAGTTGCATAGAAAACATGTTTGCTTGTTACTTTAGCATAAATCCTTTTAAATTTGATTCTGTCAGGTTAGGTTATATGGACAATGTTTAAGTCTAAGTCTTAACTAATGTATAGTAGCCCAATCTGATATTTAAAGTCCAATTCCCCTTAGATATGAATAAATACACATCCAATTTTTATTTTAAGAAATTAAAACCTTTTATGCTCTCGCGGGCCACATAAAATGACATAGCGGGCCACATTTGGTCCCCGGGCCTTGAGTTTGACACATGTGCTTTAGTGTAAGGAGTTTTCCCTCAGACTGTTCTGTTTCTACGGCACCAGTGTAGCTACAAAGCAGCTGGCAGCTCATGTCTGCCCCCTGCTGGCGAGGCAAGCCTTTAATCTTATCGTATCATATCCTATCTCTAACAGGGATCAGTGGAAAATAATAACTACTTAATGTACATTTTACTTTTTTATCCCAATGACAGGTGAGGCCGGGCCTCACTTGAAGGTCACTGGATGGGACTCGGGTCTAAGTCTGAAGTCCGAATCCCCTTGTTTCAGAGTTGTCTGTAAATGACCAAAACATCTAGTTTTTTGTGTGAAAATGTGTTCTCAGAGGAGCAGCCGAAATGACGGAGCAGCCAGGAAAAGTTGCAAAAACCTGTAAAAAAAATAAGCCTTTAAACATTCTGTCCTCACAGATTCACTAATGATGATCAATTTAGTAAATATTTCCATCCAAACGATGGCATACACGTGGATTTATACAGAATGATTGTCTCTATAAAATGTTTTTTGCAGCATCACTTATAGCGGTTCTTCTATCTTTTATATTGCAGTTTGGTTTTCATTCCTGCAGAACATGAAATAATTGACCGTTTCTGTGCTTCTGTTTAAGAAGAGTTGTCTGCTAAATGTGGATCGGCTCTGGATTACGCAGCAGCCCTAACAGCAAATCCTCCACTTCTGTTTCTCTGTGTGTGCAGATTACAGACAGAATGGGCGGGACTTCCACAGCTCCACCCTGTCGGTGCCGGAGCAGATGATTTCCTCCAATCACTGCTCCCGATCCGATCTGGTCAGGATGAGGTCACGGTCGCCGAGCCAGCCGCCTCCTCAAAGGTAAGCGGCAGATGAAGCGCTGCGGAATCACGCCATGACTCAGGCCGAAGTTCCTGACAACAGCAAATCATTAATCTGATTAACAAAAACAATATTAGATCAATATTTGGTGAAACAACAGGAGGATAAACCAGACTAAACCTGAAATAAACTAGATTAAATTAGAGAATAAAGCACTGAATATTATTTTGAAAAATCACACAAAAATTAGGACTAATGAGGATTAAGGGCATGTAATTTAAGATTTCCTTTAGAAAAAAGAATACCCAAGAGCAAAAATAAGAAAAATATACTAAAAAACATTTAATTGTTAAGCAGAAAACTGGAAAAGTTAACAACAAAGTTAAATTCAGACGATGTGAGAATAAACTGTCAAACGGATATGCCATTCCATCCCTCAATAGTCAACGCAGCATTGCAAAAAACATACAAAGAGGCCAGGTGAGAATGGATGAGACGAGATTAAGTGAGATTACCGCAAGTGAGATGAGAGAGAGCTCGATGTGTTTGCATGAGATGAAATTAGATTATTTGGTTTACTACTGATCTTTACAATCCAATTTAATCCCATCCAACTTTATTTAACAATCACTTTGAAGACAAACTGGATTGCTTTGTTCATAAATATGTATGAAAAAAGACAAAAGGGCTAAATTTATGATACGTAGATACTTTTTATGTGTTATTTATTTAGCGTTTTTCACTCGTGTTTTTAAAATACGAAGTGGCATCTTCAGTTTGGCCTTTTCATATATCGCTATTCTACAAATCTTTCGTTCTGTTTTACCAAAGTGTTAATACTCTCTGTAACTCCTTCCTTCTTGTGACCCCTGACCTTTGGTTGCTAGCGGTAACCCGCTGTTGCCGTTGTACCGTGAGGATGCTGTACGGCTGCTGCGTGGCTCCAAGCTGAGCAGAACTTACTCTGATGTTTGTCAGTACAGCAGTCTGGACAGGTAACAGGGGCGTCACATGGCAGCACACCTGACCTGGGTCACCTGGACAGCAGCCAATCAGTCCGCACTTTCATTCTATTTAATAAAACGTCACCTTTGGTCACCTGGGAACTGTAAATAAGTCAGGAAACATGATTTAAGAACTTGTAACCGACACAAGCCCATTGAGACGACTATGGTTGCAATATTGGGCTATATAAATACAATTCAAGGATGAGGTGAAACCAGAACCCAGGTCAGGCAGGATGTTTGTGGACTGGGTGGAACAGAGGAACAATTGTAGCTGTATTTGGACAACCTTTTTGTGTTAAACAGTCAGTGTTTTGGTATGATTACTGGAGTCAACTCCATTGACTGTATCTGAGAACTGGACTGAGTGACGCCTCCCCCCTCGCATTCCAAAGAGGAAGTACCCGCTGGCTCCAAGAAGCCAAAATCTCATAGATTTCTATAGAGTCATTCTATTGGTCAGAATAGCCATTCTTCCTCTGATACTTTTAAAAAAATATTCTTGATAATCCTCATTTAATTTGTAGTTCAAGTTATAAACTGACCAATCGGAGGTCTCAAAAGTAGACGGAGGCTTCTGGCCCCCATGTCCAGCGTTCAAAACATTTGATTGACAGATTTCTTGTAGTCTGCTTTCAAATGGTAGGGGTGTGGCCTTCCAACAAGCCCACTCCTGATTGGGTAGAGTTGTTGCCATAGGAACATGGAGTCGGACTGACTTGGAGCGATCACTGGTTACTGACGTCGTTTGGCTCCAATATGGCGGCGTCCATGTACTGGAAAAAATGGCAACTGAATTGACTTAATTTGTTTGGAGTTGGAGTGAACTAAATAGATAGATAGATAGATAGATAGATAGATAGATAGATAGATAGATAGATAGATAGATAGATAGATAGATAGATAGATGACTTTATTAATACCACAACGGGGAAATTTCATTTATCTGTGGCAGCAAAAACAACATTCAGAAATAATCTATATGATACAACATCAAAAAAGAACATAAAAAATGACATTCATATTAAATTCATGAAAATTATTATTAAAAGTATTATCAAAAATGAGATTCATATTAAATAAATATTAAATAAATACAGCTGCAAAAATGTAAAAAAACATGTGGTCAACTGTAAAAAAAAAATCATAATTATTTAAATAATTAAATAATTAAGTAATAAAGTACACACTAAGAAAAAAAAATGGGTGCCCTCTATGGGTTCACCCATGGGTTCTATGGGTGACGTCCAGCTGGTCCAGCTCTTATATACAGTACAGTTAATGGGTAACACTAGTTTAAACTCTAGTTGGGTGGCTGCTATCAGTACTAGCTTTAGTTGAACTCCTCAGAGTTTTTGTGTCGCTTGTAGTTTTACAGAATTCAGTTTGTGTTGCAAGTTGCAGTAACTCTATAGCATAGATTATAGACCTGGTTGTATCACCTGCGTCTGTGTGTACTCAGGAGGTCACTAAGGCGAATGTCTGTCGGCAACTCGCTGGATTCCTATGACAGGTACTGCAGCAGGAAGCTGGTTCATGTCATGAGTCAGGACCAAGACGAGAACACAGATCTCCATCTTTGTTGTTTGTTTTTCTCTTTTGCGTAAGATACAATGGTTTACACAACAAATGGACAAGCCATACAGTAAATGGACACTTTGAGGACTACAGGTGAGGCTCAAGGACTCATGGGAAATGTAGTAGACTGGAATCAGAGAATCGTTTGACACTCTTCTGTTCTTTAGTCAAGATGTCATCCCAGACTTTCCCTACGAGCCTGATGCTTATGAGGAAGAGCTGCTGAGGTAAACTTACGGACAGACTGCTATGGTTGTAGAAGATGAAAGCTGTTGGTTATAGAGGTGTAGATCTAGAGGATGTAGATTGTAGAAGGTTTTATTCATTCTTCTGGAGGTTGCGTAGAGATGTCTACAATACACATGGACTCTTTCCTTTTTTTCTGAGTGCCGACAGTGCCTTATACCCCTGATTTATTACAGATTCCCAAATACAACCAGGTTACCTGGACGGTGAACTGACCTGTCCCACAGGTGTAAGGGGGGGGGTTTCCTGTGACTCTGGGTGACTTTTTCTCCACGGTGACATGCAGGTACAGTCGCAGGATGGATCGGAGAGATTACTACACTCGCTCGCGCTCCGCAGACCAGAGAGCAATGGCTGACCGACCCATCTACTCGCGCTCACACTCCACTGACCGAGCGGGGTCTTCGCAGCTGAGGTCTGGGCGCTCCGCACCCCCATCGCCTGCCCTGATCAGGTTGGCGAGGCTGGCGAGCGATCAGAAACGTCTACTTCCTTTCGGTGTTTGCCGAGTTCCGTTTCTGGTTTTCAATGAAAGCATGAAATTTATTTACCACTAAGCTTTTTTTCATCAGAATCCCATCACACCTCTAACCGTCTACCTTTGTTTTTTATGCATGCCATCATTCCTGATGTTTTCCAGCATGTTTGCTTTTTCCTTTGGTGTTTATTTGCAGGATTTCTTGCATGACCTCCTGAAAAGTTCCTGTTGTTGCAGTTTAATTTCTGCACGTTTGGGTAAACATTTACTTACATAGTTAGATGGTTCAATAATAACTTAAAGGCCGTGTCACACACCCACTACGTACATTTCGCAGATTCTGCACAGATGACAGTTGGTCATATGCAAATATATATGTGGAAAAAGTGAGAAAAGTTGTGGTCTTTATGTTAAAATCTTCACAGATGTATCACGAATGAACCACGTTAAAACCACAGAAGTACAAATGAAACACGCAAAGAACACGTAAATATGCGTTAATATTGCGCTGTTTATATGCAATTCAATAGGGATTTTGCGTCAATTATGTAATTTAAATGTGACATGTAAACATGATGTGAAAGTTATACATTTGTATCATCGTTAGACATACGTGTAACGGTCGTGAAATTTGCGCATGCATCTCTCAAAAATCACGCTCAACTGCGTAAGATTTACGTAACAATCGCGTTTAAACGAAGTAAAATACACATAAACTGTGTACTTCTCAACCGACCAAAAATTTTGACTGGCTCAAAACTGAATTCACGTCAAAACGACGAATGACGAGCACAAGAAACATTTAGGAATTACGTGAATAACTCATGGATCACAAAAGACCAACATTTCAAAAAAATGTTTACATCACAGCTTCCATATTAGTCCTTTTTCTTTTACGCCATTTCATACGTGGAAAATGCGACAAATTGTACATAATGGCGTTGTGACATGGCCTTAAGACTTTAATGTTAGTTTAACCTGAGGTGCTCCAGATGTTCAGAACAATCCTGGACTAAAAAGTAATGAGGTCAAAAGACCTCCTCTGTTGTTCATTGGAGGTCGTACCTTAAATCCAGAGATTCTTGCAGGTGCCGTGCAGAAGTACTTATAGGTTGAAACACTTATGATACTGCATAAAAGCTTTTACTCTGATGAAAATTGGTAAGTGTATGTATATGAGTTTCTGGACTGGTTTCATTACAACTGTTAGAAAAACCTTTGTCTTCAGACATTTAGGTAGTTTAGAACTCAACCCATTTTCATCTACAGAGAAGCCACATGTGTTGTTGACATATGGAACGGACACATTGTTAAAAAAATGCCATTTTTGTAATCACCTGTCCAAAACTGTGCCAAACTATAGTCCATGTGTTGTCCTATAGCCCTGATAACATGTCTTTTCCTGCTCTGTTTAGCTCTGTAACCACATAACATAACTTTGATTTCCAAGACTATCACCCCTTTCATAACTTACATTTGACATTACTGTCTTGGTTGTTTATTGTGCTGTTGTTGTTTTTTTTTTTTTTTCCCCAATAGGGCAAATGCTCGAGGTGGATCCACCCTTACGAGTCCAACAGGAACGCCGGTCTGTGGCCGAAGAGGACGCCAACTTCCTGTTGTCCCGCCAAAAGGAGCAGCAGACAGAAGTATGTTTGAAGGAATGGTTGCTGACGTCTATTTCACCCTCTGCAGGCTGCAAATCAAAGACAAAGTATTTAGAGATCAATCAGATCTTAAGTGTTTGCGAGCTTTATTGACGTCTGACATCAAAGAAACTGGCATTTTCACCAAGATCTCGCTGGTTTCATCCTGTGAGCATCCGGTGGAACCATAAAGGCGAAAGCCTAATAATGAATTCTTTCTTTCAGATGGGGAACCCTCTGACTTTGTTCAAACAGGTACAGCTCTTTAGCCCCTGAACCCTGTTTGCCTGCTAAGAGCCAGAACTGTTGGGCTTATTTGGTCTTTGGATTAAAGAAAAGCCAGCAGTTTTGGGAAGAGAAAAAAAAAATACTTTTGTGCGCAAGTAGTAGAATAACAGATGTTTTTGCCCCATCCTTTTTAGACCAGGTGTTTACATCAACCCGGCTGCTTTAAAACATTTAAACATATGTTCATTTTTGCGATGAACTCTGGTTAAGCAGCTTGTTGATTTGTAAGCAGTTGCAGATTAGTAGAAGTCATAGTGTCCGTAGAAAAGTAACATCTTGGTACCCGAGGCTAATTCTCAAAAAAATGTATCAATCACTTCATTAGCCGACAGAGTTTTGAACCATCTTTAGTTTATCTGCTGGATTTTAGTGTTCTGAGTAAACGCTAAAATGTCATGCAGTACCTATGTGTACAGACATTCACTCTATCTCTGTTTTCATTCATGTCTCTCATATTTTTGTTTGTTTTTTATTTGAAATACTTTGCTTTCCATTAGTTTCGGCTATGCCAGCCACAGGAGCGCCTGCCCCTTCAGTAGTTACTCCCACTCATCAAGCCCCGCCCCCTATGCACAGACAGGCCTCTCTTCCAGTCAGTCACCAGCCTCCTCTGATACGTATACAGGGACCTCCTCCTCCATCTGCCCAGGCCCACCCCCCTCCCGCATCTGTGCCTACACCTGCACCATCAGCTACGCCTGCACCCACTCCTACATCTGTGCCTCGACCCGTTCCCTCATTCCCACCTGTTAATGCACCCTTGCATGCTGCATCTAAACATGCACCTGCACCAACATCTGTAAATGGACCAACAACAGTAGTTCCACGTATACCTGCACCTTTACGTGCACCTGCACCAACACCTGTGAATGTACCAACACCAGCACCTCAACATGCACCTGCACCTTCACATGCACCTACACCAACACCTGTGAGTGTTCCAACACCAGCACCTCAACATGCACCTGCACCTGCACTTCCACATGCACCTGCACCAACACCTGCAAATGTACCAACACCTTCACCTGCCCCAGTACCTGCAAATGCACCAATGCCTACATCCACACATGCAGCTACACCCGTACATGCATCTGTCAGTGCTCCAACCTCAGCTCCTGTAGCTGCACCCACTCCATCTCCAGTCCCTGCTCCGGCTCAGACGCCAGTCTCTACCGTTCAGTCTCAACCAACACCCATACCTGCCCCAACCCCTGTTGCTATGCCCACATCTGACCCTTCACCAGCCCCTTCACCGGTCCCACCCCCACAGACTCCAGGTGTGTACTTCTCGGTCCAAATGATACTTCTTTAATTTGCAGATAGACGTGTGTGTTTGTGTTTGTGTGTGTCTGCACAGCTGTTTTAGTTGTTTCTTTAGGGTCTGTTATGTTACCTAATCTAGTTGAAACATTTCTATTGGAAATGGTTCTAATGTAGCTTGTAGTTGGTTGTTGATCGTCAGTATATAAAGTATAAAGTATGAGCTGTAAACAACCATGTTACTATTATTATTATTTAGTTTATAACATTTAATTGCCATCTGTCTTTGAAGATGCTGCAGAGAAGAAGCTAAAATACAGATTTTGTTTTTAAAGATCTCTTGGAAGGATTAGGTCAAAAAGTGGATCGTAGGAAAACCCTTCTAACTTCATAGAAAAACATGTTCATGTCTGTGTGTGTGTGTGTGTCAGGCATTAGTCATCATTAATATCATTGATTCATCTGTCTGTATATCCCTGTGTTTCACACCATATCATCCCTGCACATGTCAGATCCAGAAAGACGCTCAGCAACACCTGGAGGTACCAGAAAAGGCAAGTCCAGTTTCAGGTCATAGCGTTCTGTAATCCTCTCAGCTGTCTAGGGGTTGGTAGTTCCTGAACTCAGAGGTGTGTGTCCTCAGCAGAGTTGAACCTTCTTGCTAGTCTGACTTGTCCCTGTTTGCACGGTTTAGAGGTCAAATGGGAGGACCAACAGAAGAAAGCCACTAATGGTACGGTAACACGTCAGCCCCGTGTCGTTTTCATGTCCAGGAGACGTGAAACTCTTTGATCTGCACTTAGTTTACTAGCTACTTTAGAATGCCAATGATCATAGGGTTACCCAGTGTCCCGTGCTTGTAATAGTACTTAATATATTAGGAAGTCACGTAGTATATTGTCCTTTTTAGTGTCTTTAATTCGAGTAGATTTAAAAAAAATACTTGATTAAAGACCCACTCTGATCATCTTTTGATGTACTTTTAGCTAAAAAACAAACAAACAAACTGTTGTTTCTGCAAAGTGGCAGAAGTTCACCTCTGAGCTGTTGGCGGAAGCGTTGATGCAGAGCAACCCCGCCCCTCTTCCCAGTTCCCACTGTGGAACGTATTTTCTATGTAACAAATAGGATCTTTTTCAAACAGCATTTTTTTCCATCAGCTCCTGATTCACAATGATTTGGAAAAGAAAAACTCAGAAATGCAATTTTAGCTTAATTTTCTTATTCATCGTCAAAAAAAGGCCACAAGAACCTGTTAAAAACACCATTTTCTTCAGAGTGGATCTTTAACCTCCTGAAGGGAAATTGAAAGTATTTTGTAGATTCTTTCATGAGATTCAACATTTAGCCCTTTCAGGTGGCTTTAGGAGTTATTATAAGCTAATTAAGCACAGTGTAGTTTAGTTTTTTAGACCTTCAGGACATTTGTACCATATGGACTTGAGAGCTGCTTACTCCCTATCCCTCCATATCGCTTAGATTGAATCTGTGGTTCATGTGAACTTGGTGACTGACCTCTTGTTGGGTTGATTTGTCTTCCTTTCCTCCTTGGTTGTCATATGAAGGAGAGGTGTTACCAGTGAGCAGAGAAGGTAGAGACGAGCTTTCTTCCACTTTAAGCCTTTTCTTTTATAGCGACTAAAAGATTTGATCTGAAGTCTATGAAATTTCTTGTGTCACAGATGTTAGATAAAGAATATAGGAAAATGTGATACACTTTTTTTCATGTTTTTTTTTTCCATCCTGCAGCTGCATCTTTCTAGTTTTCTCTTGATTTTGAATTGTAGGAAAACTTTTCCTGTCTTTTTTTCCTGATGTTAAGCCTCTACTGTTTGTTAAGCAGCATTACACTTGATAGGGAACTTTTTTTTTACTTTGTTAAACAACTTTTTGGCTATAGGAATACATTTGTGAGGAGAAAAAATATGACTTTTAATTCAACAACTAACTACCTAATAAATAGATTATATTGGGAAATGCTTTGCAAATAAATGTTTAACATATTTTCATTCAAAGAGGACATTTGTTATTATTAAGTAAGTGGAGATAAATGAGATTGAGACATGGATGTAATAAGGATGGTTGGTGTGAGTGAGGAGGATGCAGAGGAAAGGGTAAGATGCTTGGTTGTGGCGCCCCCTAGAGGGAGCAGCTGAAAAACAGAGAAAAAAGTGATTATTTTTGTGATTTTAAGATGTATTTGGAAATGCAATTTATTAATTAAAATAACGTTTTAAAATTGTAATTATGAAGCACTTTGTAATGTAATTTGTTTAGTTGTGTTGTTGATCATCCAAATCCGATTCAAAGACTTCTTTAGGGATTGTACTCTATTTTGAAAAGATTGAAGCTAATTCTGTACTAAAAGTTCGCTCATACTGACTGCATTGACAAAGATCACACGATCTGGCAACTTGTTGTTCTAAACTCCCTCCTTTGTGTCTCAGCAGGTGTGATGAAAGACCCCACAAAGGTAGAGAAGCTTCACATGTCACTAGTTTTACCGCCACACACCTTCTCACCCATTCACCTGTGCTTTACCCCCCCCCCCCAACAGCTGAGAGACAGCCTCTCCTTCAAATCATCCGACAGCGACGTCAGCGACGTCTCCGCCATGTCCAACGCTTCGGACACCAGGTCTGCTCGCAAGTTGAGGTGAGGGAAGGTCCGAGTCTCTTTCAGTCCTACCAGCCTGAAGGTTCATCCCATAAAGACACCAACAGTATTTTTTCAGGTGTCCTGTGGGATAATATTCAATTTCACCTAATTGGTCGTAACCCTTGTGCTATCCTATATGGCAGGGGTGTCAAACTCCAGGCCTCGAGGGCCGACCTCCTGCTGGTTTTCCAGAAACCTTGCATTATCTGCTGTTGATTATCTGGATCAGGTGTGTTTAGCCAATAAGGAGCTTCAATAGCAGGCTGGTTAGAAAGCATGCAGGACACTGACCCTTGAGGCCTGGAGTTTGACACCTGTGCTATATGGTCAAGATGAACCGTTGACGTGTTCTCCCTACCATGATAAACGTGGATAAAGGTGGAGAGGATTTCATGTAATCCATGGACACCAGTGAAGATCACAAATCATTGAAGAAAAAAGGTTCAGAGCATCTGTCTAGTGGGTCTAGATGACCCCACTCCCAATGTTAAAGGGTTAAAAACTTAAACATTACCAATATAAAAGATCATAAAATACTTTTTCGTCAGTGTTTATTTGATTTCTAACCAAGACACTTGGATCAGAGTGATGACTGTTCCAACTTTGGCCAATCGCTCTTATTTTGAAAAATGTTTAACCAATTAAACCCTGTCCCTGCCAATCATTCTTGGAGGCTTAATCGTATCAATCGAATCCAGTCAGACGTGGTTAACGTCCTCACTGGTATTTCTTGTAATTTTTGTCAAGAAACAACGGGTTGAAAAACGCTGATCTGGTTCACTTTCTGCACGACTCATCATCTTCAGTTTTGGTTTCTGTGTTCGTTCGTTTGCATGCTTCCATCACGCTTCTTTTCATCTTTGCACGATCGTTTTCTGTCATGCCTTGCATGTTTCTGTTTGCCCCGTCTTCACCACCTGAGACAGTCCGATGGAATCTGTGGAGGTCCCATCAGCAGAGGTGGTGGCAGGAGCAGAGGGAGCACAGGAGGTGGTGGGGGAGTCAGAGGGAAAGGCTCCTCTGCAGAAGAGCGAGTCAGTGGAGGAAGGACAGGAGGAGGAGGAGGCTGAGCCTGTAAAGTAAGAAATTGTGGTCCTCCCCAAAGGCTGCCATGTTCTTGTACGGTGATGATCGACCGCCTCAGTTCACCTGCTTGTTTCCATTGTGATCATGTGACCACTTTTCCCCCCAAACTTTTGTCTTTATGCATCACGCTTGCAGATCTGAAGGCCATGTTACACAGCCGCTACGTACATTTTGCACATATTGCTAGGATGAAAATTGGTCATACATGAATATACGTGGAAAACAAGAGAAAAGTTGTGGTCTTTACATAAAATGTTCACAGATGTATCACTTTAAAACCACAGAAGGATATGAATAAACCAGGCATAGAACAGATAAACCAGGGCTTCATTGAATTTTTTCCCTGGACATTCTGGCCATGGCATCAGCACCATGGCCAGCTCCCACCGCGGGCCCCAGTGATGCATTGTTTTGAGTAAACAGTGGGATCCCCTGTTCCACACCAGTTCTAAGTCAGCTGCTAGGCGCCCGTCCTGGCAGGGGTCCCACGCCAACGGGGAAAGGGCACGACCGGCACGACGCCCGTCCGAAACTGCATCCTTGGCCCCCCTTCCCACGACCCGTCCTTCTGCGCGACGCCGGAATCTGCCCCGCGAGACACCCTCACTCAGTATAGACTGCGGCAGACATGCAATACACCAACCGTGCGTATTATTGCGCTGTTTATATGCAATTCATTAGTTTAGATTTACGTAATAATTGCGCATAAACTTCGTAATTCTCAGCTGACCAAAGTTTTTGAGCCGCTCAAAACCCGTCGACCAAAAATCATACATCAAGGAATGAAGCACGCAAGAAACACTTATGAAAGACGTAAATCACGCATGTATCACAAAAGACCGAAATATTATGCATGGAAAATGCCCAAACTGTTCGTAGCGGCTGCTATAACGCCTAAACATTTGATTATATTTCTCCATTTTCACAAAGCTGGTTGAAAGTTTTCTACACGTGTCTCCATGACAATAATGATGGATAAACTGCAGCTCCAGGTTGAAGCACCACCTCCTATGTATTAAATGAAAACCGTTTTTTCTCCAAGAATACCATAAAATAAATACTTTTTTTTTTTATTTGTGTTATCTCTTAAGTAGCCTAAGAATACATTTTTCGAACATGATAATTTTCTGAGTCGCCACCAAACAGAAGCTGTGTCATGGTTCAACCCCCCAAAAAACCTTCATGCTTTCTGAAGTCAGATGGGTTTGACTTTTGTGGTTCCGTCACAGGCCTGCCTCAACTCCTGGAGCTCCTCTCGCCAAGTCCTCGAGTGTTGGCGGTGAGATTTGCTCCCTGGGGAGAAACGACGACGATGACGACGACAAAAAGCGGCGCTCGAGCTTCGGAGCGAGGATGATGGGAATGGTGGGACTGGGAAAAAAGAGCCAGAGCGCCTCTCAGCTCAACCCGGAAGGTCGGTCAAAGCTGACGAAGTCTCCACTGGTATCGGTGTGACGCAAGGATCTGTTCTAGGCTTTGTGATATTTATCGCAGTGATACCTTAGCTTTTTATTCCATGGACAACCTTGTCTCTGATATTCTTTTTTCATCTTATGGTCTACCGAACCAATTTTTCTTGAATTAAATCTTTAAAAGTTTCATTGACCTTTGACCTTGGTAAGAGGCCACCATCTCAATTAAAAAAAAAAACCTTAGGACCAGCTAAAAATTGAAACTACGCCTTGGAATTTTCATTAATTTTTCCCCAACTCCTCGAACATCGTGGGGCAGTAACTTGGGGGGGAAAAATGTTGGTTTTAAAGTTTGTAGATTTTTAACGGCGTTAGCGTGGCGAGTTCCCAAATAGTGTTACGGAGGAGAAGGGAAGTACCCAGGCGCAGAGATGAGAGGAGGCAGGAAATTGCAGGGGAACGGGGCTTTAATAATAACAAAAGACTACAAACTAAAATCCACTGCTTAGCAGGCTAGAAACTCGAAATTTGTAAATACACAACGCTCGAAACCAGGGAACAGCACAATATGGACCAGCACAGGAGGAAGGGAAAGACAAGACTTAAATACATACAAGGCAACAAGACACAGGTGAAAAAACACTCAGGACTGATGGGGAAAGGTAAAACTCGAAATAACAACAAAACAGGAAATGCTACAAAATAAAACGGGAAGTAACTCAAACAGGCCCAAACATAAAACAATTAGAACATAAAAGCAAACAACCTAAAACCGTGACAAATAGTGGATTCCCCTGTTGCTCCTACATTTTTTAAACCAAATCAAATTTTATTTGTAGAGCACTTTTACAACGTGAGCTTCTCTAAGTGCTTTACATAAAAACATAATCACATTTTAAAACAAAAGGACAAGAATTTTTCTGTTTTTCACTAAAATGTCACCAAGATTATATGTCTGACTCCTCGGTTCAAGCTGAACGAAACAATATGACAGTACAGTATGAACATATTAGGAGTGTGGGCGTGGTTAACAAAATCCTTAGGTGCCAAGGAAATCCCAAAATTTACTTTTGCCGATTCTTCTAAAAGTTACATGAATCTGTTTGCCACCCACAGGCGACCACAAAATAAAATGGTTGCTATGGAGATAAAACTAACAGGAGAATGAGGGCCGTGTGGCGAGGGTGGAGCAGCGCCTGTGGGCCAAACAGTGCTGTTCATGGCTTTAATTTGACTTATTGCTGCCTTTTACATAAATAAAAAAGACAATAACAAACACTAATGAGGGCTTAAATATTGTTCTCCAAGCAGAAGAGGAGAAGAAGAAGAAAGTGATAAGACTTCCTGTCCAGAGAAGTGTGGAAACTGGGTTGGCCGTGGAGTTTAAATCTCGATTCACCCGACAGCCAAGTCGAGATCCTGACGCCGAAGACCCGAAACCTGGAGCGTAGGCATTCAGACTTTATGTCCTCTTTTTATCTGACTCTATTTTTTTAATGCCTTTCTTTCTTTATTCCTTTCATTTTTTCCTCTCCTTTAATCTTCGTTTTCTCTGTTACATTCGTTTCCCTGAACCCTCCTCAGTCTCATTTTCCCCGGAGTGAAGTTGGCGTCAGACAAACAGTTCACTGGCTTCCTGGAGGGATTAGGCCCCGCCCAGCTGGCTGGACGGCAGACTCTAGCTACACCCCCCATGGGTAAGAAAACATGTTGATGCCTGAGTGTTGATATCTGTTTTTTTTTTTTTTACCTTATTGTAACGCTTATTTTCTTAATCCATAATTTGAGATTTTTTTTTTATTTTATAATTTATTTTTTTTAAAGTTCGATTTTTGGGACATTTTTCTACCAGTGCTTCTGGTTTGTGTAACTGTCAACTTTTTTATTATTATTTTATTGCACATTTATGCACATTAAAACATGTATTTTCCTTTTTTGAACCATTTTTATAAATCTATGTTAGACTTTTACTAGAAGTCACATTTTTGCAAGTCTGACATTTTCTCAAATTTTAATAATAATTAGCAGTTTTTTAAACATATTTTAGTCTGAACTATGTTTAAGAAATAGGCACAAAGACAAAAAGAAAAAGGGCAATATTTTCTGTTTCTCTGCAGAAAAAAAATATTTAAAAGTTGTTTTGATCCAGAACAAAAACTATATGAAGGGTTTATGCTCCTCTTTTCTATATGGAGTCTAAATAATTGAAGCATCACTCAGTTTGCTTGATATATTTTCTTTATGCAAAAATATTGTCACTTGATGACACGAAAAGAACAGAATTTATCGTCTCCAAAACATTTTATTGTTTTGGTTCGCTGTCTGTTGCTCAGGGGACATCCAGATTGGGATGGTCTACAGGAAGGAGCGTCTGGATGTAGAGGTGATTCGTGCCCGGGGGCTTGTGGGTAAACAAGGAAACAAAAACACTCCAGGTAAGAAAAAGGACAGGAGTACACAAGGTATTGTTGTATCCTTCAATAGCTACAAATGGACCTTAGGACTTGGCTAAATAAAAGTGATCCCAGATGCCAAAGCAGTAATAAACGACTTCAGCATCAGGAAGGCTGATGAGCATATAAGCTCCGCCCCTCATCTCTGGTGAGTGTCCACCGCTGCACGGTGACAGCAGCTCTGGGATTCACTCGTCAGGTCTAGATGACCATGGAGTTAATTAACCAATCAAGTGCATGTAAAAAAATTGTCTAGCACAGTATTATTTGAAAAGAAACACAGATTTTCATCGTAGCTATACTGTCTGTCCCGGCTACTGTTGGGTGAAGGCGAGCCACACCCTGGACAGGTCGCCAGTCTGTTGCTGGGACACACAGTCACTCCCACATGCACACCAAGGGACGCTTTGGAGCAACCAATGCATGTTTTAAAGCATGTTTTTGGACTGTAGGAGGAAGCCAGACTGGCTGTAGAGAACCCACGCATGCATGGAGAGAACGTGCACACAGAGAGGTCCCAGCTGGGATTCAAACTAGGGCCTTCTTGGTGTGAGGCAAGAGTGCTAACCACTGCCCCACCGTACAGCCCAAGCAAAACAACCCCCAAGCTAAAATCCTCTGGAGCCAGATCAGCTAAAAAAAAGGGAACCAATACTGTTTTTCAGTATGACGTGAAACTGTGGGACGTTACACACCAAATCAGGTTTTTCTTCAACAGTCAGACATAATTACGCCACCCAGTGGCCTAAAAAAGAATAGAATCCCACTTAATTTACTATAAATTATTGTACATAGATACGTTTTTTTTGTGTTTTGTGAAGAAATGTATGTTTGCTGAGTCTGACTGGTGTGTCGTTTTGCCAGCTCCTTACGTGAAGGTTTATCTAATGGACAACGGGAAGTGTGTGTTGAAGAGAAGAACTCGCCTGGCGAGGAAAACCCTTGATCCTCTTTATCAGCAGCAGCTGCAGTTTGAGGAGAATCCTGAAGGAAAAGTGCTGCAGGTACGCGTCCGCTCATCTAACGCACGGTGCGCAGGCGCGGTATTTTGCCACTAAAGTCCGCTGCGATGTCGCTTCGACCCTGCAGATCATCGTCTGGGGCGACTACGGCCGCATGGACCACAAATCCTTCATGGGCGCGGCTCAGATCCTTCTGGATGACTTGGACCTGTCCAACATGGTTATTGGCTGGTTTAAACTCTTTCCTGCCACCTCATTGGTGGACCCTGCCTTGGCACCACTGACCAATAAGGAGACAGAGGGCGGCAAGTCGTAGCGTCCGGAGAAGGGACGGACTGCGTCGTCTCGGTTGAAAACGCCCAGGAGCAGGCAGGAGGGGACATTGCTAAGCAGAGCCTCTGGTGGTCCTCCTGCGCTGCTGCATGCTGCATGATGATGATGATGATGTCATGTTGATGACGTAACAGTGCCATGATGAGGGTGTCACCGGGAGCTGGAGGGGCGGAGGCGGCTCCATCCTTTGACCCGGTGCAGGCTGGGCCACGCAGCGAAAGATGCTTGGAAAAAGAAAGGCGACGCCGAATGACCTCCAGGTGTCACCCAATCACAGCAGCTCCTCTGGAGTCACATGACTGTTAGAGGCATGTCCAAGACATTAAAAAAAAAATAAAAAAACTGTGGGTCCGGTCCAATAATCAGAAATCTCCTGTAGAAATCAAGTTTTTTCTCAAATTTAATTTAATTTCTTTTGACGTTGTTGTAAAACATCACGACGTGAAGGACAGACGTGGGATGAAGCTGATGGTTCTGCAGAGGAGGAGGAAGAGTCTCAGCTGCTCACCTCTAACTTCTCATCGACCGCAGCGAATCCAGCTGGAGGGAAATAACCGAACGACACTTTGAATGTTCTAGTCAAAAGGAATTGTGGGACAGAAACATTTCTTTCCTTTCATAAAGGATGGTCCATCGGTTCCTTCATTAAAAGAGACAATTAAACAAAAACCAAAAAAAAAGCACTGAAGTTCATTTCCTTTAGATGATTTAGGCTGTTTTACCAGCTCTCCTCGTAGCGCTCAGTTAGAAAGCTCCACTGGTCTCATTTGACGGGAAGAAAAAGCCTGTTCGACTGGACCCTCGACCCGTCACTTCATCGTTTCCATGAAGGTGCAGAAACACGGAGGTGTGTTTCTTTGTGTTTTTGCATGGAACAATGAAAAGATGGAGAAAAAAAAAAAGATCATCTGAGGCATCTGTAAAAAAAAAATTAAAAAAAGGGGGGGGGGGACTATCCAAAAAGTCAGGAGAACATTAAAACATGAATATGACAAGCAGAAAAATAAAAGATTCTTTAAGGTTCTCTTTTGCTCTATTTCAGTAGCCTTGTTTTGGGCCGTGAAGTCTTTTTAAGGTTTATCATCATTCATTGCAGTGAATTGTTCATAAAGACCCACTCTGATCACCTTTTAATCTATTTTCTAAGTGTTTCCAGTGGTCTTTTCATTATGAATTAAGAAAATGACAGATTTTTAAATAAATATGACATGATCTTAATTTAACAACAGCTATGAATGCTTTGACAATAAATCAAAGAGGAAAAACTGGTTTTTTTTCCCGTCTCTATAGTGTCTGTTCCTCTCCTCTTGCAAACGACATTAACAGTGTTTCTTTTCTTCTGAGCCGATATGATTTTTTTTGAGGATGCGGTCCCTAAAAACAGTGATGGAATGACAGAAACGTGTGACGCCTCAAACATAGAATCCCGTTTCTTTCATGCTGATGTCATCGTCAGCGACCTGCTGGTTAAGAACCGCCTCCTCCAGACGACCCACTTGTCCTGTGTGAAGCCCTGAATCCAGAGCTTTGCTTCTCCAGAACCTGTGCTTCTAAGTGCTGTTGAAGAATATCACCTTCAGATGTGACCAATAGTTTCTTTGAGCCGAAATTCAAAATAAGAGCTTTGACACAAACCCTTAACTCTTGTGCTATCCTATGACCCGATCCTTACATTGACGTGTTCTCTCTACCATGACAAAGGTGGATAAAGGTGGAGAGGATTTCATGTAATCCATGGACACCAGTGAAGATCACAAAACATTGAAGAAAAAAGGTTCAGCGCTCTGTCTAGTGGGTCTAGATGACCCCACTCCCAATGTCAAAGTGCCTAGGATAGCACAAGGGTTACAGCACAAGCGGGTGGCTCGGTTGGTAAGGTGAGAGGCTACCATGCAGGAATCCAGGAATCGATTCGGGGAATAAACAATAGGGTCAATTGCCATATCAATTAACCCAGTGAGGGTCCTTAGGCAAGACCCTTAACGCTACTGCCTCCTGAGCGCAGTTAGGCTGCAGCTCACCGCTCCCCCAGGGAATGGGTCAAATGCGGACAGGAATTTCCCCATTGTGGGATCAATAAAGTATCCATTGAACACTAAAACGTTGTGTTTTATTGGATAATTTGAACAGAAAAACATTTCCTGTTTCCCAAATTCTGAGCTCAGCTGACTTGTCCGCGTAGCAAAAACAGGAAAAATCTGACTTTTGACGTTCTTTTCAGTCAGACAACTCTTGCAGAAGAATATTTATTTCACAACATCTTTAGGTTGGCATTCACAACTTCGTTTGGATTCACAATTTCGTTTTGGCATAAGGCTCTGTTCAATTCCTTGAGATAATTCTTTTTCCTTAAACCTTCGGGTAACAAAACCCCCCCGTAACGGAGCCCACAGGTGGAAGCCGGGGAGGAGGGAGGGGGCGAAGAATGAGCGCTGAAGGTAAGAGACTGAACAATTGTACACCTGACTTAAATAGGACCCTGAGCAGGTGAGTTAATTGACTGACCCGCCCTAGGGGAGTAACCTGTAACTCTGCAGAGTGTGCCTGCCCGAAATGCGACGAGTCGCTATTTCTAAAACCCATAAAAACATCATCGCTTGTCTAAGAAATGTGTAGTTTTATTATGTTAACAGGCCATTCACACTAATCTGAGCAGCTTTATGAGAGTTTTCAAAATGTTTTTTCATTCCGACACTAAATTTGTGTTCTTCTAATGAGATGGACACACGAGGAGGTGGATGGAAAAGTGAGACTTCACCCCGTCATAAATATTTAACCACAGAGAAACGGCGAGTTGAAGGAAGAAGGAGGAAGACGTTCAGTTTACCTAGAAGAGGAAAGATGGTGATTGATAAATAAAGGAATCAGGTTCAAAATTCTGCCAGGAAGGATGATAAAACTTCAAATTAAAAGCGTCAAAAAATACATTTTTATATGTCTGCTTATTTGATATAGCATTAATATATTACCATAAACTATTTTTATTGCAGGTGCACTCCCACATGTCTCTAAACCAGAGAATCAAACCTAGATGTTTAAATTAAAAACCTAGAGGCAGGTTAATTTGAGTACACTGTTCTCTGACAAAAGCCTGAACAAACGCAAAGAACAAATTTAATTATGTCAGAAAAACTTCAGAAAGTTGGTGGTTCAATTCCCAGCTCTATCAGTCACATGTAAGGGTGAATTGGTGAGACGCAGGCGTGTTGTGCAGTGGACTGCCCAAGGAGCCTGTTCATGGGATAAATGTGCCCTGTGTGTGTGTCTTTGTGTTTGTGTGCAGCCTACGTATTACGAGTTTAGGAAACTAGACAACAGTGTAGTTTGTGTGGACATCCTACAGGCACTGAGGTACAGCGTGCACACCCTGTGCGTGCAGCATGTGTCCAGGGTCAGTAAGCACCTGAAGACGACAGTGCGGCGTTAGGGCACCGTATGACGCCATCACCCGTACGCCATGGGTGCGTGTAACTTGCATTAGCCCACAAAATACTTCACGACAGGGGCGGAGCTAGAACATTTTATATTGGTGGGGGGCAGCAGGTTTTGGAAGGGTGGTAGCCAACCTTCAAAGAAAAGGTTTAAAAATGCATATTTCAGATTTATTGTTGTTAAAAAGGTTGCTTTTGTTATTTTTGCAATGCTTGAAGAAGCTTGTATTGAGGATTTCTTAATTTTTTTTTATTAATAATGGTACTGATATTGAATTAAAAAAACTGAGGAACCAAGTGTGGGGCGAAGCTTTTCGCTGGGGGAGCGGTTGCCCCCACTAACCCCCTGTTGCTCCGCCCCTGCTTCATAATACACTTACCACAGGAGTGTCCAATTCCAGGCCTCGAGGGCCGGTGTCCGACAGGATTTCCGCAGACCTCCCATTGAAACAAACCCGATCCCGATAATCAGCAGCAGATGAGGCGGGGTTTCTGGAAAAACCAGCAGGAGGCCGACCCTCGAAGCCTGGATTTGGACGATCCAGACTAACCACACGCACGACAATAGTACGTTCCATTTTTATGAAGTCCTTCGAGGTGGCCATCCGAGCCTCATGGGACCTGGAAGACACACCTGTACTCGCCTCCACTGGCCCAGATGACCCAAAAACCTGCAGCACCTGTACGCCTCAAGCCGCCGTACAGGTGAACGGGACTAAGGCTTTCACTGAAACGCTCAAGAATCACAAAACTTATATTTTCCCTCCAAAGACAAAAAAAAATGAGAAGGTTTCTGGAATCAATTCACTGAATGTGACCCTTTAATCTTTAGTGCAGTTTAGCCGTTTTTTTTTTTTTTTTACTTTACAGACTCAAAAAACATCAAACAGGCTGAATCATGCAGGTCTGAAAACATCTACACAACGGCAAAAATTAACACAGGAACCATAAACATATTAATAATGATAAGAATAATAATAAATATACACAGTCACACTCGCACAAAGTCCGCCGAGTACCAAAAACAGTAACAAAGATCAGAAATACAGACATTTGAAAGGCTTCGGTCCAGGAAGGGGGGGGGACCGTCACAAAACAGGAACCACACGCTTCAGAACTGGTCCCACTTCAGAACCTTCTCCTTAAAAATATTTCCTCAATGATTCTCTTCATTTTTACTATTTTGTGTTTATTTTAATTTTACTTCTGAGAGCTAATGTTCCTTTAGAACCAATTGAAACTCTGAACCACTGAAGACGAAGAAGGAACCAGAACCTCAGCCAGAACCCGCACCATGAAGAACTGACGCTCGGCAAGGGTCATGTGACGAACGGATGTGGCCTGATAACGGAGTCCAAATGACTCCTTTTAGGGTTTCAAATAAAAACATTTAGTTGTAAATTTAGTCTTCAAAAAGAACCTTGTGGAAAAGACGTGCATGTTTGGTTTTTAAACCAATTTTAAAAAACGTGTTCTCGCAGACTGAAGCACTTTTCATAATCAATATGTCATTTTTTTTCCTCAACACGTTAATAATTAGTCAAGGCCTGATATGTTTCATTACAAACATATCAATATAAAGAGCTGCATTAGCCACTAGGATGGCAAACAGTTTCATGAAATGTCAAAAGCTGAAAAAACTCGTACCTAAACCCTACTTTTTGTGACTGCCGTCAGTAAAGAACCCCTTTTTACCCAAGTATAAATCCAATATATATTTAATATAAAGACCAAACTAACGAAGCAGCCCTGGAGCAGGCCTTCTGGCGCACTCTCATGGTCACATGACCCTTATCTTGTGTTTAAAACAGTTGTGTGACCTTTGACCCATAGCAGCTGACCTGGACTCCCAACACGTACTCCGGTTTTTGATGTGCAGTCTGCTCCGTTGACGGACGTACCGATGTTCTGCTTACGCAAGGGGGAGGAAAAGCGGAGGTGGCGGTAAATGAACCAGGGGAGGGGGGGCAATAGCTATGTCCGAATTCCCTCACTACTCCCTAGAACCCCTAAAAGACGATGCAGTTTGGGACAATCCAGTGCCCCAGACTTCAATGCATCCTTACTACTTTTTTTTCCCCCCCGACAAATGTGACATCACCCATTTGCCGAAGTAAATACCTAATAAATATGAATATTTTACAAAGATTGATTGTGTTGTAAAGATAAAAACCTGGTTATTGAATATAAATGTACTGACGTTTTTTATGATGTTTAAACGCAACATTTGTCAATCTAGTGGGCATTGATGCACACCGGTTTTTGCAGGGGCTTCTGGGAAATTTCCAGCGCATTCCAATTCCAAAATCCGAGATTTTAGAATTGTTTGTTTCGGACACTGGAACAAAAATGGCAGTAGTCCCCATTTAGTGCACAAAGTAGTCAGGGAATTTGGACACAACCAATGACACGTATCATGATCCTACCGTTCTAGTCCAATCAGCGACAAGTCTTGACTGGTTTGTTCATCTTCACATCGATAAAAGCTAGCCGTTGATCCAGCTAACATGCTAACACCTGTTAAAATGGGTTCAATTTAGATCGCTGTAGTGGAAAGAGAAATGAAACATGTTGGACCGTAAGAGTGTTAGTGGGAAAAAGCTGTGAGAAATGTCAGTTAGCATTTAAGACAAAGGATTAACTTGCTAGCCAGCTAAACGTACACTACAGACCAAAAGTTTGGACACACCTTCCCATTCATTTGAATGAGGTGTGTCCAAACTTTTGGTGTGTAGTGTACGGTGCCAGGTAAGTTAATCGTGTAATTTAGCATGTTAGCTAGCAGGAAATGTAGGTTAGGTTTGTAGGATAATGGGTAACAATGAGCAGTTGAGATGACCGGTTAGTTAATTTGTTACCAGTTGAAGGAGGTGACCGTCAAAGGTTATTCCCACAAAGTTAGCATGTTAGCTGGCAGGCTAGCCCGTTAGCACAACAGAAGCAGCTCGTCATCACTGCTTTCCAGCTTGCCCATGGCCTCCAGACAAGCGTCGGGGATCTGAGCCGTGTGCACCATCCCGCAGTGTTCACAGCTTCCGTCCCGCCCCCCTCTACCACTGTGTCCACGGTTATGGTGGGGGGCGTGGCCTGCGGTGAAGGAAGGGTGCGGCTCCAACAGAGGCTGCTGCACATCACTGATCAAAGACG
Source organism: Oryzias curvinotus (assembly GCA_023969325.1). Lineage (NCBI taxonomy): Eukaryota > Metazoa > Chordata > Actinopteri > Beloniformes > Adrianichthyidae > Oryzias > Oryzias curvinotus. The sequence continues at coordinate 8,070,487 of CM043716.1, read as the reverse complement.
AGGAGGAGGAGGAGTCAGAGTCGGACACAGGGATGAGGAGCTCAACGTCCTCCTCTTCATCCCTGCCCGCTTGTCGCTCTGCTGCATCAGCACCATCGCCTCCTCTCTCCAGCTGGTGGAGAGGGCTGTGATTGGCCGGATTCTGCTGGCTTTGGCTGGTTCTGGTCAAGGTCCTGGCAAGGCGATGCAGGTTCTGGGCCAAGCGGTGCAGGGCAGAGCCCGATGGAGCCGGCACCTCCGAGGAGTCCCTGTGACATTCTGGCTCTTGGCTGGACGTCACCACGGTGACCGCGCTGGAAGAAGGCGGAGCTTCTCGGGTCTGGTCGCGGCATCGGTCTGGTGTAACGGAGGCTGCGGGCACCACCAGCGATACCGCCGCTTCGACAGCAGCGGGTGGGGGTGTTTTGTGGGGGAGGGGGGCTACCGGCCCGCACACAGCGCCCACGCCTCGCTCCCTCCCCCGCTCACTCTCCGTGTCCGTGTCATCAGAGTCTGGAGACAGGAGGTCTGAACCGGAACTGCCGGTGCTCCCAGAGCCGGTGCTGTCGTCTAGATCAGCGGAGACCAGAGCCAAGGAACCCGACCGACGGGACCGGGAGAAGGTGAAAAGTCTGCGCCACAAGTTGCTATGGCGACCAGAGTACGGGAGTCTGAGGGAGGTGAAGCCGAGCTGAGAGCGAACAGCGAGGCGCAGATTTTCCAGGACCGAAGCCTGAGGACAGAGATGATAAAACGAGTATTTAAAGTATAAGTATTTATATCACACGAGTAGAGCTGTGACGGTGTTGGATTTTTGATCACCGCGGTGATGAACCACCAGGGGGCGCGGTGATGAGGTCATCACCGCGGTGATGCGGTGATGTGGTTATCGTCACAGCCCTACACACGAGTATGAGTATTTATATCACACGAGTACGAGTATTTATATCACATCATCTAGTCCGCCTCTAAAACTCTGTTTGATGGGACTCAAATCCAACAAACTGTTTATTTGGTTTGATTTAAATTTTCTGTTTTATTCAATCTCTTTAAGAAGAAGTAGATGTGTTCGAGCCTGTTGGTTCAGGACTTCGAATTTAAAATAAACATTAAAATAAATAAATAAATAAAAATCATTGAACTCAGACACGGAAACTGTAATAACCTGTCATAACCTTTGCAGAAAAATAAATCGCCAACCATTTGCATATGGTCAAAGTCCCACTCAGGCTTTTTGATCTATTTTTAAAGCGTTTTCAGTGGTCTTATATTTATGATTTAGTTGTTTTTAGCCAAAATCTAGAACATAGTTTCTGTAGAGCAGCAGCAGTTGATTAGAAATTCACCTCTGAGTTGTAGGTGGGTATGTTGGAGCGGAGCAACATCACCCCCCATTCCTATCACCCAGAGCTCTCCGTTTACAGCTTCTCCTGCTAGCTTACAGCCCCTCTCACCCCCAGCCTAACATTAGCGGTGTAACAAAACAGCGAGCAGTATCAGAGCTGTCATGCCGTACAGTCTAGATCCAGATTCCGATTAGACGAGGAGAACAAAGACATCCATAGATCTATTTGTCTGCAGGTGGATGCATCAGAATGGAGCAGAGCAGGCAGCTTGTGGCCCCGCCCATATTTTTCAGACGGCATTTTTCGTCTGCTCCCGATTCACAATTTTTGACTAAAGAAATACTCAGACAGCTTAGTTTTCTTCTGCATTACATATGTCCTCCATCGTCCAGAAAATGTTTTATTGGTCTTTGACTGTGTTCGTTTGGATAAAAACTCTGACTCTGCGCGCCTGATCGTGATGCTGTGCGAGGGATCTACTCCCATCTACGTTTTTGATGGGAGTTTCAGGTCAAATCATGTTCAGGTGAGTGAGGATTTCTGTACCTGACTGCCAGAACAAACAGGGAAATCCTCCACGGGTGGGATCAGCCCCTGCGCTATTAGCTGCCCATAGGAGGGCGGGGCCTCCCTCCTCAGAAGCTCCGCCTCCACTCTGGACAGCTGGGTTTCGAATGACCTGCAGACATGTTTTGAATTGGAGTTTAAACAGGAAAAAATAGAAGCAGCTCAAATTTAACACCAAGGGCACGAAGGCGTCCCTCACCTGCGTTCGAACATGCGCAGCGAGTAGAGCTTGCAGGTGCAGCCGAGGGCGATGACCAGCAGGAGGCCACAGATGAGGCTGCCGATCACCGCGGCGGTGATGACCCGAGTGGGAACAATGACGGGGCAGCTGTCCTCATCGCTGCCGTCGCCACAGTCGTCCTGCGCGTCACAAACCCACGACTCAAAGACACAGCGGTTATTCTGCAGAAACAAAAAGGGTTTGTTTGCATTTACCCAGAAATGTTCAATTATGTCTTTTAGCCAGTTGGTTTTATCATTTCAAGATACAAATTTGTTGCAGAAAATTGTTGATCAATCATTAAAAGAAACAAAACAAAGACATTGAAGTCGGGCGCTTGCGTGGCATCGGTCGCACGTTCAGTACCTTGCAGTGGAAGTTTCCGGGTTGACAGAAGAAGCAGTTCTTCTCATCAGAACCATTGGGGCAGTGGTTCTGGTAGTTGCAGCGGTCCGATCGGGGGTAACAGGCTCCATTTCTGGAGCAGGGGAACTCGTCCTCCTGACAGGACGAGCAGTTCAGCTCATCGCGTCCGTTGGGGCAGTGCCAGTAGCCGTCGCAGCGCTGCTGCTCCACGTAGCAGCCCCAGTTGCCCCCACAAGGAACCTCCCAGGGCAGACAGAAGCCCTCCACCTTTAAGAGGAAAAACCCAAAAATAGACAAACGTTTTCACCTGTAAAAATGTTGGACAAAATGTGAAATCGTGAGCTCTGAAACATCCCATATCTAAATGATAAAATGCAGTAGAACACTGAGGGAAGAACGGGGTCTACCTGATAGGTGACATTAAACCCCCTGGCTGTGTTGATTTTGTCGGCGTAGAAATGAACCCTCAGCTGACCCGATGAGGAAACCACGGCGACTGGACTTCTGGAGTCGAAGGCAGTCAGCACGCGCAGGAGGCGACGGGGGTTCTCCTCCAAGCCGTCGTAAACCTTAACGTAATCGCCGTAGCCCGTCCCATCCAGTTTGAAGTCTGTAAACCTCAGAATGACCTGGAGGGAGGAGACGCCGCTGATCCGTTAACAAAGGATTTTAAAAGGATCCTTTCAGGCAGAATCTCTGCATTTCTTTGGGTTTGTTACCTTGCGGTGGTCTCCGGTGTCTATCAGCCAGGTACAGTTGCTTCCTGGAGGGTAAAAATCTGGATAGTTTGGAGAACTGAAGGAACCATAAAAGTTTCGCAGCCATTCTCCACAGGTAGGAACATCACAGTCGATCTCATCACCGAGGTCCTGAAAAAAAAAAAAAAACAACGGGGACAGATGATGTCAGGTCAAAGCAGCTCAACAACAGACTGGACCGGTGAGTCCTAACCATTGACAGTATATGAGAACGGGACTGAGTGACCCCTCCCCCCTGGCTTTCCAAACAGGAAGTGGCACCAAAAAGCCAAAATTCCATAGACTTCTATAGAGAAATAAACAGCTGTTCCTCAGTCATTCTATTGGTCAGAAGAACCGTTCTTGATCTCTACTTCCTTTTTTTTAACATGTCCTCATTTTTTTCACATTTCTTTTCTGTAGTTCAAGTTATTCAAGCTATAAACCGAAAAATGAGATATCTGGATAGAGAAAGTGGAGCCTGCTGGTCCCCATGCCCAATGTTCAAAGTGTTTGATTGACAGATTAAATCCCACAGCCGCCAAACCGAGCTGGATCTAACAGGATGGATGGCTTCGGTGGCTTCTGCAGTGAAACGCGCTCCTGTACCTGGCAGTCAATGCTGCCGTCGCAGCGCAGGCTGTGGGGCAGGCAGGTGTAGATGCGGGTGTAACGGGACAGGCAGGGGAACTGGTTCAGGCTGCACGGCTGGAAGGAGAAGGAGGAATCCACGCATAGCTCCTCGTCTGAGTTGTCGCCGCACTCGTCCATGGAGTTGCAGCGCCACCAGTCTGGGATGCACTTCCCATTGGAGCAGTGGAACTGGTCCACATCGCAGCTAGTTGCTTCTGCCTTACCTGGAGAAAAGAAAAAGGGAATATTTGCAGCTACTTGGTAAAAGTTGAGTGAAAATGCTGTCTGTGTTTTCCGTGCATCTCCCTTTTTTAGTCCTGCTTGGAAGGATTTGCATCATCCTTTAATCCTGCATTACATCACTAAATCACTTTGCCCAGTAAACAACTGTTATGCAACGTCAAGAAGAAGCGCCAGCTTATGGAAGTCGGGTCAGAACAGGGAGGCCGTCAGTTCAAAGAACAGATGCACAGAGGACGAAGGTGGAGAGCCGTCCTCACCGGTGATGTAGGACAGTCTGAACCCTTTCCCCGTCAGGCTCTCATCCGAATGGAAGTGGATCCAGACGTGGTCCTGGGAGGTGATGTAGGGAGGTGGCAGTGAGGAGCCGCAGACACGGCCGCCGTCCAGACTCCTGTAGCTGCTTATGGACATCCAATCTGAGGTGCAACGATGGGAACCCTGAAGGTCAAAGTCCTGAAAACTTCAGAGGGAAAGATAGGAATCAAACATTTAGCACGCCTCATTTAGAGCTTGTGCTAAGCTTCTAGCCATTATTAAGACCGAGTGACTGCATTTGACAGCTTTTCTTTGCCCACAGATATGAAAAAGCTAAAGATGTTTCTAGGAGTTATTTCTAACCATTAGCAGACATTGAATCTTCTAGGCAATTGTTGAGGAAGTGACTATATAGGGATAAAGTAGTTGAAATGCTAAAATTGTTCTCTATTCTATAGACTTTCATCTATAATGTTATTCTACTTAAAAAAAATGTCGAGGTATAACTTTTTTACAACCCATCAAGTTTCAGAAACCCAGCTTCGTCATTTAAAGCCGAAGAAGTCAAAACTGACCTGGAAAATGACAGGCTTTTGTTTGTTGTTGCTAAAAACAGCGTAATCATAATGAAAAGACCAGTGGGAGCAATTTCACAATAGATCAAAAGATGATCTGAGTGGGACTTTAAACATTTGCAGACATGAAAACGTAAAGAAATTAAGCAGAATTAAAAAAAAAAAAAAGTTGCTCGAACCCTAAAATAGTTCTTTATACTATAGACTTTTATGTTTAATATTTTTTGATCGCTTTAATCTTAACTTTATTTTGAAAAATCTTGATGATGTTTAGCTTCTTTTTGTTAATTACCATACTGGCTTCCTTATTTAAAGTCAAATAAATAAATTTCTAAAAGTCACATTTCTTTCCATATTGGATGTATAAAAAATAAACATTAAAAATACGAAAACTTTCTAGCAAGAGCAAAACGTCCGTCTCACCTTACGGTGATGGCGTCTCCGGGTCGAGCTCTGATGATCCAGCTACAGTTCAGTCTAGTCGGGTACTGAAACGGCCAGCCGGGGCTGGTCACGATGCCGCTGGACGCCCGCAGGAGCTCGGCCACATCGCTACAGGCTGAAAAGAGAGAAAGATGTGTTCTTTTTTTTTCTCCCCCACTGATCTTTCACATTTCACTGTTTTTTTCTTCTTCTTAAAATGGATTTACTCTCACCACTGGTAAAGCCAGATGCATAGACGTTGTCGTTCCTTTGAGAAGCAGCGGTGCATGCTGGGAAAAACACATCAGAGAAGCCATTAATTTTACAGGATTATTAAACGTGACAAATGGTTTTTAGTATGACATCCAATTTGAGGTTTTCTACTCATTAATAATTTCTGACCGGAGCAGAAACATGATAAACTAATCCATTTTTTTTTTAAAACTCAATCCCTGAAATGTTTATGAGCTGAATTTATTAAACCTAAAAAAAAAAAACCTTGAATTGCAGAGATTTGAAGGCTTGTTTTTAGACATTCAGAATATTTTAGCAGGTTTTAAGTCGTTTAAACTTCTCTTTGCTCTACTAATTTATGCTCCAAGAATAATTGCTAGTTTCAGATTTTAAGATGTTTTATTAGGATTTTTTGTTCTAAAATAATTCATTTTAACTTATTACACTAGTTTCTTGTAGCTCTGTAATTAAAATGAAAAATTAGGGACATAAAAACTAAATAAATAACCAGTTGTTTAGACCTATTAAAAGTATATATTTTTTGGCTGTATAACACATACTTTTGAGCAAATCTAACAGTTGAAACCTTTAAAGCTATGCGTTCTCTTTCTAAATGCTTGTGGAACTCCTTGTTTCAAGATTTTGACATTATAGGATTTCTAGAGTAAAAATTACTTTCTGCATGGACAGATTATTTTACCATTTTCCTCTTAAAATTAATTATTTTTCCTCATTTTAGGCAACATCTTTTTACTGTGTGGTTAATAGTAAATCAGCCATGTTAAATTAAAAAAAATAAATAAAAAATTCCTACATGTGTTTTACTTTGAAAAACCCCAAAACAGGATACATCTTTTTTTAATATGGTCAAGTCAACCAGTCCGGGTTCAAATCCAGGTTGATGGACTCACCTGACAGGACGAGCAGGTAGACGCCACTCAGCCTGCAGCTTAACCTGGGAGCCATAGTAACCCCGACGTCTCCGGCAGCTGTTTGGCTTTTTTTGATGAATCTGATGCAGATGAGGAGTCCAAGGTCACTGAATCGAGCGCCGCATCTCTCAGCTGACCGTGAAATGAGCTGATCTAAGATCCGGGCTTTCACCCTCATCAGTAAAAAAGCTCGACCCTTCCCGCTGCGCTAAACCTGCGCAGCAAAACTGCTCTCACACCTTGAACCGTTTTCTGACGCAAACAAAGACATGGGAGCTGTTAGCTCCGGATTTTCGGCTGTAAGCATCAAATCGGCCCGGTCACGTGCGTCGGCTGACAGAGAAGCATAGCCGCTTTCACGCAACAACGCATAATGTGATTAAACTAAGGGGGCAGCTAGCGCACACAAAGAGAATCTCTGGGCCATCGACCACTCAGAGCACCGATGAAGCATCCAAGCTAGCAATCGGAGTCCGGCTGAGCCTCGCGCTAGTAACACCGACCCGATCATGATCATGGAGCGACTACATGGACAACACACAGTAGTAGTGAAGCCGACAAAAGAACAGTCAAACCGGGTCGAGCCGAAATAAAACCCGATGATGGGGCGGAGGCCAGCAAGCAGCTCCGTGCGCCCGCGCTACTCCATCTTCACGACTGGAGCTAACGGTTAGCTTCCTCCGCCGGGCCGGCCGAACAACAACAGACGTACATACACAACGGCGGAGAGAGAATTACAGGGGAGGCCCCGCCCACTGCGCGTGCCTGTACGACGTCACGAATGAGGAGACACCCACCCACCCCCGCCCCCGCAATTGAAAGATCACGTGATCAGGTTTCTAAACTATTGGCATGGACAAAAACAACTCCAAAACGTACATTTTGAATCACTCAGAAAGGAAATTATATATATAAATAATTTCAGAATATTTTAGAATTATTCCTCCAACTATAATGAACTTAAAAAGAGCAAGTTTACACTATCATTAACTATGTCACTGCTAATAATTAGAACATTTTTGTCAGATACATTTTTTCCCTTCCTGTCAGAATATTTTTTTCACCTATTTTTTTGCACTCCTCCTAAAACGAATGCAAAGACTTTTAGATAATTTGATCAAATATTTTTTTCAGTTAATATTTTTGGTGGGATTTATGTGATTGGCTTTAAAAAAAACTTTCCTTTATTTATGTATAATAAATATAATAAATAAACATAATCACTTCTTATCCAAAAATGTCACAGATTTTGTTTTATTTCGTCAATGACATTCTCTTGAAACTTGGCCCTGATTCATTGTCTTTTAAGTGAATTCATTCGATTCTGTAAATACCTTCACTTTTTTTTTAAACAAAGGTTTCAAACGCTCAGATTTGCATTTTTCTTGTCATAGTTTTTATTGCTTAAGAGTTTTTGTCTGTTGTTGTTGTTGTTGTAGGTAATCCATTTGGATTGTGATGGATCGTCTGTGGTCCAGTTTTGCCACATAATTTGTTATTTTTAATGACTGTGTGTTCTGTGACTTTGGTTTTGTCAATAAAGGAAGACCAAAAATAAACATGAAAATAAAAATGATGCCAAAAACATAAAAAAGCTTCAAAATCATATTGTTATTTTCTATAAAAATATGTATTGTGTATAGTGATATTAATGGGTATTAATTTTTATTTGTTCATATTATATTTTGTAAATAATATTATTTTGTGTTTATGGCTGTCAATTTTAAAATGGTTACTTTTCATCCTTTGTCTGATTTCAAATGCACATATGGATCAGTGGGGAACTTTGTTTACATTCAGCATCGTACGTCTCTCCTTATACTGGAAGCTGAAGGAGAAACTGAACAAAAGAACGCAGCACGGCTCAATGTCCCACTTCTATAACAGCAGCACATATGTTGTTGCCCCATTGCCCCGCCTGAGCAGCAGCTGGAGCTCCTGTCAGCTGTCCCATTGTTGCTGTGACTTTGGGTTCAGCACCCCCATGTTTATAGGCGTCCCAAACAAACCCCCGCCTCCACCCGTCCATCTGCTGCTGACACCCCACCATCCTCCCCCAGTGTTGAAAATGTCCAACAAGGTGCAGAGTTTTATTTTAGCATACTTACATTTAGATCAAATCTAATCTATTTGTTTTATTTATGTGCATAAAATAAACTCACCTCACATGAACATCAGTGTAGTTGAGTCCACCCCCCCCCCACCAGGTTCTCCTGATTTTCCATTTTTTCCCCAGGTTCCAAAGAATATACACGTTTAGGTGGTTTTAAACGACACTTAAATGTAAATATGCCTGTTTGTCTCACATTACAATAAGAAGAAACTGACCAGCTGTCCCAAACATACCATGTCTGTCAGTCTGGGACAGCTGGAATATGCTCCGACCCCCCCAGCTACATATAATGGAGCAAGTATAGAAAAGTAGATTAACGCGATGTTTTTCTGATGAGCTCTGACGACAAACAAGGTTTCTGGAAACCAAAGTGAAAGATTTTCTTTTTTTTTTTTAGACTTTTTGCAAATTGTTGCAGAGAAACACGGGTTCTCTACACCCTTACCTCCAGTCAACAGAAAGCCTCAGTGCAGATTTTTAAAGACCTTTTCCTAAATTGTTTACATAAAGTTCTTCAAGTTTTACTTCATCTGAAAAGGACATTTTGAACAAATACATCTTTATTTGCTTCCTGGTCCAACAACAAAGGTAAATAATCAGAAATCATCTTTTTTAAGGGGCCGGGAATCCAAAACCAAACCGTGGGAACCTGAAATATACACTTTGTTGAATATATTGTGCTGTTAATACACAATAAAATAAGATAACTTACAATTTTGCACTAAATTTTAATGTTTTCACAAAAAACAGTAATTTCAGATTACTAATAAAACAATATTGGACAAAAGATGTAGAATTTTTGCTTCTCTGACACTGATTTGTTTTTGTTTCTGACTGATAGGTTTCAATAATTTTTATCTAGTTTATGAAGTAAAGATGAGATAAAACTGTTGAAATCCCGATATTTTTTTAAAAACGTGTCTTGTGCAGCAGATAAGCGAGCAGATAAAAGCTAAAAGGCCTCTTGTGTTTGACTGATTTTCATGTTGCAATAGGAGTTTAGCTGTCAGCTGCTCAGTTGTCTCAAAAATTTTATTTTTTGTAAACTTTATACATTAAAATTTAAAAATTAGAATCAGACACATCCAAAAACTCACGAATGTCACAGATCTGCTTCCATAGATACCAGAAAACTATGCATTTACCCCCCAATCTGTACAGAATATTTACATTTATACTCTTCTTATGGATAAGGATTTCACTGGGACACATTTTTCCAAGCAAATGGGAGTCCTGTCAGGAGGGACTTTCAGCTGCAGCTGGCTCCACCCGGTCTTTAACAGGAAAATCCTTCTCCAACCTCGAGACCTTAAGCTACAACCAGCAGCTGCTACAACGCTGTAGTTGATGATGAAGCAGACGTGGAGGCAGCTTCTACGAACTTCAGCAGAAAGTGATCCAGAGTGTAAACGGCTCCCCAGCCGACGGCCGGGTTCATACTAATGAAGTCGTCCAGGTTCATCTTACTCTCTGAGGAGAAAATACACCGCAGATTAATGGCATCATTAACTATTCATAAGACGTGCTATATTAGGCCTGCTAATACAGGGGGACATTATTTTTTACCAGCTGTATAAATGGGGGGGTATGATGGGGGAGGCATCTTCCAGGTTCCATCAGAATTCCTCATGTGAGATCGATCGGACGCAAAGTTCAACAAGAAGCTGTTCGCAGGAACCACTCGCAACTTCCTGGCATAAAATCCGTGTTACTAAGGCGCTATATGGGTGTGTCACCTGGAGTCTGCTTTGCGTTTATTACCTGTGGTACTCAGGTCTGAGGTTGCGGTCCGACCGGAGGGCCTGAGCTGCGTAGAGCCGCAGGCTGCAGGGAAACGGCAGCACCGAGTCCAGATCATAGATCACACTGTCTGACTTTACACCCACCTTCAGCAGGATCACATGGTAGTCCTGCAACACAGAACGACAAAACCATTCATGGTCATTTGGAGATTTCCACAGCAACTTTCAAAGATGGAGGGGTCAGACACACCCAGATCACAGGGCGGTCGTCACGTCCGGACTTTTGTCTCCAAAGAGGAACCTAACGGAGAACAGATGATGAACTCGAGTTTCAGATAAAGGAAGAAACAGATTTACTTTCAGAATAAAAGACCCTGCCCTTCAACATACAGGGAATTGTACCCACACCTTCACCCAATAGTAGTTTGGATAGGCTCCAGCAACCACTTCGACCTCGAAACGGATTAAGCCAACTTAGAAAATGTATGGATAAATGACACTGTTATGGTTTTTTTTTGTACTTTTGGGTTTTCTATCTCTATTTTCTCATCTATATTTTCTGTTGGAGTGGGAGGTTTTCTGTCTTCCTTCTCTTCTGCTAGCTTTGTTTCTCACATTTGTGCCTAATTGTCCAGAGCACCTGACTGGGCGAGGATCTCCAGGGCAGAACACACATACAGGCTTTGGTCTTTGTACAGTATTTTCCACACTAAAGGGCTCACAGGATTATCAAGCAAACATCAATGAATGGTCTGTTTTAAACATATGTCACATATAAAGCGCACTGGACTATCAGGCGGATTAAGTGAGATTAAAGAGTCAGAGATATGTCCGTCCGTCCGTCAGTCACGTCACCTTGCTTGCAGCACGTGGACAAAACAGACTGATAGCGCTAAAATACCGTCACTACGCTAATGCCCAACCTTGTTAGCAACACATAAAAATACAGTCCAACATCGTCACACGTTAGCCGCGTGAAGGTTTTCACAATAACACCCAACCTTGTTTGCAGCATAATTAATTAATAGATAAGGTGCTCATGATTTTAAGACACACTGTTGCTTTTTAAATAAAAAAATTAAGGCTTTTAAGTCTGCTTTATACTGCAAATATACAGTAATTTGTTTTTTTTTTTTTTAGTAAATAGTATTTCTTTTTCCTAAAAAGGGGTGAAACATAAATTGGGGGCTTGTCCAGGATTTCTTTGGTTTTTTTCTTTTGGCTTGGTGGATTGCCTATTTGTTTGATGCACTTCTTTGTTTGATTTGATTGACAGTTTTAGTGAGAAGCTTTCACCTTATTTGAGCGTTATATATTGGGTGTTTCCAAATCCGAGGTCTGCATCCTTAAATGGCCACAGCCTTCCCGGTCGACCTTAGCCGGGTCCTTGGTCGAGCGGGTAGGCTGGATGTTAACGGCTGTGAATTTGGACGAGTCTAGCCTTTAGATAATTCCAGCCCTTACATCGGCGAATGTCCCGTCGCCTAGCAACCGTGAGTCCCGAACAGAGAGGAGTGAACCAGGCATTGAGCCATTGTTGTCAGAAAATCTCTGCGTTCTACTGCAATGCATCTTGGGATATGGACAGCATAGAAGGGTTCACCAGAGCCATCCTTGAAATCGGGGAAAAAGAAGGCTGTACTCGTTGGTCGTATTTAAAGGAGTCATTGAATTTGGACAACACGTGACTTAAGCAGCCTTCAAATGCAGCCCAGGAAGAACACAGCCCTCCAATTTGGACACAACTAATAGAGAATCTGTATTTTGAAACTACCAGATGCTTTGCAAAACTGCTTTTGTTACAGAGAAGGCCAGTTATTTACTTTCAAATACTTTCTTGAGACCACCTGATCCCTTGAGGGCTTGGTGCCCATCATTCTCAGTATATGAGATACTTTTTGAAAGGTTATTTTTTAAAGCATACACTTTATTTCTAGAATTGGCTTGTTAAGCCGTTTAAAATCAAGGTTTCTAGATCTTCTTACCGTTCTGGTGTTGTTGGAGATGAAAATCACAGAAAACTGGTCAAGAGGAGCCAGTTTCTGTGCTTGAATAAACTCACAGAGCTTCCAAACATTTTCCTCACTGGAAAGTAAGTTAAGGACAACAGCATTATTATTAGTCACTCTTTCACTCATAAAAGGAACTATATTTCCCTGAAAATGTAGATTCATTCAATCATTAATTAGACAGATGGGATTTGAAATAATTCATTCACTCTAACAGTTTTTAAAATGTGTACAAATAACATTTGATTTAACAATGATTAAAACAGTGAAATATCGATTAGCACACATGATCCGCTTAAAATTTTTTTATGTTTTTTGTACTATAAATGATTTATTAACACAAAACTAAAGACTGTAGAACAGTCGGCTGCTTTTCTGATTACTTAAAATTCTGTTTTTACCAGTAACAGCTGGTATATACGCAGTTTTCCCGGCTTGGTTTTACTTCATGACCCTTCATGTCTGTAAGCTAACCGGAAACAACCTACCCGGAAATTCAGTAAATACACTACGTCACATCCGTCCCTTCAAACTAAAAGCTCCTTCCTGTTGCGTTGATTTCACCAACGTTTTTTTTTTTTTTTACTTTTTATTGAACTTTAACGAATGACATATATACACATTCACATAACCACAATAGAAATATATAAAAAATAAAAAAGAATAAGATACAAAGAAAGAATAAATAAATAACATTAGAATTGCAGTTCTTAATACTGGGTATGGTCATATAACACGTGATCTTCAATAAAAATGAACAACGATTTAAAATATAAACAAATCTCTTTATGAAATGTACTGAATAATGGTTTGATTTTTTAAAATCTGCTCTTACTGATGAATAATTTAAATGCCAAATCAAATAAATTATCACCAGAAGCTACTCCAAATGATACACTGTGTTTTTGTAACTGAATAGAAATTGGAAAAGGAAACTTTGAAGAGCACCAAGAAAAAATATTCTCCCAAAAACTGTTAATATATATAGATTCAAAAAACAGATGATCAAGTGATTCTTTATTTATATCACAGAAGGTTATTAACAGTTATTTTCTTGAAGACCAAAACGTAGTAGTTCCCTGCATGGATGGACTGCATTCATTATTTTAAAACGGGTTTCTTTGTATTTTGGAAAAATTGGGTATTTAAAAAAAACCTGATATTTTAACTTGCTTATTTCCTCTTTTGTGTAATGCTGTGACATAGAATGATTTTTGTAGAATGTTGGAAACAGCTATCTAACAAACAAAGATCGTATAAAAAAGGTTGGAAGTTTGAAAATTAACCGGTCGACCATCGAACAACAGAGACGGAAGCAGGACTTGAACATTATGAACCAGACTGGAGGACATTTGGACAAAAGTCTGAGGGTTTGCTTTGATCACACTGTTGTATTGTTTTCTATCATTTAATTTAAACTCACAGGAAAAAGGTTCAAATGAGATTATGGTTCCATTATCATTCATAATGTGTAATAATGACCAAATACCGTTATCAATCCAATTTTTGTAAAATATTGATTTGTTCCTACATAAAATATACCAACAGTTCCATATGGGAGTGTTGTGTGGACTAAAATTATGTTTGAATATGAATTTCCAGTACAGTAATGGTCATCCAATAATGATTTCACCAACGTGCTGTTAAAACCTTTTTATATAATAAGGAGTAATTAAATACAAATTGTTTATAAACTGTTCCGCACAAGTCAGGAAAAATGCACATTTATTTATATAAATGTTAGATTTTTGTACAATATACAATACTAAAAGAACACCAGTTATAACAGGTACAGTTAATAAAAATCATCTCAAGAACAATTCTGATCTTACTGCAATAAATATTTTAAACATGAATAAAACCCGTTATTGCAGCTACTTTAACTGCAGTCATTTTAGAAGCTCATTGTATTATGGTTGTCTGTTTTAAGTGTATTTATTATTGTTGCCCTTGTTTCGCAATTTTACCACTATTGTAAATACTTGTTTTAAATGACCGATGCACCTTTTACTCGTTGTAAATAATTGTAATTTGAGTAAATGCATTTTTTATGAATGATGCACTGACCAAAAAGCACTTTCAAACTACCATTTCACAACAACAAAGTATCCGTTTTTCTATTTGAAAATTAATAGTTTGATAAAAAATGAGTAATAGTTTACCAATTGGGGAGTACTTCTCAAGTATTCTCATTATTGCAAACACTATTAGATTTCTTGAACTGAACCACTACTTCTTGATCAGATTAAACTGCTGTTTGAAGTCTAATGAATTATCAATCAAAACAGAAACAGATAAGTAAGAATATTACCATTTATTAAACAAACACATTGATGATGCTAGAAAATGTTCTGTAGTGGAGAAACAACAGACTATAATACTCCAGCAATGAAAATGGACAAATATTTGGAATTTTCTGCTAAAAAAAAGCAATCCCGTCTTTATTGTAGATCCGACACAATTTGAGAAGTTTTCTAGGTGAAAAGCCGGATTGTGGAATCAGCTCCCGAGGAGAAAATCCAGGGTTGTGTGGGATGAAAAGTTACATCCAGAACCCCAAGGTCATGCGTGATCACATGACCTCTTAGGACTTTCACAGGAACGATGAGCGGGTTCTGAAGCAAATCGCTGAAAGAAGGAAGAAAGAAGAGTTCTATGAAACCTGCAAGCATCAAAACGTCATAGAAAAGCATTATGTACACTGTATTAGTAAAAGTTAACACTCATCTCTATTTACACTTTAATGACAATCCATTTGCAACCAAAGGAAAGATGTTGGTCCTGCTGCTTTAACACCTTTAACAGCCTTTATCTGTCATAAATGCAGCAAATCACGACGCTTTGTTTGCACTGAACTTAAGCTAACATGAAGTTTGTGGGTCTTTAGATTGATAATTCTTCCACAAATGTTGTGTGGAGACAGTTACTGACATGCTGCGACTTTATAAATTGCTGACCATTTAACATATAGGAATACCTGCATTTAAATATTGACACTCCTGTCAATCATGTCTATTAATCATGTGTATTAGAGACTTACTTGTAAACGGTCCCGTGACAGACGATCACCGTCCCGTCGTCAGAGGCTGAGGCGAACAACGGGTAACCTTTGTGAAAGGCCACGCTCCTCACTGCCTTCTTATGGTGTCTGCAGACAGGAAGTGATTACTGCCTCTCTGCTATCAGTCTTTCATGGGATGAAATCCCCAAATGTGGACGTACCGTAGAACCTTGTACGGTTTTGTGGAGAGGTCTAGGTCAAACCAGCCCAGCTTACAGTCGTAACTCCCACAGATCACATGATCACCTGTGCAAAGACAGACAGGTGACATGAAGGCTTCTTTCTGCTGATTTTTATGGGAGGATTTTAGAATCTACCTACCTCCAGGGTGGACTGCGATGTTAGAGATCCACTTGGAGTTGGCCTGAAGTTTTTTGGTCATTTCCTGTTTGACTAAGTTGTAGATCCTGACATAGCGTTGCGTTGCCACGAAGAAGAAGGGCCTAATCGGGTGGAAGGCGACGGACTGAACGAGACCTTTGTTTTTCCTGAAAGGGTTCTGGCTCCGCCTCCGGCTCAGCTGGTGAATAAACACCTGCAGGTGACTGGAATTGTCTGGCATCACAGAGGCCAGGTAGTCTCCTTTAGCGTGCCACGTCACCTGATGGACGGCCTGGGAATCAAAAACCAACCAGTGAGTTTCCCGGTTTGATCACGCGATAATTCCCGCCAATAATGTGGAATTTCTCACTTTGGGATGCTGGATTTTAAGATGGATCCCTTCCTTTAGCTCCTCCCCCTCTGTCTCAGACCAGACGACAGGTTGGGGACCTTCTGACGGGTTCTCCTCCAGGGAACCAGCAAGCAGCCGCTCTGATGAAGAGATGACCAGTTTGTCCCCCAGAGACGGAGACAAGATCAGGACCGTTGAGTCCCTGGAAGCAAAATAGACAAACAAACAAAAAAATGTTGGGAAGAAAAGATAAAACGAAAAGAACAAAAGCAAAGGAAAAAACATGAAGGTCCTTACACAGCAACAGCCAGCAGACACAAGGCCGGGTTTGGATTCCATGCCACGCTCTTTACGGCTCCGCCTACTTGGACAATCTTCATGCAGCGAGATGAACACACCTCCCAGAATCTGACGGAACCGTCATCACTACCTGTGCACACATTAAAGAAACACTTTATCAACTGCTTTCAGTAAAAAAAAAAAAAAAACTACCATAAATGGATTTTTTTTTAGACCAGAATCCTGCAAAGTTCTACCAAGTCCAACACATTTGTTGCGTGAATAAGTTAACAGATAAAATGCTGGTCTCGAGGAGCCCGGAGTGAGTGGATGGAAAACAGAAGACAAGAAATGAACTCTTTGGAAAAATGACAAAGGACAGGAAAGGAAAAAAAATCAATAAAATAAAAAAATAAAAAAAAACAGGACATGAACTGTTCGAGTGTCCGAGACCAGTTATGATGCTTGTTTGAACGAGCTCTTTACTCGTTGGGGTTCAAAGTTAGGCAGCTCGTCAAACACGTCACGTTTTATACGGGATTTCAGAGGGAGACAAAAATCTGACAGAGGAGCTGGTTGGTGAGTGAAATCACACTCACCCCCCCCCCCCCCCCCCCCCCCCCCCCCCCCCGCTGCACCGTGGCTGTATGATGTAAACGCCACAGCAACAGCCGGGGCAAAGAAACAGGAAGTGTTCCAGCCAACCCCATGACAAGACCTTTTGTGGTCATAAATATCATGAAGACAATGATCTATGTAAATATGTTTAGAGCTCTCAAACTCATCAGTGATTGGGTAAAAAGTTTAGAATCCTAAAAGGAGTAATTCTAGAGATGTCACTGTTATTATCATGACTAGAATAAACATAAAAGTAAAAGAAAAAATGCTGTCAGACATCACCTGATGCAAGCCACTGTCCGGATGGAGACACACTGACGGAGCGAACCAGACTGCTGTGACCTCGATACACCTGAACACAGGTAAAAGCAGTTTGTCATGTAGTGCAAAACACATCAAATTACTCCATCAAAAAGATTTATTAAAGGGCCTACACTTTTCTGAGCAGCAGCCCCTCCCAAACCACGAAAACGAGTGTATCCTCACATTGTGACATCACAAAGTGAGGAACCACCCCTTCCAGGAAGCGTCTGAGCTGTCAGCCCCGCCCCCCCAGGCTAACACCCACTTTCTCTGTGGAGCTAGCGGTGATCGGGTAAACGCTTTCCTTAAATATTCACACGAATCTTTGCAAAATTTCAAATGTTTGTTATTGTGAGCAAGACAGACATGATGCCGAGGCCGACTCTAGGGGCCTGTTGCACAAAAGCAGAATTAAGACATCTGGGATAAATGACTAAGCTGAGCTCAATGAAGCCAAAACATGTGCGTCCAGGCTTAATTGGTTGCACAAAGACCAAGCCAGGATGAGCAGACATGGATTCATCAAGCCAGGTGAAACCAATCCTGGATAGGTGCACGCTCACGGCTCACTCAAATAGACCCCGCCACAGATCACAGATTAACTGATTTACCATGGCAACTAGAGCCGCGTACTTTTTCCCGTCGGAAGCACAAATCCTCATGGAGGCATACGAGGAGGTTAAAGATGTAATTAAGAAGAAAAAGGCAACACCGCCACAGTGATAAAGCACACTCAAAAATAGGAAATTACCAGCCAATTAAGTTTACGAAAATGTAACTTGTCATTTCAACCAGAAAATATTATGTTTGTAAATCTTATGTGAATGAATCATGTCGATCGTACATAAAAACAATTCATTTAAAAGTTACTAATTTCAAATCAGGTTGATCCACAATGATACCATTAAATTAGATACATTAGTAATCGCAAGGAATTGTGGGATACCATTTTCTTTGTCTATCTGGGCAGATTGGGGTCTAAGTGTGAGTTTTTGTCCATGGGTTTCATTGTCTAGCTGTTTTACTCTGTTTTAACTAGTGATTTAAACTGTTATGTTTATTTCTTTTCTGCACCATAAGTTAGAGAGTGGGAGAGGATGATGACCAACCCCCTTGTGCGACAAACTGTTAATGTTCCAATACTTAAGACAGAATTAGCGGTATATGAGGTCCTGTATTGTGATGTGGGACTTTACTGCGTTATTCACGTTTTGGATGTGAAAAAAAAAGACCCATTGGTTGGAAAACATTATTAATGTCAGCTTTATAAATAAAGTTGAAGCCAAAAATTAAGTTATATCAACATAAATTGTGTTGGGTAGTCATACAAATTCAAGTTGAATAAACTTAATTTAATGAGGTGTGACCAATTGAAGTGATTCAATTAAGTTGGATCAACTTTTATCTTTTGAGAGTGAGCAACAATATTAATTTAAAGTTGGGTCCAACTGCAGTATTTAGATTGAACCTAAGTACATTAAGTAGGACCAATATGATTCATTTTTGTTCAAGTAACGCTATCTAATCATGTGGAAATCATTTCCATAATTTTTTTATGTTCATTCAAAGTGAACATTTTTGAGTATAGTTTACCTGCTTTGTTTTGTCCTTATTCAATAAAGGAACATAATGTTACACATTGTGTTTTCATATTCACATGGAATGTGTATTTGTTTATAAGACAGAGTACTAGGGCCCCACTGAGGAAAAAGGATAAAGTCATAAATTTATGATGCTGGTTCTTTCTGCAGAAAAGCAACATATTCTTTTGACAGTTTTGATAGTTATGACAATGTGATACTTCATATTCTGGCTCATCAGCATGTCTTCGTTTATGAAACTATACTGAAGTACAATTTCACCAAATGCTCCACATCTGTCATTTTAACAACTGTTCTCCTTTAAAACAACTGGTTACAATATTATGACTTGTCTTTGTTTTCCCTCTGTGGCCATAATATTCTATCATTTTATATATAGCCTTATAGTCTATGGGAAACTGTAAATTATCTAATGATAGCAACATCATCTAAAACTCATTATTTATCCAAATGACTGAAATTAATGATCACAAACATTTAATAATGACAGTGGGTCTAGTTATTTGTGATAACAATGTATAGTGAGCAGTGAAATAACTATTGGTTTCCATTTGTGGCGACTGCTGACTGACATTAGGGATGAGATTAAATAGATCCTGGAATTTAGCCTGGTCTGGAGCAGGCTAGCTCCACAGAATAAATCTTCATGGTAATTTATACCATAACATATCCTCCTGCCCCCTATCCAGCTTTAGTGCAACCGGAGTGGGGATCAATTGAGCCAGGATCACCAAAATATCCTGGCTCAATCCCTTATCCTACTTTTGTGCAATAGGCCCCTAGGTTGACGTCATGAAATGGGCGGCACCCACAAGGAGTGAAAGGCGGAGCCTCAGAGTCGACTTACTTTCAGGTAGGAAAATGAAAATGTGAAAATAACTCCTATGTCATTTAAAAAAAAAAAAAAAAAAACCTTCTTTAGTGTGCCAAAGGTAAAATATTATCATTTAGGTTTCCCAAATGTGTTTTTTTTTTCTTGGAAAAAAATGTGTTTGTTTTTTTCCAGGAAAAGAAAAACTGAGGGAAAACAAAAGTAATTTCCAGAAATCAATATGAAATGTAAAAAATAATGAAACTAAATGAGAAACCAGAAAAGGTAGGCATTGTGGCGTGTCGCTGAGTGGATGCTGAGGTTTG
Source organism: Oryzias curvinotus (assembly GCA_023969325.1). Taxonomy (NCBI): domain Eukaryota; kingdom Metazoa; phylum Chordata; class Actinopteri; order Beloniformes; family Adrianichthyidae; genus Oryzias; species Oryzias curvinotus. Next base: position 8,050,441 of record CM043716.1, on the reverse strand, counting down.
AGTTTTGAAGACGAGGGAAAGCAGAGGGATGTTTTTGCCTGAACTGTGGTAAAGAGCAACACGGCAGGCTGCCAGGTACCACGGCTCCATGTTAGCTTACCGTACTTGCTCTTGTGTTTTGTTGTTCTCTGGTTGTTTTTGTAGTGTATTTTACTGCTCTATATTATCACTTGTTTCTCCATCATGGGATCAATTAAACTTCAATTTTTCTAACTTCCGGTTGAAGAGGTGGACAAACGCCATCATCCAATCAGTGACGTCCCATCAGACCTTCCTTTTCCAGCTTCTTATTTTCTTTCATTTCATTTTGATCTCTGGGAATTACTTCCGTTTTCTGAGAAGTTTCATTTTTTAGGGAATTTTGTTTGGCTTTTTAAAACGTCACTTTGCTTTTATATTATTTGTTTTGATCTTTAACGTGTCTTGGCGCTGAGTGATTTGTCCATCAGGGCCACCGTACAGAACAGATCCCACTGTTAGCGGCGCGTGACTCACCAGAGACTGTGTTGTTGGAAAAGGCTGCAGGTCCTTGGGTTTAGGGAGTTTGGGAATCAGATCTTCTGGATTCACATTGACCTGCAGATAGTTTTGTATGAGAGAAGTCGCTTCCATCTGTTGGGCAGGCGGGTTAGTTAGTTACCCTCATCTTCCTCTGTCGGGGACACAGGTAAAGGTCCAGGCAGCGCTCAAACTTCTCATGGATGAACCGGGAATATGCTGGAACCTGACGGAGGCTGGAGAACTTCTTGGGAATAAATGGCAGCTTTCGGTCTTCGGGATCTTGTTGCTCCCACAGCGCTTTCTGTCGAAGGGAAAGGCTCAAAGACTCATTTACTGAGAAACAAGATGCTTCAACTGGGACTCTGATTTGGCCCTCACCTCTTCTTCAGTGAACAGGTACTCGGGTGGGGGGTTGTAAGACTCCTCGTGACCGGGGAGGCGCAATTTGGGGGCCGGCAGGTGCATCCTGTGCTTCGCCAGAATGGATGAATCCTCGCTGGCCCACAGGTCATAGAAGCGCTCTTTGCTGTCGTCCTGCACTCGTCTTGGTTTGATCCAGCCCATTTTTATGGCATGAACCAGTTTAGAAACCTTTAGACGGCAAAATAGATCAATAGTTAGGCGATAAAAACCAATCTGCAGCATTCTTCTCACTTTGTTACCTTCTCCTTTTCAATCAGGGATGGTATGAAGCTCCGTTTGTCTGCAGGTCTGTTGGTGACTGGATGAATCATGACGTCGCTACTGAAGAACTCCACTGTTGGCTGAAAAAGAGGAGTCGTCAAACTCAACAGCGGCTACTTCAAAGCTCATATGTGTGGTTTCCAGTCTGGATCAGCTTCAACTGAATGAAAAAAGGAGGGATGACACAGGAAGCACCAAAAACAGACCGTCCTGGAGCAGATATGACATCACCATAACCTCTGGCTCTCAATGTCAATCATGATGTCCTGGTACCCAATGGGCTCAGAACTCCAACCCCCCCACGTAAAATTGGAATAAACTCAGAAAATTTCAGGTTGAAACTATACTATGGGGACCGAAAAACAAAAATACAAAACAGCAAGTGTGACATTACTTTTCTTCATTTGGTAACAGTTTCAGGTTAAGTTTTTTCTTACAGTTAAGTTTGAAGTATTTCTTTAAATATAAAACTATATATTTTTCAAGCTCACCGTTTTTCAAATGTTCAATATTTCTTTCATGTTTACAACATATATATTTAGGAGTTTAAAACTATTTCCGAATTTACAATCGGATTTTTCATTCCCCTTAAGCTGCTATTGATTTGACATATTTGAAGAAAACAAAAATGTTTTTCTTCTTTTAGCAAAGACTAAATGTTGCATCTATGATAACGATTACTGTTTATACATGCTTTTGACGTATATAAATACATAAACGGTATATAAACAGAAGACAAAAACGTCTCTCTCCTGCAGTCCATATGGAACAGGTACAATAGTTAACCAGCTTTTTGTCACAATAACCTAAAACTTCAGCTGATGGGGGATTTTAGACACTTGCTTCTCTCTGGTCCTTCACAGGCTGTGGGACATGTGGTCAAATTTGACTTATTGTTCATTTACTTTGTAGTTTTGCATATTTTTGTCTTTTTAACCTGGGTGAAAGATTTGATCAGCGCCCGCTCACCTGCACTCAGGATCGAGGATAGGAGTTAGTTTTTTTTTTTTTTGGTCCTCTCTTTTGACAACACTTTGTCGCTATCGTGTTCCCTGCAGTCACTTCCACCCCAATGTAGTATTTTCTCACACTGTTTTTAATCAGAAGCACACTGGAATTTCCTTTCATTTCGAAATTTGTGCAGCCTGCGACTAAAAACAGAAGTTTGTCAAAAAATTGTCAGAAATTTTACATGAATCTCTGGAAACTGAGAGTAACTAATAGTCTCTCTGCTTTGTAAATGTTTCCAGATTGCATATCGATGACCAAACTACAATATCACCTATGTGCAAATTGTTACATTTTTAGTTTTTACATGAAATAGTGAGAACAAGGACAAATTCACATTTTAAGTGAATCTGCAAAAAAGTCATGCGCTTATTTATGACCCAAAGGTCACAGGACAAAAACCTGACATCACCATCGGCTGGAATATTTGAAACACATTTTTCTTGGTTCCTGAAAAATTAAAAAAAATTTAAAAAGATTTTTTCCCGATAAGAGCTTTTGTATTTTGGCTAACAAATACTGATTCCTCTGAAAATACCACCCAAAAAAAGCCAAAAAATAAGGATGCAAAGCCTCCCTGAGCATACCTGGTACTCATTGAAGTTGATGTCTCCAAACTGCCCTCTCTGGAGTCGGTTGACTAGATCCACCTGCTCGTCTGACAGCACAATGTCTCTTCCCGTCTGCTTGTCGTGAACTGTTCTCCTGCACACACAACCAAAACCGTTAGAGTTTCCTGTCTGAAACTATGGGGGACGCTGACCTGTGCTGGCTAGCTGACCAGTAGTCAGGATTTTCCATTTTATCCAAGAATTCGTCCAGCTCATCCTTGTTCCTGATTGGCTTGAAGATCTTCTTTCCATCGAGATCGTAGCCAATGTGAGGGAATTCTTTGTACCATTCCATGGGAATGTTGCCCACTGTGTTCCTGATGTCCTGCACAAGAATCAAAGGCAGCACACGAGAACCTTTTAGAATCCAACAGAAGAGTTCAAGGAAGGAAACAGGACAGAGATATTCAAAGAAAAAAGGTAGTTTCCACAAACATATATAGAGAATTATACAATAATAGAATGTGTAAAGTAAGATAGGTCCAGATCAGAGGGCATGTTACAAGAAAAACCAGACAAACTTTGTTCTAAAATAGCCAATAAAATAAAAAAAAAAAGGGTGATCAAACATCTACATATAAGAAGCTGAGCAAGGACATACAGGAAATCACGAGAAAAATTAGAATACAATAGAACTTAATGAATGTTGAGCAAATAAAGTGACAATCCGAGGAGATCACAAAAGAATCCCAGATGCTGCTACTCCTACCTCCTCATCCGAGGTGTCATGCTCATACTCATCTTCTTTCTTCTCTTGTTTTTCTTCAGTTGCTCCTTTCTTGTTTTTGTTGTTCTTCACTTTTGTCTGCAAATGCGACAGAAATTCAGAAGAACCATAATATCCGGCCGCAGTCAGTCAGTCAACAGCAGCAAACCTCACCTGCTGCCTCTGTTTATCCTGATCAACGTTTGATCCATCATCTTCCTCCACATCATCGGAACTATTATCTTCAACGTCCGACTCTTTATCCTCAGAGTCGCTCCCGGAATCCTCCAGTCCAGAAAATTGACTGTCCTCACTGTCTGACAGGTCATCGTCATCTTCATCTTTCTCAGTAGCTTTGTTGATATTAAAAAGCTAAAGACAAACACACACAATCAATGTTTATGGTTAATTCCCCATAGATGTTTGGCTAATATTAGCATTATATTAATAAAGAAAGTCCATTCTACGATGCTCTCAGAACTCTATTCAGAAAACATACATTTAAAGATAAATTAGGGGTTTTTATATTCCTATATGTCTGTTTATAAGCTAACTATATGATACTTCCACTGCTAAACAGTTCGGTTGGAAAAACGAGTTATTAGTACGCATTGTCAACGTTTTTTAAATGCTCCAGCCTGTTTTGATTTTGCTTATTAGCATGCTAGCCGCTAACAAGCAAGTCCTAGCTAATTCACAGAGTAATTTCCCGCTTTTTTCCCTCTAATATTAGATTGCGTTTCTCACTTCATCCCGCTCTTCTTCCTCCACTTCCTTCGTCTTCCTCTTCGTTTTCTCCCTGACTTTCTTCATTTCTGATCTCTGTTCCATACTCTGCACGTTTTCCAACTACTGCTTCGCGGACCCACGTGGAAATCCCGCGGGGTCAGAGGTTATGGTCGGTGAGAAAAACGAGAAGACACCAAGGCAGCCTCCGCCCCCTATCGGTCAGATGTCTTCACTGCACGTCCGGCTGAATAATAATGTTTGTTCCATCCAATCCATCCATCCATCCATCCATCCATCCATCCATCCATCCATCCATCCATCCATCCAATCCACCCATCCATCCATCCATCCATCCATCCATCCATCCATCCATCCATCCATCCATCCATCCATCCATCCATATTTTATATGCTTGGACTTTCATGCAAATGGTGCAAACAACAACAAACAAACAGGCTATATTTTTTTTGCAAAGCATTATGGTCCACCTCATTAGATGGAAAAATCAGAAAGGTATTTGTCCTTGAAATCTTTTAAATTGAGAGTTTGCTTTATTGTTTACTTTCTTCACTACCTGTTTTTATTTATGCCTGTTTTTTTTTTAAATGTTCACATTTAGTTTCAACTTCTGTTTGAACATTAACTTCATCATTTGGAATAAACTATTAAGTTATAATAGTAAAATTCGTTCTGTGGATTTTCCTTTGTGGTGATTTACAAAGAAAAAAAAGCTGGAAAAAAGGAAAAAAAAGCCTAGTTCAGGATAAAAATCAGACAAGAAAGTTTTACATTTTTCATTTTTATAGGTGTGAAAACTCTCATATTACAGAGTATTTTTCACATTTTCTGTCTTCTTTAATATATTTTGCTTTAAAATCAAACAAATTGTTGGATAGCTGGTACTATTAAGATAATAAGTCATTTTGTCTCACGCTAAAACCATTTGCACTGGTCTGTATACTGACTAAACCAATTTATTTTCAAGCAAAGGTATTTACTTTGTTTGTGGTAAACCTTTAGGTTCTTCACCGTGCTTATATGTTTATAAAACACACAACCCACATATTGTTTACACGACAGTGCCATCCAACAAGTTTTTGATAAACCTAATATTGCCTAAAAAAAGATATGCTAGTTTCCACCATGTATGTATACCAGTATATCTAAAATAAATGAATACATAAAAAACAAGTTACCTTAACACATATCTGGACATATAAGCAACACAAGACATGATTTACTATGCATTTGGTCAGAAAAAGCCCAGTGTTACATCAGAATTTAGGAACACAATGTTACATCAGAATTTAGGAACACATTAGAAAAAGGACATTTATGGTATGATTTGTGGGACTCATTAAAGATCTTTCTATTAAAAATCAGTTGCTTTACTGTTTCTAGTTTTCTGTATTAACAAAGTATATCTTCAGTCATGATTTTCACAGTGCAATTAGCAAAGCAAAAACTTTGCACTTTACCAGTATTGTGTAAGAGCACAACACCTATAGAACTATCCAAAACTTAAAATTAAGTACACAAACAAACCAATGGGGGGGGGGGGGGGGGGACAAGACAAAAGAATGAAATCAAATCAAATCAAATCAGAACAAGAAAAACGTTAACAATTATAATAATACTCAATATAAATATTATAAATAAAATAAGTCAGTCTAGCAGCAACTTAAATTTAGCCTCAGTAATTATTTATTAACTTTGTTGTTTATACCTGTTTATACTTTATACCTTAAAAAACACAAAAGTTTAAATCATATCACCCAAAAATGTTTGATTAGGAAAAACAAACTCTATTGTTCAGGTTAGACGTTTTTAACACAATTAACTTATTTAAAATAGCACACTGATCTGTATTACTGGCCTTTGCATCACTTGTTTTGCGAAATCGTGCATTATGTATTACGCTGTCGTGACGCAATCATCCTGCGACAACTAGAAAGCTGCGCAGTTGTTTGCTTTATCGGATTTGTAGGAATTTTCCACCACGGAGTTTGTTTAGAAGAGTTTAAGAAGATATTTTTTGGAAAAACTGGAACTTACTGGGTTCTGATTCAGAACGAGGGGTTTAGATAATCCAGTTACACCACAGTGGGAGCTATCTTGGCAGTTTATTCGTTGTGTGTGGTCCTTGAAGATGGGGTCTACGGTAGGCTAGCTGTTGTTAGCATCGTTAGCTCAGGTTAGCTAAAAGAAAAAAAGTCCAATTGGGGTTTTTACCACCGTCGTTACCATGGAATATACTGGAGGACTTGGAGGAGGGGTGGTGGTGAGTGGAGGAAACGTCCCGGCTTTCCTAACAAAACTCTGGACTCTGGTGGAGGATCCCGAGACCGACCATCTCATCTGCTGGAGCCTGGTAATCACCTTAGCCGAGCCTAGCTTAGCCTAGCATATCCGAGGAGCGCACGTAGTCGGTCACCATTCAGTTGATTCAAAGAACGCAGCCATAACCTGGAACTCAACTAGAAGTCTCGTTATGTGTATTAAGATAAAGAATCACACTTAATACACAAATATACATCCTCATAGTTTATAATAATGTGTTGAATAAGTTAAGTGTAATAAAAATGTTACAACACACGATTTAGACAATTACATGAAAGCAAAACCGTTCAAGTGACATATACAACACAGACAATAATAGTGGACTTTTATAAAGGCACAACATTTAGGAGAAAATGATTAAGACACACACATAAACAATGTCATGGAATTTCTCATAGTTTAAAAGACAAAACCCAGTAACCAACTTAAAAAGAAGATAATCCTGCCATGTATGTACTGAATAAACTACATATAAAATACCAATACATGTGAGATTATGAACTATAGAGACATCTCCTCTGCTGACCAGCTTCTATGTAATTTTAAAGAAATGTCACATTGTTGTTCTAGGCAGCATAAGGTCTGTTTAAGCTTCCACTCCTAAATTGTTTCCCACAGGCTTGAAGTTTATGTTGGGATAAATATGGAAATATTAAAAAGAACATCTTTAAGCATGGAAAGCATTGAATAGTCATTTAGGTTTGACCAACTAGCTTATTTGTTCTATTTTTGTTTCAGACCCATAGGTGTGAGAATGAAAACCACTAAGGTGTCATGAGAATGGACAGTTTGAACATTAGTTTCACTATGAAAGGTTTCTGTGTTTACATCCATCACATACTTTCAGTTCAAACTCAGCTTTTTGAAAGTTATACATATTTTGAAAGGTATACATATGATCTCATATTGTGTGCCTATTAGGGTGACTATTTTAGCGGTAACCTATAACGTGACCGAGAAGAGCGCCTTGGAGTGACATAGACGGATGTAACAGAGAAATAAGTAAAACAGAAGTAATGTAAGTTATTTATTCTTTCTGTGCGGCCCGGTACCAAAGGACCTTCGGACCGGTAGCGGTCCGCGGCCCGGGGGTTGGGGTCCGCTGCTCTACACCACTTTAAGACTACAAAAATTGTAGCCTCCTTGAAAACAAAATTTTTCCAGTTGTAGCCACAAATTGAAAAAAGAATCAAAGACCCACTTTGATAATATTTTGAGCTACTTGTTGAGCTTTCGTTTAATTTTTAGTGTTCCCAGTGTTCTTTTAATTAGGAGCTTGATTTTTAATTTTTTTTTTGTGGCCAAAATCCCCAAACCTGTGTTGATTTTTTTGGACAGTTTCTGCAGAGTGGCAGGAATTCATTCAGAATTCGTCTCTGAGTTGGGTGGATGGGATGGGGGGCTTGTTGGCGTGAAGCGACACCCCCCCCCCCCCTCCATTGCTAAGAGCTTTTAATAAGCTTTTCTGGTTTTTAAGCGGCATTTTGCTGTCTGATCCTGATTCACAGCAAAGAAATGCACATAAATTGCAATTTTAAGCTTAATTTAGAAAAAAAAAAAAATCCTCCGTTATCAGAACCATGCCACAAGAAGATGTTAAAAACACCAAAGACGTCATTTATATCAGAGTGGGTCTTTAAATCTACTGGGGATTTTTCCGTTTCCACCCCAGACGGTTAGCTCCTCGACTCTCTGACTGTAGACACCACATGGCAAGAAATATTTTAACAATCTGCCTATTTGGAGTAGAAATAATATCTGTCTGTTTGTGGCATTTGAATATTTAAACCACTAGTTTATTTATGATTTAAATCTTTTAAAATAACTTGTCTTCTTGTTCTGTGTCAGAATGGAACCAGCTTCCACGTGTTCGATCAGTGCCGGTTCTCTAAAGAAGTCCTGCCAAAGTTCTTCAAGCACAACAACATGGCCAGCTTCATCCGACAGCTCAACATGTGTGAGTATCAGCGGGCGACTCGGCTCAGCTCAACCGGCTGCTGTAAAGTTTAGCCTAGTACACATAAACGCTGGAATTACAGAAGCTGTTTGATGTTCTGTGTCTGTCTGTGGTCAGATGGTTTCCGTAAGGTTGTGCACATTGAGCAGGGCGGTTTGGTGAAACCAGAAAAAGACGACACAGAGTTCCAGCATCCGTTCTTCATCAGAGGACAAGAACACCTTCTGGAAAACATCAAACGTAAAGTCACTAATGTATGTGCCTGCAAAAGCACCCCACAAGGCCAGATGTTAGGCTTCTAGGATCCACTTTTTTAGCCTAAACTCATCTTAAATGCACACATTTATTATTCTCATAATCTTCATTGTAGGTTAACACCAAAAACATTCTGGATAGAAATCTAAAAATGATTAAAATGATTTTTAAAAAGTTGTGAAATGGGAATTCTTGAGTTTTTCTCGGCCCCCTGGTCCACAGTGACTGTCCCCCTTTTATCTGACCCTTGCAGGTCTCGTCGGTCCGTCATGATGATGTGAAACTCTGTGCTGATGACGTGAGCAAAATCCTGAACGATGTCCAGACAATGAAGGGAAAACAAGAAACCATCGACTCCAGGATTATCGCAATGAAACAGTAAGAACCAAAAACAGATACTTCTTAGTAAGGAGAAAAAATACATATTTTTTGGAATAATTAAGGGTTGATATGGAAAGTGAAATAAAAATTAATGTAATGTAATGGAACCATTTGTTTTATAACTTATCCTATTATAGGACATAGTAAATATTAAAACAACTTTTATTTGTATTACATTTGTGTTGTGGCTTTTTTCTGATGATGGAGGCCATTTATGAAGAAAATGAAGCTCAAAATTGCATTTCTGAGTATTTCTTCATTTAAACTGATGCAAATCAGAAGCAAACGAAAAAATCTGTGACCGCTGGGCGGGGTCACAAGCTCCCCGCTCTGCTCCATTCTGATACATCCTCTTTTGAGATTAATAGATCCATGAAAGTCTTTGTTTTCCTCGTCTGAGCTGGCAACTCGCTCCTAACTGTACGACCGAATAGCTCCAATATTGCTCGCCATTCCGACTGCACCGGTAATGTTAGGTATGAGGTGTCAGGGGCTGTAAGCTAGCAGGAGAGAGTGTAAACTTTGATTTTGCCTTTAAAACAGCGTAACCAAAATAAAAAACAGCCCACTCGGAACGCGTTTAAAATAGATGAAAAGATGATGGGAGCAGGTCTCAAAAGGTGAGATGTTGTGTTGCTCCTCATATTCTCCCATCGTTTTGGTCTCACCTTGTTGTCATTCTCCTGACCTGTAAACTATGTTCCTATGTTTCAGTGAGAACGAGGCTCTGTGGAGGGAAGTGGCCAGTCTGAGGCAGAAACACGCTCAGCAGCAGAAAGTTGTCAACAAGGTACAAACATGTAATCAAGGAGCACAGAGTAGAGGTGGCGTGTACGTGAAGTGTGGAGACGCAGCCGTGTTTAGAGCTACATGCATTTGTCGTTAAATAGAAAGTATGGTTGTTATTGTGCGTTTTGTGTTAAAACTGTGTGTTTCATCTTTCTGTGCACTTATTGGGACCTTGTTTACATTGTGAACATCCACCCATCCTTGTATAGACTAGAGTTCATTTTGAAGGCGGGGAATGTAAATAGTCAGTGTATACGATTTTTAACACAATGCTAACATGTTAGCATTCACCTCGCTGCATCAATGCCATTTATTTTTCTTTCTCTCTGCAGTTGATCCAGTTTCTGGTGTCTCTTGTCCAGACCAACAGGATCATGGGAGTCAAGCGAAAAATGCAAGTTTAAAGCTGAAATAGGACCATTGACTGTATATCAGAACTGGAGTGAGTGAGTGTGGTGTCACCCTTAGAAAATGGCTTCAACAAAATTAAATCAATTCAGTCACCATTTTTTCCGCTATGCGGACACCGCCATGTTGGAGCCAGACGTCGTCGGTAACCAGCCAGTTGGTCTGAACCAACGTTTCTATGGCAACCACTCTGGCCGATCTGGAGTGACTTTCTTGGAAGGCCACACCCCTATCACTTGAAAGCAGGCTACATGAAATCTGTCAGGCGCTTGAAACATTAGATGTGAGACCAAAAAAAACCTTTATTTTAAGGCATCTGATTGGTCGGTTTATAACTTGAATAAATTGAAATACAGAAAAAATATGTCAAGTCTACAGGATTTTGGCTTTTTGGAGCCAGTGGGTACTTCCTGTTTGGAACGCCGGGGGGGAGGGGTCACTAAGTCCAGTTTTTATATACAGTCAGTGAATAGGACTCAACCTCTCAAGCATTTTAAGTTTTTCAGAAACCAAAACATACGGTTGAAGAAGGAGAAGAAAACGGTTTTTAGTTTGTGCAGTTTTTGCATTTTTCTGTGTTTATTTACTCACTTTTTCTGCCCTCCACCTTTAGTCCTCTGATGCTGAACGACTCCAGCTCCACTCACTCCATGCCGAAGTTCAGCCGTCCATACGTGCAGGTAACAGACCCTACCTTTCTCTCCGAGTTCTCTCACACACCTGCACAGCGTGGCACTCCTGATGCTCAGAAACAGGTCAGAGGTCTATGAGGACATGGGGTTAATGGAGGTCATTTCTTGTTTTGATTTAGTTGAAAACTGTTTTGTTGGTTAAAAATATATTTACCATTTTCTGTGGGGTGAGTCTTATTTAAGCTCCATCTTTTTCCTCCTCAGGCGGCAGCTAATCCCTTCTCAGCCGACTCTGCTCTGAGTTCTGGACCAATCATCTCGGACATAACGGAGCTGGCCACCTCTGCCTCAGACGACGTCGTCAGTGAGTGGATTGACCCAAAGTAAGCACCTGCAGATCATCCTCCCTTAAGTGATCAGTTAGCGGTCAGTGAGGCGTCTCTAATCCCGCCCTTCTGCTTTTTAGAGAGAATGAATCTGTTAACATAAAAGAGGAGCCGTCCAGTCCGGAGGTGGAGGAAATACCCATCATCGAGGAAGAGCCAGTGCATGTGGAGACCCCCTTTTCACCCACCACCTTCATCAACTCCATACTTCAGGAAGAGGCACAGCCAGCAGCAGTTACCGCCACCCCCTCCCCAGCAGGCAAGCAGAGTGCAAGACTTAGTTGGATTGTGCTACGTATGTTCCCTCAGACTGACCTAAGACTCTGTTTGTCGTAGCCGCTTCAGTTGTTGTAACAAGCCCCGCCTCCACCGAGCCTGTCCAGCCCTCCCCAGCCAGCCAGCCGTCTGCCCCCGTTACACCCCAAAGCGCCGCTTCCAGCCCGGCCGCGCCTCAGCAGAAGTGTCAGACAATCGCCTGCATCAACAGGTAAGTGTCACGTCAGACTCAAAGTGAGCCTGTGGCTGCACGCGTTGACAGCTGATCTTTGGGTGATTCTTGGACAGTCACCTCACAGCAGCAGCTCTGACAGTTCCCTTAGAATCAATGTTCAAAATATTTCTGGTAGATGTTTCCTAACTTCCCAAAAAAAACTGCTTCTTGCCCCAGTGACTCCAGGGTTTTCCTGCATTAGAAATCCCACATTTTTAGTCTGCAAATTCTGTATTATTGTTGTGTGAGGTAATCGTTGTTAGGATTACATTTTTGCCACATCACATATATGTCCCTGTGAAGCTTGTCAGTGTAATAAAAAAATGTTTGTGCTTCCCTCAGATTCCTCCCTCCCCCTGCAGGTGGACTCCCACCTGAGCTTTGGCGCATCGTACCGACACAACCTGACAAGTGAATCTTTAAATGATTATCACAGACTGTGTTTAAAGGAGGAGAGTGGCACCTGGGACTACTAAACGCAGTTTTGGTTTTTAGTCGTTGGTGCCTGCTTTTGTGAAGAATATTAGCAGCAATTCATACTTTAGGTACCTTTTAAAAGATTGTAAAATAAATAGCAATGAATTGGGTCGCAGCAGCTGCACGTTTTCTTTTGGATACAGTCTCTGATGATTAAAGTGAACTAAAATGGGGGTCTGTTAATATGACTGGTGGAATTTTACTTTTTTCTTTTTATCACCATGTGAGAGATCAGACCAGACTTTTAGGTAGACCATCCAATGCCGGAATGTTTTAAAGATGATATGAACAGACGTAGAGGTAGAAAATCCTACGTTCAGGACTGATGTTCGAGTGTCTGCTGTTCTTGTTTGTTTGTTTTTTTGTGTTATTGTGATGCTTGAAATTTAGGTTTTTCTTTGTTTGACCAAGAGAGGTAAAAAAAATAATTAAGAGACAAACGCGAATTTGGGCAGCTTTAGGAGACTCATTGCTGGTTTGAATCAATGTTGACGAAAAGAAAAATGTGGAATAACACCAGACCGACTCTGAAAGCTAACGCTGATCCCCCTCCTGTCTGTCTCTCAGGTCTGAACTTTCTGATCACGTCGACACTATTGACAGCACTTTGGACAACCTTCAGAACATTTTAAACTCTCAGACCTTCACCTTCGACACCTCTCCACTCATGGAGGTCAGTATGGCCGTCCCATGTACTTTTGTTAATGCTAATACGATTATTCTCTTTGTTTTCTTTTTTCTTTTTCTTTTCTTCTTCTATAAACTAGGCCTGCACAATAAATCGCAAACATATCATTATCGGGATATCAAGCTTTTTTGTTAGATGTTCGCCTCCTGTGTAGACGAGGGTCATTTGGAGTATAATTTAAGTTATTTTGACTTTTATTTAAATTAAACTGTTGCAGTGAAATGGAAATCCTGTTTTTCATTGTTTTGCTATTTGTTAATTTATTGCAAGTGATCTCGTCATTGCGATATTGATCACTAATATCGCAAATTGCGAGTTTTCCTCATATAGTGCAGCCCTACTGTAAACCTTTTTTTATACCATTAACAAAGTATTCTAAACAAATCAAAAATCTATTCCTAAAAAAGCCACAAATATCAAAGAGAAAACATGAGAATAGAATAAATAATGTTAAATTTAAAGTAAATCTTTTTTTCCACACAAGAAACATTGCTCCACTTTAACACAAAAAAAACAGAAAATACTCCAGAAACATTAAAAACAACCAGACGTTCTCTCTGTATTGCAGGAAGGTGAAAGTGGGAGTTTGGGAAACAGGATTTACTGCCGTTTGAGATGCAACAATAGTTTCCCATTTGTTTCATTTTGAAGAAATCCAAAATGCAAAATTAACTAATCAAATCCATCAATACTTTTTCTTTTTGAGCAAATTCTTCTTTTTTTCAAAGAAAAAAAAAAGCAGTGTTTTGAACTTAAAAAGTAATACAAGTTCCAGTTTTGTTCAGAGAAAGCCTCTAGATGTCAGAGTTTGGTTTAGATCAGAAATTTCACAGATAAATTCATATTTAATCAAAACATGTTCAAGATCCATCCATCAACGTGTGAAGAATTGAGTTTAGCAGAGAGTCTCATGCTCCGTTCTTGACCCAAACGGATGTTTTATTTTCTGTTGTTTTCAGAAGAAAAACTGGTTTAATACACTAAAAACATAAGTGCACCTTTCACCTCCTTTGCTTTGGCACGTGTGCGGCTCAGCTGTTGTGCGGGAGTTGTCGTATTTACCAGTAAAAAATGAAGTTTGTCGCAGACGAAGAGCTCGTCTCTTTGCTATGGGTTACAGTTGTTAAACATTGGTAACTAAATAGTTTTAGGAATGAGAAACGTTAAGCTTTTTTATGTTCCTGCTAAACTCTGTGCTGTGTTTAGATTCCCTTTGAACGTTTCAATATGTTTGTGTGGCCATCTTTCACAAACCAGTTCATCTGCATAGTGAAGGTGAATCAGAGTTCAATAGGAATGCCAGTTTGTTGAAACAGCTGAACAGGAAAACAAAGTAAAAGCTTAATATACATGTAAAATCATTTGTCAAGATTTTAAGGAAATATAGTTTTATTTAAACCGATAGCTATATTGTGTTATAAATGTAATCAAAAATGGGTAACCTTCAAAAGACTATCACAATTACACTTTAAAACAGTTTAGTAACTTTAGTTACCAAACCTTTATTTAAACAGATCAACACAAATTGAGAACAGGATGTGTTTTTAAAGGGGATCCGGCCAACTAATCAGCATCACACGATAAAACCTAAACAGTTAGAAAATGACAGAGAGGGAGAGAAAGACACATTTATTAAGAGTAACCAGGTAATCGGTTACTCTTAATTGCCCCGAGGTGTGTAGGTGTGTGGAACTGTGTGAGACTGGCCAGGGGGGTATTCCAGAAAGCAGGTTCTGCTAGCTCCCACAGTACGTTTGAGGCTAAGGAAGTTGATAACCTCAGTTTTCAGTTCCAGAAATGGAGGTATGTTTCAGGGTATGTCAAGTTGCCATAGCAACTCATACTCATGGTCCGGAGCAGGTTTAGTTGAAGGTTAGTTTGTTTTCAGAGAGGTGCAGCAGCATGACGTTTCCATTTGAAGATGATTTAGTGGAGGAAAAAGCTCAGATAATACTTTTTCCACAGTGAGAGGCTGATAAGACCACAAATGGATGTTGGAAAATTAACTTTTTTACTTTGTTGATCTAACTTCATTATTTACTTCAGTTGAGATCAATCATTTTTTTGTTAAGTCAGCTTAAAAATAACACGTAGTTTTCAGACAATTATTTTACTTTCATTCAAATTAATTCAATAAAGTAGGTGTAATTTTGTGTGTAGATGTGTGTTTTTGTTTAAACGTGCGTGTGTTTATGTGTAAATGTGTGTTTTTGTTTAAATGTGTATTTTTGTTAAAATGTGTTTTTTGTTTTTTCTTGTATTAAATGTGTGAGCTTTTGTGTAAATGTGTGTTTGTTTATGTGTAGATGTGTGTTTTTGTTTAAACGTGCGTGTGTTTATGCTGAAACACGTGTTTGTCATTGTGTGTGTGTGTGTGTGTTAATGCGTAAATGTGGTTCCGTTAAAATATGTGTGTTAAAGTGTTTGTGTGTGTTCATGTGTTTACCAGTCTTTGTGTGTGTTGATGTTAAATCGTGTGTTTGTGTTAATTGCATGTTGGTTGTGTTTCTGCTTTAAATTGTGTGTTTGTGTTTAGTTCTTCAGCTCCTCTGGATCCACTGGAGACTTTGATCTGGACAGTTTGGACACTGTGAGTTTATTGAACAGCGTTACCTGGGTGGATGTTTGTCTCAACACCTGGACAGGTAAATGCTTGAGTCTCACCTGTCTGATTTCACTTTTGCCTTCAGCTGCTTTCTGACGAAGCCCCCAAAGCGAGCGAAGGGGACACAGGTAACGCCTGCCCGCCGTCCTTCAGGTGAGACTCTGTGTCTGCGTTGTCATGGTGACACCCGCCGTCTGCCTGCAGGGAAACAGCTGGTGCAGTACACCGCCACACCTGTCCAGGTACCTGACGCGGTGAGTTTGGAGGACGGGGTCGCTGACCTGCCGTCCCTCCTGGAGTTGGAGGCGGGGCCGTTCTTTGGCTCAGACACGCCGGCGGACGACCCACCTGACGTCCTGCTGAATCACACCCAACTGGACTCGAACCTCTGACACGATCAGGACCGTGAGGATCAACGACAGCAGCAATAGTGGCGACAACGTGGATCAGATGTAGATCACTGATTAGTGCAAAGGTCACGTTTTTATCATAAAGATGTTATTGATTGCTATTAATCCATTTCTATACTTGTTTGTTTTACTCTTTTAGATTTCTATTTCAGTTTGTTTTTTCTTTTGCTTGTGCTTAGAGAGATAAAAATAAACACAATATCAAAAAACCAAAAAAAGAAGAAGAAAATGACCTGTTCTGTAAAGTCGAGACTCTTGACGGCGTGCCGGTCCATCTGGGCGCAGGCGTGGACACCGTGACCAGGATCAGGCGATCCCGCCGTGCGCTTCTGTCTCTGTACGTTTGAGTAATATTTTATTGCTTGTAATTGTTTTCACCTGTACAATTTAAATGAAGAGTGAAATATTTTTCAAAGAGTTTATTAAGAAGTGTTTTTTTTTTCTTTTCCTTTTTTTTCCTCCTGTCACCTCGGTTTCCATGGAAACGGCAGATCGATCCTGTCTTTTAGCCACTCTGACGATGAGACGAATTTCTTTGTCGCGTCTAACAGACGTCCTTTGTTTGTTTTTTTTTTTAGCGCTTTTCCATCTGCTTCCAGAACACGTAGGACAGAAAACGGCTGAGCAAAAACTCAAATGTTTGGGCTTCTTCTGGAGACACCCCCCCTCTGCTGCATCAGTATTAGCTCTAAATGCGACCCATCCACACGAGTATCAGCATCTAAATAAGCTCTTTGCTGGTTGCAGTATATTTTACAGATCGTCATGGCGCTTTTCGTATCCAGATCTTTACGTTTCTACAAAGCCTGCGTGGTTCAGTGTGTGTAGAGCCAGAGAGGACGACCGGAAAAGGACTTCGGGGGGTCAGGAGTTGCACTTCCGGAAAAATTGCAGGCAATTCTATCTTTAAGACTGCATTAGGATATAAACAACTCCTGATGCCCCGAAGTTATTTTACTGTCCAGGTGATCCAAAGGCTTGTGAGCTGCTACACAGAGATAAAGCATCTGTGATTTAATATATTTTGCAATTAATTTAAGAGGAAGCCATCTTTTATATGAACCTGCCGCACAGCTTTCTTCATGTTGGGGGAGAGGAGGAAAACAAAGACGGCCTGAAAGCGGGATGAGATGTTAAAAAGTTGTTTGGATTGTAAACTTTGGTTCAATAAAATGTTCAAAACAGTTTGGTGGAAATGACTTTGTCAAAGCCAATTAGTAGATTCATCAGAAGGATTGAATGTTAAAGAATCAGTTTTATGTCACGGGCTTATAGATATTTCTCACAAAAAAAAATTAAATCCATTTTACCAAAAATATAGATTTTAAAATATTTTACTGGAGGTTATGAATAAAAGCTAAAAGTAAAAACTGGTAAATGCAGGTAACTGTGATTTTTTTTTTGTAAAAAATTGTTTAACTTGGGCTGCAAAAAAGGATTTTTAAAGGATTTAATTGACAGGAAAGTTAAAAAACCATGAAGACTGAAGGCATCCTGACTAAAACAGTTTAATTCTAGTGAACCACAGTTATTTTTTGCATAACTTATCAGTTTTAGGGTCAAACTTGACTGTTTTTATACTTATCGACAAAGTAATTAGACAGATTTTGGATAATTACAGTTAGGTCATCGAGTTCTAATATCCGTTGGATCAAATCGTTTTAAGCATCTTTGCTTAAAACGATTTGGTGTTAGAATTAGGACTCAGAACTTAAATGTGTTTTAAGGAGTTAGTGATTTGGACTGAAATATTGTAATCATTTTATTTAAAGCACCTTTTATGAAACCCAAGGACACTGTACAAACAAAGGTTAAAAAGAAACATTGAAAGCACAATAAATATAAAAGAAAAATTGTGCCCTTATTTTGAAATTTGATGTTTTGATATTTTAGTTTAATCAAGAAAAAAATTAAATATTTTGTCCGGAAAACAATTTGGATTCATACCCAAATATTTTGCTAACTAATAATATGTAAAAACTAAAAGACTAACATTTTGACATTTTGCAGTGAGTAAAGAGAAAATTTGCATTTCATAAATGTAGAAACCTTGTATTGGCTAACAATAAAAAATACCAGATGTATACTGAGCTGCATGTAAATCTTTAAATGTAAATGTTTGTGTCTGTCATGAAATAATTTCAAAATAAAGTGCATCTTGAACGGGAAAAGGCTCAGACTTTGCTCAGAAACTGTGTCCAAAGTAAGTTTTAAAAAGACAAAAGAAAAAG
This sequence comes from Oryzias curvinotus, assembly GCA_023969325.1. Taxonomy (NCBI): domain Eukaryota; kingdom Metazoa; phylum Chordata; class Actinopteri; order Beloniformes; family Adrianichthyidae; genus Oryzias; species Oryzias curvinotus. The sequence goes on along the minus strand of CM043716.1, from coordinate 8,032,153 downwards.
GTTAATGTTCAAAATCAAGAGAGAAAAAAAAAGCCGGATTTATTGTTGAATTTCAAAACCAAATTTTACAGCGACACCGATATAACATCCGGTATGATGGCGTGGTAGCAGAACCGCCAGATGGTCGACGTTCAGTTGGACTTTGGATGTCCTGCCCCTCTGAGAGATTCTCTAACACAAAATGTCTATAAACAACATTTTTAAATATTGAAAACAAAACAAAAAAGACAAGCAAAGTGACTTTGCCCTTTTGATGGGTGGGGTCTATAACTAGTGGGAGGGGTCAGAACTCCTGGGCCATGTTGATTGGTCATGACACTGTAATTGGAAGCGCAAGAATCGAACTCGTGGCGTGATGTGGAAGTCAGCAGGTATCCTCCAGCTCCACATTTTCTGCACCTAAGACACAAAGAACCTTCAGTTTGTCCTTTTAAGCAGATTCAGATGAAATCAGAATTTATTTCACAGAATGAAAAAAGATTCTGGAATAAATCCAGAAATTAAGATCAAAAGATCAAATCCAGAGATGGACAGGACCTTGTATGCACCAACATCAGCCATAAATTTAAAACTTACTATTTACTAATTACTATTTCAATCATGAAGGGATTTCAAAACATGATTTGCATGCAACTTATAGATAAAAGACTTTCTTAGCGTTTTTTTCTGTTTTATTATCAAGGCAAAGAAAGCAAACCAGCAAAAACAGGAAGACACATTTGTGGGAAAACATCATTTGATTGCGACTAAAAGAAACAAAAATCATCATAAAAGCAAATTTTAAGAAACTCAATTGTGAGACAATCTGCATTAAAAGAGAGGAAACTGTAAAATTTCAAAATAAAGCGTTACAAACCTTCAGGACCCTGACCAGACGGGTTGTACTGTTCAGTGACGGAACCTGCAGAGGACAAGCAGAACCAAGAAAACAGAAATAACAAGCCTTCAGCACCTGATCTCAGGTAGAACAAGTCTGCATGCAGACTTTATTAAAGACCCACTCAGATGAAATTAGGGTTTTTGGTGTTTTTAATACATTCTTGTGGCATTTTTGATGATAGAGGACCTTTAACCCTTGTGCTATCCTATGACCCCACCCTTCCATTGACGTGTTCTGGAGAGGATTTCATGTAATCCATGGACACCAGTGAAGATCACAATTCATTAGGGAAAAAAAAGGTTCAGCGCACTGTCTAGTGGGGTCTAGATGACCCAACTCCCAATGATAAAGTAACAAGGGTTATAAAGAAATTTAAGATTAAAATTTCCGAGTATTTCTTTATTCAAATTGTTGTGATGAAAGAATGCACTTTGAATACACTGTAGCTTCATGTAGGTTTTCCTTGTCCGAGCTGGCATCTAAACTGTACGACAGGATAGCTCCAATATTGCTCGCCATTTTTGTTGCACTGCTAATATTTGCCGGCGGCTTTCATGCGTCAGTCAGGCAGAGACGGCGCCATCACAAAATCTGGTGACAACAAGGCAGTGGCAGTCGGATAGCGGGTCAACACCAGCTCTGATTGGACGATGTGTAAATGTCTCTGGACGGTGGCTGTCCAGTAACCCAGGGGTATACACAGTAGGGGTGTGCATTGGCAAGAGTCTGACGATATTAAACGTATCGTAATATGAGTTCCATGATACGATATGTATCGCGATATTTTCATCTGGCGGCAGCGTGGCACAGAGTTTGTGTTCAAGACCCATCCCGAAACACGAGTCAGGCACCGAAGGACGCTCATAAAAAACAAAATAAATATTGTCTTTACAGCATATTTAAATGTATACAAGTATTATCAAATGAAATATTGTGATAAATCCCCTAATCATTTTTTTCCTTCACCCCAATATAAAATTAAAAGTTTTTTAAACTTGTCCTGTCCAACAACTCAGCAATCAGATGAGAGCTGAAGGCCTTTTGTATTGGACAGGTATTATATATATATTTTTTTCTTTTTTTCCCTCTTTTCTGTTTTTTTTTTAATTGAAAGTGGGCCATTCTGCCTGTCACTGGACTGCTACTGCATAACCTCTAGAAAAACAGGTTTTTCAGATTTTGGCTAAAAACTGTATTATAATCAAAAGACCATTGGGAAAGTTTTGAAAATGAATTAAAAGATGATCAAAACCAGAAACCCAATATCATGACTTTTTTTTGGAGAATTCAAACACCCCAAACAATCATTTTCACAAAGTGGGATTCAACTGAGCCTATATTAGTTCAATTGTCTTTCAGATTTGTCAAACTATTTTACCGGAAATATTTTAGATTTATAAGCTGGTTTAAGTTTTAAAAACGGCTTTTGTCTTCACGAACTCCCCTGTTGTAAGATCAGTTTCATGCATAATGTGAACAAATGTAAAACTTACCAGCCATCTGTGTGTGATCCGTGACAACCGGATGACCTGCACACAAAGATACACGCTGAAACCAAAACCGTCCTCCGTGTTGTTCCTCACAGAGAAACAGAGATGGACGGACTCCTGCACCGGTCCTCTGAGAAGAACTTACTGGAGTCGAAAGGAGTTCCTGTCGGATCTGCTGCAAGTACAAGCAAAGACAAAACAAGTCTGACCTTTGACCTGTGAGGGGGGTTCTGTGTCAGGTGTTCAGGAGAGTGCGTCTCACCTGTGCTCCTTCCTATGAAGTCTGCTGTTACTGTGATAAAGTCTGTGTGGGAGTAAATACCTGAAACTGAGAGTGAACAGAGCGTTAGACAGGTAAACGGGCAAGGGTCACCTGGACTGTGCAGACAGTTAGACATACCTCCACTCAGAGTGTGTGCGACTCCCACTAAAGATTCTGTGTGGAGGCCGCCGAGCGACGATTCTGCAACGCCACGTGACAGGAAGTAAAAAACAAACAAACCCCAAGACTGTATGTGGCGTCATGGCAACCATCGCTACCTGTGGCTGTGACATCACGAGCCGGCTCCATGGTTGAAGCTGGATCTAGTCAGAGCAGACGGTCCGTTTAACATCCAGACCTTTGATCCATACGTTTCTTCTGACTCAACTTACCTGGTGAGTGAAGACGGGTCACTGACTCTGCGGCGCCCCCTAAGACAAGAATCGCCATTACTATCCATCTTTTCTTTATTCTGTTTCATATTTATCACATCAGTCATAATGGTTATTTCTTTTATTACTGGTTTAAACCAATGAATGTATATGAGGACTGGACTGTGTGACCCCTCCTCCCTGGCATTCAAACAGGAAGTACCCGCTGGCTCCAAGAAGCCAAAATCCCATAAACCTCTATAAAGAAATGAACAACTATTATCCCTCTGATTCTTATTAATCCTCCATCTTCCATGGCGAAAGCTTCATTTGGAGATGTTTGGAAATTATTTTACCATTTTCAAGTGTGCAGACATAAACGGATGAGTAAATCCTCATAAAGTAATACATTTATTAAGAGTTATATTTTTTAAACAGTGTTGGTACACAACTTTGGATTAAATGAACACCTGAGGACTTCAAGGTTCAAAGATGGTCTGGCCTCTGCAAGCTTGAAGTGGAAGCCTAACTTCTGTCATTGGTAGGGATCCAACATGCATTTTAACTTTATGTTTAGAAGAAATTGTAACCCGACAGTAACTCATCACTTCCTATAGATGGCCACTACAGCCATCTCAGCTGTTCAGGATCAAGAGCCTGAGTTCTAAGTTTAGTTCAGTGAGCATCATATCAGTTTGCAGCCTCCAAACACGGGAGCCTCCAGGGTTTTATTTAACTTTAAACAACCCAGAAACATGAAACGCACTCAGCTGCTCTGCAGCGTTTCAGATTGCTTCAAAGGCATCAAGTTAAAAAAAATTAAAAATAAAAATAAAAGCAAGTGCTCCACCTGTGAGATCCGTCCGCAGGCTCCCGAGGTCACTGGAGGACGCCGCTCTGTCCGTCACTGCTGCAAGAAACACAGACGTCAAACCTCAGAGCCTGTTCTGACCACAGGGGGAAGGATCTGAAAACATCTCATGTACAGTAAGAATACACAGAAAAAAAAGAAATATTGAACAGTTTGTCATAACAGCTCCAAAAAGGTGTTCTAGTTCATTTTGAGGTTCATTCCTGAAGGTGTTTCGGTGGGAACGCCAATTTGTGATTGGTATGACCGATAAGGACCACCAGGAACTCCAGATGTAAATTAGTATTATTTCTATATTTACATCTATCACGGTCTGGTTAGATCTCCATACATGTGCAATGTCCCCATTAAGTAAATAGATGAATAAAAAGAGAAATTCAGCTTTTACCTCCATTGGTGTCTGTCAGTAGAGTCTGTCGTCCGTTTCCTGCACAACACGGAAACAAAGTCTAACTATAAAGAAAATATCCTAAACGTTTCTTCAGTTTAAAGAAAACACTGCAGCTGCACCAATAAAGGCAATAAAAAAGAATGGTTTTACCATTATTATCTGCTGACTCAGCTTCTTCTGTGAAGACAGAAGCATCATAAGTGCAGTCAGGGGTGGAAAAGAATAGAAGAAAAAAAAAAGAGTTTAATGTTAAGATTTTGCATGTTTTTGCAGCTAAAGTGATAATTAAAACATCAAATTGCGTTTTTTTTTTAAATTTACTCGCTACACCTGTCTGCTCTCTGAAAGCCCCGTTGTCCAGTGAGGAAGACGAGCCAGCTGCACAGGATGAAGGACATCAGTCTTCAGTTTGCAGGTAAAACTCAAAAGGTTCTGATTAATTCTAGCGAGGAGTTTTTATTCTTTACCAGCAGTGAAAGAGGAGCCAGAAGCAGGTCTCAACAGGGAGTGGTCCAGTCCTGAAACGAAGGAGAAACCATCTGGACCTAACCGATCATTCGACAACGTTTGATCAGGTCCTGAACCCGGCGAGGAACCGCCTGGTCCCGGTTGGTCAACGGGCAGGGTCTGACCAGGACCTGAACTCAGAGAGGCGGGGCCAGGTCCTGATGGGTCAGCGCCGATGGCAGCATGATGAGCAACATCTTCAGTTGAGGAGAAGAAAAGCAGAGCAAACGTGACTCCTCTGGAATCACAGCTCAGGTGCTGACACTGAAGGGGGCGGGGCCAGTACCTGCAGGTGGGTCCAGAATGCTTTTGTCTCCAAACGGAGCTTCTGTTACACCTGAACTGATCCCTGAAGGGAAACAAAGCTGTTCAATTAGACCTGAAGAGGATTTATGCCAATTCATGCAAAATGAGAAAACGACACACCTGTGGAGTCCAGGTGAGTGGGCGGAGTCTTCTGGCCTGTTAGAGAAAAAGAGCAGAAAAACTTAATAGCTGTTCTGCTTTAAAGCTCAACAAAAAGGAAATCTGAGCAAACCTGGATCATGAGCGCCTGAACTGAAATGATGGATCAAACCACCACCTGAAAGCAAAACCACAACAGAACCCCATTTCACTCAAAAATACTTTGGTCCGAAGAAACGAAAAGTGTTAAAAAAAAAACATTAGCGGCTGTTATTTTAAATAATAACTCTTTCATAATGAGACATGATTACCCATAAGGCCTAGCAGATAGTCATGGCTGGATGGATCAATGATTCCTAAGTGTAAAAGAAATAGAGCAACCAGTCATGTCACCTTTAGGCTTGTATTTTTACATTTTAAACCATGTTATAGAGGAAATTCTCTTAAATATTGTAAAAATTACCATATATATTTTCTAAAATTAATCATGTTAATTTAATAACGTAGCGCATAAGAGTTTTAATGGTTATAAAAGGTGCTGATCATCACCACTGTTTTTTACACCTACCAGTGTTCATTTCTCCAGCCAGAGACCCACCTGAATGGCTCAGGTGTGAAACTCCACCTCCAAATGTCCCCAAGGCCCCTGAAAAGGGCAGAGAGTCAGCAGAACCCGTTCAAAAAAAAAAAAAAAAAAAAAAGAATCTGTTGGACCTGTTGGTCCCTAAAGAGGTCCCTAATCAGAGGGAGGTCTACAGGAGTGGAGCCCCGTCAAAATAAAAGACTGATGGAGACAAACTTTGGGGAAAACAATAAGACGGAAACAAAATATACCAACAAAAAGAGGAGTAAATGTAGATTTCAAAGCTGCATATGCTCACCGTTCTGACTGTGGGCTCCAACCCCATCTCCTCCTCCACCAGCTCCTCCACCCCCTCCATTCAACAGCTTTTGTCCATTTCCTTCACCAAAAAAAGGATAAATAATTCAGTGTTCTCATATTAACAGCTGCTCTGCTCATATAAAACATCTGTTCTTTAAATATATTTACCATTAAACATGGAGTCGACTCGATCAGAGCCTGAGAGTCAAGAATAAGGGTTTTCTTTTAAATTTAGGAGTTAAAACCAAACAGTTTTCATGCAGAAACGTGAGGAGATGTTTACCTAGATGAGTCTGACCCGCAGAAACATCTGAAAGATGAACTGCTGCAGCACCAGCAGCTGAAGAACCTGCAGAACCTACAGAACCGGGAGATCCTGCAAAGCCAGGATAACCTGCAGATCCTGCTGAATCTACAGATCCTGCAGAACCTTGATAACTTGCAGATCCCACTGAATCTACAGAACCTGGAGATCCTGCAAAACCAGGATGACCTGCAGATCCTGCTGAATCTACTGATCCTGCAGAACCTAGATGACCTGAAGATCCTGCAGACCCTGCTGGATCCACAGAGCCTGAAGATCCTGCAGAACCTAGGTGATCTGCAGAACCCGCAGATCCTGCTGAACCAACAGAACCTGATGATTCTACAGAACCTGGATAACCTGCAGAACCAACCGGACCAGTGGAACCTGCAGAACTTGCAGAACCTGACAGGAAAACAGGAAGAAAGTATTTAACAGACATGTTTTTTAAATCATTCAATTTGAAAAACAATCTACGTAACAACGTTCAACTGTGCAGCGATGCTACCAAAGACGGAAACTTTGTGAGAACATGATGTCTGACGTGGGCTGATATTTACCTGAGGAGCTGCTCGGACCTCCAGCTGCTGGAATCAGAAACAGGTAAAACAGTGTAACTGCACGTGACAGATGGTTTCAACCATCCACATGACAAAACGCGGAAATCTTGGGCGTTTAAGGCCTGGATCACAAATCAGGATTCAGCTGAAGCCTTTCAGGTTTAAACAGGGATTGGCTCTGGATGGTAGCCGTGTTACAGGTAACACATTCTCAATATTCTGGAAACTTTCCGAGAAAGTTTTGACTTTAATTCCTCCAAGGTCAAATGTGTGCATTATTAGAGAAGCGTTTCTTTGATTGACGGGAGGCTGGACCCCAATCATCGACTAAATTGAGAACTGGAGGGAGTGAGAGTGACGTCACTCATAGAAAACGCATGTCTGTGTGCGCAATACTCGACTTCGTCGAATTCATTTTGTGCGTAACTGTGTGTTGAGATTTGAGCGTACACGTTAATACACAATTGCAAGTACAGTACACAAAATGCATTGTGTGAGTAACGAATCAGGAATTACGCACGCACAAATCCAGTGAGACTTTTTCCCCCCATAAAAATAGTTTACTTCCCACTTCGATGAAATAGCGTCAAATTAGTCGCCGTTTTCTCACAACACGGGCTCCGTTGGTGCCACATGTGTTCATTAAGCAGTGATTTGTGAGTCAATGTTTCTATGGCAACCACTCCCACCAGTCAGGAGTGAGCTTGTTGGAAGGTCACACTCGTATCATTTAAAAGTGAGCTACTCCACATCTGTCAAATGTTTTGAACTTGAAGGCCAGCAGGCTCCGCCTACTTTTATTGAGCCATCTGATTAGTTAGTTTATGACTTGCATCACAGAAAACAATTTCCTGAAGATGTTAAAAAAAATGGTATCAGAGCACGAACGGTTCTTCTGGCGTCTATGGGATTGAAGTCTACGGGACTTTAGCTTCTTGGAACCACTTCCTGTTTGGAAGGCCAGGGGGGGCGGAGTCACTCAGTCAATGGACCCAGCAAAACTTTGCTTGACTCTTTGTCGCCCATACTTCTGACATTGGAGTCGGGTGACGTAAATTAATGTAAAATGGCCACGCCCCTTCCCTTGCCATTTTTGCCGCTATTTGAGAAGTTGTAGATTATCTATCCAGTCATTAGTGTCTGGTGACGCAACTTTGATGAGGTTTTTGAGTCCCAGATCAGGATGTTTCTATTTAGAAAAGCTCGTAGTTGATTTTGGTTAGACGGTACGGTCATAGTTGGATGTTTTTATCTGTCTGGGTTTGGGTTTTATGTTTTATTTTAGTAAGAAATATACAATATATTGTAATGATAATGAAATACAACTAACGGAAATGTGCAGCAAAATATAAAAGACAATTATTTTCCCTTTAATGTCTTGATTTCTTGGATTGTATTAAGGAGGATATCATTTTAGAAAAGATTAAATGTTCCTCCATGACTGTGCCGGACCGTTGTAAGAGTCATATTTGGTGCCTCTTGATAGTAAAAAGGCAGATGTTGATGCTGCAAAAAGCCAAAGGATGAAATGTACCTGCTGAGTTGACAGAGAAAGCAGCTCCATGAAGACCTGGGAAAACAAAAAAAGAGGCTTTTTTTTTTAACTAAGACGCTGCGTTACTATAAATGGTGATGTCATACTTTGCACAAATGCAGCTTTATTTTAAAAAATCAAGTTTTCTTGGGGATGACAAAAGTAGGTAGTTAAAAGTAGAATCAAAGTCAAAATAAGGTACAAATATTGATTAAACAATCAAAATGTCTTCATATTTTAGGCTCCAGAACACTTTTAAAAAGAAAATGTCGATATTTTGTTCTAATTTAGCAGGCGTACTTGCAGCAAATGTACATCCCTCTTTTTTCGGCGACTTTGCATTTAAAATAACAAGAATGTAAACAATAATGAGGATTTTATAGCTATTTTTGATTATTAGTACTTTAGCACTTTAGTATCCAATAAAAACAGTTTGTAGTATATTTACCAACACAAAATTTGATATAAAAGTCTTTTTAATTTTTTAAAAACAATAATCAAAACAAGCACCAAAAACTCTGAGAATAGACCTTAATATTAATATTTTACAGAGATTTGGCAAACTGAGAAAGTATGAGACCACATTACATGTTTTTTGATGCTGAATATAAATCTAAATATTACTGATAAATATACATTTAAAATATAGGTTTTTAATGTAAAGTTATATGTAAATAGGAAATTTAAGTCTGAAAGTTTATTTAAGTCTTACATATAAAAGTAAAATCTAAATGTTAACATCAAAGAAACATGTTAAATATAAATCTATATATTAATTATAAATATATAAAGGAGGAAGCTTTATGTTTAGGATTTAGATTTACGTGTAGACCCAACGTTTACATTTATTATCTACATTTGACACTTGGATTTAACATTATATTAACATTATTCATTACTATTTAAATGAATGTTTTTCTAAGTAGCCTACATATTTATTATTGTTATACTTTTCATTTTAATTTTATTTTAAGAGAGATCTAATCTCAATTGGACTTCCTGGTAAAATAAAGGTTAAATCTAAATCAATGATAAAAAAAATAAAAATAAAAAGTAAAAAAAAAAACATTTAATACACGCAGTAATTTTTTTTTGATAAATACAGACAAAATAAATAGATAAATTGAGCACATATGGAAAGAAATTACTAAATGAGGTTAAATTTTTAAGTCATTTTGATTAATTTTACATTCAGCGCCTCATAAACCAGAAACCTGCAAACTTTCATCAAAATCATACAGAAAATCAACAACAAAAACCTCTGAAACGTGCGTAAAATCTGCTTCACAGCATCACCTTAACCCTGCAGTTTTTCTGTTACCTGCAGAACTTCCTGCTGCTCCGTCATTTGGTCCCATTCCTGCTGATGGACCACCGGAAACTGTCAACAGATCCAGAACCGCACCGTTTGTTAAACAACAAGAACGCTTCTAACTTTTCAACGCTCATTTTTATTCAAAAACTGGTGGGGGAAATCCAGAACAGGAGCTATTGAACTCAAAATTCAAAGATCTTTCAGATTTTGTTTTTTTTTTTTTTAAAGGGGTTTGACCTTCACAGGTGGTGCTGTGGCCCTAAACGCCGACCTGCTGCCACAATGCCAGACTTGTATCTCCCTGCGTTTTTGGCCTAGAAAGCACAGGATGTGGACTAGACCGAATCGGGTTAGTCCTGGTTAGAATGCCGGCCAGTTAATCTGGATTAAACAGGAGACTGAACAGGAACAAACAGACTTTTTAGGAGGCCAAAAACCTGATCGGGGATGACTCACCTGAACCTCCGGCGGCTGCTACGGACGTGATGGTCTGCTGAGTGCCAAGATTACCTGCTGAGGGGGAGAAGGACGGGGTGGTTGGGGGAGGACAGAGGATCAAGTGTTCCACGGGAATAAAGAAAGCGTCTGTTACCAAAGCGTTATTTAAAAAAAAAAACAAAATCATCACTTAAATCCAATTTACTCAATAAGATGAACAAGAATGTTTATGAAAATAAGGAGATTCCACTTCAATAATTGGGTTATTTTTTATTAGTAAAGCAAATGCCGTCGCATTAACTTTAAAGATGCATTTTCAGGGGTTTAAATTAAATTTAACATGAATTTATGCAGGTTTATAGGGCAAAGTTAAAGTGTGTTCTGGCCTCTCACCCTTAATCTTATGCTGACTCTGGGAGTCATCATCATCTGAAAAGAAAGAAACATCCAACATTTATTTGTCTAATTAAAAAAGTTTTAGTTTGACTTTAATACGTGAGAAAACCGATGTGTGCATAAGAGTTCAAAATGCTTTATCATGAGCAGTTTGTGCTGCTTTTATCACTCTTATCTTTTGGTTTTGTTGATTTAATTCAGATATGTGTACTTTTTTTTATCCCTAATAGATCATTTTGCATTAAACAAGTTTTATTTTTTTGCTATTTGACTCTAATTTTTACAAAACACAGTTTGTAAGAACACGATCTTCTACTTTTTTCCTTCATTGGTACTAAAATAAATAAATATATATATTCTTAAGATTTAATTTTGAAAACCATGAAAAAGTAAAATAACTTTATTAGCAAAATCAGTTAAAATCTGTTTTGCATCATAGCTGCAACTCCAACCTTTTAGGGGGTATATATATTTTTTGCTATTTTAAACACAAAAATTCTCCCCAGACAGCAGATATATTGTACATTTTGGGGAATAAGTGTTTTTTTTTTCTCTTTATTTCTCATTGTTTCAGTCCAGTGCTTCTCAAATAGTGGGGCGCGCCCCCCCCCCCTGTGATATCAGGGGGGTCGTGCAGTAGCAGCGGTCTTAGGCACACTTTAGATTCCTCAGCTCATGCTAATAATGTCATTCTTTATGCACTATTGTAGACATTTTGATGACGCGTCTTTACTTTCCATCAATGTTTTCTTTGTCTGTCAGTATTTGACAGAAAGACAGCAGGTAATGCAGGAAAACAGCTGCACTTTATGAGATCATAAATAATAAACAATCCATCATTCAGAAAAATAATCAGCACAATGTTTTTATCTATTTCTTCAGACTAAAAACGTTAAATATATTGGTGCTGTTGATGTTTCAGATCAATTTACATTTAATATTATTTATTAATTGAATTATTTTTCTGAGCATCAAATGGTTCAGTTGGTCAAAATGTTTCTAGTTTAAATAACGACTGACAGATTTTTTTATTTTAAGCTTTTATTCTGTTTCAGACTAGAAGAGGGTCTCTGTGTGGCAAAATAAATTTAACATTTGTTGAAAGTGGATTTATATTCCTTCTTACATGTTATAAAAGATACAATTTTAGGAATACCTACACAATGTTAATAGATAGTAACCTAATACATTGTCTCGAGTGTGTGTGTGTGTGTGTGTGTGCGGGGGGGGGGGGGGGGTATTTTCTTTTTCCTAAGGGGGGCCTGGCAGAAAATAATTGAGAAGCACTGTTTCAGTCCAATAAATTTGCAAAACTGATATGATTTCAAGTTAATCTGTACGATTTGGTGTGGGTCAGAATGTTAGAAAAGTAATTTGATGAAGAAGTGTGTTGGCAGAGTAAATAAAAACTAAATAACAGATCTCCCCAGTTTTTGACATTGCAAACCAAAAAAGAGATCAGTGTTTCCAGGATCGTTATCATTAAGTGGTTTTCACATTAAAAGACACCACTTCACTCAGGCTGACAAAGCATGACTCAGCATTTTAAAGATGTTCTTTTTGCATCATTTATTACAAAATGTAAATGAAAATGTAAAATAACTAAATTGCCAGAAAGTGTAATTTTGGTTAAAGTTTGGCAGTGTTTTTAACGTTTTTTTTTTGTTTAGATCAGATTTTGTGTCTTCATGCCATCACTGTTGATGTTTGAAATCAACCTTATGTCAAAATTCACAACTGAAATGATAAAACAATATTTCTATGTGTTTTAACTTATACACTATCAATGTTTAGTCATATCATTAATAAAACAATATATGCACAAATTTTTTGTTTTAGCTTGACATTTACTTTGAAAAACCAGAAGCAAAAACAGGAAGTAATGGCGCTTGAAGGAATTTTTATACTTATGTTCAGATTTTTGTGTTTTCATTTATGTTGTTTTATGACTATTCATTAACTTCTTTATATATGTCTTTTATGTCAATGAGCTTGGGGTCTACGTATATTGATAAAAGAGGGTATGTAAATAAATTGATTGACTGATAAAATACCAAAGATAAAATAAAATAAAAATCAACTTAAACTGGACTTGAGATTAAAAATTTTGTTTTTATATGACCTGGTATTATCAGATTTAATGCACCTTACAATCAAGACACAAAGTATTGTATTAAAGTTATTTTAAATAAAAAAATATAATACAAATAAAATTATACTAGATTAAAAATATCTTAAGAATATAATTTAAAACTTAAATAATAAAAAAGTAAGTGCAGGCACAGTAACAGACATGACAAAAAAGCAGGTATTTGGTGTTTGCAAACCTTCTGAAGACGAGCGAAGAGTCCAAACGTCTAAAGTCTAGACATACTGCTGCCTTAAAATGCAACAATTTACTGATATCAGTAAATTAGAATCTTAAAAACCAAATGTTATCAATATTAGCTGCTGTGAATTACGCCATGACATCAATCAGTGAGATTACCCATGATTCCCTCTGCCGCCAGTGCATCCTTAGACTACGATAACACAATTATATCCAAATCAAAAATTTATTTATTTTACAATTAAAGGGATTTAATTCAAGCAAAGCCCCTTTTGTCGCTTACGGATTATGGATACTTTCCCAAATGTTTAATTGACTAGATTAGGAAGCTTTTAAATATTTTTTTAAGCTTTAGAACCCATGCATCTAAACATAAAGAAGTGAAGACTAAAATACAGAAAAAACAACTCAAAAATACTGTTTCTGATTGCTTTTTAGGCTGAACGGATAATAGAGGAGTTCAGAGATGCCACTGTAGCTCCACTAGGGGGTGCTGTGGTCAACGTTCACCAAAAAAAATCTTTTGCTGAGGATTCATAAAGTGCATATGATGAACTGAAGAACATTTTTCTCTGGCCTACCCTCCTCCTCCTCAGACAGCTCCCCCTCCACCTCCTCTGTGGCTTCTAGTTCAGCTTCTTCTGGCTCCTTCTCTGAAAAACACAACAGAAACTCTCATGTCTGCAAATTCAGACACAACACCACAGGTAGGAGACCAAAAAAAAAAATGTAAAAGTTTTACCCTCAACAGGAGCCAAAGAGACTGTGGTTGCCAGGAAAATGGCCAATGACACGATCAGTAGGTTCCTGCTATAAACATATGTCACTATAAACACCTGATTCTGCTGTTAGAAACACAACAAATGAACTCATTAAGCTGGGTTCTTGCTGGAAAACCTGCAGTGAGTAAAATTAAATGTAAAGGTGAGTCTTAGTGTCAGGAAATGTGATTATTAGTACGATGGAAGCGGCAGAGAACAGTTTTAATGGTCATTGCTGTAACCTAGTTTAAGGATTTTAATAATTTAATGATTTTTATTAATTTACTGACTGTCTGTGTTATTGCTGTTTCATCCTGTAACGTCTTTTATTTCTCTTTTTTCAGTAGGTCTTGTCTTTTTCCAGGCCACAGTTGAAAATAACAATTATTTTCTTAATCTGTCTTGCCTGGATTAATTAAGGGGAAATAAAATAAATGACAATAACACACACTGAAAGCTTTTTTGGGACATTGCTGCAGTCATGCTATGATAGAAAAAGACTATGGTGCAAGTATTTGCACATTAAACATCATTAAAAAGAAAAAGCATGCATGCACTAATATTTAAAAAGGCATATTGCTAACCAACAGTATCTGGAGCATCACGTTACTATGGCGATCGGTTGTACCCAAAGCATCACTAGAAAGAAAGCTTACACTGACAGGAGTTAGCGATATAATGAGCGGTACTCACGGTGGCAGCATGCTGCTGTCTGACAGTTTTTGTGTTGAACTAAAGAGACGCAGCTGAAGAGCTGTTGCTCCTCCTTCAAACACTCACCTTTATAGACACGGAAAGAGGGGCGGGGCTGCTCACGCTGCCTCCAAAAACTACAAATGCTACCCAAAACATGGTGCAACTCTATCTATGAAGCCCCCAAACGCACACACACATATACTGATCAGTTGTGTACTCAGTTTGTTTGTCGTTGTTTTGGCTTCTGCACACACTCCTGACCTGAGAGAACAATCCCAGCATGCTCCTTGTGACAGGCGTAAGTTTACCTGGATGCACACTAATAAACAATAACGTAACTAGCCTGTAATAGCATGTAAAATGTAAATATGGTCATTGATTGTATTTATTTCTTTGATAACTGGGTTCTTCAGGGTGGGTGAGCCGTCAATCTTTAGTAAATCCCATTGAAAACTGTAAATAGAGCAGAAAAAAGGAGGTTTCTCAGAACTTTGTGAGGAGGCAGTGACGTTTATTCCTGCAGCTAAAGGTTTGTGTGCATGTCTGACTTATTCTGGGTTTTCATTACATCACCGTGAAAAATAAAATGAAAAAGTAATCTTTGTCTTTTGTTAAAAACAAAAAAAAAGCACAAAAAAACTTTAAAAATCCAATAAACAAAAATCTTTAACCATCAAACAAGGAACCTTAATTCCTGATGGTAAAGAATGTCAGAGAAATATTAAATCTAAAGTTTTTTATTTATTGTTAGTTAAAATGTGTTCACATTTGCAGTGAAAATAATAGACTTAAATGTTGGTAAATGAATAGACTTCCTTTAATAACTTGATAGTTAAAATAGTTACATCCATCAAGTTTGATCTATTCATGATGATTATTGGTTGTTGATCTTTTTTTAACTAAACCTTAAAAGTACAAAAATTTTGTGATACATAAATAAATAGAAGAAAGATTTTTTTTTGCGACATGTTTTTGCTTTTGGAGCAATTTTGTGCTTTTATTTTGAAGTAGGGTCTTGTAACCAAAGCTTGGAGTTTTTTTTTAATTAAAAGCTGAATCTGATTTAAAGCCTGCTTTTAATTTACAAGTCCATTGAGGTTTTTTCCTACTCTGTTCCCCTTAAACGTAACTTTGCTTTCCTGCATGCCTCTGGATTTGGAGTATTTTCCCTTCTTGCTTCATTTGTGAACCGGTCTGCTATCAGCTCATAAATTGTCCCGGCCTGCTTACATGTCCTGCAACAGCATCATCCTCTGTGGCTGCAGTTCATCTGTTCTGACTTTGAACTGAACACTTTCCAAAACAGTAAAAACTTACTAAAAATATCTCCAATTGCAATCTGCCCTGAAACAAGGCGTATTTGTCTCTAAAAATGAATAATTTCTCATGAATCTTTAAACTTGCAGAAGCCTCTCCAAAACGCCCACAAATATAAACTTTGTGTGCTCGATTTGACGTTTTGTGCACTTATTTAGGGTTTATTAAACTTTTGCTAAACTGTTCAATGATCTCAACTCCTGTTTATGACTCCAAACATAACTGTTGTTTGTCAGAATAAAAAAAATATGCAAATGTTTGACTTTTTCAGAAAGACAGTATGAGGGTTCAAAATGCTTTTTCATTTCTTAAATCTACATTCGACAATAAATTACATCTAAACACAAAGTAAAATTTTTTTTAAATGAAAATAAATGTCTCGTTTTGTCTTCTGTCTTTTGGACGGGTATTTTATTTTGAAATGTCGTTCAGATTTTAGTTTGAAATGTTTCAAGGAACAAATCAATTTTTCTTAAATATATTTTTTTGACAGGTTTTTAAATCTGTTCAGTCTTAAAGCTTCTTGTGTTTGTGTTTAAGTTTGTGTGTATTTTCTTGGTGAACTACAAACAACAAAAATAAAAATAAAAATCCCCTATTTTATACCTAAAAAAAAGATATGTTCTGAGCTGAGCTTCACAAATGAAATAAAAATTGTTCATTTAGTTTTAGAGATTAGACGTAGTTCTAAATAAATGTGCATTTTTTTGTCTGTATACAAACAAATAAAGAAAAAGGAAAATCCGTTTCTGCTAAAAGGTCAGTTTTTGAAGGACGAACGTCCTGGAAGGAAAACTGTAATCAGAGTTGAGATAAAGTCGGGACAGTCAGTGCTAGCGGTCAGCCAGTGGAGGGCACAGCTAACCTGCTAATCAGGAGTCACCTTTGCACGCATCAAGACGGACCAACAACATGTAATATGACGTGCACACCGCACCCACAAACACAGAGGAGCATCATTAGCACCTTCTGCCTGTTTTCTATGATGCAGATTTATCAGTGTCACTGCAAACTGTACCGCAGTAAATTCATTCTTGCAGATAACTGTCCAAATCACACCTCCACCTCCCACAGTTTTTTCTGCCACCCCATCCTCTTAAGGTGATCGGGTTTCATTTGTAATTAACTTTCGGTAAAACAAGACGTCCATTGTTCTGCTGAAAAACGAGCCGTGTGGCCTGTGAAAGTCAGAGGACCGGGACATTTGGTGTAACCAAGCAAAAAAACCCTGATTATTCCAGAATCAGAAGCCTTTATTGTCATAGTACATAATACAAAAAAATTGCTGCAGCCTTGGACTGGTGATACTATAAATAATGAAAATGTGTACAAGTAACCAATAAAAATACAAGTAAAATGAAATTAAATGGAGTACAATAAAGTAAAGCATAAATAAATATTGTGTGTACTCCTATTTCACAAAATAAAGCTATTTTTTTTACATATTTATTGAACATAAAAGCAAAAATGGCATCTAAAAGAATCAAAATGGAGTGTATTGAGGTTTTGTGTTATTAGACTTAGTGGAATAATGAAAAAAAAAGAGTTTTTAGTTCACAAACTTCTCTAAATCTCTCTTTGCTATTTTTTCAGCCCTGTTGGATGAGCACATGACTCACAGGAAAGACTGCAAAGTAAAAGAACCTTTAAGCTGAACTTTGCAGTAGATCAGGAGACAAACTTTCTCCTGACGGCGCAGAAACTCAGGAAGGTAATCCCCCAAATTCCTCAAACTTTCCAAAGAAAGTCTTGAGGATGTGGTGAAACTTAAGGTTATGTCTGAACTCCGACTCTTCATCCAGTACGATGGATTTTAACATAGTTCAGACACATTTGACCTCGCTCAAATAGAAACCTTATAATTATGAACATTTTTCGAAGAATATTTATGAATCTACTGTTTTTTGATTGAAAAAACTTAATCATAAGAAATTAATTTATATACATTTTTTAGCAATGCATTGTGGTCTATATTCGCCAATGGACGCTAGGGT
Organism: Oryzias curvinotus; assembly: GCA_023969325.1. NCBI lineage: Eukaryota > Metazoa > Chordata > Actinopteri > Beloniformes > Adrianichthyidae > Oryzias > Oryzias curvinotus. Next base: position 8,014,449 of record CM043716.1, on the reverse strand, counting down.
TGTGTCCAAATTCCTTCACCCCTTACTACTTAGTGCACTATATATGGCGTTCGTCATTTTCTCGGGGTGTCCGAATCTACAATTCCAAAATCTATTGCCCAAGAAATTTCCCAGAAGTGTCTGCGACAAACCAGTGCGAATCGATGCTCGCCAGATTGGCGAATATAGACCACAATGCATTGCATTCAAACAAAGTTTTCATCTTCGAAACACAGTGGATTCTTAAAAAGTCTTCGTAAAATGTTCGTATTTATTAGGTTTTCACTTTGTGAAATTGGTGATGTCATATTTGCAGTTTAACCCTTGTGCATCCTATGGGGCCAAGATGACCATTGACGTGTTCTCCCTACCATGACAAAGGTGGATAAAGGTGGAGAGGATTTCATGTAATCCATGGACACCAGTGAAGATCACAAATCATTGAAGAAAAAAGGTTCAGAGCTCTGTCTAGTGGGGTCCAGATGACCCAACTCCCAATGTTAACATGCCTAGGATAGCACAAGGGTTATAAAAAAAGTAGTGCATGGTGTCCAAATTGCTTTTATAGTCCAGGGCACTAGATATTCCCGCACTTTAGCATTTTATAGGAGATAGGGAATAGGGATGGAATTGGGACATAGCCACGTTATTCGCAGAGACTTCTGGGAAATTTGCTGGGCACTGGATTTTGGAATTGTAGACCGTGTCCGAATTCCTTCACTACTCACTCGTAGTGCGCAATATAGCTCGTTCGAAAAATTGACCGGCTGTCCGAATCTATAAATCCAAAATCAAGTACTCCAACAATTTCCTAGATGCCTGTTCAAAAAACGTGGCTATATCTGAATTCCCTCCCTGCTCCATAACTACCAATAAACAATGTAGTGTGGGACTATCTAGAGCACAAAGGCTCATTAGGTTGGCATATATAGACCACAATGCATTATGATGAAAAAATGGCGAACGCCCCACGTAGTGCACTAAGTACTGAGGGAATTTGCGTGCAACTTTGGTAAATGGCGTATACCTTTATAGCGCTTTCTACCTTCTTACGAAGGCCCAAAGTGCTTTACAGTCACAGTCCCATTCATCCATGCACACACACATTCACACACTGGCGGCGGCTCCTCTGCTGAACACTGGCGCCAATCTCCCACCAGAGGCAGGGTGGGGTTCAGTGTCTTGCCCAAGGACACTTCGACACATGGGCGTGCAAGGCAGGAATTGAACCTGCAATCTTACGATCATGAGTCGACTGCCCTACCGCTGCACCACAGCCGCCCCAACTTTAACCACCACCATGGTATGCAAAAAAAACCAAAGCCCTCCTGCTTCTGGAGGAATTTTAGAGCAGCAGCAGCAAACCTTTGGTGTTCATGGAGGTTTCTGTCGTTTTATTTAGTCAGGGTTAAAGAAAAAACAATTTCAAAGAATCATTGTTGTTCCAAACAGCTGTGAAGGATCTTTCACGCTGGTATGTTTGGTTCATGCCAGAGTTTCTTGCGTGGACAGTCCCTGATGTGAAACGAGCAAACTCAGGACTGAAAATGAAGTTCTCAAGTTGCAAGTGAACCCTAATGCAGTTTACTACAGTGTGAAAGGGAATAACCTTTCCATATAGAGAACAACAGAGTATCCAGAGCGGAGAAAGGCTTACATCACATACATTGAAAGAAGAAAATACATGTTCCTTTTTATTTGTTTTTATGAGGTGTGACTTTAAATATTAAGTTCTGGTTTCATTTTCTTTAAGGGAAAATTCTTTATTTTGGTAATTCATTCCAAAAATTGATTTATTATTATTATTATTATTATTTTTTTTTTTTACAAATTCTTGGGCCATACTGACCCCAAATGAGCAGCTACTGAAGTTTTGGGCAATTACTGGCAAATATCAGATCACAAAGGTCCCAGTTACCATATCATGTGGAAATATTACAACAGCTGTAAAAAATATTGATTGTTTTAGGAGAGACTACCAACTACCAAAATAAAGAAAATGAAACCAGAGTTTAATATTTAGGTTACATCTGATAAAAACTCATAAGGAAAATTGTTTTCTCAAAGAAGGAAGGGGTTCATGTTCTTCTTTTGGACCATGCTGCAGGTTCCAGTGAAGGCCTCACATTTCTGTTATCCTGTAGAAATGAGGTGGTGTTGCACTACATAAACAACCAAACACTGATTCATTTAAGTTTTTCTGGTTTGCTTGTTTTCACACCAGATTTCCATTATCAATCACCTCAGCTGCTTTGTGTTTGTCAATCATCTTCATTTTATTTAAGAACATGGTTCTCGGCTGCTCTTATTTGAAGGATCTTATGTGTTTTCATGTTTCAAGTTTTTTTCTGTTTTTCTTAAAAAAAGAATAAAAGTCATGGTCTAGGCAGTTTACTAAGCTAATTTCTGCCATCAGGATGGTTAGTGACGGACAGATGAGGCTTCATGAAGCATTAAAGCCTTTCATCCGAATAGTTCACTCCAGTACAAAGCTTCTTGAAGCATCATTTTCTAGTAGAACATCTACTAGATGCTAAAATCAGTTGAGATGAAACTGAAGTGTGTAGCATTTTGCAGAAAGACTGAATAAAACTGTCAGAAAAATACAGTATATAAAACATTTATATTGTAGTGGTGGCAGGATATGCAAATAAAAAAAGCATCAAACAAAAGTGGATTATAGGGGATTTTTTTTGTCCATGCACCACTGTAAAAAGGAGAAAATAGAACAGGAATATGACTTGGAAGATGAACATGGTGGTGTTCAGTGTCACTGTGTACTGTATGGGTTTTATTTGGTTAGGCCATGTAGCCCAAGGTTTGAAAGTAAGCTTGGGGGTGCCGGTTTTATTGTTAGCTGACATGGAGACACCCAGTGTGCAGAGAGACCTCTAATGAGAGGAGAATGAAGTTCTGCAGCTTTACTTCAATATGCCGCTAAACACAGTTAAGGGTCTGACTCCAGAGCAGAGTCTACCCCAGTCAAACACAACTGGCAACAAGTACCGAGAACCTGGAATGAAGACATCAGAGTGGAAACAACTGACTGCTGAACATTTGTGGCAGCTTATTTCTGTGGTCGTTGTTTTATCATTAATAATCATGCAAACAATAATCTAAGGCGTGGGTTACAATAGTTATTGGATGAATATAAAGTTAGTTTTTTTATTTGCAGCTTCTTTTTTTATTTGCATCCTTTTTGTTTATTTCAAGCATTTTTTTTATTTGCAGCAGCATTTCTTTTTATTTGTAGGGTTTCTTTAATTTGGATTTTTTTTTATCTGCAACATTTTTTTTATTTGCATCATCACTTCTTTTAATTTGCTGCATTTCTTTGGCATCATCTTTTCTTTTTATCTGTAGGGTTTCTTTAATTTGTATATTTTTTGCAACAATTTTTATTCACAGCAGCATTTCTTTTTATTTGTTGGGCTTCTTTCATTTGCATCATCATTTCTTTTTATCTGCAGCACATTTTTTTATTTGCAGCATTTCTTTTTTTTGCAACATCATGTCTTTTTATTTGCAGCAGTGTTTTTGCAGAGTTTCTTTTTTTTTTGCGCGATAAAGGGTCTCACCCAATTGGTGTAAAAAAAAAAGAATTGGAGAGAGTCTAGTTAAACAAAAGTGATTATACATGAAACATCAGCAAGTGTGTTTTGTCAAGTTCATTTGCTTGGCCGGATAATTGCTAATTGCTTATCTTTTAGCATATAGCAGCATTCTGAGAAGTTCTAGGACTCTGTGAGCAAAACTCATATTAAGGTTCTGGTCACCCTAATGATTGATGAACAAATTGTACTTTACTCCCAATAAAACATGTTAAGACACTGAATGAGTAGCTAGATTATTTTTGGAGGTTTTAAAGTTCAAAAATGCCGTTTGCATGAAGGTGATGAACCAGATGAAAGTCAGTCACATTTTGTTCTCCAATGAATATGAGGCAGCTTCAGTTTCAGGAGGAAAAAAGGGTGGTTTGTTTCAGGCATTTTGCTTCAGTTTCACCTCAGTGAACCTCCAGAGCTGCAGCTCTTTGTGTGTCTGTATGCATGGAGCTAAGAGGATGTATAGAAAGGAAGCTTTATTAAAGTGCTAGAGAGCTGTAACGTAAAAGCTGCCAACATTCCTTGGAACTACATCCATAAACCGCCCCTCTTCTGCTTTTGCTTTCTCCCCCCCCCCCCCCCCCCCCGACTTTCTTCCATTGTTTCATCATAGTCCAGGTGACCATGCAGACAATGAACATAATGTGGCAAAAATTTGGTTTCAAATAACATAAGCCATTAGGGATAAACAAATATTTTAGCTGTAGAAGCAAAGGGAATGTTTTACAGCCTCAATTTTTTCAGATTTATAATTAAAATTAGCATTTTTGTGAGAATTAAATAATAAAAAAAAAAACAGGGTAACTTACTCCCACCTGGTGGACAATAACGGCCCAGAGTTACTCAAATGAAAATCACTTCTTTGGTCTGACATTATCTTTTAAAGGGCTAGCTAGACAAAATATTTAAGCAGGAAATCCGGATACCGTTAAATTTAAATTAAATCCCAGTCATTTAAAACAATTATTTTGATCTACGAGTTACATTAATATCAATTTAGAAAGTAGCTTTTGAAGTACATATTGTGGACTCTTACAGGGAGGACCTGTGAAAGTTAAATGACAGTTTTCTTTATCAGAAAACGATAATGAAATGGAAAATTCTGCAGAAACCAGAGGTTTTCTGGGTCTTTTGGAAGCAAGCACACGTCTGTTTCTGGGAATCAGGCTACAAAGTTTAAATCTGTGTGTTGCTGGAAGTCCTGTAACCAGAACCATGCTGGAGCCCGGCTGGACTGTGGGACCTGGTCCAAAAGTGGAATTAAGGGCTCTTATAGGTGTAGTAGTCACATCCAGCTCGGTTCTGAATGACTGGATCTCACCTGGACCTTTGATCCCGATGTCTGACTGAAACCAAGAGCTGTGGGACAGTCAGGGCACAAGTAATGGATTGAATTTTTAGAAATGATTAATCCGGAGATACAGGTTGACTGGGCTTGAACCAGTGTAGTGATGGATTGTCAACCTGTTGGAAGTGCATGTTTTGTCTTAGGGTAGATGGAGGCTCAGATTTAGGAGCAGCATGAAGTAGAAATAGAAACTAAGTGATCGGGAATCTTAATTGATCTTGATTTCTTCCAAAAATACTATTTTTTTGTCTGACCAGTCATTAAATCCAAATATTTTGGTGCACAACTTTATTTTGTTTATTTAATTAAAAGAAAAATCAGGTGAATGTGAAGTACTCTCCTCTCTATTCAGGTGTGCGAGTCTCAGGTGAACTTCTCACAGATATCACCTCTGTGAAAAACTCACCTGGGCAAAGGTTTACTTTACATCACCCTCAAACACAAAGGCATGCACATACTTATATGTCAAGGTCCACTGAGTTGACCTTTCCTATTAGAGTCAGGGAGGACTCCATTAACCAATCAGGAGGACTTTTGAAACAGACACCCTTTATGTAGCAGGAAGTGTCCACTTCCCTCTTCTCCATCATGTGTGTGCGTGTGTGTACTTGTATTTATGAGTTGTGAGGACTGATCTAAGAAAGCTCACCAAAGCTTTGAGGACATCTGGAGTGTTGAGGACATTTTCTTTGTCTTCAAGACTTTATAATATCTAGACCTTATAGTTTCAGGGTTGAATCGAGCGGAAGTTAAATCATTTTGCTGTGTAAGGAAAACTCTCAGGACCCTTGAAAGATAAGCACATAGGTGTGCGTGGGGGGCCACTTAACCTTTGTTGACCTGCAGGCTAGTTTTCACTTATCAGCCTGCCGAAACTTCATCCCATTAATCCCAGGACTTATTCTTCCACACAATCAGCCCGTGGCAGCAGGTAACCTGACTCCTCCCACCCCAACACACCTGTAAACCAGCTTTAGGGAGTCTGCCCTGGCTGCCTGAAAATGACCGCAGGTCTCAGACTCATTCATGTTCAGGTCAATAGTCAAATGAGGTCGAAAAAGCATTTGTTGACGAGTAAAAATGTTGATTTGCTGGCAAAAAAGGGAGAAAAAACAATGAACTAGCAAAAATAAAAAACATGGTCAAATCTTAGATTAGGCTTCAGACAACTGGAAAATATAAAAAGTGTGTTTCGCATCAACTGGCAAGCTACAGGACTGCATAACAGCTTAAACAAAATCAACATTTTTCAGGTGTGTCCTCTGAGCTTCCTGCTTTCTTTGTTACAACAGGGCGGATTCAGTTCATCAGCTGTTTACTGAGCTCTGCAAATGCTGGAAGATGATGCAGTCAAGAATGTATGAGGAAGAAATTGTGCAAGAAAAGTTGAGTGGAACATGACGCTCCACTGGAGCAGCAGATGACTGGAAAACTTCAACATCAGGAATGCGGTTGAACCAGCTTTTCTGTCTGTAAAGTGTTGTGAAGTTGACTGATGGAAAATGATGGATTGGAGTTTTGATCAAATCTTTTTTGGATTGTTGTTCAGTGTTCATGGAAATCTTATTTGTAAAATCTATTTATTTTAGAAGGTAACTTATGTGTAGAACTGGGGTCAGTAACGCTTATGACATGACGCACCAAATTCCAAATCTTCTTCTTAACAACTATGCCATCACCAACTATCATGTAAATTCAATACAAAGAATACAAAAGATTCAAAGCACGGTCGGTCGGTGGGATGAAGCTAACAACAACAACAATGGAGGTCATCCAGTAGCTCATTTTTTTTCCCGCTTGGCTTTTGGTCCTTCATAAATACAATGCATTTAATGTTGTTTGTGAGAAGATTTCGGGTGGCCAATAGGGATACAGCCGCTTTCTTGGAGCTTTCTTTATTTGTAAAGACCTTAAGGTAATCAATGGGCTTCAACTGAATATGCGCCCTCACCAGTCCATTCCATTCTTCTATGGACTTACATTCAACGGAGGCCCCATTGTAGTACATTTGATCCGGCCTAATGGGTCCATCTTATGATGGAAAAGTTCAAAATACCGGACTGGTCTGGACCGGTATTAGGTGCTTAGGGGAAATGAGGCAAAAATGGCCACCAACCCATTTTAAAACTTTCTTTGAAAATCCCCAACATGTGTTTTTAGTTTTGCCCCAAAAAGATTTTGGTGCCATCCTTTTTTTTGTTACGCTTTTTCCCACTGTGATGTCATCTTTTCTTGAGTGGGAATGAGGGTGGGGGTTCACTCTGCTCTAAGTTCATTTTCACCAATTACTAGGTATATTGTTCATAATATCTAAAACTTTGAACAATTCCAACTGTACATTTTTTGACAATATATTTTTTAACTATTACGATTCAAGATTTTTGTTTGCAATTTCTTTTCTAGTCAAAAAGTTTTTTTCTTTTTTAAATGAAGAATTTCTACTATTAGCCAGTGAACTAGTGGGAAAGTGTGGAAGAGTGAAACAAAGACTCTGTGAGTTAATAACAGTTCAAACTTTATTAGCCATTCCTTGTGTACAATTGTTGACTCTGTATTCCCTCACATCCTTTAAAAATATTAATGTCTGTAAAGTAAACGATGGACTGTATGTACACATTCATGTGTGAAATCAGACACACAGAGCAGATCTGAGATCAGCAGCTTGTTTAATTTTTCTGCAGACAGACAGGCAGAAAGTTAGGTAGATTAGGTTAAAGGAGGCATCAGGAAAGTGCGGCTAGTAGACTGGAGGATGGCAGGTGTCTTATACATTTTTCTGAGGAAATCTAAAGGCGAGTTGAAAAAAAAATACAACGTACACATCAGGAACGAGCCTGGCAAGGCAAACAAACAGGAAGCTGGAGGTTGAAATTTAGATGCTGTTTTAGCTTCTTGTTGTCATGGCGTCTTTATTCCACCGTGGAGACCGTGGGGCTTGGTTCTGTCAGAAAACAAAAAATCAGAAACATTGTGTAGAGCAATAAAAGTGCGACTCTTGCTTAAAGTCCCACTTTGATCATCTTTTGATCTATTTTCAAAGCATTCTTAGTGGTATTTTGATTATGATTACTTAGCCAAATTATTATTATGACAACTTAGCCAAATTGAAAAAAAACCTTGTTTTTGCAGAGCGGCAATAGTGCATTAGAAAGTTAGCTCTGAGTTGTGAACTGTTGGCACGAAGCAATCCCCGCCCCCTCTTCCCCTCTTTGCCGCAGAGAGCACTCTGTTTACATTCTCTTTTGCTAGCTTACTGCCCCCCAACCGAACATTAGCAGTGCAACAAAAAAAGCGAAGCAATATTTGAGATGTAGAGTTTTGATCCAGACTCCAGCTCAGACGAGGACAACAAAGACATTCATGGATCTATTTGTCTGCAAGTGGATGCATCAGAATAGAGCAGAGCAGAGACTTGTGGCCACCAGCGTATTTTCTACTTCACAAATACGATCTTTTTCAAATGGTATTTTTGTCTGCTCCTGATTCTCAATGAGAATAGAGAAATATTCAGAAATTCATGTTTAAGCTCAATTTTGTTGTCCTCCGTCATCAGAAAAATGCCAAAAGAACATAATATCACCATTTTCATTGAAGTGGGTCTTTACATCCTCTTTTTCTTGTCTTTAAAGGGCCTACATCATGCAAAATCCACTTTTTAAAGCTTTTAGTTGTATCAGAATATGAATTTCCCAAAAAACAAAAAAACAAAACAAAACAAAAGTGGTATTTTCACGCATTTCTGAGCATTCTTCTAAAAATCTGAGCACCAGCACCTCCCAATCAATGCAAATAAGTTGGTCCTCCCATTGTGACTTTACAGAGTGGGGGACAGCCCCTTTCAGGAAGAGTCTGCGCTGCCAGGGCCCAGGCTGACACACATGCCCACTTTCTCCACGAAGCTAGCGTCGATCGGCTAAACGCTTTCCTTTTATATGCGCAATATGCACATCCATCTTTGCAAAAGTTCTGAAGTTTTTTATTTTTATTTTTTGAAAAACGCAGACAAGCTGGTGAGGCCGACTCTAGGTCCACGTCATGAAATGGGCGGCACCCACAAGAAGCGAGAGGCGAGAGATCGAGTCGTCTTACTTCCAGGAAGAACAATGAGCTGCAAAAATAACTCATATTTCATAACAAATGTGTTTTTAGTGTGCCAAATGTAATATATTATTATATATATGGACATAGTTTACTATGAAAGCCTTAAGATGCATGATGTAGGTTCTTTAAATCACTCCAAGATAAAACAGCATAGACTTAGGCTTTCCTACCATGACTACTTTAAAAAAAAAACTCCCAACAAACTGACTTTTCTCTTATAAAGAAAACGTAAAAACCTGAAAATGTTGACTTTAACACTGCCGCTGACTCTATATTAGCAAAAAGTACACCATTTAAGTGTAATACAAGTCTACTATACTGAAGGTTTTTATACTATCTACAGTATGTTGCCATTTAACTGAAAATACTCAGTTAGCATATTTTAATACTGCACATTCATGGTCTTTAGTATACTTCCCATACCTATACTCAAGTAAACCTAATAAAATAAACTTCAAGTGTACTGCTCTCTGCTAGGGGGAGACATTAGGAGAATTTGTCTTTTAGATTTCCGTCACGCTGTGTTTGTTTCTACCTGGTGTCGGTCTTCTTCCACAGTTCAGAGGCAGAGCGTTTACATCGCAGCTGTAAAAGCAAAGAAAAAACATCAAGTTTGAACCCACTTTCTTTAAATTTACTCTGTTTATCCTCTTAAAGTCTCTCTTTTCATTGCAAAGAAACCACTGACTTTACCACTGCCTTGTAATGTGGATGGTTCTCTTGTGCAAACTCGTTAAAAAAAGTTAACCCTAGCAGAACTAAATTTCAATTTGTTTTTCAATTTCTATTTGAAACAGAGGAACTCTGATTGTGAAAGGGTGTAGTGTCATCATAAGACGAGAGCTTTTACCATCTGCAGGAGGGGTGGAGTTGTCTGGTTGGTCCAACAGGTCGAAAGCTGTTTCTGAAAAATGGAAAAATGCCTTGTGAATAAAACAGATTCAACTTTTTTTTATCTTAGTAAACAACTAACCCAACTCTTATTTTTTTTTTTTGAAGATTTAAGCCTAAACATTATAAAAACATTTTTAAAAATCTGGAATAATTCAAGATTTTACAAAATTTCATTTTTAAAACTTGTGATCACTTGTTATTTTTAGGATTTTAATCGTAAACAATTACAAGATTGGGATTAAAAGCAACATTTTCTTTTTTGTTTTTAAAAAACCTGCTTGCAGATGTTTGAAGCCCTGACAGATGTCACGTATTACCGTCAAGCGAGCCCTTTTCATCGCTCGTCTCTTTGTTTGCCTTCTCTTCTTCCTCTACAGAGTCATCCAAGCCCATTTCCTCCCCCCAGTCTTGCTCCTCCTCTTCCTCCTCACTCATGTTCGGGCCTTTCTTGTCACTGGCATCCTTGTCTTCATCTGCCTCATCTTTTTCCTCCTTGTTCTCCTCCGCGGGCTGGTCCTCGTTGCTGTCCACCTGCTCTTTGTTCACCTCCACTTTCTCCTCTTCATCTTTTTCCATCATGACCCCCACATCTTTTGCATCACCATCGGCCGCCTCCTCTTCCTCTTCATCTTTATCGTCCTCCGCCCCCTGGTCGTCGTCCGTCATGTCAGCTCTTGAGGTCGTGCCATCGTCCTGGCTCTGAGCTTCATCCTGGCCTTTGCTGTCTTCTTCTTTGCTGAGATCTTGTGAGGATTGGTCGGACTCGTCTTCGCTGTCAGCGCCGGCGTCCTCAGATGTTGGGGCTGAAGTGCTCTTCTCTTCTGTAGGTTGAAGATATGAAACAGTAATCAATATTCTGATTGGTCGAATCCAAAAAAAGATCGATTGGTGGTTAAAAAATGAATCAAACAAAAAGTTCCTAATTTTTGGCAGCTTCTATCCCCGTTTTTTGATTTTATTTGATTTATAATGGTTTCTTTCAAGCAACTAACTATAAATAATACTCAAAAGCAATATAATAATCAGTTAGCCATTCATACAGTAACTAATCAAACTTAGGATAATTAGACATATCAATAAATATTGCTTGAAAGGGAGTGGAAGGAAGCGAACTTTGAGTCTATTGTTAGCATAATGGAACCATAGAGAGTGCATGTAAACTTTATTTACATGCATGTACATTTCCATTTGATTTTTAAGAAGAAAAAAGCAGATTTTAGTAAAATTAGACCTGATGCATGTAATAAACATGTTTTTTCAAATTAAAAGCCAATAGAAATTAGTCCGTATTCCATTTATCCTTTTTATTGTGGCTTCTTATCACAGGTTTCGTTATTGATTAATTTGATATGTTTAAATATTTGACCTCTGAGCTGAAAAGCTTAATATTTCTTTCTGTAAACTTTTTCAGCAAAAAGCATCTACATCTAAATTAAACATGAAACTTGACTTAATTTTAAGGTACACTGTTTTCACGCGTCGTTAAAAATATTCACCTTCACTTTGTTCGTCACTTTCCTCAAACATTTCATCTGCAGAGGCAAAACATCAGGACAGAAGGAAATTATTAGTCGCACAAAAATGCCCCCCAAAATTATGAAACAATATTAATAAAAAAAACAATTAAAAAAATCAACTTAATAAAATAATAATTTGTGCTAATTGTGAATCAAATTCAGTTTTCTTGTTGTGGTGTATTTATTCTAACCAACTAACACCATTTGCCGCTGTTTTTGTGTATTGTGTGCATTTACCGCTCTCAAGGGAGGCGCTGTCCTCGGCTCCTTTAACTAGAGCAAAAAAAATGACATTTACATTTTTTTTTCTTACAGAAAAAATGTATTAAATATTCTAATAATCTTCAAAACAGAGTATTAAATTGAGTTTTCTATGAAAACAACACATGCTTTCCTACCAATAGTTCCATAAACAGTATTTTCTGTATATTTGAAAGTATATTTTTGCACAGACAGAGAAAAATGGGCCAAAAGAAACATTAAAATCCGGGTATGGACAACGTAGGAAAAGTCATAATTTACAAAAATTTACCATATAGTTGCTCTTTCCTTTTTTTTACATTTTAAACATTACATTTAGCCTTAGCAGTGTTGACTGACCGAAAGACAATCTGGGTCACCAAATGACAAAAACAGATACATTTTAATTTTTAGTGATGAATTGTGGGATTTATAAAACAAAAATGGCAGCTTTCCATCAGAACATGCATTTGGGAGGACTTGAGCTAAAAAAAAAAGTTGTATTTTTATTTAACCCTTCAGACTTTTTAAGGCTTGCTGCTGCAGCTCATGATGCTGTTTTTCTTGCAGCTGTTATGCATCCATGTAATCCATCCATCTGAAAGCTTTAAATCTGTCGTTTTCTGATCAGCTCTTTTATTTAACAAAAATAAAATCAGCTTTTGGACATTTTCTGAGTTGGTTTTTGAAGTACTAACCGCTGTCAGTGGGATGCATAGACGACTCCTCACTTTTGTTATCTACACAGAGGGAACATTAATGAGCAAATCAACTTACAGGCACAGAAAACTGCAATAATGATCATAAAATGTGTTAAATAGTGATAAATCATAAAGGAAATGTGTTAAAAATGCAACTTAGGGACACATTCCCTACCTCTGAAGTCATTAAACATATTAAGATGATTCCCTCTCTAAAGGAATACCTTATTAATTGATAAAAATGATAAAAAAGCGAGAGTAAAACGCATTTTTACAACCTATTTCCTCATTGTTTTGAAAGACAAAAATTAATTTCCTGTTAACTATTTTTAAATTTGATTTCCTCGTTCCAGCAGAAGACGACAGCTCAGAAATAACTCGACAGAAACAGACTAAAGACGTGTCAAAAGAGAAGGAAGAAGGAAACCAAAAACCAGCAGACTAAATGTTACGCGTCTAAAACTTTGTAACGTAAATATAAAAAACAAACAAAAGCATTTGCAAAGGAATTTCTTCTGTTGATCTATTTACCTTTGTCCATCGACGTCTCATCACTTTGGTCTAAAAACACAAAATTATCCCAAAAAAAAAAGAAGCATTTCATTCATTATAATGACTTATATCACTTGGTAGCTACAGTTTTAATGTATAACGTTTTTTGCTTTATTTGGCTAAAAACAGTTAAGACCAACTAAAAACATTTTTTCTTACTTCAGTACTGATATTTAATAATAAAATAAAATAAAAAATAAATCAGATAAGTAGAGAAGTTACCTTCAACCTCCTCAAAGGAGATTTTATCTGAGGAAATAAATCAACATTTTATGTTAAAAGACCCTTAAAATATTTCATAAATACTACATATTAAGACATGAAATCTATCATAATAAGAAAAAAAAGCATATTTAATCATTTACATACATCTATATGAACATTTACATATCAGAAATAGTGTTCTATTTTCCTCTTTACCTTCAGTATTGTTGGTTTTTGAGCCTCTTACATCTGTGTTTGACACAAAAATCAAATGAGCCCAACGTTAAAGTCATTCCCAGATAAAAGGAGCAGAATTCAGTTTGCATGTCGAGCAGCGCTGACCTGGAGAGGAGGACGTCTCCTCTGACTCTGAGACGGCTGGCAGGTAAAAGCGACAGGTGAGCAGACAGGAAAGTTATAGACAAGTAATAAAATTACACGTAAATGAGCCCAGAATCCAGTTACCTTCAGACACATCAGTGGAGTCTGAGGCTTCATCTGAAAATACAACAAATACTGTGAGGTGGACGTTCATTGGAAGACAGTTTTTTCTGACTTATTTTGATTAAAAAAGCTTATTTATTACTATAAATATAGATTTCTTGGGATAAAGAGGAGCTGTCTTTTATAGATTAGTCACACGGATGCTGAAGCGAACACGTTTGGACCTGTTCAGAGGCCCAAACATCCCAACAAACGTGACATTTTCTTCTTACCATCAGTCTCCTCTGCTGCTGAACTTTTGTCCTCACTTTTGTCTGAAAGCAAAAGTGGGATTTCAGCTTTATGCACAGAATTCAACTAAAACGAGGAAACACGGAGCTAAAATGTTCAATCTAGATTTATGTAACCATTTTATGTCTCGTTTATGTCCTGAGATCACTTTTCATACAATTTAAAAAAGGAAAAAAAAACAGTGAAGCTTTTGACTAGAACCGACCTGCTGACTCTGTTTCTTTAGTCTCTGCTGTTTCTGCAGACGTCCAGGTGAAAACACAAAGGCAGGCAGGTATGAAGGTCAGGTTACAAGCAGGATAAAAACCTCTGGAGACGATGAACCGACGGGTTACCTTGACTTGGCTCATCTGTAGAGTCTTGGCTGTCATCTGTGAGCAGAAAAAATACAACGAGGGATCATTAAATGGTTATCTCTGCGGAAAAAACCCCAAAACTTTGAACTTAAACGCACCTGCTGAATCCAATCCCTCGCCCTCTGATGTTTCTGCAAACGCACAGACTGGTTAGGGTCAGCGGTTAACAAACACAGAGGAAGACCGAGGCCGAGCCAGCACACAAACCTTCACTTGGTTCATCTGTAGAGTCTGGGTTTTCAGCTGCAAAAAACAAAAAATCATTAAAAAAAATGATTATAAGATTTGTTTCTAACAAAACCAGACAGCTCTAAAATGTGAACGTAAAGTAATTAAATAAAAAACGTCTAAAAAAAACCCTTTTGGTCGACACTGACCTGTTTTCTCAGTGGTCTTGACCTCTGCAGCAGCTGTTAACCACACGACCACACAGTTATTTACAGATTATCACACACACTGAGGCCGGCGAAAAGACAGATTACCTTCAGATGTTTCTTTGGACTCATCTGTTAAATACAAAGACATTCACATTAATCAACTGTAACAAGCAGAAATAATATATCTGTGTTCCGATAAGCTGCTGTTGACCTTAAAGGCTTAAATCGTTAAAAGAAAACCTAAAAATTGACAAGAAAAGATGATTTAAAAAAGAATATAAGTTTTAATTTATTGGATTCTACACACTTTCAAATTTTGTTTTTTTTAAGATTAAACTAAGGTTTGTTGCTTATAAACAGTTTGATTTAACAATCTATTTGGGAATTTCCGAGTTTCTGATGCAGATTTGTTTGCACACTTTTCTCTATTTTATTCAGTTTTTATTAACACAATCGTCCAAATCCGGGCAAATATTAAAGATGAACTTGTTTTTCTGAAGTGATCTCTTTAGCTTTTTAGGATGTTTGGTGGTTTTCTTGTTGGAGGGAAAATCTGCTCCAATCTTCTTGACAAAGGTCAAACCGCAGTAATTCAGTTTTTTTATTTTTTTGCAAAACCGAAACTGCAAAAGCTGAATCTTAAGGAAGTATAAAGATAATTGTTTCAAGAAAGATTGTCCTATTATCTGTTTTGCAAGAAAAATCATCTAATAAAGACATTTTTTTCTGTTTTAAGTTACGAAAACACGTCTTAGTGACTAGAAAATTTTCCTTACAATAAGAATTCTTGGTGAGCCCACATTCATGTTTTTGCTAAAGAAAAGTGTTCACATTTGAAGGCTTTTTTCTTTACTTTTTCTTATAATAACGGGCCTTTTTTTAAACCGTCATCTCACCTTCAGAGTTCTTCATCGTGGAATCCTCCTCTTCTGCAAAGAAAAAAAAACATGCAGCAGGTTGTACTAAACAAACATAGAAAAAAAACCAAATGATTTAAAAGGCGGTACTGGAAGACTAACCTGTGGTGTCAGTTTGGTCATTTTCTGCTTTTTCTGCAGACACGTAAAGACATAAAGTCACAGGTGAACAAGCACACACAGGTGAACTCACCCATCAGACAGGTGAGGTACCTTGATCTTGTTCAGTGGAGTCTTTGACGTCGTCTGTGGGATCAAACAGAAAGTTCTTTTAAGGACTTTTACTGGAAAAATAACATCTTTTTAAAGTTAAATATTTCATTACACATGATAGAAGACAAAAATTAACCTCCTCGTATCTTTTATCAAACGACATGTTTTATGACCAAAACCATCAATGAACATTATCTTTTATTTTAAGCAGTTCATTTTTACTTTACATCATATTTTTAAGCAGAAGTTTTATTAGTGATGGTGAACGGTCCTTGAAGTGCTTGATTTAGAAAAACTGGAACCTTTTTTTGGACTAATAACACAGTTTGACTGCATTTATTGACAGTAAACAAACATTTACTTGTCATTTTTAAGACACATCTATCTTAAAATGGGTATTTATAGTCTTTAAGATGACTATTATCAAGAATTCAGAATAGTTGGAGTGTTGTCGCTCCTCAAACAGAGATAATTTGCGGGAAAAGTTTATAAATATAAATACCTTAAATTAAAAACTATTATTAGAGCAATACACATTTGTTTTAAGACACGATGTTTCCAATTACCAGAGGAAAATATCTAAATATGATAATTTGGTCTTAATTTAGTTCTATTGGCAGATAAACATAACTTTTTTCAATTTTCAAATTTCAAAAGTCATTTTTGATTTATTTCAATCAACAATTAGATCTCACCTCTGACAAATGAAATATGTTGATTTAGAATAAAAAATTTAGTTATGAAACTCCAAACTATTCTTACAAACTTAACATACAAACTTTTTAATAGACTTTTTAATTGAGCTTTCAAGTAATTTTTTTTGTTAAATCAGGGAATCCTTTTCTTTTTGTAAAGTTATTTAAATACTTAAGTATTTTTAATAATTTTCTTCATCTTACCTTCAGATTTGTCCATCATAGAGGCATCGCTGTTGCCTAAATCACACAAAAGAATTCAAGTTTTTCAGAATAAAGTGTGCAAAATTATGATTTTAAAGCAGATTCAAAATGTTAGGATGTTTCTGTGTTATTTGTGCCTCGTAGAGTCTCATCTCACCTTCAGAGTTGTCCATCATGGAAATTTCACTGTCAGATGAATCAGCTGGAAGACAAAAACACAAAAACGCTGTTCAGTAAAAAGAAAATCTGTCAAATTAGGACATAAATTGGTGCTAAATCCAAGTTTATTCGAATTAGTGAACTTGAGGTTCACACCAACCTGAAGGTTCAGCTGTTCCACCTGCTTCTGTAACAGCTACAAAACACAAAACATGCTTTTACTGAATGCTATAAAAACATGTTAACAATGATATTATTTTATATAAGTCCCATCTATATAAAAAAAAGCCTAAAAGATGTAACCATAATGTCATATCTTAGTGCTTTTACGTCATGCAGGGGAAACGAAGCAGCAGAAATACACAAACACTTGTGGAGGTGTGACACACAGGTAAACGGTCAGAGCTCCACCGACAGGTGAGGGAGATGTTTTACTGTGGATACCTGGCTCTTTTGTCGCAGCATCCCCTACATTCTTTCCTAAAAACACAACAAACACAAAATAAATAAATAAAAAAAGACAACAAATCCCATGAGTCTTTGGTGCTCCAGTCTGAGGGGAGGAGGGGTGGTGGTGGTGGTCTGTGAGTAAATTACCGTCTAGATGTGCCAGCAGCTCCTTAGCCCTCTCTGGAAACAGAACAAAAAGCTCTGGTTAAGTTCCTGTTGTAGTTACTACTGCAGCCTGTAGGGGGTGCTAACTGCACGTGGCTGGAGATTTGAGTTTGGTGCAGAGAAATGCACTGATTGGGTGAAAAAAGAGCTTAAAACGTTAAAAATATTTACCATCATCAGATGCATCTTCTGAGAAAAGAGAAAAATAAATAAAAATAGTTAATTTTTTGGTCAAACAGATCAAAATAATTTATAATTTGGCAACTAAACAAAACTGTCATGAAGTTTATAGAACACAGTCAAGGTAGCAAAAGCTTAAGGAATTTAATTTTCCTTCATTTTGACAGTATTTAAGGTTCATTTATGACGAACAGCAAACAGAAAAATTTTAAAAGTAATTAATGTTTAGATTTCTCAAAATGTTTCAAGAATTGATCTAAACTTTGATGGAAAAAAGGTGGATTTATGCTTTTTTCCCCCCACACACATTCCCATCACAATAAAAGCTCAAAGTGACTGGTCAGCTCTACAGAGATTCTATGCTGATGAGTCCTGATAAAGGTATCAAGTCTTACTGTGGACTGGAGCTGCAAGGCAAACAGCAGCAAAGGCACACAGCAGCAACACAACACACCTAAAAAAACAACAACAACACACAAACAGATGGTGAAGGAGCAGTCAAATCCTCCATTTGATTGCAGCTTCTTTGAATGCAGTTTTGCCTTTTTTATCCAAATGTGACACGAGGAAGAGGAGATCTAAAGGTTTTCCTTCATGTCTTTGGAGGAACACAACACCCAGTTTGTCAATGTTGTCACAGAAATACGAGCAAACAAAAAAGTGAAGAGTCAGATGTTTTAAGCTTTGTGTAAACATCCGCTATCCAAGAGTAAATAGTATAAATCAAACACAAAGGGGATGAATGTCAGTTGATAATTCTCAGGTGAGTTGGGTGGAGGCTGGATGAAATCAGCTTTCAATCTGAAGGGTTAAATGACTGTCTTTGTGTTTCCTGAACAGGAGGAAGAAAAAAAAAACACAAAGCGCCTCTTCTTTTCCAACGTATAGAGAGCTGCAAGAGAAAACCAGATCTTCAAAGGGGCTGTGAATCTCCAGGAGCTATAATTTTCATCGAACTTTGATCCAACTGAGCCATAAAGGACAAAAAGTAGCCAAAACTCATTAAAATATATATGTCAAAGCTGCAGAAACACACATATCCTGTCTAAAAAAAAACCCAGAGGGTCACACAGGTGACTAAATCCAGAAAGGTGACATAATAATATAAAGTCATCAGTGGTCATGAGGCCCAAACACAACCATTGGTGTGAAGGTTTCCACAAAACTCAGCAATTTCAAGCTCTTCTGAGCTGCTTTTTACGCACAATAAATTCAGAACGCAGAGTTACTGTAAAGAAAACTTCAATCTAGCGTGAGATGTCTGAACAGAACCGGTTTGCCGAGGAGTACAACCTCAGGAATCCACTCACCGGTGAAGCATGTCGATCTCAGCGGCTCAACAGGAAATAAACTTTAGTGAGAAGAAGCGTCTGTTGAGTTTCTGATCTGTGCCGGAGCCGGGCAGACGCCTTTTATAGCTTCTCTTCCTCCTCCCTCCCTTCCTCCCTCCCTCCCTCCCTCTTATCACTTGGGTGTCTTCACTTTAATCTCTGATTTAATTACATTTTGTGTCCAACAAGGGGAAAAAAAACGTGTCGTCCTCAGCTGTGTTTTAGCATATTTTTTGTTGTTTCATGTTATCTGTAAGTCTGGAGGCAGCACACGTTTGTCAAACTATCACAGAGGAAAAAACTGCAAACTGTGTGATCCTTGCACAAGCTTTCAAACCTCGCCTTTAGACATATTTTAGCAGTTTTTTTGCTTTGCGCTTTCCAAGCTTTTCTGAAAATCATCCAAAAATGAAGTTAATTATAATTAAAATGAATCCAAATGCTTTTGCCCCGACCTCTCGACACTGGAAAAGCTAGATTTAAGACTAAAAAACTTCAAATTTGCCTGTGATTTTTCTTTAAGGTTGTTATTTTATATTGCAAAACATGTTGAAAAGTTGCACTGGCATTCATATAATCCTGATTTTGAAAACTAAAATTACATTTATATTCCAAGTCTAAGAGCTCAGTTTACATTTTATGAGGCTTTATGAAAGCAGACCAACTTGTTCTAAGATCTTATTCTAATTTTTCACCTTTAAATGAGTCATTTACATTTATTACACTAGTTTATTTTGCCACTGAAATAAAAAAAAAAAACTACAATTAGGTTCCTGAAGACTAATAAAAAAAACATTTGCTCAAACTAGCTAAAACGACATATTATTGGGCTGTTAAACACTCAGTTTAAAGTAAGTTTATCTATCAGTTAGCTTTTTTAGCTTAATTTTCCCTTTTTGAATGCTCGTGTGGAACTCATTGTTTCTAGATTTTGATATTTATGATAATACTTCTTATTAAGTAAAAGTACTTGCGGCATGGACAGATCATTTTACTACTTTCTGGGGATTTTCTTCATAAGATTTGTGATCTTTTCCTATGTTAGACTACCTTTTTTGCGGTGACATCGTTTTTTTTTTTTTAAACAAAAAAAGTGTTTTTTGTAATTCAATAACACCCTGAAAGAATTTCTACTGCTGTAAATAAGCCTTTTCTGAAAGAAACTCCAGATCATGCCCATTTCTTAGACATCACCCCTCATCGGTTATGTTATTTCTTGTGCTTTGTGAATCTTATCTGCGATGTTAAGACCAGTTGGTTTAGATCATGAAAGGATGAAGAGAAAATAAAGAATTAGCTTCCATTTAGGTCCTTTGTCTGTTAAGGTACCGTCAGACAGTCTGGTCATTTTGACATTAATCGGAATCGGAGTGGGAACACGCTTATCCCAATCTCCTGACGCACTCTGTAATCTCACAAGGACGGAGTGTGCTGTTGACATCTTTACATGAATGTCCCAGCAGAAACACGGCATTATGTGCTGCTGATTAGCCTCAACCAGCCTTAAGATGTTTGAAAAATTGGAAATGGTAGTATTTGGTCATAGCAGTTATACCTAGTAATTCTAGATGAGATGCATAATTCATCATTTATAATCAGGACGTGAGTCATCATCAACCACGTGAATATTCTTCAACAGGACGTCCCAGAGCAACATCAGCTGCTGTCAGAGGTGGTGCTTTTTCAAAATAAGAGTCCACGTTGCAAAAAGAAGTAACCTAAAAACAGGAAAAAGACTGAAGAAAAGTAGAAAGATGGTCTGTCCATAGAGCAAGTATTTTTTACTTAACAAGAAATATAATAAATATCAAAATCGAGAAACAAGGAGTTCCACACAAGAAATCAAAACTGGGAAATTTAGCTAAAAAACTAAGCTAACTGTTAGATAAATCCCTTTAAAGGGAATGTTTTACAGCCCAATAATATGCCATTTTTTGCTAGTTCTATAGAAATGTTTTAATGACATTATAATTCTTTTTGATTAGTGACAAAACTAGTGTCAGAAATGGAAATGACTCAATGAAAAAGATGTGAACTAAATCAGAAACTTAGTACACATTGGCCCGTCTTCATAAATCTTCATCAAATCTAAAGCTAGGCCTTATGCTTAGAACATAAATCTACATTATTGTCTCCAAAATGATGACAAGGAACACCACTTTAACATTTATTTAACTTTAAAATGAATAGAACCAAAAATTACAGTTTATTTTTAATATTTTTAAAATATATTTAAAATCTTTCTTTTGTCTAGAGTTTAAGGATTTGAACTGTCTCGATAGAAAACGTCCTTATTTGTAGATGTCTCAAAAAAATTCTCCATTGTGCCGATTTTGATAAAAGCTTAGAAAGATGTTGAGCATAGAAAAAGATAAAAATATCTACAAACGAGGTTTGAAATCTTTGCAAGGATCAGACAGTTTGCAGTTTTTTTCTGTGATAGTTTGACAAATGTGTGCTGCCTCCAGACTTACAGATAACATGAATATACAAAAAAAATTTAAACAAAAGCTATAAAAACATTAAAATTCATTGGAATCTGTGATTCAGATCTTTTTGAATTCATCTTATTTCAGTTTATATCCATCTTTCAAAGTGACATCATCTCAGGGACTCACAATAAATCCAATTCCCAAATATACAATTTCATGACTTGAATAGGACTTTAGAATAAATCTGAACACTGTTCCATTTATTTCTGTTCCAAAAAATGAATCTTAAGAAAGTAAAAAAAAAATCTTTGTTTCATTCAAAAAATGAATGAAAAAAATATCTTATCAACAAAGTTTTTGGCTTCAGAAACATATCTTAGTAACTAGATTTTTCATTATCCGCATATTTATTGCCCCATTAGATTGTTCTTCTTATTTAAAGACTTTTTTAAAATCTTTTTTTAATATTTCTAGAGGGACCTTCCTTCTTTTTGCAGCTTCAGAATCCTCAGTTTGGATGAAATAATGCGTTTTGTTCCAGTAAATCTCCTGAACTTACATTTTCCATAAAGACATCAAGGAAACGCCGCTGCTCTGACTGGAAGCAACAATCCCACACATGCATCTGGGCGTGTGCACATGCACGTGTTTGTGTGTGTGTGTGTGTGTGTGTGTGTGTGTGCTATGACAGGTATGACGCTGAGCTTTTAAGAAACAGGTCTGACACAAGCCTTAAGTAACACAAACGTCTTAAGGAAATGCAGAGAGGAAGCTTCTAATAGCCAACAAGCTTTACCTAAAATGACACAGACGGTTATTTCTAGAGGCTTTATTACTGAAAAGGTTGGATTTCTTTCATCTTCCCCAGTCTAGAGTTTGTACAGTGTAGGTAAAAAGCATGTGTTCTTTTTTCTGTTGCGGTTTTTCTGGGCGATGATGCAATTTGATGGATTCTTTGGATTAGAGGGTTAATCAGAGGCTTTTTATTTAATTCAGTGGTTTTTTCTGCCAGTTTTGCTTTCACGTTTATCAACCAGAAGAACAAAATGAAGGAAAAAGGAAAAAAAAAAATGAAGGAAAAAATGAAGGAAAAATGATGGAAACAAAGTCAAAGAGCCCAGTATGACAGCACCCTCAATAAAACCCCCAAAAAGAGTCCAGTGATAGACTCCACACAGACCTTTTAGAACCTGATCCTTCATGATTTGACTAGAAAACACCTTGGTTGAAAATTTGATTACAGAAACGCGCGCATATTCATTTGAAAACCAAATTTCCAGAACAACTTGAAGCCGTCGGCCTCTGACTGATCATCTAGGATGCGAAGAACTTGAGTTTGGCACAATGTTCAGAAAAGCTTTTTGACATCACAGAATGTCTCTAAATGTCTTTATACACAGAGGTGCATCTGTTACATTTAGTTTAACTCCCTGTAATATTATTTGTGAGCTAAAAAACACGTAATGTAACCAAAATCTAAATAAATGTCTCTTTTTGGGGCGGACTTTGTTCAGTCAAGTGTTAAGACGGAGGGCTGGAAGAAGCAGAGTCTCAGCAGAAATGTTTAGAGTCGCTGGGATAGGCTCCAGCATCCCAGCATCCTTTCTTTCATATCTTCCTTTACTTAACCGACCGTCAGGTCATGAGTTGCTGGTTTGATGACAAAACCTTCAGTAGCATTGACTATAAAATTGTACAAATTGGAATTGCAATAATAAATTTGCCTGATGGAAAACTCGCATTCCTCGGAAAAAGGTTTTTGTGCTTGGAGGAGGTGGTTTTTAAGGCGTGTCGAAATGGACATATTTCACAAAACTGCGACAGAAAACGCTTGATTAAAATGAAATGAGTCACGTGACCAACAACCGGATGGCGATGCGCTTCTTGGTAGGAAGTGGGGGCCTTGGTCACTGCACAGCGGGCGCCACCAGAGGTCCTACAGCATCACACAGCTCATCAAAAGTTGAGTGAGGGGAATTATTGGATCCACAGCTCATCTGTAAAATCAATAACCACCAACGACTGAATGAACGACTGGCTTGTTCCCCAGGAGACGTGTCAGCATCTCAGCTTCACTACAGGCAGCCGGAGGTCGAGCGGCTCACCTTTGGGTTTGGGTTTTAAGTAAAGTGAAAAAAAATGGTTGGTAGAAGAGCACAAAGTTACTCAAATTTCATCATTTAATCTAAAACTAATGCTGGGATGAGGGGACAGCCTCTGGTCTTTTTACAAATAACATGACAAAATCTCAAAAGTACAGATTTTGCGTGTTTTTGTGAGGTTTTTATTCCTGGAATTGCTTTTGTCCGTTGTGTTTGGATCATGTTCTGCTCTGGGTCACACCAGATTCATGCTGATGATCCTTCACAACTGTTTTTTTCCCTTTTTTGTCCTCCAGTGGTTTTCGTGTTTAATTTTATTTATTATCCCTTGTGCTATCCTAGGCACTTTAATATTAGGAGTGGGGTCATCTAGACCCACAAGACAGTGCGCTGAACCTTTTGTCTTCAATGATTTGTGATCTTCACTGGTGTCCATGGATTATATGAAATCCTCTCCACCCTTATCCACCTGTGTCATGGTAGAGAGAACACGTCAATGGTCATCTTGACCCCATAAGATAGCACAGGGGTTAAATGTCTCTGTCAGCAAATCAGGTCTCCTCCATTTTGGGTCCTACACCGCCAGTTTCTGACAGTTTTTTTAATATGAAAGTTTTAGACTCAGTTACATCATTCTTGCCATGCAGCAGCGAGTGACCCGCTCTGTATCCTGCAGAAGGCTTCTGCATGACAAAGTGAAACTTCTCAGCCATTTTAGGAATCTGACAAAATTCTAATTCTGGTTTTTACTTCATTTTAAGCATCTTTGCATAAAAATTAGGAAACTAGTGGAGGAGAATCAGGTTGAACTAAAAGTTTGAACTTTTCTTTCCTCTTTGTGTTTAAATCAAATATTTAAAGATGCTAGTGGATTTATTTATTTATTTTATGTGCATATTTTTTGGAACATGTTGCCTTTTACCAGTTTGTTATTCTTGACCTTTCCACAGATTCAGTGAACCTTTGACAGAAAACCTCCAGCCTGGATGTGAGTCTGTAGAGATCAGGGCTTCCAGGTCCCATGTGTCTGTTGTGAAAAAGTCCGGGTTAACTCAAATGACTCTCTGTATGAAGACAAAGACACCATAAATGACCAGAACTGCATTTAGAGATGACTGAGATGACTCATTCTGTGTTCTTAGTCATTTATTTCATTGTCAGAATAACAATTATAGCTCTTAGGTTATGTTTTTTTTTATCATTTAGTTTGTCTATATCACCTGCTGGGAAATCTTCTGGCTTTATGAAGCCAAATGTTTATTCCGAGGTTTTGTGCAAAAGAAAACTTGCACTAGATCTGCTTCTAGCTGGTATTTTTTAATCACTCTTTGTCTCTTTTGTGACTTTCCTAAAAATCCAACTTTAACAAACCCAAAGCATCAAAAACCTTCTGCTTTTTTAACCTTTTTTATGTGTTAAAGTAAGGACCAGGAACGAACAAACCAAAAGGTATCCTCTGGAGTCATTGTTCAGGTCAAACAAGGACAAAAGCAGTAAGAAAAGAGCAGATAAATCTGTCTTTTGTGTAAAAGCATGTGTGCAGGAGCATGCTAACAGCCTCTAATCAGGCTTGCATCACACCTCAGATTTTAGTTTAGGAACCACATTCGTACATGGAGCTCTGCTCTCTAATTTGCTTCTGAATACATGAATTAAGACCCAAAAACTGTCCAAAATGTGATTACATAATATAATTTTTAAAGGATAAGTTACTGTAAAATTAGGTAAACTATAGTTTGCAGCTTTTATCTGCCTAAATTGGATTTACTTTAATTTCAGAACCACTGTCTATCTGATCAAATGCGTTCCTTTTAATGCAAATTCAAATTAACTCTGTTTTCAGGAAACATCCATTCTTTTTTTGGGATTCTTTATTTCATTTTTGCTTATTTTCTGTCCTCGTGTCAAATTCATATCAGCTTTTAGTTTTTAATCTTTGCTGCTTAAAAAAAATTGTTTACACCCTCTGAACCTTTAAAATCTGTGATTTCTTTTTTTTTTAGAACCTCCATTTTGTTTTATTTCTTTCCTTTAATCTAGTTCATCTTCTATACACTACAAATCCTTTTATTCACCACTTTCAGTTTCTTTATTAGTTGCCACTTCCTATATACAGAACAAAACTGAAGGCCTGATAATTACACACATCTAACCTCAATCTGAACATGACCGGCTTTAGTCTGCATTTAAACTTGTGTATTGTCTCTGTAGTGACTTGAAAGTGTTTTTTTTTTCTTTTGTTCGCATGACTCCGGTAACAGGGTGGCACAGTCTTCTGACCTGAGTGCACTACTGACAGAAATGCATCTGAGAGATAAAACACAAGTATTTCAAAGGTTTTTCTCTCTCCAAACCTTTAAAATCTTTGTTCTAATTTTCCAGACTTTAACACCACAATAAAGTCCCACTCTGATAATCTTTATAACTACTTTCAAAGTCTTCCCAGTGGTCTTTTAATGGTTACGATGTCAATTTTAGTCAATATACACTCACCAAAAACATAAATGCAACACTTTTGTTATTGCTCCCATTTTTTATGGTATGAACTCAAAGATATGACACATTTTCCACATACACAAAATGACCAGTTCTCTGAAATATTGTTCACAAATCTGTCTAAATCTGTGATAGTGAGCACTTCTCCTTTGCCAAGACAATCCATCCCACCTCACAGGTGTGCCATATCAAGATGCTGATTAGACAGCATGATTATTGCACAGGCGTGCCTTAGACTGGCCACAAGAAAAGGCCTCTCTGAAATCTTCTGTTGTATCACACAGCACAATGCCACAGATGTCGCAAGTTTTGAGGGAGCGTGCAAGTGGAATGCTAATAGCAGGAATGTCCACCAGAGCTGTTGCTAGGGAATTGAATGTCCATTTCTCCACCATAAGCCGTCTCCAAAGATGTTTCCGAGAATTTGGCAGCACATCCAACCGGCCTCACAACCGCAGACCACGTGTAACCACACCAGCCCAAGACCTCCACATTCAACATGTCCACCTCCAAGATCGTCTGAGACCAGCCACTCGGACAGCTGCTGAAACAATCGGTTTGCATAACCACAGAATTTCTGCACAAACTGTCAGAAACCGTCTCAGGGAAGCTCATCTGCATGCTCGTCGTCCTCATCGAGGTCTCGACCTCACTCCAGTTCGTCGTCGTAACCTACTTGAGTGGGCAAATGCTCACATGCGATGGCGTCTGGCACGTTGGAGAGGTGTTCTCTTCACGGATGAATCCCGGTTTACACTGTTCAGGGCAGATGGCAGACAGCGTGTGTGGCGTTGTGTGGGTGAGCGGTTTTCTGATGTCATTGTTGTGGATCAAGTAGCCTATGGTGCTGGTGGGGTTACGGTATGGGCAGGCATACAGTATGTTATTGGCAAAGAACACAGGTGCACTTCATTGACTGCATTTTGAATTCACAGAGATACCGTGACGAGATCCTGGGGCCCATTGTTGTGCTGTACATCCTACAACATCACCTCATGTTGCAGAATGACAATGCACGGCCCCATGTTGCAATGATCTATACACAATTCATGGAAGCTGAAAACATCCCAGTTCTTGCATGGGCAGCATACTCACCGGACATGTCACCCATTGAGCATGTTTGGGATGCTCTGGATCGGCGTGTACGACGGCGTGTTCCAGTTCCTGCCAATATCCAGCAACTTCGCACAGCCATTGAAGAAGAGTGGACCAACATTCCACAGGCCACAATAGACAACCTGATCAACTCTATGTGAAGGAGATGTGTCGCACTTCATGAGGGAAATGGTGGTCACACCAGATACTGACTGGTTGTCTGAGTCCCCTGACCCCCTCAGTAAAACAAAACTGAAGATTTCAGAGTGGCCTTTTCTTGTGGCCAGTCTAAGGCACACCTGTGCAATAATCATGCTGTCTAATCAGGATCTTGATATGGCACACCTGTGAGGTGGGATGGATTGTCTTGGCAAAGGAGAAGTGCTCACTATCACAGATTTAGACAGATTTGTGAACAATATTTCAGAGAACTGGTTATTTTGTGTATGTGGAAAATGTTTCACATCTTTGAGTTCATACCATAAAAAATGGGAGCAATAACAAAAGTGTTGCGTTTATATTTTTGGTCAGTGTATATATATATAAAAAAATGGTTTTCCAGGACAGTTTCTGCAGAGCGGCAGGAGTTCATTAGAAATTTACCTCTGAGTTGTGGGAGGGACTGCTGTTGGCACAGAGCAACCCCAGCCCCCTCACCTCCCTGTTGCTGAGAGTTCTCTGTTTACTCTCTCCCCCACTAGCTTCCAGCCCCTCACACCCCCAACCCAACCTGGACTCAGCCCCCGCTGCAAAAAAAGTGGCGAGCGATTTTGGAGCTATCCAGCCGTACAGTTTTGAGTCAGAAGCCAGCTGGGACGATGAAAACAAAGACGAACATGAATCTAGTCGTCTACTAGATGGATAGATGGATATTTATTGGTTGTCAAAAGTACAATAAAATTCCAAAAAGTGCTTCATGGTCCTTACTTATACATTAAGACGACCCATGTTAAAAACTAACTACTAAAAATAACAAATAATACATACAAATGCATGAAAAGTACATTATTCTGTAACTACAGTCACAATCGATGTACGTTAAAATTGTTAAAACCAGAAAATAAATAAACAAACGAGAAGAAAAAAAACCTACAGTTGCACACTTCAAGCAGTCTGCAAGAGGAAGCGCATGTTTATTCTAAAGTGGATGCATCAGAACGGAGCAGAGCTGGGAGCTTGTGGCCCGCCCAACATTAAAGCATCATAGTCCAGGCGCCTGTTGCTGTAACTGTTGTCCGAGCTTTCATTAAAGGCGGCATCATTGCTGAACGGCACCTGGCAACGAGACGGCAGTCTGACAACGATGAGAGGGGATTCGGCATGTTTGATTCCGAAACTGCAGAGTTATTTAATTCAGACACCAAATATAAGAACTTTGATGGATTGTTGGAGAAGATTGATTAAAAAAATGTGAGTGGATAGTTAAATTTGTCATCAATTTTCCTCTTCCGCCCACGTCCAGGGAGGTTGGCTACTGTCTCGTGGGTCTTAAACTTCTGAATAATATGTGCCACTATCGTCACAGGAACTTTAAGCTGCTTAGAGATGGTTTTATAGCCTTTATCTTTACGATGTTTGTCTATCATTTGTTTCTAATGTCCTGGGACAATTCTCTCCTTCTCTTTCTGTTGTCCATGTTCAGTGTGGTCCACACCTTTTCATCAAACAGCAACGTGACTATTTGTCTCCCTTTAAATAGGCAGACTGACTGATTATGGGTTTGAAAACAGCTGTGATGTCAATAAAAGGACATACCTGAGTTCATCATGACCCCCTGGGCAAATAGTTCTCAGTCTTTTATGGAGGTACCATCATTTTTGTCCAGCCCTATTTCATTAGTTTGTTTTTTAAAAATAATTCTGTTAATCAACAACTCAAAAGTAATGGCTGATTTTGATTTTTTAATTTTCAATGAATTTTAATTTATTGTTACTTTTGAACGTTTCAAGTCATTTCAGTGAGCATCGTGGACTTTCTTTCTTTAACTGAGGGGTACCAACTATTTTGTCCACCACTGTATTGCCAGATTACATTTTTAGAGTGTAATCAGACTGGACACAATTGTTTCACTTTAAGTGAACCAGAGTTCGTTTCCCCCAATAATCCGGAACAAATTTTCAGTCTGAATTCATCTAACCGCATCCTGGTCCGGGGACCTGGAACCGCTCTCTGACCCGTCTTTCGTGGTGGTCTCGATTTGTATCCAACCAGACGGAGCTTGAGTTCCCAAAAAGGATGCCAAAGTGTAGGACTGTTAAAATGTCTGCCTTTGCCCCATCCTCGTAGTTCCTGGCCAATGACTAAAGAGATCTTCATTCATGTAGTTTTGTTTACAAGCTTTGGTTCGAAACAGAAATGTCCATTTGACGGCAGTCTGAATACAGACCAAACGCAAGGTTCAGGACTTGACAGACTTCTCCAGTCCGAACACATCCTTAGATGAATTTCTCGATGGAGACTTTTTCAATTACCGAAGCGACAGTTCTCCTAAAACAGGAAAAGGTGAAGCAATTCAAAGAGAAGTGAAAGAAAAAAGTGGAGGTGGGAGGAGAGGTGAAGGGACGGGTGGAGAAGTTGGTATCCTCTGAAAGTCAGATTAGGCTACTTCCCAAAAAGGGGGTGTTTACAAAAACTGTTTTTGTCAAAGAAGATATTCAAACTACATTTTAAAAACTTTTACCAATCATTCATGCATTCATTTTCCCATGGGAAACAGCCTTTTTTTTAAGGTGGATTATTTTTTCCAAAGTAGCTCGGGGCAGATTTTTATATTAGCAGCAACTGAAAATTTGTTACAGTTTCACGGAAAACTCCAGAAGAGGAGGTGGTTTCAGTCAGTCTCCATGCCAGACTCTGTCCTTGTCTGTTGCTACCTTCAGTGATAACACTCTACAAGCATGTGAGGAGGGAGCGCTGCTGTTTCACTGAAGCTTTGCTTTATTTTTTCTTTTTTTAGTCTTGGCTGTTGTTTTGTTTCTGGAGCAACAAAGTTCAGCCCAACAAAAATCTGCCAACAGTTACACACAAATACATGCTCTTAGCTCGAGTCCAACTAAGATTTAAACCTTAGAAAAAAAAAGAAAAACGGAAACAGTTCAGAAGATTTAAGGGAGGGGAAGTTCGGGATCTAGAAGGATCCACTGTGAGTTCTCCAAACTCTGCGTGGCTCAAACAAGGCAGAAATATGATGGAGGCACTACTTTCAGCAGCTGAGGATTCAGTTACAAGTTGACTGGGACTTAAAAGACAGATGGTCTTCTGTGCTGTGGAGTCCCTGAGTCAGAGTCTGTCTTAGACCCCCAACAAACAACAGCTTTGCACCACTCCTGTGTCTACAGTAAGTGCACAAAACTGTTTGCACAACTAATTTAGTCTCCGAATTATTTGTTTGTACACATGTACACACTGGACCCATGATCTTTGGATGTCAAAATTTAAGCTTGATCTGGTGATGCCATGTCGACTCACATTTAACATCAAAAGGTTGAGGAAAAACAGAACATAAAAGGTTATTGTTTTTGTATAAAGTTGGGTTGTTAACATGAGGGAATTGCAACCTTGAAGAGCCAGCCTCTAGTGGTCGTTTGGCAAACTGCATTATCTGAAATAAATTAATACGTAAGCCTGACTGTAGTGTAAAATCTTTGTTCACGATAAATGAATTTTAACTCGAGCTTTGTCAGGAGTTCACGTTATATTCAGGTATTTTCTTACACATTAAAAGCATTAAGCCTTGTCTGTTGTGTTACATTGATACAAAAAACAATAGAACATTCATTAATCAATCAGATTGGATCAGATTGGATGTGTGTCCAATCATGTGGAAATTTGTGTATCATGCGCACACCTCTTGCGTAAGGCAATTTGTGTGCGATCAGTAAGGAGGCAGTACTCGCAACTAACTAACAACTAGCGTGTGTTGTAAGGACACCGTACGACACCTAAACCTGTACGTCATAAGTGTGAGCAACTTCCATTAGCATTACAAATACTTTACGATAATGGTGCATTCCATTTTCAACAGATGGTTGAATGAGCCTTGAGGTAACTACAAGATAAACCTGTGGTTTCCTTAAAGTGCAGCTGCTCCTCCCTACAACCCTCCGGACCTGGACAACCCAAAAACCCAAAGTCGACCCCTGTATGGGTGCCAGTGGCCGAGTCACACGATAGCTTTAACCCTCCACAATGACTGGTTAGGAGTGATGTATTCGAACCATAGTTTTCATTTTTTTTACTTTATTTACTCAGTGGAGACTCATTAAGACAGTGATCAAGTTCACATTCACACCAAGGAGATGTTCAGTGCATCTATGTATTTGCTTATAGCTTGAATGCAGCAATTTGAGCCAAGGGCCTTGCTCAAAGGCACCCATTGAAACAAACACTGCTGGGTGTCCGCTCATTACCAGCACAGTGACCCTCCAGCTGAAGGTCTATGTCCTTAACCACAAGGCCTCAAGGTTGAGCTAAGTAGGCAGAGGGTGATGAGGAGGAAGCTGATGGTGGTGGTGTCTTTCCGCGTGCAGCACCTATCAGTTAACAAGCTTCATGCTCTCTTCCCGGCAAATCACTGCCAGGGGATCCTCTCCTCCTGTGAGGCTGCTTTTCTTTGCCGCATCCTCTGGATTTGGATCTTGCTGTCTCTTGACCATGGATTTTTCCCAGGCCCTGGATCTCTCCATCAGATGGATTTATGTTTTTCGTTATCTGGATATTGGATATTGAACCTTTTTGTCTTTGGGAACACTCCATCTCCATGGAGATCATCAGGTGGAACGATTCCTCCTGCAACGGCTTCTGATTAAAAGGACAATAAAATAAAAAAATAAAAAAGATCACCTACTGTTTGTTTAGCAGCTTGCAATTAATGGATCTTTATCTGCATTTTACATCCTGACAGGTGGTTCATAATTTCTTTAGCTTTCTATACACTTGCATTTCCTTTGAGGGGTTGGAACACCATCACTCCCCCAATCTAACCACTAGTTACAAGAAAAACCATAATGCGGAGATCTATTTAATCTTTAATTTATTTGAAGAGGCAGAGCACCTAAATACAACCCCCCCCCCCCCATTTGTAGGAGCTTGACCCAATAAACAATATGTCTTATAGTTTCCTGAAATTCATTTCATTAAAAATGTTGATGGTTTGTTCACACGAACTCCTTCATTAGACTAAAGGTCATGTTTTATGCACATGACATCCTTCCAAAACACAATCTGAAATATTCAGATTGTGTTTTCTCTACAGTACAACTTGTACTGCAACACACAAGGTCAAATGGATCTGATGAGAAGGAGCAAAAATAAAAGTCCACTGATTTATCCAACCGAACGGCGGCACAGGGGAGGGCCTATCGTCACTGGGAACCCGAGCAGAACCACTGATTCTTGTAAAAATGGGGAATAAAGGTTTTCCTTTCCAAGGTCTGTGGTGAACATCTCAAGGTTGCCTCAGTGAATTAAAAGGCCTTTAGCTTCTTCCAATTTAGACTTTTTAGACTTACATTTAGTGTTCTTACTAGCTCAGTAGCTTTATTGAACAGGTCGTCAAGATCTAATCAAAGTCAATCTAAAGTCATTTGACGAGGACAATAAGGCTGATGGATTTTTCTCAACCCAGACATGATGAAGGGCTAATCCAGTCATTTTCATGCACTCTATGCTAATTCTTCTGATCTTTTCCTTGCGGATTTTCCCTCCAGGGGTTGCCACAACAAATCAGCTTTACAAGGTTTGATTCACACATTTGGTTTGGCAAAGATTCAACGTCTCCTGCTTTTCTTAACACAACCCTCTGCATTTATCCGGTTTTGGGACCGGCACAATGAGATTCTGGTTTGGGCCCCCTTGTGGCCGTGTTACTCTATGCTAATTAACATATTAAATAAAAGTTTCCTCTTCTTCTTGCAGTTTTTGAGGAATGTTGCTTTATTGCTGAGTAAGGAAGTGGAAGATGGGAAAAACTGATGTTTTTCCAAATAGGTTTTGCACACGTCCTTCAAACAATTCCTTTCATTAATTCATAAACGGCTGATTTCTGTGAATGTAAGTGATCATTTGTGGAAGAAGATCATCTTAAAAACTCAGGGAGCTTTTGGTCCACCATCTTCACCACCATCATCATCGTCACCATCTTTTTCAAACTGAAATTTTCTGACTGCTCAGAAAATACTCAGAAATTGAATTTTTAAGCTTAGTTTTCTTACTTTGTCCTCAAAAATGCCACAAGAAAATGTTAAAAACACCAAAAACACAATTTTCATTGGAGTGGGTTAGGTTTACTTCATTTACAATAAGATGCAGATTCCAAACAGAGGAAAATATTGTGTAGTTTAAATGTATTTATATAGAAATGAAAGTTACAAAAAGTGATTAACTGAACAGGTTTAATACTCTGAGGTCTGCTGGAGTCACAAAAAACAAAACCCTCTTGGATTAAAATAATTAATCTGAAGATAGAATGGCACAAAATTAATCGTTTTCAGTAGTTTTGACAAATCGACGCGACTCGCCGTCGATTTTCTGAAATGACTTCCTGTCTAATGTTGTTTAATCAGTCATACTGAACATGAGGGAATTCAAACATCAAAGCTGAGTGGCCGGACATTCACGGCACCAATCACATGACCCACGGTCAATGATGTGTTCATACAGTACATCAGGTGTTATTGTGTGTGTCTCCATATGTGTGTCTTTGTGTCTCTGTGAGCACTAATGCTTGATCTATATCTGCCGGCGGTTGGTCCTGGATCTTCTCTTGGATGTTCTGCTCCTCACCAAAGTTTTGGGCTGTGGGATGATGATTGGCTGTGATGGAAGTGCGGGGATTTGAATTATATGGGCAGGGCTGTTCTGGAGGTGGGCGGGGCCTTGAGGTTTGGCTGAGCGCGAGCTGGGCTTCTTCCTTCCTGCTTCTCCTGAGTCGTTGCTCTCGTCCTCTGCAGCACAAGCAGTGGGAGACAAACATTGCACCTATTTTTTCATATTTTTTTATAATAAAAATTTTAGATAAGCAAACATTAATCTCTAAAGGTATTTGTTACGGACTTGATAAATTAAAGTGTAATTCTTAATGTAAACTATCTTACAGAGGCTTTTTATTCATTTTTGGTCATATGATGACATCATTATTGTAATAATTGGGAATGCACAAGAATAGAAATAAGTTATATTATTCAATTCTGGTTAGTATGTTTAAAATGTGTTATTTATTAGTTGTAGAAAGACTGATGACAGGGTACAAAATGAGCATATTTTAGTCTTACCGTCCTCCTCCTCCACGCTGCTGGCAGAGGCCACAGCCGGCTCTGAAATCAACCAAGAATTTTCAAAATAAATCTGCTAGAATTTACATTCACACATGTTTTTATTGGATGTCAAAAGTGTAAAATCCAAAGGTCTGCTCTCACCAGGCGCTGTCACCTGATCAGCTGACGGGGCTACAAAAAATAAAAAGTAAATAAAAGGAATCAAAACAAAGAATGGGCGTTTTTCAGATAAGT
Source organism: Oryzias curvinotus (assembly GCA_023969325.1). Lineage (NCBI taxonomy): Eukaryota > Metazoa > Chordata > Actinopteri > Beloniformes > Adrianichthyidae > Oryzias > Oryzias curvinotus. The sequence continues at coordinate 7,979,893 of CM043716.1, read as the reverse complement.
TCAAGCAGGAGTGGATGTTTGGTTAAGAAGCTTAAGGATGTGGACGGGTGGACAGGTTGATAGATGAGTGTAAGTGTGGGAGTTCTCCTCACGGTCTGCTGTCTCTGAATGGGAACTGCTGGGATCTGAAACAACACACAAACAGAGTTTGCATTATTATTGTTCAGATGACACAGAAAAAGTTAGCAGGTGGAAACGATATTGTACCCACCTGAAGCTCCCTCTCCATGAACATGGGATTCATCTGAAAAAGTAACATTAGTTACATAAGTTTAGTACATTTATGGGAAATTACAAATATTTATCAGATAGAAGAAATGAAAACAGAGTATGGAAAATTGTTTTTTCTTTATTGCGACATATTTCAGATTTTCAGAATAAAAGTCACTGGCTGAATGACCGCCAATGCCATTTTGTCAGCAGGATTGTGTTGGTCAGGCTAACTAACTAGTGTCATGTTTGACTCAAAGCTTCACCAGTGTCATTTTGGATGATTGAAATTTTAGCCAACTGTGACCCCTACTGTTGAAAGTTGGTGGGAGCTGTGCTTGTTTGTGTTTTCATTTTTCAAAATTCTCTTTTTAAATAATATTTTTAAGCAAAACTAAAGCAAAATTATAATATTGTATTTGGACAAAAACTATTAAACTGAAATAGAAAATAAAAATAATTGTTTTAACCACTGACTGATACTGATTTTTGCATTGGCTGTAAAAAAGTAAGATTATCTCATGAAAATGCATTTCATTAACATATTTTATTTTACTAAAAGATAAGTCATGATTGTACGTTTAAACCAAGTGGATTTTAATTTTAATTTATTGTCATAAAAACTAAAAGAGACCTCGCTAAGTGAAAAGTGTTAGAAAGTAAATCAATCATTTTTTCAGACATTTATTTGGTTTGAAGGACCTCGGGTAACTTATAGAAGTGATGTAGAATTTATAGAAAAGCTATTTTCAGAGCTATTTTATTTGGAAAATAAACCAGGTTCGTGGAGTTTAGGTCTGACTTCCTGCTGTTTTATCTGCTTCCTGCAGATCATTTGTTTCTTAAAAAAAAAACTTGACGAGAAAAATGTAATTTTTGGAAAGCTTTTTCCAGCAAATATAGGTGTTAATGCTCCAAACATCCCATCACTATTCAACATTTTTTTGTAGAAATATTTTCTGACAGAAAAATGCTGCTTTCCTTTATCTGAAAAATGAACAGATACGGCACTCAGTGTGCAAAAGAGCGAAATCATTAACCACATATGTTGCTAATTTAATCCGTATAATCCATGCAATGTAGCACGTTTGAAAGGAAAATAACACTAAAAAATATATTTTTTATACAACTGAAGATAAAATCAGGCATAAAAACATCAGCATTTCTTTCTTTCTTTTTCCATATGTAGAATGCTAAAGTGTAAATGTCAGTAGATTGGACCTGTTTTCGTGCACATGGTGGTTCTCTATGTATTGTGATAAAAGTGATCTGAAGTCTTACCAGGCTGATCCACAGAAACAACGTTCATGCTCTCTGCAACAACAAATGCAACAGCTGAGTGAGAAAACCTGAAGATCAGGCCTGCAGGCCATGATGCAACAGCACTAACATTTTTGAGGTTTTACTGGTTATTGAAGATAAAAAGAAAATAGTTTTTAAATGTTTGAAAAAAAACCTTTTTTTTCCCGCTAGGGTTTATGAATTGTTTTAAGATTGTTACATCACTGTAATACCTGAAAAAAACTTCATTTACAGTCAGACTAACATGATAACAAGACTGAGGACACAATTTATTTTTTACTTGATAAAATTTGTAGTTATTTAGTAATAGCTTTGCAATGCGTTTCTCCAGAGTTTATTTTTATGAATTCATTTTTTTTATTTCTGAAATTCCTTTTAACGTATATGAGATTTTTTTTCAATTTCATAAAATAAGCAGTTATTTGTATAGCAATGCATTTCTCCATGTTGTTGCCACAGTTTTCTTTTATTTGATGTGAAATGACAGAAAACAGTGACTTTTCCCACAGACATCAGTATCATTAACAGATATATATCATCTATTTCTAAATCAAACTCTACTTGACTTTAGTTAATAATAATTTAATTTAAATTTGTTAATTTAATTAACTGAATGTGATCTAAGAGTATATTGCTTGCATTACTGCAAAAATCTATAGGATTTTTAGTAATAACATTGCTATTTTCTCTTTACATTGTTTTTTTTTTAATCAATGCCCTTTTTTTTTATTTCTGAAACTATTTCTGTTTAATTTTTGGGGGGGTTATGTTGTAAACCAGCAAATATCTACTTGTAATCCCAGCATTTAACCTACATTTCTATCCCAGTCTTTGATCAAGAGCAAAGAACTTGTATTAATTGACAAACTTGAATCTCAGAGTGTGGGTTTTGGTCCTCACCTGTTGGAGATTCATCAGAAGTTGAATCTTTATCTGACAAAAAAGGCGAGACAAATTAAAACGAGACATAAATAATATGAGTGATGAGAAGCACATAGGAGGTTTACCTGTCGATATGGCTTGTATTCCTGCATCTGGAAACATCATAAAGGTGAATTAGGAAACATTTTGATCCCACGATGGGAGATTATTTTTATCTCACCATTGGCGTCGTGGTCCCCCTTCACCAACAGAACAAGCAAAGAGAACAGAAGAAATATGTTCCTGAAACACAAAAGGCAACATTTAATTCATGGAAAAGACTCGTTTTTCACTCAATCTTTTGCAATTTAAGAAAAAAACATCACTAATTTTTGAATTTTTTTGTTTTTGAGTTTATTTTCTTTGAAACAAAATAAACGTGGAAACTTTTTCATTTGAAGAAGTTATTGCTCCTCTTTGGCTTACATTTCTGTGGCATCTTTACACTTTAAGAGATGTTGATCACTTAAAAATCCTAAAAAAAATCCTCTCCATTTTCTCTTTTCTGAGTCACTTTTAGGTCTAATTCCTTTCTGCTGGACAGTCTGCAGGACTTCATGGCTTTGACGGAGGAAAGGATGGACGTACCTGGTGAGCATGATGCTTTGAGGTCAGACAGGTCTCTGATCTGTTCAACAGCCGGGCAAACAGGGGAACGCTCAGGCAGGAAGCCGACTGTTACAGTACTTCAGTATTGCACCGCAGAAATATTCTGGCCCCGAGCATCCGGTGGCGGTTTTTATATCTGCCTAAATGCCAGCCGGCCAGAGGAAGGACTATAGTGTGTGCCGCTTAGTGAGTATTTGGTGTGTGTGTCCATGTGAGTTTCAGGTTTCCATGTTAATGTCCAGAAGAAGGAGGTGAAGATAAAACGTTCCTCTATATGAGAAAACTAACCATTGAGCTCCAAATAGAGGCTCACATGAGACTTGAGGTTGATTTGGTGGAAATAAAAACAACGTCGAAATCATACAATAATTTTATTTTTTAAACTCTAGGCCGTCCGGTTCAATGAGACGGTTCATTTTTCTATAATTCTGTCAGAACGTGCAAGGTTTCCTCAACATCAAAGAAATGTTGTGACCTCGGGCGAAACCTCAAAGTGGTCCTCACAATAGAGGAAGAAACTGCCCACGGTTTTTGCGGAATTTCCTGGCGACCTCACAGTCCAGGGAATCCCCTTCAAACAAACACACTCAGTGTGGACATTAGCCGCGGGTCGAGTTTCAGCGACTCAGATTCACCGATAGAACCCGCAGAATAATTAGAGCAGAACAATAACGATTCGCCTGGAACCAGATCCACTATAGGCCAGGAGAACTATAGACCAAAGCCAGCTCATATCTGATCCACAACACTGACCTCAATCAGCCAAAGAATGGATTGTACCACCTATCGAAACGGGTTTTCTCTCCGACGACTTTCAAAATGAGGCTGTGTCTGAGAGATGTATCGTATGGCAAACGTATACAGACTTCCACAGAGTCTACAGCGTGCGAATGAAACTCACTACACATAGTCTTTACCATAGAGGATGCTCGCCAACACAACAGCGGATCGACTTGCACACTCACGGGGAACACAAGTGTTCATGTGTGAACATACGTGAGGCTGTAATGGAAAAAGCCGCTAAAGTGGATTGTGTCTCTGGAGACCCGGACGGACACACACTGTGATAATGGCAGTAAGGGGGTTTACAGAGGCAATTTTGTAGGTAAGGGGCTTTTTTTTCAGGGGTTGTGTGGTATTTGTGTATCAAAGCCTCTTCTGTCCCACAATGTCTTTCTGTGTAAAAGGAGAATTGACTGAACGGGTCGAGGAGGCTTTTTAAAGCAGCGCTGCTTCATTCAGCCAATGCATCGCCTTTGAAACACTGTAAGGTCAGATTTACATGTTTATGGAGCTTCCATCCATTAATCAGTCCATCCTTTCAACCAGCCATCCCGCCAACCTCTGTACGTCTGAAAGCATCCCATAGGAGGATGTATAGACCCCATTCAAAAGAGGAGCGGGCTGATTTGACGCTTAAAACCTTCTCAAACCTTCTTATGGGATTTGGATCCCCTGATGAAAAAAAGCAGCACACCTGGAATAAGCTGCCAGAACTCATTTTTTATTACTTCTTTCATGGATTCAGCTCCCATGATGCATTAGACAACACTGAACGGTGTTGCTGTGAACCCATCATTTAATGTTTAGACTCTCTCAAAAGAAGTAAGCATTGCCACATCATAGAAAACTCCTCACTGAGCTCTGTGAGTTACACTGTAGATTTACGTACACTGTAGATAGCATAGCATATTCATTAAAGACTGCCAAAGGACCCACTCTGATGAAAATTTTGTTTTTGGTGTTATTAAAATGTTCTTGTAACATTTTCTGATGATGGAGGACATATATTAAGAAAATTGAGCACAAAATTGCATTTCTGAGTAGCTCTTTACTCGAATCGCTGTGAATCGGGGGCAGATGACAAAATGCCGTTTGAAAAAGATCGTATTTTTTAAATCCTCTGGGCGGGCCACAAGCTCCCTGCTCCGCTCCATTCTGATGCATCCACTTGTAGACATATAGATTCATGTACGTCTTTGTTTTCCTGGTCAGAGCTGGAATCTGGATCTAAACTGGATGGTTCCAATGTTGCTCGCCCTTTTTGTTGCAGCAGTGATGTTGTGTCGGGGTTGTGAGGGGCTGTAAGCTAGCGGCATAAACAGCATAATCGTAACTAAAAGACCAGTGGGAGCGCTTTGAAAATAGATCAACAGATCTACAAAAAATGGATTCTCTTTGAAAGTTGCATCCTGGTTACATAGTTGGTGCACTTTCCATTTGTTTGTAACAGTAAACCGAAAAAAGAGTACACGCTACCAGCTGCTGTCCTGTTGTGTGTTCAGTCAAGTGTGAGATTTTGGGCTGTAGAGTATTACGTGAACAGCACCAACAGGGTCCTTGTGCAGTCCACAGGATGTGGATGGTTGGAAAAAAAAAAGAAAAATCTCAAAGACTTCCCCCTTACTTACCCGTACGTTGTTGCATGTGTTCACTTCGACCTGTCACCTGCAGCATGCCCGTGGAGGAAAATGTGCATGAACATTTTCTATGTACAGTAGATATTTTTTGCGGACCAGCTGAGTGCCCCAGCAGATTTGCCCATTTTCCTTCTGCAGACAACTCTACCTAGAGGGGCAGTTCTGGCTAAGGCTTAGAAAGAACAATTTGTGTGGGTTGTTCTTTAGGGTGATTCAAGGTTCAAAGGAAGGGAACGATACGCTCATTCGTCTATACTGTTGGGTTGACAGACAAAAAAAAGTGCAGTAGTAATTATTCACAATGTAAGTTATCAACATCACACTAAACCTTTATTTCTAAGATCAAATATTCTAAAACTTTTGGATCTAATAGAACACAGAATATTACAACTGGTTTACAAAGCAAATGGTAAATGGCGTAAATGGCTTAAATACTTATATAGCGCTTTCTACCTTCTTACGAAGGCCCAAAGCGCTTTACAGTCACAGTCCCATTCACCCATGCACACACACATTCACACACCCCAACACAAAGCAAGACAGAATTTACCAGAACATTTACAATCAATGTTTTATGACAGATTGGGTGGTTATAGTCTGACAAAACAAAACAACTGTAAAGAACAGTCTAAATGATGTGCCACGCTTGAGCAACAGTACAAACCACTGTACATGGTTGTGTGTAGATCTTTGTGTGTGTATGATGATGTGGGCAGATGTTGATGACAGGGAAAGGTATGTAATGCCGATGCTATGTAGGTTATACTGTATAAACTTAAGATATGCATATGTTAGGGGTAGAGTTAAAAAACTTTTAACTTCTTCTTACTCCATTTTGAACTATAAATTGATGATCTATATACAATTTTCCTTTGTTGGTTTCTTTTGCTGTTTTTATTGTTTTCCATGTATTGTTGGAAATAAATTTACAAAAAAACTCAACCATGCTGGTTCACCATAAGAGAACGGGTTATGATATTAGGGATTTCTGTGGCATTTATTTTAAAAATCACGAGTGCTTGTGATGATTTTGAGATTATTTATGGTGAGTTACTGCAAAAATGCGATTGTTTGTTTATAAAAAGCAAACAGTTAGTCATGATCATCCAATGTTTGCTCTGCAATGTTAGAAACTAACTTTTCTATATAAAAAAAGCCCCTAGTGGTTATTTGGTGAACTGTGGTTTCTCTCTTTGTTGGAGCTTCAGCCTGGAAGTCAAGGATGCCCCATGGCATGGCCTAACCTTTTTGTTGAGAATTTTTTTGGAAAATCTCTAATATTGAATAAAATATTTCTAATAATTATTGAACATAACATTTTTATATTTAACACTGATACCTAATGCTGAGATACACTTTCGATGCTTGGTTGTGGGTGTAATGCCATCTTTACATGCTTTTCTTTTTGCCTTGTAGCCGATGTGTGAATATTTTCCAGAAACTGTGTATTTTTGATGTTCATTCCATCACTTTTTATGTTGAATAGAGCTACAGTAGCTTTAAATTTCTAAAATTAAATGTGGTATCAGATTTTTGTAAAACTTACCATTACTATTACTATAAAAAAAAAACAAATCAAGCATTACTGAGCAAAGCAACTGGGATACATTTTAGGAGAAACTTTGTGTGAAACTTGATGCTTTAAAAACAGTAAAGTAAACTTATCTTTAGGATTTATCCTATTGGATGTTTGGGCTTTTTTTGTTGGAATTCCGGCAGTTATTAGTTTCTGGATTGAGGAGAGCTGATCTCAGAAGTTTGTGGGTGAAGGTTCAGAATGATGGTGGTCAGGCTCAGCTTCTGCCAGCACAGTAATAAGTCTCATCTCTCGGATCGCAATCAGCAGTTAAAATTACAGACATACCAGACAGGATCACCGTATGAAAGCGATCCAGGATCTGCTGATATGAAACTGAAGCTCAGTGTGTCTGTCTGCATCTAGTCATACAGTCTGAAACCAACTGGCAGGATGCACTGGCTTTGTTCTTCATTTTTTTTTCTTCGTTTGGTCAATAGAAGCTCATGCTTTTGGTGTACTTCCTGTTTTATTTTGAAACTGCTCTATGGGGGTACTTTGTTGAGATCTGCTTTTTGTCCACCAAAGACAATTTTTATTTTTGAATTTATTAAGTTTATTAAATCCTTCAATATTATTACTCCTAGGACTATTCTTATATAGAAGATCCATGTCTTTGTCCATATAAGGCAGTGTTTTTCAACCAGTGTGCCGTGCCGCGGGAGATGGTCAAGTGTGCCGTGGGGAATTGCCCTCATTAACTGATATAAAAACATTTTCCATCTCCAGGATTTCAGCTCTCTGTTCATCCAAACAGGACTTGATAAAACACTGAGGAGTTAGGAATATAAAAGATCGTAAAATACTTTTTTCTTTGCGTTTATTTTATTTTATTAAAGACATTTTGATAAGAATGACGTACCGCGATTCAGCTGCAGCTCCGGCTGTATTTTGTAAAAGTCCCGCCCCTTTAATTGTCTCCACCAATCATTCTTGAGAGGCTTAATCACATGTCATCAGTCTGACCAATCAGAAGTGGTTAAAGTCTTCACTTCCTTGTCCCGATTTAGCTCGTAAAATCGCTCAGTTCTAACAAAAATACCAGCTAAAGCTCGTCTTTAGCGGTGTAGCTTTCCACAGAATCCGGTATCAGACCGTGGAACAAGAGAACAAAACCATGAAGCTCAGAGACGCGATCTCCGCCGGCCATTTAATGCACTGCATCTCCCATGATGCATGGGGTTGTGAGAATGACCGCGCACAAGATCTGTTGTCAAACGCCTTGAAACCAACGAACACACATCAAACTGTTTTCAAATCTTCTAACTTAACTTTTATTGCATCTTTTAGAAAAAAACAGCTGCAGTTTCCAGATTTTTCTGCAACAATTATCTCAAAAATGCATGTGAGATTGTGGAGGGACTGTAGATCAATACAGACTATGAGTTTCTCCGTTTTTTTGTGTGTGTTTTTTTTTTAATTTTTGGATGCTGGTGTGCCGCGGGATTTTTTTTAAGGTTAAAGTGTGCCGTGGCTCAGAAAAGGTTGAAAAACACTGATATAAGGCCTTACATGGAATGGTCCCGTCCTATATTAAGGACCTCATAGTGCCTTACCACCCAAACAGAACACTTCACTCGCAAAATGCAGGACTGCTTGTGGTTCCTAGAATTAGTAAAAGTACAGTTGGAGGTAGAGCGTTTAGCCACCAAGCCCCTGTCTTATGGAATAAACTCCCAGCTCATGGAAGAGAGGCCGATTCAGTTTCTACATTCAAAGTTAGACTGAAAACATTCCTCTTTGGACAGGCTTATTATCAGACTAGTTAGAATTCAGAGATTATTTAACTTAATGTTAATGTGTTTAAATTAAAATTGATAACAATAACTATTTGCTTTTAGTAGGCTGCTAAAAGTTGAAGCTGGGGTGACTATGGTGCACTGGGGTTCTGTCCTCTTTTCTCATCTACTTCTACCCGTCCTCTCTTCTCTGTTCTTGATCATTATTCATCATTTAGTTCTCCATGCCTCTGTTTGGTGCAGTACAATTCATGTACTGTCCCTCTTTCCCTCTCCCCTCCTGAGGAGTGCTTCCAGATTGCAGTTTGCTCCTGTACCTGACCGTGCACCTCATCTCTGGCTCGTCTCTGCTCTGTTCCTGACCGTGTACCTCGTCTCTGCTCCTGCTCCTACACCTGGCTGTGGATCCTGCCTGTGGCTCGGCTCGCGCCCCCGACTGTCCCCCCAACTCCAGCTGGATGAAGCTCCTCTGCTGGACTTTTAATATGTCCTTATAGCGTTAGATAAGTTCATTCTTCTCTATGAGTTCTGGTAAATCGCCTGTCCGTCCTGGGGGAGGATCCCTCTTTCATATGGGAACCCCTGAGGTTTCTTCGTTTTTTCCGGAATCCGTTTTTTTTTAGGAGTTTTTCCTTACCGTGAAGGGGGGTCTAAGGGCAGGGATGTCCAGTTTGGCTTAGTCAGTTTGTTAGTTCAATTTAGTATTTTCCTATTGAACTCTATGTATTCATGATCCTTTTGATTTCATGTTTCACTTTTTCAAGTACCGATACGAAGCTAATCGAGACGACTGTTGTTGTGAATTTGGGCTATACAACTAAAATGGAATTGAATTGGTTCATTTTTGCTGTTTATAGTTACTTTAAATACACAATAAGATGCTTTTGCTTATTTATTTATTTAAAATTGCATAGTCATTATTCTTTGTATGTGGGGGCCAATGGTCATGTGTTTTAATGGAGGGGAGTGGGAAGGGTGAAGGGTGGGTTGGGTTTTTACTGTAATGTTGTGTATTTTTTATTTTTAATGTTAAAGCGCTTCGAGCTGCACAAAATGCATGATAAGCGCTATTTTATAAATAAAGTTTGATTTGAAGTTTGATTTGATTTGATTTTCTTGCATAAATGAACAAAAGTTTAATATTTGTATTTGTTAATTGCCTTTTCAAACGCGTGTTTGCTAAAAATGTCACTTTAAAAAAAAAACTTTACTGCAGGAACAGACACAGGAAATGGTCACTGCAATGTTAGCAACCACTCTGTTGGACTGGATTTTCCAAGATAACATAGTTTGAATTCAGATGACCCTCTCTTATTTTTCCACCACTTTTGTTGGTGAAAAACTTTAGTTGTAATGTAAACACATTGTGCTTCTTCTTCACTACAGTCCAGTTGTGCCTATATAATCTCTTCAGGTTGATGCATTTGCAAAACTAGATGAAAGAAAACGAGTTCACAGCTCTAAGATGACAGCTGACATATTTTATAAACACAGAAACTCTTTAGTCATAAAGACAAACTATTACGCAGTTTGAATTGTTTGATTTTTATTTGTTTGTCTCAGCATTTTACATTTCAAAAGTGCACTGATTTTCTTGATTTTTGCCCCCAAGGCCTTAAGCAGATGGTGCCAAGAATTTGTTATTACTAAAAAAACCCAAAAAACTGACTTTTTAATTTTTTTTGTTTCTTCACAACTACTTAATTTTTATTTACACATGTACAAATGTTGTTTTGAGTTTGTAAACTTGTTTGTTCTGCTACAGTTTGATGATGGTTACATCTGACATTGATTGGTTCTTATACAAAACAAACACAGTAATAGATCAATGCAAACAAAACAGACAAATAAAAAGCAAACCTGAAGTATGTTTAAGAAAGTTTATCTTAAATTTCCTTTAAAATAACTTCATAATATTTTTACACACCAATAAAAAATAAAAATTAGAATAGTAAAACAAATGACACCATCAAATTACTCAATTACATATTAGATGTAATTTAAACGAAGGCAGCAATTTACACTGATGTTCAAATGATGAAAATGTAGGCTTTATGGTGGATGGAAAAAATAAAAACAAAGAAATAATGGAAATATAAATGAGCAAACAAAAAGAATACGATCCAACAAAATCCCAGTAAAAAATGATGCTCATGAATAATCCTCGTCATACATTGTTCACTGACTGAGAAGGATTACTTGAGGAGAGTAACATGGTTTTTAAATTCTTGAATCTGTAGATATGCCTACATATTTTAAAGCCTACACATAAAAACTTAAGGAGTATCAGTAGGCTATTTTATTCACTTGGATAACCAAATAATTAATCCAACATAAATAAGAACACTGCCATGATCTATCAAAATATTGCAAGATTCTTGTTACTTTAAGTTGTGTTTGTCTCACTTGTGCCAGAGTTGCTGTTTCCTTAATTTGTTTGTGTTTTCGTTCCTTTTTCTCTAGTGCCGCATCTTTTTATTTTTGCAACATCATCTCTGACTGATGTTTCACCCTGACTGGATTTGTACGTAGAATACAGAAAAACTATTAAAAAACAAAGGAAAAATGGACATGTCCTTTTTTTTTTTAAAAACAAACTCTGCTGTTATTATTTTTTGTTTATTTTATTGGACTGTGGTATATTGTATATTGTATATATTGTATAAAGTATATTGATATTGTTTTTAGTCCATTTGGCATTCCCAATTTTACTGAAGAAGTTGATTATAAATAAAAAAGTAATTTTTAAAACAGCGGAATAAAGAAAGAAAAATTAAAAGGGGAAGAAGACGAAAAAAAAAAAGCTCAAACTGTTTTATTCATACCTCAAAATGGAAAAAAAAAGTACAGCCTAATTTAATTTTATTTTTTAAAAAAAACCTTAGCAATAAAATTATCTAGAGGCTTTAAATTGTATACATAACAAGGGGCCACGTCAACTATTGGACATATATTCAAACAAATTAAATGGTTTCTGGGACCTCTTTTCACAAATATGTGAAAGTGTGAATATGAGTGAGGATTATTTCATTGATTCATGTCAGGATTTTGTCATGTTGCTTCTTTTTTTTTTTTTTTTTAACCCCAGTTATGTGTACTTGTTATAAAGACAATGCTAATGAAGACAGTCTGATTGCATGTTTGGTCATACGTTTACAAATAAAGTTAAAAAAATAAAATAAAAAGAAGAAGAAAAAAAAAACTCGCCGGATAGGACGCAGTATTATGACGTAATCACAACCGGAAGTTGTCTTTTGTAAAGCGTCCTGTCTGCAGAGTGCTGTGAGTAGTACGTACTTATCTTAAGCCCAAATATAGCTAAACGCTAAATATACGTTTAATTTGGGACATCTTAGCTTTTGGACTTAGGTTGATTAAAAAAAATAATTAATTACGATTTAACAAGTGTTGCCGCTAACTGTAGATAAAAGAAAACAGCCCGTAAGCTAACGTTAGCCGCTCACTTAACTTCCGATCACACAATGTTTTGTTTTCCCCTTATTCCTCATTTTAGGTTACTCCTTAGAAAACCCGCGCAGTACAGAAGACAAGCTCACTGTAACTGCTAGCATCATCGCTACACTCGATAATCTAATCTAAAAATTTACGTCACTATTAGGTTTTTGCCAAATCAAATCATGCAGTTTGAAAAGAAACTACTGTACTAAAGAGCTTCTTTTTTTAAAACGCCCTATTGAACTGCAGTTTGGACCCATTATAGGACAGTAATATCGTTTAAAAAATTGCAGATACAAACTTAAGATCTTCTGTATTTATAGGATAAGGATGTCTGACCAAACAGAGACGACAAAGCAGGAGACTGAAGAACAACAAGAAGGCAAAGGGAATCTTAGTGGGGAGGTACTTCAGAAGGAAGTGGTGAAGAAGAGAGTCAGGGAAGATGAAGATGATGATGAGTCACCCACCAAATTACGGGTACAACTCTCCTCAGTTTCATTCAGTAGATCTGCATGGAGCGAGTGGCATTTAAATATAACGGGACGGTGTTCCTCAGGTTTCTGATCACGGCGTTAAGGTGGCGAGTCACTACAACAAGCTGCAGGAAGTTGGTCTGGCAGCTCGAAGTCGCAGCAGAATCTTCTTCATGAGAAACTTCAACAACTGGCTGAAGAGCGTCCTGATCGGTAACGATGATGATACAGTGCTAAAGGTTTTTGGCTAGGACAATGTTTTCAAACAGGAGTTATTATTTTTGATGACAGGTGAGATCTTGGAGAAGGTGCGGAAAGCGGGAAACAGCCGGGTGTGTGTGCTGGATCTTGGTTGTGGAAAAGGTGGAGACTTACTGAAGTGGAGAAGAGGAGGAATCGATCACCTCGTCTGTGCAGGTAATCAGTTATGACCTGACAAACATTTTGAGATTTAGATTTAAGTAGAGGTGTAACGATTCATTTTTATCAACGATTTGATCCATATAATTATTTGTGGTTGACGATCTGATTCACGGTCGATTCTGGTTCATTTTTGAAGGATCAGATTCACTCGCCTAAAATCAATCCAGGACATCTTTAGCCAAATCTTCAACCAGCGTAACTCAGAGGAAAAACACCTGGAAACTGACCAGTGACGTTTTCCAGACTCCTCGTATTTCTTGCAAGATAATTAAGTGTAAATGAAACATGTGTCCAAACAAACAAGTAAACAAGAATGAATGTCAAATCCATTCACATTTTAGGTTCCTAAAGTTCAGCCCACCGTTGTTTTTCCACATTCAAACAATCCAAAGTGAACATTCTTACAACATTCTTGCACACTATGGTCACGTCTTTGCTAAATTCAAAGCGTTTCTACACATTAGACTGGAATGACGGTTGATCAGTTTTTGCTGATATCACATATGATGCTACCTGTCCAGGATGTCCCCTGCCTTCGTCCACAAGTGGCAGGGATAGGCTCCAGCAGCCGGTGGAGATGAATCACGTGTGTGTTGTCTGCTGTGATGCACTTTTACGTTATAGTAAAATAAACCTACCTTGTCTCAATCCAAATGGTATTTTCCAACACCGATAATATGGATTTATTCGATTTTTAAACAATTTTATGATGATGAGGTGTGAGTTGATAAACAGCGTGCTTCAGACGGATTGATCTGTTCTGTTCTGGATCGTAAGACTAGAAATGGATTTATCTATTAACTGTCACACCCCACAATGAGGATATTCGACCTTTAAAATCCCACTCCAATCATCTTTTGATCTATTTTCAAAGCGTTCAATGTGGTTTTTTCATTATAATTATGTCGCTTTTAACCTAAATATCCAAAAACCTGTGTTGTTTTCAAGGACATAGTTCCTGCAGAGCGTCAGGAGTTCATTAGAGACTCAGTTGTGGGCAGGACCGTTGGTACAGAGCAACCCCGCCCCCTCTTCCTCTCCCTGTCGCTGAGAACTGTGAAGCTGGTAGCTTTTGGCCCGACCATTGTGTGTTTTCTAAGTCATAAATAAGCTCTTTTTTAAATTTAAATCAAATGTATTTTTTGTCTCCTTCTGATTCATAGCTGTTTGAATAAAGAAATACTCAGAAATGTCATTTTTAGCTTAATCTTCTTTATATATGTCCTATATGATCAGAAAAATGTCACAGGAACATGTTAAAAACAACAAAATACACAATTTTCTCCGGAGTGGGTCTTTAAAGTGGGAACAATCAAGACAGAAAAAGGCCACTTTGTCAAGTACTTAATTTCAAACGAACTCCCAAGCTGACGCTTTTACTTTCGGTTGATTCATTTTAAAGATGGTTTTATCATGCTTTTCTGGTTTTCCAGACATAGCAGCCGTGTCTGTGGAGCAGTGCCAGAGCCGTTACGATGAGATGAAAAGGAAGAGTTACTCCAGCGAGAAAATCTTCAGCGCTCAGTTCATCACTGCCGACTGCTCAAAGGTACCACCTGCAAACCGAAGAGCAGGCGCGTGCGCCTCTGCTGTTCTACCCACAATCCCTTTCTCCTGATCCCTTCGTTCCAGGAGTCTTTGCCAGGGAAGCTGAACGACGCCGAGTTGATGTTCGACATCTGCAGCTGTCAGTTTGTGTATCACTACTCCTTCGAGAGCGAGCAGAAGGCCGACATGATGCTGAGGAACGCCTGTGAGCGTCTGAAGCCCGGAGGCTTCTTCATTGGAACGACGCCAGATGCTTATGAACTGGTGTAAGGAAAACATCCGTCTCTTTAGCACAACGCTGCTCCCTGCTGGTTTCCCGCTTACAGGACACAGTTTCCAGTCTCGTCCCTTCAAGTATAAAGTTCTGAACAATTGAATGAACGGTTTGTCATGTTGGCGCCTCTTGCTTTGTTTGTCTTATCTCAATAATCGGCTGTAATCTTTGTGTCAGGCAAATATAAGCTCAGATCAACAACACAATGTTTAACACAATCTAAAAAGGATGTTCCAACCGTTTTTTTTTTTCACAACATTTTACTATATTTATGAGCTACGGAATTCCAGGTTTTCATTCATTCCTAAAAGATGATGAGAAATAAAAGTTGGAAGTATTTTAGTCTCAGTAGAATAATTTGAAATAAATGTTGTTGCTTTTTAAAATGTACAAACTTGTCATGTGTGGAACATGACAGATTAATGGTCCCTACCCTTTTTCAGGCTACGGACAACATTTTCACAGAGCGGCCTGTACGAGGAGGAAGTTGGCGTCTGATTTTTAATTTTAATTCTTGAGGATAAAGTTTATCTTCATAATATTGCAGCTGATTTAAGCTTGATTGGTTCACTAGATTTCATGTAGGAACCATAAAAAGTGCTTTAGATTTTCCCTTAACCCATAATTGTCAAAGTAGGAGCTAACGTCTGCGCCAACTTCAGTCTTGTCTGACTTTTAAGGTGCAACGGATTAAAAAAAAGCGAATAAAACTGATATTTTCTAAATATAATACTAAACACGAATCCCCCATTTGACTAAAACTTTATTAGCAGCATCCTCGTAATGTTAGACAGCTAGTTGATGAATATTCCTCATTATTGTTATGGTCTGTGGGAACAGCTGTCACAATAAATTCACATTTGGAGTAAAGAATCCTGGTTTTTGTCCGTTAAATGTCTTTTATTTTGAAGTCGGGGGCTCTTCTTCTGTTTCCTCTTTTCTGCTAAAATACATTTTCCAAATACAATTGCTTGTCATCAACTTTGCTAGCTTGGAGGTTTCAATTTTGCAGTTGGTGTGGCCCCTTTAAGAAAGTACCATCAAGAATGAGTCGGACGTGGTGGAGAGAATCGAGCAGTTTTTCAAAATAAAACTTCCTTCACAATTAGATTATAAATAAAGCCAAAAGGTCGTGTGTGTTTTTTTCTGTAGCCTGGGAGTTGGGGACCACTAAGATAGAGTTTTGGACCTAATGCCATGTTTTTGCCTCTTCTTCTCTGGTTTTGCAGTAAGCGGCTGGAAGCGTCGGACTCTCTGTCGTTTGGTAACGAGGTCTTCAAAGTTTCCTTCCAGTCCAAAGGCTCCTATCCTCTGTTTGGATGCCAGTACCACTTCAGCCTGGAGGAGGTCGTCGACGTTCCAGAGTTTCTCGTCTATTTTCCTCTTCTTGAGCAGTAAGTTCAGATTTGTTTGCACCCGGTGATCCATGCAGCCCCCCCCCCCCCTCGCCGTTAAACTCCCATGATCTCCCGTGTCTCAGCATGGCGAAACGCTACAACATGCGCCTGGTGATGAAGCAGAGGTTCTCAGAGTTCTTTAAGGAGAAAGTGAGGAACGAGCAGCATCGCAGCCTGATGATGAAGATGATGGCCCTGGAGGTAAAAGGATCCGCCCATTTTGCCGCTAAATGACCTTTGGGTTCGTTGTCATCGTGCGATGTGCTCTTGTAGCCCTATCCCTGTGAGGATGGAGGTCAGCAGGCCACAGACGGCAGAGACGAGTACGCCACTGCTCAAGAGCACTGCGAGAAGGCAGGCGTCAGGCCTCCGCTGGTGCGTCTTCACTCGCCTCACGTGTTCATTGTTGTTCAGGAGCTTTGCTCTGACCGTGTTGCACATGTGTTTGCAGGGAACTCTGAGCCAATCTGAATGGGAAGCTACCAGTAAGTTTCAAAATAAAAGTTTTTCAGGCGTTCCGCAGTTAAACTATAAAATCTGAGGAATGTTGGCATGGAAACTGATTATAAACGCTGTGTTTCTGCTTTGCAGGCATCTACTTGGTTTTTGTGTTTCAGAAGATGTCCTGATCCTGAAAACAAGCTCCGCCCCTTCCCCTCATCTCACCTGTTTCCTCTTTTTGTAACCTTTTTCTGTTGTTCCGTTTAAGTTGTTTTAAAAAAAAAAAAGCTACAGACTGTATAAGTTTTGTTGGTTAAATCATTTTTTGTTGTTTTGCCTCAATTTTTTTTTTAAATAAAAAAGGAAACAAAAGCATTTTACTGAAGTCACGTTTCCTCATAGTTTCAAACATTTCACAAACATTTCCCGCCTTTTCGGGTCATTCTGCTTTTAGAGGAAATGTGCCTCCAGAGTATTCTGAGTGACATGTGCATGCTCCGCCCACTCAGTGGAGAGGCGGAGCCTCGTCTAATAATAAACACTTCTTGATTGGAAAGGCGGATCTATAAATGTAGAAATGACACAAACGGGTCTGAACTTTTTGAATGTATTTATTTTTATTTATTTCAAACACAAAATGAAAATAAATATAAAGGTTTAAAAAGACAGTGTGCTTGAAAAGGAGTGAGTAGAAGAGACGTTTTGTGTGATCCCACCCCTTGTTTTAAAATACGTGATGATGTGCGTGTCTCGATTTACAGTTTTCACAATGTCTGTTAGGATTGTAAGTATTAAAAAAAAAATCAAAAACCGCATTTTTGAAAATGTACAGCTAGATGTAGATGCAGTGATAAAGATCCCTCAATTATCCTCTAAAAATATCCAGATAAGGTTTTTTGAGGGGTTAATTAAGAGGGCAAATGTGTCCGGATGCCGATGTTCTGTATTCTGCTCTACTTGAGCTGAAGTCCAGCAGACTCATAGACTTAATTGCACATAATATTTGTGTTTCTTACCATTCTGCAAAAAAAATCTAAGAAAAAAACTTTAGCATCAAAATGAATTTATTTGGAAAAACTGCCAAAATTGGATTACAAAAGGGACATTTTAACGTCGTGTTCATCCAGGAACCATCATTAATTTACGTCTGTGAAGTCAGCATTATGTAACAATGCAGCGCTCATGAGGAATGCTGTCAGCCATGCATGCAGGATTATGCTCTGGGACTAGAAATGGCAAAAAGGAGCTGAATGTTTACTGTAACCACATTCCAAAGAAAACAAATATCAGCACTTTTTGAGCATTTAGTGCAGAAGATACTTAGACAGAATCCTTTAAACCTCTAAAGTTCACATTTATACGTGAGCTGCAGCGTTCATCTGTTTTTGTTTTGGACTAACGATAAAAAATATGTCAGAGGGTTTACCTTTATCCTAACTGTAATGCATGATTTATTTTCTTTTCTGTGTGCTGTGATTTTGTTGCTGTGCTTGTATAATCTTATTGTAAATATTGAGGACTATACAGAAGGAAAAAAGGACTGATCTGCTATCAGAGATCATAATTGGAAACCCCCTCCCTAATGTCATGCCATTGGCTGTTTGGCGTCATGCACTCTTTTAAAAGCCAGAGGGCAGGCAAGAGCAAGGGAGGACAACTCCCCGACGAGGAAGAATTCGAGCCAGAGAAGAGGGAAGCGCACTGGGAGCCAGCTGGGCTGTGCAGAGGCGAGTTTCACCACCGGACCGGGAGAGGACGTGGCGCGGTCGGGACAAACGCGCGGCGTGGGAGGAACTGTGTCAACGCCATAACGCAGCTAAGTCAAGGAACGTGAACACGGTCAAACTTTGGAGAGAGTGTGGCCAACACTGTTAATACTTTTGTTTTTCTTGAATTTTCAGACTGAAACGTCCCATAAACCATGAAGCTGCCTTCATGTGACTGACAGCTGCAGCTGCTAAGCTCTGTACATAGAAGGAGATCCACTAGAACTGCACTGTAAATTAACGTATTCCTCACAAAAACACAAAATCGCACCAAGTTTTTTTGTCTAGTTTCTAGTTTAAATAACTAAGTACATTTGATATCAGAACAAACTGACAGCAGCAACTATTCAATAAATCCTGAATTACCTTAGTGAGTCTTGAAAACATCACATTTTAAGCATTATCTCTAGAAAAGTTTATTTTTTTAACTTTACATAATATTTATAGGTGAGTTTCATTTGTGAATGGTGAGCTCTAGTTTCTAGAAACAAACTTTATGGTTTTAAGGAAACTGAAGCATTAAATTGACTCATAATGCAGTAAAAAACACATTTAGGACACAAGCTGGAAAATGAAAATAGATTTTCTTGTAATTTTTAAGACAAAATTATCTTAAATTACCAGGATAATGTACCAAATAAAAATGTGAAATATTTCTAGCTAATTAAATTTTTTCATAAAAGGGCAAGAAGACATTAAGACTTTTCAAAAGAAATCTTAAGACAAATTCTACTCGTGCTTTTGGGAAATGTTTCTACTTCTAAATAGGAAAAACATCTTCTACTCTAGATTTTTTAACTTGTTTCTAGAAAACCTTTTTTTCCAGTGCAACTTTTAACTCCTGCCGCAGTTATAGTTCTATTGCAAATGAAGTCTTGATGCTAACAGAGTGCATGCTGGGTAATCTAATATTTTCTCCTTTTTGCTTGAAGAAAAATGTCTCTTTTATTTTCTCACTGATGGTCTTGAAAATGTTAACTCCACATGGAGTTTGCAATGATGCAGAACACAATAGTGTTCTGTTTCATTATCGGGGACCTTCTTAATGTGAAGCAAGACCACTAACCACCGTGAGGCCCTAAAAGCCCTCAACTACGATATAATAAGACAATTATTAAATGAATAGATCTGGAAAATTACTCCAGTTTTGTTATTTGTGGGTCTAGTGTTACGCCTCTGATGGAAATGTTTTTTTTTAACAAGTTCTTGTGGTATTTTTCTGATGATAGAGGACATACATCAGGAAAATTATTTATGCAAATTGTTGTGAATCAGGACCAGACAATAAAAATGCTGTTTTGAAAAAGACTATTTGTGACGTAGAAGATACACTGAGTGGGCTCCGCCCCATTCTTGCAAGCAAGTAGATCCATGAAGGTCTTTGTTTTCCTCGTCTGAGCTGGAATCTGAATCTAAACTGAACGGCTGGATGGCTCTGATGTTGCTCACCATTTCTGTTGCACCTTTAATGTTAGGTTGGGGGAGTGAGGGGCTGTAAGCTGCCAGGAGAGAGTGTAAACAGATGATTGATGGGAAGTTGGGGCGGGCTTGGTCACTGCCAACGGTCACAGGTCAGAGAGAAATTTCTAATGAACAAGTGCTGTTCTGCAGAAGCAATGTCCTAGAAAATGACTCTGATTGTCTGATTTTGGCTAAAAACAGCAGAACCATAATTGAAAATAGAGCAAAAGATGATTGGCGTGGGACTTTAAAGAACTGTTCTGCTGTTTGGTGCCGCTGTTCAGCACCACTTTCCAACACATTACCTCAAAAGGTCACGTGAAAGTGGGAGTCGGGTCAGGAGGTGGGTTGGGGGTGTCTGTGCACTCACTCCAGTCACAACCCCCTTGGCCTGTTCCCCTCTAATTACATGTTCATCTGGGATGAAACATGAGTGTGTTTATGGGGGGGGTTATCCATGTCACAGAAAGACGATCGGGTCGGTGCACGGCCTGGAATGACTCAAATACTTTCCACCATCATGTTGGGGGTTTGCTTTCGGCAGCAGAAGTGTGCCAGCGTACAGAAAGCAGCAGCTGGGGCGAGGAAGATGAGTCTCCATGAGCAAACCTGAGCAGCAAATAAATATGTCTGAGGAGAAAAATGGCCAAAGGAAACCTTCCAGCAACAAGAACATTGGGAAGCTTCGGGCTGCTAGCGTGGTGTGCAGCCTGACGAGCAGCTGGCAGCAGTGGGTGTCTGACAATGAGAAGAAGCAGGCCAGCGAGCCCAGCGGCTGGGCTCCCCCTTTGCTGGAAGAACAAGCGGCAGAACCCAAAAAGACATGGTTTCCAAGGAAACCACCTCCTAGCCTTGTGGCCCAAACCCTGAATCCTCAGGGGTCATCCAGCAGCGGCGAAGTCAAGAACTCATGCCAACCTTGTGTCAAAACAAAGCAGGCGGTGACTGTGAGCCTTCAGGAGAAACGTTTAAGCATCGGACCCCTGACCGAGACGATGAAGAGGGAGTCTCTGCCATCGGGCGAAGAGATCGACAAGCTGCTGAGGAAGAAAAGCTCCCCAACACGTCGGAGGAAGTGCTCCAACACGGTGTCCTCTCTGACCAAAAGCTGGAAGCAGATGGAGAGCGAGCAAAGGCTTTCTAAAGACGAAGGAGGCCCAGCGGAGGAACGTAAAGGCGGGGCAGAGCAGGAGAGCAGGGATGCGGGGTCAGAGAAATCAAACGTAGAAGATGCTCAAACACGCGTGACAAACATTTCTGAGGACATGAACCACTCTGACGAGGAGGCAGTGAGGATAAAAAGACCCCAGGTGTCGACGTGAGTATGGGTAGTGTCCTAATACCCCCACTGCTTGGAGTGTTCAAATCTACAGTTCCGAAATCCAGGGCCTGAGACATTTCCCAGAAGTCTCTGCGAAAACCCAGTGTGCATAGATGCTCGCTAGATTGGCAAAAATCCAGGCAACTGGATATAAGTTGGGAAGTATTGAGGGAATTTGGACTTAGCCATGGTGTTTTCATGTGACGCGATTTGCAACTTCTTGCAAAATTAGCCAAAGAACTTCCGCAGGACTCACGTTTCTGAGAAAAAATGAGCTCTTAGCTTCCTTAACATGTTGAGGGATGTCAAGGTTGAGCGTTTACACGCATTTGCCTTGAGTGACAGCTGTAACAATGCAGCCCGGAGGACAGGAATGTTTTCGGCTGAACGCCATCACACCCTGTGCAGATGCATTATGTCACTTTTACAGGTGAAAATCTTTTTTTTAAGGAGACAGATTTTTCTTGTTTCCTTAGTCTGTTAATGCCGACTTAAAAATAGAACCCACTATATTTTGGTTATGAAAGTCCTCCTGAGAGTTTGTCTTCATGCCAAATATAGATTGGTTCTGGGATTGTTTTGGATAAAAAAAATCTGCAATCAAGTCCTTTTTGCGCCGTCAGTCTCAGATTGTTTATGTATTCTGTCACACTGCCGTCCTGGACAGAAGTTCCTGATTGTCTGCACTTACTTACTGCACCTTTGGGCGAAAAGTTTTGCCCTCCGCACAAACTCAAAAAGTCACCAAAATTTACACACACGGTGAAAAACAATAAAATCACGTATGACAAAACATCAAAAAAAAAAAAAAAAGGAATGAGGTCAAAATCTCTTATGTAATTTTTGAATTCAACATCTACTAACGAAACCAAAACACACGTCAGGATGCTTAAATGAAGTGTGTAAATTATTACGTGTTGGCGACAGGACCTCCGGCTTATTGGCCATTTTATGGCAAGGTGTAAAAATTTGGCGATTTTCACATTTTCAAGCAATATGGGGAAAAAACTAGTGTTTTTTTTTAATGAAATTCCACACACACACACTGCCAGCTCAAGTCTACAATCACACAGAAGTTTTGCTGACTTTTGACTTTTGGAAAAACTCCCCTTTAGTACCAGCTATTAACTGTATATATAGATATGGACAGAGAGAGAGAGTGAGATGAAAATGAGTTATCTCTGGTTCCAACCAGTCGCCATATTTCTGCGATATGTCCGTCGCCATGTTGGAACCAGATGTCCCCTGTTAGCCGTGAATGGTCCGTGTCAGTCTTAGTCTACGTTTCACTTCCTCCAATCAGTAGTGAGCATTTTAGAAGGCCACACCCCTTCCACTGAAAGCAGGCCTGGGAGAATCTGTCAATCAAACCCTTCAAACATTCGACGCAAGGCCGCCTACTTTTATTGAGGCATCTGATTGGTCAATTTATAACTTGAATAACTTCAACTACAGAACAAATATAAGGATTAGCAAGAACATGTTAAAAAGATGTTGCAGAGCAAGAATGGTTATTCTAGCAAACATAATGATAGCTGTTTATACTCAATAGAAATTGATGGGATTTTGGCTTTTTGGGACCAGCAGGTACCTTCTGTTTGGAACGTGAGGGGGGAGGGGTCACTCAGTCCAGTTCTCTACGGTACCAGCTGCAAATTTAAATTCCTGCAAAGGATTTCAATCTATCGCCTCGTAACTCCTCGAGCATCACTGGAAAGCTACTTAATAAAAAAATGTTAGTTTTAGAAGTTTTAGATGAACAGCGTTACTGTGGCGAGCTCGCAAAATTGGGGTTTCACTATTGGTTGCGTATTGTTCATCAAAATCTTTTGAAAGTCTATAACATAAATTTTGGCTCACGCTGATTAAAGCTATATGACGTGAACAAATTAGAAATGCTGGCATGATTAACAAAAAACCTCTGTTGCCAAGGAAATCTAAAAATTTACTTTTGCAGATTCTTCTAAAAATGACATGGACCTGTTCGTCACCCCCAGGCAACCAAAACATTGAACCGTTGCTACGGAGATAAAACCAACAGGAATTTAGAAAAAGTGTTTTTTTAGTGAATTTGTCTGGCACCATCCGCCCATACAATGCTGCTCACAGCTTAAATTCAGAGTTTTTCTTTTAATGTTTTCCAATGTGTCCTCTAGGTACAAAAAAGACGCTGAAGACGCCAACAAGATCAACGCCTTTTCCAAGAAGTACAGCGCCGTGGGAAACCTCAAGAGCCGCTGGCAGAACTGGGCCGTTGAGCACACGGTTAACCAGAAGTTGAACCCTTTCAGCGAATACTTTGACTACGATTACTCCATGTCGCTGCGCCTCCAAAAAGGCCAGGAGGGTTACGGACGTCCCAAGGAGGGAACCAAGACGGCGGAGAGGGCGAAACGAGCCGAGCAGCACATCCACCGGGAGATAGACGACATGTGCTACGTGATCCGGACCATGGCGGAGCCGGATCCGGATGGGAAGACGCGGGTCACGTTTGGACAGCTGTTTGACAGATACGTCCGGATCTCTGATAAGGTGGTGGGGATCCTGATGAGGGCCAGGAAACATGGGAAAGTGGCCTTTGAAGGGGAGATGCTGTGGCAGGGCCAGGATGACGGAGTGATCATTACTCTGCTGGTGTGACATAATGGTCTGTTCATGCCATTCTTTTTGTTTTTTACACTGTTGCCTCTCTGACCTCATTTTTGGACATGGGTGGATGGAGATCTGATATTATGCAGCAGACAAATGACATGAAAATGTCAGATAATGCATCGGTGTAGATTCTCAGTCATGATATAAAGGAAAAGTTCTAAAAATTTCAACTCAGAAATTTGTCCAACTGACTTTTTTAGAACGTCAGATAACACAGCTTCTGTTTTTTTTTATAGTTTGAACACTTTTAACTGTTATTCGTTCATATTTAAGTTTTCGTGCTGAGGATTTACTAAATTCTGGCGTGGCTGCATGGTGGTGTAGTGGTCAGCGCTCTCACCTCACAGCAAAAAGGCCTCAGTTCAAAAAGGCCCTGGTTTAAATCCCAGCTGGGCCCTTTCTGCATAGAGTTTGTATGTTGTAAATATTTGGGTTTTCTCCAGACACAGTCCAAAACCATGCTTCATAGGTTAATTGGTGTCTCTAAAGTATGGAGTTCATTCAGTCTCAATAATCAGAAATGCACACAACCGGTTTCAGAGCGTGTTTATTTGTGAAACCGGTTGTGTGCATTTCTGATTATTGAGACTGAATTAACTCCATACTAAAGTGTCCCTTTAAAGTGTGCTGACCTGCAACAGACCGGTGACCTGTTCAGGATGTCTCCCGCCTTCGCCCAACAGCAGCCGGGATAGGCTCCAGCAACCTTGTGACCCCGAAGGGGATTTAGCAAGTTCTGAAAATGGATGGATGGATGTTTAAAATCCAGAAAAGAGCAAAAAATCGTGGTTCCTTTTGAAAAAAAAAAAATCAACATCACAAATGTCACTTGCATTCAATGTAAATATTAAAACTAATCCTGAATGACGACAGTAAAATGAACGGTTTTAAAACTACGCCTGCACCTAAAACTGTAGTTTTAAAACTGTGGAACCAATGAAAACACCCAAAGCCCTTTTTTGCTGTAAGCATTTTGAACAACATGGATGGAGACTGAAGTTCCACGCCCATAATACATCTGTAGGCCCTCCATCACAGGCTGTTAGTGAGCTGTGGTGTTTACAATAGAAAATATTTGTTTTTGGGCCGAAGGGATCGAGTTCTAACTGTAATTTGCAGATGATGCTTGAGTTTGATCAGGATCTTCCAGTAAAATATGTGAAACGTGTCAGAAAAGTTTGTTTTCACTTCAGAAATAGTATTCTGAAAACCAAAGGTACCAAAAGTCATTAAAAGTATAATGGGATCCTGGGCAAACAGAACCTATTTTGGATGCTGGTACATTTTTTGCTCTGCCGTCATACCGGATTGTCCTCTTAAATGCCATTGTTCACTTTGTTTATTTTTTTCTAAAACCTGACTTTTGAATTACGAAGCAGACGAAAGGAGCCGGACTCGTACTGGTCAAGTTCTGAATGGAACACATGGAGCTGATGTGCAGTAATTTAGCAAGGAAAGACGGCCAATGGAACATTTCTTTAGGAAGACAAAACAGCTGATGCTCAAGGAAACCAATGAAACTTCATCAGAAAAAAAGAAAAAAATATTTTATGCAAACCTTGAGATGCATGAAAACAAATAAAAAAGTAAAATGAGATGAGCATTTTTGCACATTTTCACTAAAAGGGACTTTTAAAGCAGATAAAACATGTAGAAAATCTTAAACCAAAAGGGGATTCTTGAATGTTGACAGCTCTCCAAGTTATGCATCATTCATGTCACGCATGAATGTGTTATCGTTGCCCATCATGCTATTTTCTGCAAAGCACACCTTCCTTGTTTTACAGTAAATCATACTTAGATCTGAGAAAGTATGTTGCTTCCGACCAGCCTTCTCGACTTCTAGTCAAATAAAAACATCTTTCTGCCCGTTGCTATTCATACAAATGAAGAACCAAAGAAAAAAAAGCATCCTTGACCTTCAATTAAGTATGCATGAAAGAAAAACACATTTATATGTTTTTTTTCACATCATACTTGTACATAGGAGTGCTTTAAAAAATCCTGTCTGTGAGGTTTCACTTTCTTTCACATGAGCTGACCTTTGTGAGACAGGAAAGAGCATTTAATCTCACGTAGATCTTGTAAAAGTGACTTGGCAGACATTAGCGTCTGACGTGACTCGCAGTACCGGTTTACTGTTGCTTCAACTGAACACAGGTACTCCTTTAGTTTAATGTATTGATTCCAAAATATTGGAAGAATAGAAAAATTAAAAAGAGATTTCCTTTGTTTAATTTTTGGTAATTTAGAAAATGTTTAAATGTAATAACATTTGTTTAAACCTTTTGAAACATCCACCTGAAATCACTGTGATACATGATAGATTATACTCAAATTGCCCACACTGGTGAGGAACCTGCATATAGACACTTGAATCATCACTGAAACACATATGGAGCTAAGATAGAAAGACAAGGAGACATATCTACGTCTCTAGTATTTGAGATAGCAGCTAAGCTCCAGTGAGCAAAAGAAAGAGGGCATACTTGAGGAGGAGGAAGGTTAGTCATTTGGATAATTGGACCCTTCCTCACCGGTTTCTACACTAAGTGAATTTGTTGGCATCAGTGATGCTACGGATCCCAAATGATGACCAGTGCAAGAGCAACAAACGGCAACAGTAAACCTAATGATGTTTGGAAGAAAGCAGAAACGGTAACCATGGTTACCCACCCTGATGGAGGCGACTGTAGGTTAAAATGTAGGCAGCACAGAGGACAGAAGTGGTCTAGTAAATACAACAGACTGATAACAGAACCACAGCTCTGGCTGATCGCTGGGTTTGTCCAACCAATCAGACCATTTCTTGAAAATACTGGACTTGATGATGATGTCCTCCAGCAAAAGAGTAGAAAGACTGTTTTTATTTTATTTTTTAATCGTCCAAATACAAACCAGAGGGTAGATCTATCTCTTTGACTGTATCTGAGAATTGGACTGAGTGACCCCTCCCCCCTGGCGTTCCATACAGGAAGTACCCGCCAAAATACCACAGAATTCTACTGAGAAAGAGACAGCTACATGTATTACTCGGTCAACCATTCTTGCCCTGATACCTTTTCCAACACGTTCCTTATAATCCTCTTTTATTTGTCATTATGTAAACTGACCAATCAGATGTCTCAATAGGAGTAGGCAGTACCTGCTGGCCCCCACCTCCACTATTTGGAACATTTGACGGATTTCGTGTAGCCCACTTTCAAAGGGTAGGGGGGGAGCTTTCCATTAAGCTCACTCCTGATTGGCAAGATTGGTTGCCAATCAGAAACGTTGACTCAGCCCGACACGGACCGATTGCTGAGCTATGTTTGCAATGAAAGCCGTTGATTGGCAGAGGGTCAATATGACAAAAGATAGTCCTAAATCAGTGTTTTTTAAAACATTTAATTTTTGGTTTTCTGCAAGATTCATCGTGACAGTCCAGCTTTGAGCGGAAACGCTCACCTGAACTGCCTTGAGCATTCCAAACCGTACCGCCCATTGGAAACGAGCCTTTAGATAATCAACCAACGTGTTGCGTGTAAAAGATTGATTTGTCAGGATCTAGGGGCTTTTTTGGCCTTCATGGCTTGCCATACCTGCTCAGCCTCCAAACTCCACTGATTGATCCCGGTGTATTTAAGCTCCATGCCTTCAATCTACACTCTGCCAGTTTGCTGAGTTCTCTACCACACAAGCAATATCAAGTTGACGTTTCTGACTGCTGACGTTGATCCCAGTTCTGTTTTTGGATGTTGAATCAAGTCAGAGCCTTGTTGGTGTGTTGCCATATTTGGATTTTGCACAGAATTTCATGTGCATGACCCTGGACTGAATTTTTCACGAATTCTGTGGTGCTCCCAATTCCCTGCGTTGCTTTTTCCTAGAGACTACCCTGTGCATCTGGCAGTATCCTCCTTCCATTACCACCTGAGCTTCAATAAACTGCATTTATCCTACCCTCAGTGAGCTCCTCCAAGGGTTGTCTGATACGTCCTCCTTCTGACATCATTTCCTGATAGGAAAACAGCAAAAAATAGGGAGAAGGAAACAAAAAACAAAATATATCCCATCCTAGTTATGGTTTGAAGTACTTCCTCCTTCATTTTGCGGCAGCTGAGGCCCAGGACCCAGAGCAGCGTTTTGCCACTCAGTTGCTGGTTTGATTTCTCGTCCTCCCAGTTGCTGTGTCCTTGGGCAAATATTCTTGACTCAGTCCTTAAGGGATCGTGAAGTTTATCTCAATGACAAAATGTGCTGCTTTTAAGAAATAGATGCACCAACTCAGTGTAAATTCTTTTTAACAAGATAAATGTTTAGGGAATGATACTTTTTAAAAGAAATACAATTTATGATTTTGGCCTCACAATGACTCAAATCTGCATGGAGATGTACTTTAGAAACTTTGACAGAATGGATTTACAGGTTTAGTCTTAGTGTTAAGTGATATAAATGAGGAAGTGCCAGCTGTGAAGGGTTGTGCTGCCAGTTTAGGGAATGTTCTATGTCTCATTTCTTAATGCAAACTTGAAAATAATGCTAGACACAATACATTTTTAATCAATTCCAATCAAACTTTATTTATAAAATGCACTTCTCATTCCTTGTGCAACTCAAAGCCTTTAAACATAAAAAATAAATAAAACAATACAAAAACAATATTACAATTAAAAACCCATCCCACCCTTCCCACTCCCCTCCGTTAACACATACGACCCATGACCCCACACACCATGAATACTTATTAAAGTAACTTCTAAAGGAAACGGCAACAACCACTGACCAAGCCGGCAAAGCCCTGGCAGAAAGTCATAGTTATATACTAAAATTAAATACATAAAACATGTTAAAACATAAAATTGAGAATAAGATTAAATGCATAAAATAAGATGTATTAGAATAAATGACCAGATAAGATCAACTTAAAGCAAAATTAAAAAGGTGGGTCTTGAGCCTCTTCTTAAAAAAAAAACAAGTTAATTTTACTTTATTGGTTTTACATGTTAATGACATTTTGTAGTTGCGTAACATAAAGATCTGATGAAAACGACACGACACGAGAGCAAACATGCCTTCTTTACACGTTTGTTGCTGTTGAATGACTAATTCCTGTCATTCTTGTAGCGGAAGTACCTCCCTTTTTGTATAATGTGTGTGTCTTTCCTGGCATTTGCATTGTAGGAACAACAAATAGAAACGCTGTTTTTTTTTAAACAACTGTCTGACACATGAGCTATAAAAGGAAGAGGCTGACATGCAGGGATCATACGAAGAACACGCATACAGGGGAAAGGCGTGAAAACGCTTCGTATCTTTTTTCAGGGTAGAACTAGACCCTTCCGTCAGGTAAGAGATCCTCTTTTTGTGTTCAACTCGCTGAGGTGACAGAAAATAGAATAATCCAGTGATTTGTTTTTCAGAATGCTTTTTGTTGCCATCCTTGCTCTGCTTGCAACTTCTGCAGCAGCTGACTGTAAGTTTCAGGGTCACAGGAGACATGGAATCATCAAAATTTAGAATAAAAGTCTGTATTTACAAAGTTTGCTGTGTTGCTCTGCAGCGCTCATGCCTCTGTACTCGTACTCCCCGTCGGTGGGATCAGGAAGTGGCAGCTCGTACACCCTCACTGGGGAGGGAAGAATCACTGCCATCCGTGTATGGGAATACTACAGCGGCTACATCAGAGGGTAAGACAGGAACGTTCTTTGAGCGGGAAAATGCTTCCTATCATAGAAACATACGCATTTTAGTCTTCGGTCACATTTACCTGTAAGCGGTGTTGACCTTTTTGGGTTTCTGGATTCATGGAGGGTCATAGAGAGGAGCTGCCGCATTTTATGCGGAATACTTAGGTGTCTTGCAGTTCCCTTCAAGCTCGTTTAGGTACCATTGTTGTTCATGTGGTAAGAGTATCATAAATATTTGTAAGGCTTATGCAAGTTTCACGCACTAATAACATACGGGAGATTCTATCATACAATGCCCACACTCTGTCAGGGGTGAGTACTAATTCCTTGCCAGTGGGATATTCACGCACCCTACGCTATGACTGCAGTCAGGCTGCATGTAAGGAACATGCATTTATCTCATGAACAGTACTATTAAGCTCCTTGCACAGTTCGCAGGATTTGAAGGGGGTCGAAAAAAATAAAAAATACTGTAAGATACGCTTGCGTCTCACCTACTTTACCAACTTTACCCTTACCTGTTGTTTACTACGACCTATCGACCGTAGCAAGTCAGTAGAAAAATGTGTATAAACATTTAGGATCTACGGTCTCACCAAGTGGTCTACAGCCTTAGTACTTTTTTGCGGGCCACCTCATTTACCTGTACAGGTTTGCCCATTTTCTCCCAGCAAACAGGGCAGTTGTAAGCAAGGCCTAAAGTAGCATCTATGTTTCATTTCTCTAGTTTGCTTTAAAACCTTGTTTATTTATAATTTTTCCCTATCGCTCAACAGCGTCCAGTTCCGCTATGGATACTCGTGGTCTAACATTGCTGGCTACACCTATGGAACCCCTCTGGAAATGGAGCTGTACGACGGCGAAGCCATCGTCCAGATTTCTGGAAAGTACGCCCACTACCTGCAGACCATAATATTTATCACAAACCGAGGTCGCTCCATGTTCGTGGGTCAGCCTTCGGGTACTTCCTTCAACATGTACCCCGAACACGAGGGGACGGAGCTGGTCTTCATCAGCGGACGCTATCATGGAGGCCTCACCTCTCTGGGAGCCCACTGGGCGGTGGTTGATCCGACCCTCAACACCACCACAGCACACTAAGTGACTAAACCTAAATAGTCATTTAAGAAAAAGTTTCTCTTTCGGTACCTGTTTTCATCCTATTTTTATGCCAAACATTTTCCATCCTGGACCACAAACCTTGGCCAAGCCCAGCTTTGATTGGGAAATGGACGGAAACACGCATTGCTGGTTGCAATAGAATTTGTGTTTACACTTCTCCCCAAATATTAAGCCATTAAAAAGCTTTTTTATCTTTCTTTTTTGAACAGTAATAATGTTGCAAAAAATAATCCCCACACTCCAATGCAGAACTTATATTTCAGCTAAATAATAAAAGAAGTAGACCTTCTAACACAACTTGCTGTTTGTTTGTTTATTGTTTTCCTAAGTGTGAGCTCCCACCAGAAACAATAAGATGTACCTCGAACACCCGGGTACAGAGATGGTCTTCATCAGTGGACTGGTGCATCTCTTTCATGGGAGCCAATTGGTTCTGTGGCTGATCCTTCCCCTAACAGCTTGACTCTTGACTCACAAATGATGGACACTCAACCAATGTGGTGCATGTTCTAAATTCCTGATTAGAAAACACCAAAAAACGTCAATAAAAAGAAAGAATTACTCAGCTATGGATTTACAGTTTAGTTTTAGAATTAAGTGATGTAAACAAGGAAGTACCAGCTTCATTCTTCTTAAAACTGTAAAGAGTTGTGCTGCCAGTTAAGGAAATGGAGGCTTTACTAAACATCTACAACCTTGATACTTTGTGCAGGCCACCTACTTTACCTGTAGAGGTTTGCCCTGCCCTGCAAACAAAGCTTAAAGTGTGGATGCCATGCTTTGAACATCTTTGTCAAATAAAAAAGCCCTTTAAACGCTGATTCTATTGATACCAATAGTTCGCGTCGAAAAAAATCCGAAGCATATGAATAACAGACATCTTTCGAAGGAATCAGAGATTTGAATTTGCCGCTAAGAGCGCAGGCTGGAAGTGACCCCGATATGACCTGTGACGTCACGAAAGGCATTGACTTCCGTAGTTTGGCTTCGGACAGCAGGTAAACAAAGCAGGTAGTCTTCGTTTCTCTCGTTAATCATCGTTAATTCGTTAATTCTCGTTAATTCTCTGTTAATCATCAACATGCCAAGTCGTTGTGTGGCAGCTGGATGTAGCAATACATCTAGTGAAAGTGTATCTGTGTATAAATTCCCAAAACAAGAAACGCTGCTGAAACAATGGACAAAACAAGTTTAGCGCACGAGGGCGAATTGGGTGCCAACTGCTTCGTCAACTTTATGCAGCGAACATTTTGAGGCAGACTGTTTTGAAGAAACACCACAGCTCATGAAAGATATGGGAATGCATGTCAGATATAAAAAAGTATTGAAACCGAACGCAATCCCTACCATTTTCAAGAGATCTCTAGTGGCAACGTCCGAAACAGTGGCAACGTGGCAACGTCCTGGAAATAAAGACCTAATCTCTATGGACAAATCGCTTTCCGGATGAAAAAATTGTCTAAAATCGGCGAATTTTAGCTTTATTTTCTATATTTCTCTGCGGATCGCTTCCTCTATGGTCGCGGCTATCTCTCGTCTACCCGGCCTAATTGACCAATGGCGGGACGTTTTAGTTGCTTTCGGATGCGTCGACGGCTCTGATTGGCTCTGTCTGTACCACGTGGTCAGCGTGACGGATCCCCTAGAGACCAAAACTGGCGGGGACACGCTAAACTTTCACAAACAAATCTGAAGAGTTTGCGATCAATAATGCGGGCATCGTCATTATTGAGCGTGGTCACGACCTCAGTTGTGAGAAGACGATTAAAAAAAACAAATTTAAGTGGTCTTGGCTGGAAGACGGTAGCATCACTCTGCGCTTCGCTATCGGTGCTAGCCATGTTGTCTGCCTTTCGTTACGTCACAAACAGGGCGGCGCGAATTCGGCGGAATGCGTGAAGCCGGCGGCCGTCCTCGTTGTTTATATCGCGTTTTTTGCTATTTATTCTTTTTCGAAAAATATTAAAAACAATCGCAACATGAAATAGAGACTATTTACTATATTTTGGCTTATTAAAATAGGCCATGTCACCCACACTTTAAAGCAACATCATCGATTCTCTGGTTTGCTTTAAAAGCTTGTTTATTTATAATTGTTCCCAATCGTACAACAGCGTCCAGTTCCAATATGACTATTCTTGGTCTAACATTGCTGGCTACACATACGGAATCCCTCTGGAAATGGAGCTGTACGACGGCAAAGCCATTGTCCAGATTTCTGGTAAGTACGCTCACTACCTGCAGACCATAATATTTGTCACAAACCGAGATCGCTCCCTGTTTCGTGGGTCAGCCTTCAGGTACTTCCTTCAACATGTACCTCGAACACGAGGGGACGGAGCTGGTCTTTATCAGTGGACACTATCATGGTTTGGTTTATTTATAACCAACTCAAAAGTCTTGAAACTGATTCTTTCACTTACAGGAAACAAACCAGAGGAACGGGATTTCAGTTGCAGGCGCGAGTTAGAAGTTGAGCTGCAGCTGAGGGAAGGACAACTGGCAGACTCAGTGTGTGAGTACAAGTCAAGTCTGGTTGTCATGAAGGTGTGGATTATTATTATTTTTTTCACTTGTCCTGTCCAACAGCTGAGAAGACAGATAGGAGCTGAAGGCCTCTTGTGTTGGACATACTCTTACAACAGGGCGTTGTGGATCTTCTGACACACTGGGTGTGTATTTGTATTAACCCCTTTTGTAATTTAGGCTAAACTTTATTTATATTGCTTACATTTGTACCCGTTTTTTGTTGTTGTTGTTGAACCGGATGTAAAAGAAGAAGAGGAATGAATGGAGAGATGTTAGAGACAGGGGGTAAGGGCACAAAAGAGAGGAGGAAACAAGAAGTTAAGGAAATCTGGAGGATGACTACAGAAGTGGTGGTGGTGATGGTGGTAGTGGGGGGGGGGGTGAACCATTAGGCAACAAGATGCTGGAGGACTATCATCATTACTGTCTGGTGTAAGTGTTAGTCAAAAGGGGTGGGGCCTCCTCACACACACATACCTGTTGGCTCCAAGAATCTTCACACATACCAGCATGTCAACATGTACTCAACACAACTACAGTTCACACACACACACACACATGCAACCCAAAAGATAAAGAGATTTTATTCTGTCTTTTGAACATCTGAAATGCCAGTCATTCTTTGAACTTAAGCTCCTCCCACACACCACCACTATAAAGAACCAGATTGACGAGCTGGGGTTGATTCTTGCAGACAAAGACTGGCTGTGTACTGAAGAGAGCATAAACATTTAGACAGGTAAAGTTAACATTCTTTATGCCACTGTTTATAGTTTATGCAAAAGTCAAATAATATGAAAATGTTTTTTCACAGAATGTTTTTCTTTGCCTTCTTGACTCTTCTGGCAACCTGTGCTGCGACTGAGTGTGAGTAAACAAGAAATTACAAGCTTGTCCTTAAACAAAATGATACATTTTTTATTTTATTTCAGCAACATTTTGAATTGTTGGTATTTTGTCCAAAACATCTTCAGTCGTTGGCTCTTCTTCTAACTTTTGGGCGTTTCTCTCACAGTCCTGCCCCTGTACTCGTACTCGCCATCAGTGGGGTCGGGCAGCGGCAGCTCATACACCATCACCGGCCAGGGAAGAATCACTGCCATCAGAGTCTGGGAGCACTATCAAGGCCACATATATGGGTAAATATATAATGACTTTTGATAACTGTAACACTATTACTTGCAAAGCCTGGTTGCTGTTTCATTTGTGATCATTGGAGCATTCTGTGCAGCTGAGATTTTATTTTATTTGTGAAAAAAACTCGATTCCTTTCTCATTTTCAACAGCGTCCAGTTCCGCTATGGATACTCTTGGTCTAACGTAGCTGCCTACTCATATGGAACCCCTCTGGAAATGGAGCTGTACGACGGCGAAGCCATCGTCCAGATTTCTGGAAAGTACGCCCACTACCTGCAGACCATAATATTTATCACAAACCGAGGTCGCTCCATGTTCGTGGGTCAGCCTTCGGGTATGTCCTTCAACATGTACCCCGAACACCAGGGGACGGAGCTGGTCTTCATCAGTGGAACCTATCATGGAGGCCTCACCTCTCTGGGAGCCCACTGGGCGGTGGTTGATCCGACCCTCAACACCACTGCAGCACACTAAGTGACTAAAACTAAATAGTCATTTTAAAAAAAAGTTTCTCTTTCATTACCTGTTGTCATCCTATTTTTATGCCAAACATTTTCCATCCTGGACCACAAACCTTGGCCAAGCCCAGCTTTGTTTGGGAAATGGAAGGAAACACGCATTGCTGGTTGCAATAGAATTTGTGTTTACACTTCTCCCTAAATATTAAGCTATTAAAAAGCTTTTTTATCTTTCTTTTTTTAACAGTAATAATGTTGCAAAAAATAATTACTTATACTCTAATGTAGAACTTATATTTCAGCTAAATAATAAAAGAAGTAGACCTTTAAACACAACTTGCTGTTTGTTTGTTTGTTTATTGTTTTCCTAAGTGTGAGCTCCCACCAGAAACAATAAACTGTACCCCGAACACCGGGGTACAGAGATGGTCTTCATCAGTGCACGGGTGCATCTCTTCCATGGGAGCTAATTGGTTCTGTGGCTGATTCATCCCCCAGCAGCTCTGCAGTTCACTAACTGTCTTAGTTTGACTGTTTGTCAAAATCCCACGATAATCTTTTCCTTTTTAAAAGCCCTTTAATAATTGGTTGTATTCAAATAGTCAAAGCTTTTAGTAGAGCAGCTGCTCCTCCAAATCGAGAGGAGCCAGTTGAGGTGGCTTGGGCATCTGGTCTGGAGGCCAGCACTGGGAACGTCTCGCCACCCTCCCAGAGGAGCTGGTGGAAGTGGCCGGAGAGAGGGAAGTCTGGGCATCTTTGCTTAGACTGCTGCCCTCGCGACCCGATCCCAGATGAGAAGAAGAAGATTGAGTTTCAGAATTTTTATTTTGTCCTTAAAAGGCCTATTTTTTTGCGCACAAGTTAGCATTTTGTGCACACAAAATACCAAAGCAATAAAAGCATGTTTATAACATTAAAACACGAGTTTTGGGTTTTCTCTCCATCCAAAAATGATCTTTATAGGTTACTTGGTGGCTCTAAATTGGTTGTGTGACTCTGCGACTGACTGACAACATGTCCAAGGTCCTGGGATTGGCTCCAGCAACCATATGACCCAAAAGGGGATGATCAAGTGGGTTTGGAAGATTGATGGGTACTCTAAGGCCTGGAGACCAAATGAAGGATTCTTGGAGGACACACAGCTTCCATCTGCAGTGGAATGTGGTGAAGAGAAGGGTGAATTAAAAAGTGGGGAGCTGTGATGGAGCCTCAGCACCACCATCACTGTTTCCTTCATTCCTGCAGTTTCAGCCTGGGGAGGGTTGTCTTGACTCACAAATGATGGACACTCAACCAATGTGGTGCAGGTTCTAAATTCCTGATTAGAAAACACCAAAAGTAGACAATAAAAAGAAAGAATTACTCAGCTATGGATTTACAGTTTAGTTCTAGAATTAAGTGATGTAAATAACGAAGTGCCAGCTTAATTTTCCTTAAAACTGTAAAGAGTTGTGCTGCCAGTTAAAGAAATGGAGGCTTTACTAAACATCTACAACCTCGATACTTTGTGCAGGCCACCTACTTTACCAGTAGAGGTTTGCCCTGCCCTGCAAACAAGGCTTAAAGCAACATTATCGATTCTCTGGTTTGCTTTAAAACCTTGTTTATTTATAATTGTTCCCTATCGTTCAACAGCGTCCAGTTCCGCTATGACTATTCTTGGTCTAACATTGCTGGCTACACATACGGAATCCCTCTGGAAATGGAGTTGTACGAAGCCATCGTCCAGATTTCTGGAAAGTACGCTCACTACCTGCAGACCATAATATTCAGTTTAAAGTACTTCATTCTTCATTCAAAACTTTAGCCATGCTATTTTTCATTGGTTTTATTTTATTTATCATTTAGCTTCAAATCCAAACGTTTGCGGCAGCTGAGGCCCAGAACCCAGAGCAGCGTTTTGCCAGTCAGTTGCTGGTTTGATTTCTCGTCCTCCCAGTTGCCGTGTCCTTGGGCAAAGATCCTTGACTCAGTCCTTAAGGGATCATGAAGTTTTATCTCGATGACAAAATGAGTAAGTTGCTCTTAATAAATAGATCACCAACTAAATGTAAGTTTTATTTTATCAAGATAAATGTAAAGGGAGTGATAATTGCTTGATTTTGGCCTCACAATGACTCAAATCTGCATGGAGATGTACTTTAGAAACTCTAACAGAATGGATTTACAGGTTTAGGCTTAGTGTTGAGTGATATAAATGAGGAAGTGCCCACTGTAAAAAGTTATGCTGCCAATTTATGGAATGCTCTATGTCTCATTTCTTAATGCAAACTTGAAAATAAAATAACTATATTTCAGGTAATATTTACCAAGTCATTTTTAAACTGCTTGTTACTTTATTGGTTTTACATGTTAATGACATTTCGTAGTTGCGTAACATAAAGATCTGATAAAGACGACAGGAGAACGAACATGCTTCCTTACAGGTTTGTTGTTGCTGTTGAATGACTAATTCCTGTCATTCTTGTAGCGGAAGTACCTCCCTTTTTGTATAATATATGTGTCTTTCCTGGCATTTGCATTGTAGGACCAACAAAAATATATATATTTTTTAACAACTGTCTGACACATGAGCTATAAAAGGAAGAGGCTGACATGCAGGGATCATACGAAGAACACGCATACAGGGGAAAGGAGCGAAAATGCTTTGTATCTTTTATCAGGGTAGAACTAGACCCGTCCGTCAGGTAAGAGATCCTCTTTTTGTGTTCAACTCACTGAGGTGACAGAAAATAGAATAATCCAGAGATTTGTTTTTCAGAATGCTTTTTGCCGCCATCCTTGGTCTGCTTGCAACTCCTGCAGCAGCTGACTGTAAGTTTCAGGGTCACAGGAGACATGGAATCATCAAAATTCAGAATAAAAATCTTTGCTAAGATACTAGCACATCGCTTGGAAGCTGTTCTGCCCTCTGTCGTATCTGATGATCAAACAGGGTTTATCAAAGATCGTCATTCTTTTCATAATGTTCGAAGACTTAAATATTCTTCATCATCCCTCTCCACCAGATACATCAGAAATAGTCGCTCGATGCTGAGAAAGCGTTTGACCGTGTGAAGTGGGACTACCTTTTTTATACACTTAAAAAAATTGGCTTTGGCCTAAGGTTTATCTCATGGATACGTATTCTCTACTTTTCCCCAGTCGCAGCAATTCGTACCAATAATAATCTTTCACCTTTTTCTAAGCTGGGACGTGGAACAAGGCAAGGATGCCTCTTATCACCTTTATTATTCGCTTTGGTCATTGAACCTCTGGCAATTACTCTTCGAGGTGATGACTCAATTTAAGGTATTCAGAGAGGAAATTCTGAACACAAAGTGTCTCTGTACGCGGATGACACACTACTATATATATCTGATCCACTATACAGCCTTTCTCATTTACTCACACTTCTGCGGGAGTTTGGAAAAACATCAGGTTACAAAATAAATATGGACAAAAGTGAACTGATGCCCATAAATCCTGTTGCACTACAAGATATGTCAAATTCCATAACATTTAAATTAAGCCAGCATAAATTCAAGTATCTAGGGATTTGGATCACAAGCAATTATAAACATTTGTACAAAACAAACTTTATTCCATTGTTAGATAGTGTAAAACAAGACCTGCAACGCTGGCAATCCTTACCAATTTATTTGGGAGGCAGAATTAATGTTGTTAAAATGAACATCCTACCTAAGTTTCTATATCTTTTTCAGTCGATACCTTTATTTTTAACAAAAACATTCTTTTCTAACCTAGGCAAACTGATTTCATCATTTATATGGAATGGAAAGACTGCCAGCATTCGCAAAAATATTTTACAATACCACAAAGATTATGGGGGAATGTCACTTCCCAATTTCCAATATTTTTACTGGGCTGCCAATATCCGCACATTGCTTTATTGGCTAGAGATATCAAGTCATAAGGATCTTAAATGGTTAAATCTTGAACGAATGACATGTCAATCTGCCTCTTTACACTCTCTGCTTTGTTCAACAATACCACTGTCACAATCTCTCAACAAAATTTCCCAGAACCCAGTAGTTAAACATTCACTTAAAATCTGGGCACAATTTAGGAGAAGCCTGGGCCTTAAAAATATGTCAATATATGCCCCAGTTGAGAAAAATATTATGTTTCTCCCTTCTATAACTGATAACTCTTTTACATATTGGTCCGCAAATGGTCTGAGAACCCTGAAGGATCTGTTCATCGAAGGTCAATTTGTTTCATTTCAGAGACTAAAAAGTGAATTTAGAATTCCTGATGTTCACTTCTTCAGATACCTTCAGCTTCGAAGTTTTCTATCTACTACATTCACCCATTTCCCTTCGCGACCACCAGACTCACTTCTTGAAAACATCCTGACCTTTAATCCACAGTCAAAAGGACTCATCAGCAAAATCTACACAGCAATCAACTCATTAAACACAGATCCACTGACTCATACCAAAAGAAAGTGGGAAGAAGATTTGGCTACAGACCAATCAGGGGATGTATGGCAGACTGTTCTTCAGAATATTTATTCATCCTCAATATGCTTAAGACAAAGGGATAATTCAAGGTGGTTCACAATCTGCATTGGTCCAAAGTAAAGCTAGCTAAAATCAAACCAGACCTTAATGCTAATTGTGATCGTTGTGAAAGGGAACCAGGTACACTTTCACAAATGTTTTGGTTTTGTCCGACACTGGGGGCCTTCTGGCACAGCATTTTTCAACTTCTCTCTGACGCATTGGGGACACACATTGCTCCTGAGGCCTCAATTGCGATATTTGGTGTATCAGAGATCTTTCTGCGGCTTCCAGGTAAATCCAAAAGTGTGATCGCTTTCACCACACTGCTGGCCAGAAGGCTAATCTTACTACACTGGAAAAACAAACAACCCCCTACTTATAGGAAATATCTTGTTGATCTTATGTGACATCTTACCGTAGAAAAAAATCAGATTTTGAATGAAGGGTTGTACTGCAGGGTTTTTTAATGTCT
This sequence comes from Oryzias curvinotus, assembly GCA_023969325.1. NCBI lineage: Eukaryota > Metazoa > Chordata > Actinopteri > Beloniformes > Adrianichthyidae > Oryzias > Oryzias curvinotus. The sequence goes on along the minus strand of CM043716.1, from coordinate 7,940,006 downwards.
GGCAGCCAGTTCTGAGCAAGATCAAAGATTTTGATCCATCACTTCTTTCTGAGGGGTAACACTGATACTCCATTTAGTAAAATCCTTGTTTATTGTATTTTATTCTTTTTCTTTTAGGGTGCTACAGGGTGGGTTTGTTTGTTTGGGGTATTAAGGGGAAAAAGAAAAAAAAGTTTGAGTGTCGTTTACACTGTATATGTTGCTAAATACTCAAATAAAAAGAAACTTGGTTTAAAAAAAATTCAGAGTAAAAGTCTGTATTTACAACGTTTGCTGTGTTGTTCTGCAGCACTCATGCCTCTGTACTCGTACTCCCCGTCAGTGGGATCAGGAAGTGGCAGCTCGTACACCCTCACTGGGGAGGGAAGAATCACTGCCATCCGTGTATGGGAATACTACAGCGGCTACATCAGAGGGTAAGACAGGAACTTTGTTTGAGCGGGAAAATGCTTCCTGTGATGGCAGCATACCCTGCCACACCCACAAACAACATGGCGGTAACCTCCCCTCAGCATTGCACACTTTCTTTTTAATTTTATTATTTCAGATTCTTTATTCTTGAATAAATGCACACATTTCTTTGAGTTAAAATATACATTCATTATCTATATTCAATAATTTCTAGCACATGTACATGTTTTTAGTTTACTTATTTTGGTTTGTTTAATTAATGTCACCTGTTTTTGAGTTGCCAGTGCTGAGGGTGCTACTGGTCGCTACGGGTGTAGCTGAGGTGCTACTGCTGGAGCTGTGCTGTGAGGACTGGCAAAGGAGGAGCTCAAGTCTTCACAGCCTTTAAATACTCCAGCCAGGCAATTAGGAAGGCACCATCTACTGGAGCCTCCAGGGGAGAAACCAATGGACTTATTTAATGTTTATTTGCTTTGTTTCTGTTGGTCATTCATTTTTGTTCAGCTTTTGATGATTTTCTCTTCCACTAGGAGACCAAGTGTTGTGTTTAGTCTTGTCTTTATAGTCTTTGTTAAATGTCTTTTGTAGTCAGGTTAGTTCCCCCCTCATGTTTCTCAAGTGGTCTGATCAGCCACTATATATGTTCCCCTGTTGTGTCTTTGGTTAGGTCAGTTTGTTTCTGTTACTTGGTCTGTTCAGTTGGTTAAGTTGAAGTTATTGCCTGAGTTACTTATGTTTCTGTTGACCTCTTTTAAGGGCCCAGTTTGTTAAACTTTTTACATTTTTTGAGAAAATTAAATCTTTCATTTTTTGATAAACTTCTGTTGTCCTCTTTGGCCGCTCGATCCCTCACATGTGGTGTCAGAAGCGGGATCAGCAATTGAGGACACAGAATTTTTTTTTTCTCCCCTTTTTTGACACCTGCAGTTTGTGGAGCGTACCATGCATCGTGGAGGAAGAGTTGTGAGACCTCGGACAGAGAACAAGGATATGAATAGTGGACTTGGAGACCGTGAAGAGGAGGAACATGAGGCTGGAGCTACAGGAGTTGCACCAGGTACTGAGGGTGAAGACACGCATGAGCCAACATTGAAAAATCTCACTGATATTCTCCAGGCTTTCATGGGAAAACAGGAAGCCAGAGACCTGCAACTTCAGGAGGAAGCTAAACAGCAAGAACATCGTCTAAAAGCTCTGCAGCACCAGTTTCAGCTTCTTCAGATGGAGGTGCAGGCCCGCACTTCTCCTATTCCAGAACTCACTTCATCAGCACCTGATCCTTCAGATGTGTCAAACTTTGACAATCAACCTTCACAACCAACATCTGCTCCGGAATGTGAACCATCAGCACCTAGTCAACCTCATTTTTCTAGAGAGCCAAGGTTGGAAAAACTCACAGAAAATGATGATATTGAACATTTCCTTGTAACTTTTGAAAGAATTGCTACAGCTTGCAAGTGGTCCAGATCTGATTGGGTTTTCCGCCTTATTCCACTGCTCACTGGTAAGGCTAGGAGTGCTTATGTGGGCATGGATTTGATGACTCACAGGATTATGACAAAGTGAAAACTGCCATTCTGCACAAATATGATGTCAACCCTGAGTCTTACAGGCAACGGTTTCGCTCCTTGGAAGTTGGACCTGAGGAGACTCCCAAGGAGCTGTATGCCAGACTGAAGGAGCTGTTTGAAAAGTGGGTTCAGCCTAAAGGTAAAACAACTAAAGAAATTGCTGAAATAATAATCATGGAACAATATTTAAGAATGGTGTCACCTGAGCTTCAGATTTGGATAAAGGAACATGGTCCTAACTCAGCAGCTGAAGTGGCCTCCCTGGCAGAGGTTTTTGTGGCTGCTCGAAAGAAAAACCTTCCATGGAGCAACATTGCATGGCAGGCCTCCAAAGACTCTCGAAGGTCAGCAAACCATCAATACCACCAGAGGTCTGCCCCAGGTACGAATAGAACTCCTTTGGGGGAAGAAAAACAGACGAGACCAGCAAAGCCTTCCGGTAAAACACCGATTTGTTATTTGTGTGGGCAGGAAGGACACATTAAACCATTATGTCGGAAAAATCCAGTAAAGCTCACTCAAATGTGTCTTGTTCCATACAAAAGCCTTCGACCAGAAACCCCAGAAGGTGAATCCATTAAACTGACCACTGTACGCATTAATGGGAAGAGTCATAAGGCTCTCGTGGACACTGGCAGCACACAGACTCTCGTGCAGAGACGGCATGTACCAGCTAATGTCATTTGTACCCATGAGACCATCTCAATCTGCTGTGTGCATGGGGATAGGAAAATATACCCCACTGCTGAACTTTATGTTGAAGTCCAAGGCCAGACATATTTGTTAAATGTTGGCATTGTGGATGATCTGCCTTTTCCAGTAGTCCTAGGTCATGACCTTCCTGTTCTTTTTGACTTGTTGGAGACAAAAGGAAATAGCAATGTTGCAGTTACAAGGGTACAGGCTCAACTTGAGGAGGAGCAATCCCAACTTCTCAGTGCTTTGCCGTTCTATGATGCTGAGCTAGAGACAAACCGGGGAAAGTCTCGCAAGGCACGTAGTCAACGGAGGAAAGAGAAATTTAAGCACACAGCTGTAAAGCAAACAACTGAAACGGCTCTGGACAGTGCTTTGAGTTTTGAGTTGCCCAATGACATCAGTAAAATGCAGCATGATGATCCAACTCTGTCCTTCTGCTTTCTGAAAGCTAAAGAATCGACTGAGTCCAAGAAAAGGAGGGAGTTTTTTCTGCATGATGGTGTTCTATATCATTAGCGTGGTCAAACAAAGCAGCTAGTGGTCCCTCAGAGTGTCCGAGATGTAATACTCAACTTGGGCCACTCTATTCCCTGGGCTGGCCACTTGGGGAAGCACAAGACTACTGCTCGCATTGTTAAACACTTTTACTGGCCTGGTTTGCATGCAGACATTGACAAATACTGTAAAAGTTGCCCTCAGTGCCAGAAGACATCCATGAAAAGCTCAGTGAAAGCTCCGCTCCAGCCTCTTCCGATTATTGGGACTCCCTTCGAACGTTTGGGCATGGATGTTGTTGGCCCTGTAGAGAGAAGCAGAGCTGGAAATCGTTACATGCTGGTGATTACAGATTATGCTACAAAATACCCAGAAGTCTTTGCTTTGAAGTGTGTTAAGGCAAAAGCTGTTGCATTCTCTCTGGTGCAGTTTTTCTCAAGAGTGGGTTTCCCTAAAGAAATTTTAACAGACCAGGGGACTAACTTTATGTCTACGCTGCTTAAACAGGTTTACCAGCTCCTGGGCATAAAGAGTATTCGAACAACCCCCTATCATCCACAGACAGACGGACTGACTGAGCGGTTTAACCAAACACTCAAGCAGATGCTCCGTAAGTTTGTTAATGATACTGGTTCTGACTGGGATCAGTGGCTTCCTTACCTCCTTTTTGCCTACAGGGAGGTTCCTCAGGCCTCAACTGGGTTTTCCCCATTTGAACTCCTATATGGTTATGAAGTAAGGGGACCTCTGACCTTGCTGAGGGAGACCTGGGACAAAGATCAGGGGAGGGAGGGGCCTGTTAATGTAGTTTCCTATGTCCTACAGATGAGAGAAAAACTGCAGAAGATGAGTGAGCTGGCTCAAGACCACATGGCTGAGGCTCAGCGGTACCAGAAGACCTGGTATGACAGGAAAGCACGACACAGAAGCTTCCTCCCAGGTCAGAAGGTTCTTGTGATGCTCCCAACAAGTGACAGTAAACTGCTGGCCAAATGGCAAGGTCCTTTTGTGGTGCACAAAAAACTTGGAGCCACGACTTACCAGGTGTCTACTCCAGGTCATGCACGTTCCAGCAGAGTACTTCATATGAATCTTTTAAAGGAATGGTTCCCAAGAGCTGAGGAGGAGGCCAAGGTGCTGCTCATCCAGAATGTAAGGGAGGAGGAGGTTGAATTTCTGCCAACATCAACTGGCACCACTCCGGATTTAAGCCATCTACCTTCAAACCAGCAATCTCAGGTGAAAGCACTAATAAATCCTGAGGTATTTCAGGAGTGCCCAGGACGCACCAGTCTTGTGGAACATGACATTGTGCTGAAAGACCATGCCACTGTAAGGCGGATGAGCTACAGGATCCCAGAGCGTCTCTTAGTTCCATTAAAAAAGGAGGTGGACTTCATGCTGTCTCTTGGGATTATCCAGCCTTCAAAAAGTGAGTGGTGTAATCCGGTGGTTTTGGTTCCAAAGAAAGATGGGTCGATTCGATTTTGCATTGATTTTAGATACCTGAATGCAATGTCAAAATTCGACTCCTATCCGACTCCTCGGATTGACGATCTCATTGAGCGTCTGGGGAAAGCAAAGTACTTAACCACCATTGACCTCTGCAAAGGCTATTGGCAGGTGCCCCTTACTGCTCGGTCACAAGAGTACACAGCTTTTCGGACGCCCTGGGGCCTTTTTGAGTTCACTGTTCTGCCGTTTGGATTACATGGTGCCCCAGCAACTTTCCAGAGACTCATGGACCAGGTACTCAGTGGGCTTGATGGCTTTGCATGTGCTTATCTGGATGACATTGTTGTTTACAGCAAAACATGGGACGAACATTTAGAACACCTTAAGAAAGTTCTGGAGTGTCTACATTCAGTGGGACTGACAGTTAATCCAGCCAAGTGTGTTTTTGCCCAGACTGAAACAGAGTACCTGGGTTTTACTATTGGAGGTGGACTGATAAGACCACAAGTTAACAAAGTTCAAGCAATTGAGTCCTGTCCTCTTCCCAAAACCAGGAAGCAGCTGAGGTCATTTCTTGGCATGGCGGGCTTTTACCACCGGTTTATTCCAAACTTCTCAGCCCGAGCTGCTCCGCTGACAGACCTGACGGGCTCAAGATCTCCAAATCAGATTCGATGGACCACCAGGGCTGAGGCGGCCTTCCAGGACATTCGGCGTTCATTAAGTACCAACCCAGTACTTCACAGCCCAGACTTTGACAAACCTTTTACACTGCAAACAGATGCATCTGAGAGGGGCGTTGGAGCTGTGCTTCTCCAGGGAGCTCCAGGAGACCAACATCCAGTGGCTTACATAAGTCGGAAGCTGATGCCCAGAGAAACTCGTTATTCAACCGTCGAGAAGGAAGCCTTAGCGATCAAGTGGGCCATGGACTCTTTCAAATATTACCTTTTAGGGAGAGAGTTTACCCTGGAGACTGACCACAAGGCGTTATCATGGCTGGAGAGGATGAAGGATACCAATGGACGGATAACAAGATGGTATCTTGCCATGCAGCCCTTCTGCTATAAAGTGAAGTACATCCCGGGCAAGGACAACGCCACGGCTGACTACCTCTCTCGTTCTACCGGCGAGAGTTTGGAAGGGGAGGGGAGTGTGATGGCAGCATACCCTGCCACACCCACAAACAACATGGCGGTAACCTCCCCTCAGCATTGCACACTTTCTTTTTAATTTTATTATTTCAGATTCTTTATTCTTGAATAAATGCACACATTTCTTTGAGTTAAAATATACATTCATTATCTATATTCAATAATTTCTAGCACATGTACATGTTTTTAGTTTACTTATTTTGGTTTGTTTAATTAATGTCACCTGTTTTTGAGTTGCCAGTGCTGAGGGTGCTACTGGTCGCTACGGGTGTAGCTGAGGTGCTACTGCTGGAGCTGTGCTGTGAGGACTGGCAAAGGAGGAGCTCAAGTCTTCACAGCCTTTAAATACTCCAGCCAGGCAATTAGGAAGGCACCATCTACTGGAGCCTCCAGGGGAGAAACCAATGGACTTATTTAATGTTTATTTGCTTTGTTTCTGTTGGTCATTCATTTTTGTTCAGCTTTTGATGATTTTCTCTTCCACTAGGAGACCAAGTGTTGTGTTTAGTCTTGTCTTTATAGTCTTTGTTAAATGTCTTTTGTAGTCATGTTAGTTCCCCCCCATGTTTCTCAAGTGGTCTGATCAGCCACTATATATGTTCCCCTGTTGTGTCTTTGGTTAGGTCAGTTTGTTTCTGTTACTTGGTCTGTTCAGTTGGTTAAGTTGAAGTTATTGCCTGAGTTATGTTTCTGTTGACCTCTTTTAAGGGCCCAGTTTGTTAAACTTTTTACATTTTTTGAGAAAATTAAATCTTTCATTTTTTGATAAACTTCTGTTGTCCTCTTTGGCCGCTCGATCCCTCACACTTCCTATCATAGAAACGTACGCATTTTAGCTGTAAGGGGTGTTGACCTTTATGGGTTCTCTGGATCCATGGAGGGTCATAGAGAGGAGCACATTTTAAGCGGAATACTGGTGGTATCGTGCAGTTCCCTTTCGGCTTGTATTAGGCTCCTTGCACAGTTCGCAGGATTTAACGGGGGTCGAAAAAATAAAAAAACTGTAAGATACGCTTGCGTCTCACCTACTTTACCAACTTTACCCTTACCTGTTGTTTACTACGACCAATCGACCGTAGCAAGTCAGTAGAAAAATGTGTATGAACATTTAGGATCTACGGTCTCATCAAGTGGTCTACAACCTTAGTACCTTTTGCGGGCCACCTCATTTACCTGTACAGGTTTGCCCATTTTCTCCCAGCAAACAGGGCAGTTGTGACCAAGGCCTAAAGTAGCATCTATGACTACGTTCACACACGTTCACACGCTCAATGCTCAATTCCGATTGTTTTTTTTAATTCTATTTTTTTGCAAGACCGTTCACATTTCCAATTAAATGCAAAGTTTTGTGAGACTGTTAAACGCAGTCTTCCATTCGTCCCCCTCCTTCATGCGCACCAGGTGATACGTGTTCTGGAGATCCAATTTAGAAAACACACGCGCTTCTTGTACAGAGTCTAAGGCCGAGCTGATGAGTGGCAAAAACCTTATGAAGGCAGGCAGGATGATGCTGTCCTTTGGTCCGATGACGTATCAGATAGTGATTGGTCTGGACAAATTATGATACTACGATAGAAGAAGAAAAAAAATAAAATAATGCAGTGCGTTGTAAGCAAGCAGAGCTCCGACACAGATGGCTGCATTTGCAGCCGAACGGACTGCGGTCCGAACCCTTCTCCAGACCGAACACTATAACAAAGCATCTTCCCTGCCTGTGAACACGAAGCTACGAGACTCCAGCTGCTCTGCTCAGAGACACGGTTCACTGTGTAGAGCAGCAGGTTCATTCTAACAGCCACAGATCTTTTTACAAAGTGGGTGATGGCAAAATCCCTACATAAACACTATAAAGAATAATGTCAGACACAACTTAAGAGGGAAAAGAACTTTATATTACAAAAGGAAACCTGAAATGCAAATATGCATAGCCCGAGCAGATCTCCACGCTTCGTAGTTAGTGTGAGTACAGTCAAGTCTGGTTGCCATGAAGGTGTGGATTATTATTTTTTTTTTTTTACTTGTCCTGTCCAACAGCTGAGAAGACAGATGGGAGCTGAAGGCCTCTTGTGTTGGACATATTGTAATGTTACACTAGGGGGTTGTGGATCTTCTGACACACTGGGTGTGTATTTGTATAAACCCCTTTTGTAATTTAGGCTAAACTTTATTTATATTGATTAAATTTGTAACCTTTTTTTGTTGTTGTTTTTGTACCGGATGTTAAAGAAGAAGAGGAAAGAAGGGAGAGATGTTAGAGACAGGGGTTAAGGGGGAAAAGGGGAGTTCAGGAAATCTGGAGGATGACTACAGAAGTGGCGGTGGTGGGGATGGTGGGTGGGGGGGTATAATCATTAAGCAGCAAGATGCTGGAGAACTATCATTACTGTCTGGTGTAAATGTTAGTTAAAAGGGGCGGGGCCTCTACACACAAACATACGTGTTTGCTTCAAGAATCTTCTCATACAATCATGTCAACATGTACTCAACACAACTACAGTTCACACACATACACGCACACACACACACACACACACACACACACACACACACACATGCATGTAAACCAACACATGTAAAGCATTTCCTTCTGTCACAAATACTATTTCTGCAAAGGTGAGCTGATATCGTCCCCACACCAAGACCCCCACCAAAGCGGTAGCGGTAGCCAGGGCCCCCCAATGCTAGCATGGTTTAGCAGATAGAAGGAATCTGCCCACCAGACAATCCAGCCAGACACCTGGACCAGGGCTAGCAGGACCGCCATAGGGGCCCCCAACACCAAAGAGCAGCCAGGAGGATAGCCCTCTGCAGGACACCGCCCCCGGAGAGTCCCCCTAGCCCCAGACGAGCAGCCCACCACCATCCACTGGTTCTAGGCCTCCCCAAACCCAGGCACAAGCCAGCGCCCTTCCAAGTGAGATCCGCTCCAGGCAACCACCCTCCCAGTCCACGGGAGGTCGGGCAAGACAGGGGCCGCCCACCTTCACCCATGAGGAAAAAGCAGCGTCAAAATTCCAAAATGCAGGTGAGTTAAAAGTAAACATTGAACAGCTGACAATGAGGAAGTGGTTACCTTCTAGCAAATTGTGAGAAGTTCTTCTGCCAGCTGTTTGGAGTGTGTCCCATGACTATTACCAATGAGAACCAGAAAAGGTAGACCTCATATAAAGTAATTCATTTGTGTTCATCTAATCTGAATCTTTTATTAATGCCTTTCAGGAAGCAGTAAAGATTTTATTTTGTCTTTCTAACATTTGAAATGCCAGTCATTCTTTGAACTTAAGCTCCTCCCACACGCCACTACTATAAAGAACCAGATTGACGAGCTGGGGTTAACTCTTGCAGACAAAGACTGGCTGTGTACTGAGGAGAGCATAAACATTTAGACAGGTAAAGTTAACATTCTTTATGCCACTGTTTATAGTTTATGCAAAAGTCAAATAATCTGAAAATGTTTTTTTACAGAATGTTTTTCTTTGCCTTCTTGACTCTTCTGGCAACCTGTGCTGCGACTGAGTGTGAGTAAACAAGGAAATTACAAGCCTGTCCTTAAACAAAATGATACATTTTTTATTTTATTCCAGCAATATTTTGAATTGTTGGTATTTTGTCCAAAACATCTTCAGTTGTTGGCTCTTCTTCTAACTTTTGGGCGTTCCTCTCACAGTCCTGCCCCTGTACTCGTACTCGTCATCAGTGGGGTCAGGCAGCGGCAGCTCATACACCATCACCGGCCAGGGCAGAATCACTGCCGTCAGAGTCTGGGAGTACTATTATGGCCACATATATGGGTATATATAAAATAACTTATGATAACTGTAACACTGCTATTCTTTAAGCCTGGTTGCTGTTTTATTTGTGATCATTGGAGCATTCTGTGCAGCTGAGATTTCATTTTATTTGTGAAAAAAAACTCTAATCTTTTCTCATTTTCAATCAGTGTCCAGTTCAGATATGGATACTCGTGGTCTAACGTTGCTGGTTACATATATGGAAGTCCTCTGGAAATGGAGCTGTACGACGGCGAAGCCATCGTCCAGATTTCTGGAAAGTATGACCACTACCTGCAGACCATAATATTCGTCACAAACCAAGGTCGTTCCCTGTATGCCGGGCAGCCTTCGGGCGCTTCCTACAACATGTACCCCGAACACCAGGGGACGGAGCTGGTCTTCATCAGTGGACGGGTGCATGGAGGCCTCACCTCTCTGGGAGCCCACTGGGCGGTGGTGGATCCCACCTTCAACACCACTGCAGCACACTAAATTTGTAAAAGTTGGATTTGATCAAAGAAATGGCCCTTAACTGTGTGTGGAGATGATTGTTTTTTTTCCAGATATATTCTCCCGTGAAAATGTAAAAAGAATCAGTAATTTTTTAGCCCCCTTCAACATTTTGTCCCTAAAATGTAAAGCGTGGTTGTTTAAATAAATTATAAAAAGTTGTAAATGTTGGTGTGATTCTTTTTCATTTCATTGTTTATGCTCAGGCCTCGAAACTGTACACAGATTCTATATGTACAGAACAAATAAAAAAACATTTTAAGAGAAAACAAGAACTTTTTCTGTTTATTTATGTTGAGCAAAATCCTAACTGACACTGAGACACTCAGCGTTTAAGCAGGTTTAGCTTAATGAAAGACAACACATACAGTAAGTTAAAAGCATCTGTAAAGCACAGTGGGGGAAGTATGATGGTTAGGTATTACCGTACAGTCCCCATTACTAGGGTAAAAACTAAAAATGATCATCACTGACCAAAAATGAACTTTGTGAGTCGCCCTTTCTCTGCAGTCACACACATAAACACACACACACACTTCAAACTGTTCATTCTTTGCAGCTTTGCTAGTTTTTGCTAATGAAAGAACGGAAGTTCTCCTGAGGTTGTATTTATTCAATTTCGACAGGAAAAGACCAATTTTAAACTTAATCGTGGTGGCTTGTTATCTCATAAATCTGATGTCAGCACTTTCAATGAGGCTAATGTTGGACTTTTATTTTGCTCTTTAAAATGTGTTCTTATGAACAGGTTGATCTGGTTAACCGGAGTGACGGAAAAAGATAAGGTAGGAACAATTCTCACAGGTGGACATCCTCGTTCCTGGTTCTCACCTGCCGTGGTTCACCATTTCCATCCTCCTTCGCATTTCTCCGCCCGCTTCGCCTCAGGTTGTGTTTATGTAATAAGACAATCAGCTGAGATTCACCTCAATACAGGTAGTCAAAGCTCTGAAAGACACACTAAGGTGACTTGTATGAAAGACACCACATTTGGTTTGGTAACAAACCATAAAAGTTCTAAAATTGATTAAATATAGAATCAGAATGTAATTGGAATGTAGCTTTGAAAGTCCAGACGTGACTGACAGTAACCCAGATCTTTCCTCTAAATATTTTAACTTGCTTCCTTAAAGGTCTATTTGAATGGAAATGTTAAATGTTCTATAATTGATTAAAACCAGAATCCTATTGATCATAAATCTTATGCTTTAAGCTATTAGAAACTGTAGTCCAAGTAGTCAGTGTGTTAGTGTAAAGCTGTAAGTTGGAGCAGTAGGGAGGAGCCAGAGTGGTAGGGAATTAATTTGGATTTTTGGCCAAATTTGGAGAAATGAACAATTGCCATTTGTGAGCGGCCGGTTTTTGAATAACATCACGTTTTTCATATATCCCAATAGAGGTGGAGCAAGATTCACCACATTTGCACCAGGCATTTTTCACTCCCACCACCTTACTAATCGTCTCCTTGTCTCTGGCTCGCCTCTATAACTGCTCCTTCACTTTGCTGTGCTCCGGCTCATCTCGCGGCTCCAGCCGTCCCCTGACTCCATCTGGATGAAGCTCATCTGCTGGACTTTAAATGTGTAGTTGTAGAGTTCGGGCGTTGCCTGTCCGTCCTGGGGGTCTGAGGGCAGAGATGCCCAGTTTAGCTTAGTTAGTTCAGTTTAGAATCTTTCTATTGAATTGTGTGTTTATGATTCTTTTGATTTTTATGTGTTACCCTACATTTATCTGCACAAAGCCCATCGAGACGACTGTTGCTGTGATTTTGGGCTATACAAATACAATTGAATTGAATTAAATTAATGACTACGATACACTCCAACACCCGTACATCAGAAGTACCTGAAACTTCCATTATCCTTACGAATACTTCAACGTACACTTACACACAACAATGGTATGTTCCATTTGAATAAATCTCTAAAAGAGGATTCATCTACCCTAAACACAACTAGAGGCAACTGCTCTTCATCAGCGGACGATTTCGGCCTCCCCTCGCTGGGCTTTGGTTGGTCCATCCTTCAACTGCTCTGCTGATGTGAATAGTTTCCTCATGGAAACTGACATATATTATTCCAAATATTTTATATTTTTTATCGTTTAACCCTTGTTCAATTCAATTCAATTCAATTTTATTTGTATAGCCCAAAATCACAACAACAGTCGTCTCAATGGGCTTTGAAGTGAAACATGAACTCAAAAGGATCACGAATACAAAGAGTCAATACGAAGATACTAAAATAAACTAACAAACTGACTAAGCTATACTGGCATCCCTGCCCTTAGACCCCCCTTCGCGGTAAGGAAAAACTCCTAAAAAACCGGATTCCGGAAAAAAATGAAGAAACCTCAGGGGTGCCCACATGAAGGAGGGATCCTCCCCCAGGACGGACAGGCGATTTACCAGAACTCATAGAGAAGAATTAACTTATCTAACTCTACATCTACATATTTAAAGTCCAGCAGACGAGCTTCATCCAGCCGGGGTTGGGGACAGTCAAAGGCGCGAGTCGAGCCGGAGACAGGAACCACAGCCAGGTTTAGGAGCAGGAGCAGAGACGAGGTACACAGTCAGGAACAGGAGCACGGATGGGCCAACTGGAATCTGGAAGCACTCCCACTCCCCAGGAGGGGAGAGGGATAGAGGGACAATACATGAATCGTACTGCACCAAACAGAGACATGGAGAACTAAATGATAAATGATGATCACATATAGAGAAGAGAGGAGAGGAAGTGTAGAGGTGCTATCCTATGACCCCACCCTTACATTGACATGTTCTTCCTACCATGACAAAGGTGGATAAAGGTGGAGAGGATTTCATGTAATCCATGGACACCAGTGAAGATCACAAATCACAGAAGAAAAAAGGTTCAGCGCACTGTCTAGTGGGTCTAGATGACCCAACTCCCAATGTTAAAGTGCCTAGGATAGCACAAGAGTTAAATAAAGCTGAATAAATCCGTTTTACAATTATCTCAGGACTATGTATAATGTCAACACCTTTATGCATTCTCACATTCAAAAAATTAGAAATGAAACTTAGAAAAAACTTAAATAATAAATAAAAACAGGAATGCTGCTGAAGAGGCCGGTTATTCAGGAAGCTCTTAAAAAAAACAAAGAGGCTCTATTCAAACAAAATAAACTAAAGCTAAATCTTTTTTTATCTTTTTCCAGAGGATTAGTTCTGTGGAAACTTTTTTAGAAAGACAGCCAGCTTATAATTTACTGATTTTGTTATTAAAAGAGAAAATTCTATCACTAAATCAAAGAAAGTTTACCTGAATAACCTTCCTCGATCTGAAAACATTCCTGTTTTTCTAAAGTGTAATTTAATATCCTTGTTTCAAGTTTCATTTTTAATTGTTATTGCATATATATGTGTAAAAAAAGAAATGGAAAAAACTTCTCAAACAAAAACAAACTAATTCTATTTTCTGTCACTCTCATTTGTATTTATATATTTTAGGAAATTTGTCATTCTATTGATCAATTTTTCAGAAACATTCCTTAAATATTTGATATATTTCATAAAAGTTTATGGGAAAAAGAGGATTGAAGATCCAACAAACAGATAAGTAAATAATATGTAATTTCAAATAATTAGAAACACGAAAAGCTTCCTTAAATTAATTAAAATCATTTGGGATTGCACTTTGACTTTATTTTAACATTTAAAACCACAATAATTGAATGCTGGCTTAAGTCTTTAGCTAGTATCTGACTCCTGTTCATGATGATCAGGACAAATCTTTCACCATCAGCAGAACATGGGGGAAGTCTGATCATGATCAGTGAAGAAATTGTTGTAAGACTTCCTTGTAGAAAACTGGAATGTAGCTTTAAAAGTCCAGACGTAACTGACAGTAACTTCCCAGATCTTTCTTCTAAATATTTTAACTTGCTTCCTTAAAGGTCTATTTCAATGGAAAGTTTTATTTTTAGCACTGCTAAAGACAAACAAGTGGAAATTCCTGCCTCCTTTTGCACAACACTTACATCTAAAGTCATCCTTTATTCAGAATGATTTGTTTTATACGGAGCCCGTGTCCTGACATAGAAAAAATAAAATCTATCTCGTTCCCACAAATTAATATCCCGTTCCCATGAAATACTATTTCGTTCCCTTGAAATAATAATTTGTGCAAACAAAATAATTATTCACGTCATAAGTCATTCATAAACACGGATTTGATCTCCGTCCAGCCGCAAAAGCCGCTTTCAGCACTAACTTCCATGTCTCTGTGACCCACATTTGTTCATGAAAGGAAAAAGAAAACAAGAATGATCAATTTATTATTGCCTCCATGAATATAAGAAAAATATCATAAGATTTAGGATGCCCAAGCTCTGTGCTTTGTCATACCGCAGCTATTCACCGGACATAGCTCCTAGCTCCGCCGCAGAGCTCTTTTGCTTTTCATGCCGGCATTCAGGCAGCTAGCTGCGGTATGGGATATTGTAGTTTAGGGTCAAATAGGAATAATAATATTCAGGACTTGTCTTTTATCAACACACTCATTAGCAGTCGCTTAACATCTGAAAGCTAGTGGACTAAGTGCTACGTGGCCAATCGTTTGCCCTGTTGTTCCACTACAGTTAGAGGGACATGGTGATTGGTCGAGATGCATTATGAGGTATGTGTGATGCATGATGGGATACGTAGCATGTAGCCTACTAAACTTTGGATGTAAAGTGACTGCTAACAAGTATGATGCTTTTGTAGAGCTTTTTAAAATAAATACATCTGATCTCTAAACATCATCCGTGTCTTAAATGTAATGTAATTATTGCTCACATCCGAAGCTAGGAGCTATGTCCGGTAGGCAAAGCAGCAATCCGTGTTTATGAATGACGTAGATAATTAATTCGTCCGCACAAATTAATTAATTCGTGAGAACGGAATATTATTTTGTGGGAACAAGATATATTTTATTTTTTTCCATGTCAGGACACGGGCTCCGTAGTTTTACCATAATGGAGAAACAAAATAAATCAAAAACTAAACTCCACAAAGATTGTATAAAGTAAAGATGCTTCACTCTCTCCAAAATGATGACGTCCCTGGTTTACTGGAGGATTACTTTTGTTTTTATAGGACTTAATCCTCTTCTTTTTTTGAATCAACCCCTTTTCTTCCAGGCAGGGAGGCCGTTGCTGCTTTTCCTGAGGAGCACAGACTTTTGGTTGTCTTTGGTGATTCTTCTGGCTTGTTAAAAGCAGCACTTTTCACTATGCAGCTGCTTTGAACAGGACTGAATCTGTCTGTTTCTGTTTGCATGAGGTTTGTTTCACGAGGTCCTGAAAAAGATGAGTTGAGAAAACAAAGAGCTGCAGTCCAAAAACTTTTATTTTTAGACTTTATTTTTTATTTGTTGATAATTTGGCGCAAATCGCAGCGTCTGGTGTAACATTTTCAGGAACTCTTCTCATTGCATAATTAAAAATCCGTCTTTTACGTCAGCATGACAATGATGACGCATGTTATAACAATTTTTCATTGAAAGCTCTTCCTCTTTCATCTCAGTACTTCCTGTTGATACTTTCTTTTCTTTTAAAGCTTTCTTAAAGTTTTTGGAGTTTGTACAACAAATGTTCAAAGTACTAAATATAAAACTAATCCATTAAAAAAACATTCCAGGGGAACAATGGAAGCATGTTTTTGGTTAGCAGGCATGAGGTACATTTTCCAGACAAAAAACATATCTTTTAAATATTCCAAAAACTACCATTCTTAATTATAACTACCCCTTTAGATTTGGTGTCACTGAAAAGCCCCAAATGTCCAAATGCATTCAGTGTTCGGTTGGGAGAAATTTAGATTTAAAATTAGGTTTAGACATTTGGATTGCTGGTGGTCAGGAGGATTTGGCTTTTTTGTCAAATGCTAACAGAGGGCATGGTTTACTCTAGTAACAGAAGTTTGATAGAAATTGTGATTCTAAAGATGATGGTAGTTTTCTTTGTGATGCTGAAAAACTCATCCATGCATTTGTCACGTCTAGACTGGATTCCTCTAACTCTTTGTTAGCAGCGTGTCCTAAGAATTCCTTAAGAATTCTCCAGCTTGTTCAGAATGCAGCAGCTAGATTATTAGCAACTAACAGAAGAGATCACATTACTCCCGTTTTGGTTTCGCTTCACTGGCTCCTGGTTGATTCTAGAATCAAGTTCAAGATCCTCCTGTTAACCTATAAGGCCTTACATGGCATGGCCCCGTCCTACATTAAGGACCTCATAGTCCCTTACCACCCAAATCAAAGCCCATCGGGACGACTGTTGTTGTGAATTTTGGGCTATACAAATTAAATTGAATTAAATTGAATTGAATTTGTTGGATAGGATCAGGAGGAACAGATTCATGGAGATAAATTCAGGGAAGCAGATGGAGATAGTTTGGACTTGTTGGGAGGAAGAATTGTGATGATATTGGTGAAAGGATCATGAGGTTGAAGCTACCAGGAGGTTCATGGATGTAGAGAAGGAGGATATGAGGATGGTTGGTGTGAGGACGCAAAGGAAGAGGGTTAGACAGAGGCAGATGATTTAGTCTACCGTGACTCCAAAACGCAGATGCCGACAGGAAGACACAGGGATTTTTTAGGTCTTTAACAAATTTGTAATTTCACAGAGAAATGAAGTCAATAAATATGTCAACAAAATGTCCAATGTTTGTCCAAGAGACTGAAGATTAGAATGAAATGTTGCCACACAGATTTTACTGACAGTTCCATTATTTAATCAATACTTTTACTCAAAACTAAGTTTTTATTTGAAAACAAAACAGTACTTTTACTTTGGAAAACATGTTTGTAGTCTTTTCATCACTGTCAGTAGATTTTGTTGGTAAACTGACAAACACAAAACAACGCTGTCAGAAAACTTAGATAAAGGCGACATTTTTTCATCGAATTAAATTAAATTAAATTAAATTAAAATTGAAGAATTCAATTTAGATCAGATCAGGCTAGACTAGCTCAAATGAAATGAAATGAAATGAAATGAAATGAAATGAAATGAAATGAAATGAAATCAAATGAAATCAAATCAAATCAAATCAAATCAAATCAAATCAAATCAAATCCTTATTGGTTACTTTGGAATGCATGTTTATAGTCTTTCTTTCTTTTCTTTCTTTTATAGTCTTGTTTAAAGTTTATAGTCTTTCCAGTAGTTTTTGTTGGCAAACTGACAGACACAAAACAGGTGACGTTTTGTCATAGAATCAAATCAAATTGAATCAAATCAATCTCTATTTAGATAGCACTTTTAATGCAAAGTAACAAAAATTTACTAGTAGGTTTACATAGGGTTGGGGTTAAACCTATGGTCAGTTTGGTTCTTTTTACTTTGGTTTAAGTAGCACTCCAATTGATCATTAATGAAAAGAAAGTTGTATTTATTGTTTAGATGTGCTATTCTAGCCCCATTTGTAAGTAAGCAATCACACACAAGTCATTTATTGTTGACGGTGTTGTGTTTTAATCAGGTTTGAGATGATTTTTTGGGGAAAAAATTAATGTATAAAATACATTTACTTGACAGTAATCATAGGGCAAAACGATTAAGCATAAGCTAACAAACAATCAGGCAAGAGAAATGTACAAAATCTGAGATATTTTACATGATTTCTTTAGCTGTAAATCCTAGTCTAAGGTACAAATGATCTGCGATTTAAAAGTCATCAAATGTCTTTTTCAGGCAGATCTTCAATCTGCGTTTGGATCAACCACGGCCCAGTGAGCTCCCAGGGAGGTGATGGGTCCAGCGTGCCGCCCGCTGATGAAGACCAGCTCTGCTCTGCTGTGTTGGGGGTACATGTTGAAGGAGTTTCCTCCAGGCTGGCCCGCGTGCACGAAGCGGCCGCGGTTTGTGGTGAAAACCACGTACTGCAGGTAGCTAGAATACTTCCCAGAAATCTGGACGATGGCTTCACCTTCATCCAGCTGTATTTCCATGGGGGTGCCAGACAAGTACCCAGCGACGTCTGACCAGACGTACCCGTATCGGAACTGGATGCTGATGAAGATGAGGACAAGCGTGATCATGAGGATGAAGGAACAGTTGGAGGATGCTTTAAAAGTGCTTTTTCGGTATGTTCTGGACTGAAAGGTACGTACCCCGTCACATAGTTGTTATAGGCCTCCCAGATCCTGATGGCTGTGATTCTTCCCATCCCAGTGAGGGTGTATGAGGAGCCACTTCCTGATCCCACAGCGGGGGAGTACGAGTACATGGGCCCTTCTGTGGGGGAGTCGGGGGGTTAACATGCAGGTATCATTGAACCAATAGAAGCAGCAAAGATCTGTATGATCCCAGAATCCAAGCTCCAGAAAATCTATCCGGTCACTTTATAAGACAGAACTACCTTAAATCATACTTTCTTAAGCCTTTCAGAGTAAACTACATATATATGTTAATATATTACCTTTAGTACACTGAAGAATGAATTCTTTTTTAAATATGAGTTATTTTTGCAGCTCATTTTCCGTAGTTTTACAACTCGATCTCTGAGGCTCCGCCTTTCGCTCCTTGAGGGTACCGCCCATTTCATGAGCAGCGTGTCCCGCTCATTTTTGTGGATTCAGGAATTGCATGAACGGAGCAAAAATACCGCTTTTTGGTTGTTTTTAGCGAGGAATTAACATCATAATACCCTAAAAGCTCTAAAAAGTTGATTTTGGTCCTTTAATAGTTCCTTTCATTAAGATCTAAAGACTTATTTCAAGACAATAAATCTTGTGAAGTAATTTAATCTTAAAAACATTCTATTCCTAGAAAATATTGAAAGTTTCTTACTTTACACAATATTTTTAAGTAGATGTTTTATTTGTAAACGGTTTCAAGAAACTATAGTTTGTATGATTTTGGGAAATTGGAAGCATTTTTTTGACTCTTAACACAAAACAAATGCATTTAACGACAGCAGGACAAGCGTTTAACAGCAAACACACATGCACAAATCATTTATGAAGAAAAATTGTATTTAAAGGTGTGATTCTAGTTTTACTATAAGATGATTATGGTCTATAAAATAGCTGGACTGTTGTAGCGCTTAAAATAAGATGTATTCAGGGGTAAAATGACTACTTTAAAGACATGAACTATTTTTGAGCAAAGTACGCTTTATTTAAGACCAATTAGCTACCTAAATATGAGTGTTTATAGCTAATTTCTAACTTTGTCTTTAAAGGGCGGAACATCACTAAATATATTAGGAACTCTTTTGAAGAGTACTTGTTGTACGTGCAGATTATTTTTTACTTATAACAAAGAAAAAACATTGTTTTAGGAAGAACATCTTCAAGTCCTTACCACTGGCTGCAGCAGAAACTGCGAGAAGAGCGAGGAGCACGGCCGACAGCATCCTGGAACAGACAGATGTTATTTTTTTCACTCTGCCCATCAACAGTAAAGACAGAAAAGGGATTTTTTTTTCCTTACTTCTCCAAACAGATGGTTGTCTCTGCAGTCGAACGCGTCAGCCTGTGTCAGCTCAGTCCTTCAGAGTGACTGGCAGGACATGGTTACCTACCTTGTTCACCTGTGCTGCTGCCTTCTCATTGGTTGATGTGTTGAAACCATTGACAGAAGTGTTACCAAGAAAAGTGGGAGGAGCTTACTATCCAGCTGGTTATCCAGCAACATTCCAGAGATGTTTTCAACCAGGAAGGAGAAGTTTATTTGTGTTTACAGTACATTACCGTCATGTCAGTTGACGAAGCCTGACAGGTGTTACTAGATAGAAAAACGTCTTTCTTCAGGTTTGACTTGTTTTTTATTTACAAATTCAACCTGTAAATAGTTTAAAACTAAAACTGTCTGTGACCTTGGTTAATGATGTGAATGCATACATTTCTCATGGAAAACCAGTTTTTCAGAAAAACATGGTCTACATCTCATCGGTTTTGTTTTTGTGATGTATCTCCAACAGTTTCTCAGGGATGGACATTGTTGTTAAGTAGCTTCAACTTTTGCTCTTTTCAGAGGAGCTTCAACACTCAGAACAAAGTACATGGAAACAAATAGAAATACTTTGCTTTTTTAGGGGCCAGATTGGACTCAAACGAAGAAAACAAATGAACACAGTCTCCTGTTGATGTTTGCATATTTCTATGTCACCTGCTGGTTACTTGTTGTTCGCCTTTCAGCCACAGATTTCACTGATTCACACAGTTTGGCAGAGAATTTGGCAGACACCCTGTATTTTGTCCAGGCTGGGGACCGGCACAGGGGGACTCAGACTGGAACCCCCTTGTCGCTACACAGGTAAACTACAACACAAAGGGTCTTGGTTAAGGACCTACACTAGACGAAGCTCATCGCGCCCCGTGGGAAACATTGATTTCCCATGGGCCAGTTCTACAAGCAGCCAACTGAGCCATCTCCATCTGCTGGTTACTTGTATCAACCAATATTAAAAATACGATTGTGAATTTTTCCATCTCAAATGATTGGATACTTATCTCCATTCATGGTCTACGAATGGATACATCAAAGATTTATAAGTTTGTGGCGAGACAGTCCAATTATTTTACCCAATTGGACACAATCTAGAGACGCCTATATGGAACTCAAAACTACAAAGGAAAATGCCTTTTAACAAAGAAACATTTTTTTTTATTTTAGGCAACAAAAACAAGTGAACAGCTCCAAACGTAAAAACCTACCATTTCAGGTTTTTAGGACTGGTTCTTTGTGGTTAAAGTGTGTCATAAATAATTTCTTAGAGTATTGTTTGTGAAAATAAAAATAAAAATGTTATTATATGTTTAGTGCGCACAACACTTGTCCCTCATTGTCTTTCTCCTTCACAAAAGGATTATTTTGATACAGAGACACCAATAAAAGGCTTTGGAAAAAGGGTTAAAAATATCAATTAAATACAAAAAATGCATGAATTATCTGCCACACATGATCAAACTCTTACAGACTGATTGATTTTATGCTGACTAGTTTATTCTACAGCAGTTTTAATTAGTTAAACAGTTTTTCTGAAAACAAGGTTTAAAGTTTTTGTTTTTTTTACGTAATCTTCTGTTCTGATTCAAAGACACAGAAAAAAACAAGAAACTCTTGAGAAATGTACAGATTTGTGTCTTTTTATTTTTTGAAGGTTTAGAAAAAAACAAACACATATTGTAATAATTTTATAATCTGTTTTTATAACAGCAGATGAAAACAGTACAAAGATCAACATCAAAAAAACAATGAAGGGAGTTTCCAACAACAAAACAAAAAGCTGTAATTAGTCAAAACCTTGTTTTTTGGCTTAAACAGATTTTTTATTACATCAAATATTTGGTGTTGAACCTGGAGTTTATCATAGTACAACAGGCGCTGGATTTTACCCACAATCCACTTGGTGTTCTTCTATTTTGTTATGAGAGTCTAACATCCACAAGTCAGACACATTGAAGCTGCATGTTGTATTCTTTATTATTGAAGAGGGTAAAATGAATCATTCCTCAGAGAGGAATTTACCACATATTTCACCCTTTCAAGCCCTTAAGGCTGTGTGTTTAGGGCTGGACCACGGCCCAGTGAGCTCCCAGCGAGGTGATGGCTCCGTTCTGCCGTCCGCTGATGAAGACTAGCTCCGCCCCCTCAAAACTGGGGTACATGTTGAAGGAGGAGCCTGAAGGCTGGCCAGCCTGTAGGAAGCGACCCCGGTTTGTGGTGAAAATCACATACTCCAGATAGTAAGCGTACTTCCCGGAAATCTCCACGATGGCTTCCCCATCATACAGCTCCATCTCCAGGGGCGTTCCGTACAGGGACCCGACGACGTTCGACCAAACATTGCCATATCTGAACTGAATGCTGTTGAATAAAGGAACAAAAATAGTGTAAATGCCCCAGAAAGAGGGTCTAGTGTTGCCTTAAAGTCCTACTCTGATCGTCTTGTCATCTATTTTCAAAGCATTCACAGTGATCTTGTAACGATGATTGTACTGTTTTTAGCCAAAAATATTCATCTGTTATTTTCTAGGACATAGATTGTTGCAGAGCAGCTGCACTTCATTAGAAATTTGCCACTGAATTGTGGGCGTTTCCACAGCCATGGAGTAAGCCCACCCCTACTCTCCATCATCCGTTTGATTACAATCTCTCCTGCAACAAAAACGGTGAGCAATATCAGAGCGATCCAGCAGTACAGTTCTGAGCTCAGACGAGGAATCTCGTCTTCTGCAAGAGGACGCGTCAGAATGCATCAGAGTTTGTGGCCCGCCCAAGATACTTCTACGTCACAAGTACGATCTTTTTCCAGCTGCATTTTTTTGTCTGCTCCTGATTCACAATTTGAATCAAGAAATACTGTATTTTTCTGACATTAAGTCCCTCCGGGGTATAAGTCAAAGAAGCCAGAAAATGCATAAATAAGTAGAAAAAAAACATACATTTTAAGAGAAAAGCGTGACGCTTCTGAACTGCTCCACTGCACTAACGTCAACACTATTCATGCATCAAATTCGCTTCCGCTGCCTCTCTTTCGATGCCCGTTAAATTTACTACTTAACACTTGTCCTAAAATGAGAAAAATAAACTTCCTGGTTGAATGAACGTCAAAATGAAAAAACAAAAAACAAAAAAAACAGCTGCTACCCTGTTTTTTTGTGATCTGAAATGTGATCAGAAAATAGATGCTCTTGCGGCTTGTGGGAGAAGCTACCATCAAACGTTTTCAGCCTCATCACTGCATGGATCCAGTCTACAAGTGGATGTATAGGAATGGAGCGGGCGTGACAATTTGAATAAAGACACAGAAAAGCAATATTAAGCTTAATTTTCTGAATTTTTCTACCTCCACCATAAAAAAAGACCACAAGAATGTGTCAAAAACATCAAAAGCAGGATTTCCATTGCAGTTGATGTTTAACCTCTTAAGACCTTCGGTCATATTTTGGGTTATATTATCCCAGTGGTTAATTCTGCCTAACCGGGGCGCCATGAGGTTTTAGCTCAAATATTAGCTCAGGTCTTAAGAGGTTTAACAGAAGCATCAGGTGGTGCTTCAGTTTGAATTCACCCTCTAATGCTGCCGCTGTAGTTTTCCCAGACTCTCACAGCAGTGATCCTTTGTTTTCCAGTCAGTGTGTATTCAGAGCCGCTAGCCGAGCCCACGGATGGTGAGTACGAGTAATGTTGAGGCCGAACTGCAACACAAAAAACACACAGAATGAAGCAACACCAGCAACTGTTTCCTCTGTCGTTGAAGGATTTTTATACAAACGTACCTTCTGCTGCAGCAAAAGCAGCAAACAGAGCAAAAACCATAAAAAAGATCATCCTGCTGAGAGAAAATGCCATTAAACTCTGCACCAGTCCTGTTCATCTTTGCAGAGAAATTCATTTTCATTTTTTTACTCACCTCAGACTGGTTCTGTTGACAAAACCTTTTATTTTGACACTGCATTCAAGGATCTCCGTGATCTTTAGATGAGCGTTATGCTACTGCCTGGTTTTTATACTACTAACAAGAAGCATCTTTTCATTGGTCACTTCCCTCATGCTGGTGCCAATAAGATGCTAAACAGGAATAATGGGAGTCATTTTCTACGAATTCACCTCTAAAGCTTTTCTTAGAAATATGTCAAAAATGTAAACGAGGAAGAACAATAAACTGTCAATCAGGTTCGTGTTGCAGCATTTCAGACTGTTGAAGTGACTGTAAATCCCCATTAATGAACAAATGAACCACAGAAACTCATGAAAACCAACAAGTTCATCAAATTCAACATCAAGCTGCTATTGACTCATCACCTGTATACACTGAATGTCTTATTTTTGTTTAGTCCTTGCTGTGTTTCTTTTTGTACTGCTGTTTCACTTTGGGTGTTTATTTATTGGGTATTTATTTGGTGAATCTTGATTCTTTTTAAGGTTTTAAATAATAAGGGTGGTTGTCAATACTCCAAACACAATGTTGTTGTCTTAATGACAATGACAAATAAAATTAATCTTGAATATTAAATCTTAAATATGTGGGATTATCCATCGTTTTACTGTAAGGAACATTAGGGCTTTCACAGATTAATCTGCTGTGGTAAATACAGTAACCTACTTTTATTTTGGAAATCAATGTATTTTATATGATTCTGCAGCATTTTCATAGAAATGATTTTAATCAAAAATGATAAGATTCGCATTACTTATTCTTAGTATAAAAACAAGGCAGAGGCACATCAGCATCAAGCCTGGTTTTAACATTGGTTTCTATTTTTATTTACACATAGAGTTTAGTTTTATTCATGTGTCATTTGTCTTATTTTCTTGGGTGGAAAGAGTCAGAGAGTTGAGGGCACTCTGTGAATTTGTGTTTCAATATAGATTTGAATTTGATGTGGAATTTGAATTTAAGTTTGAATTTAAATCTGAGGTTGAATTTGAATTTAAATTTAGGTTGGAGTTTGAGTTTAAATTTAGGTTTGAATTTTAGTTTGAATTTGATTTTAAATTTGAGGTTGAATTAGAACTTAAGTTTGAATTTGAGTTTGAATTTAGGTTTAAATTTTAGTTTGAGCTGAATTTGAATTTAAGTTGGATTAGAATTTCTGTCTTAATTTGAATTGGATTTTGATTTAAGTTTAAAACTGAATTTAAGTTTGAATTTAAGTTTGACACTGAACGTAAGTTTGAATTCAAGTTTAAATTCGCGTTTGAATTTGAATTTAAGTTTAAATTTAAATTTGATTTTAAATTTGAAATTGAATTTAAGTTTGAAACTGAATTTCAGTTTGAATTTATGTTTAAGCTTGAATTTGAGTTTAAATTTAAGGTTGAATTAAAATTAAGTTTGAATTTGAGTTTGAATTTAGGTTTGAATTTTAGTTTGAGCTGAATTTGAATTTGAAGTTAAATTAGAATTTCTGTTTTAATTTGAATTGGATTTTGAATTTAAGTTTAAAACTGAATTTAAGTTTGAATTTAAGTTTCAATTCAAGTTTAAATTCGAATTTGAATTTGAATTTAAGTTAGAATTTAAATTTTATTGTGAATTTGAAATTGAATTTAAGTTTAAAACAGAATTTCAGTTTGAATTTCTGTTTAAGTTTGAATTTGAGTTTAAGTTTTATTTGAATATGAAGTTAAAGTTGAATTTGAATTTAGATTGTGTGTCCTGTTTAAAGATTTTTTCTGCAAACTGGCAGTCTGTGAAAAAAATGCATACAAATGTTTTTTCCAAATAAAACAAAGCAGAAAAAGGCAAAAGACCATCAGCAGAGGAAAATTATTTCTTTTAAAAGCATGTTTAGAATTTACCAATATAACTGGGTCTTTGCATGTTAAAAAAAGCTTTTTGTCTGCGATTTAGGACATTTTCCTGTTCAGGTGACATGGTTTTTGTCTTTTGCATGTTTTAGAATTAAACAGCTGTGAAAAGGACCTTGTCAGGAATCAGACAAATCAAGTAAAATTACATCTCTAACACAAGTGGAATCTTTGTTAAAATATTAAAAGAAACAATGAAAAGTAAAAGGAAGTTTCAATTGGATTTTATTTTGGTTTACTTATTACTTTATGTTCTGGAGCTGCTCAGAGGACTTTCATCAGTGGGTTTTAGGTGCCAAAACTTTTCCTGAACCTTTTCTTCCCCAAAGTTTCCTAGAAGTGAGCATCTCAATGTTTCATATGTCAGATTTCCAAGAACTGGTTCTGCCAGTCGTGTGTCGCATTCACAGTCAGTAAGTCAAGTGAATCCTTTCCAGCGGGAGCCTCATTCTTTTTTTATTTAATTGTTTAAAGACATTCGAAACTTGTCAGGATTTGACAAGGATTTCTGCATGGAATGATCTCTCTGCAAAAAGCAAATGTACATTCGACAAAAAAGACCTTTATTCCCTAAAAAGAATTCTTATTTTCTGGAAAAATAGGCAAAATAACTTTAGTTTAAGAAAACAAATCTTGGTAACTATTTTTTTTTCTTTCGTGGTACGAACATTTTTTTTCCTTTATGGCAATTTAGTTTTACTAATTTAAAGAAAATGTTTGAATTATAAGAATTGTTGACTTATTTCTACGGGTCTGTTTTTGCAGTGAATCCATGTCTACAAAGAATGAGGAGAGTGACAAATTTCTGGACTAAAATATCATGAAAATTCAAATCTGGATGATGATTAAACCTGTAGGTTTAAAATAGCAGAAGACTTTAGAATGAAATAACGCTGCAGTTCCTCTGAGAACAGAATCTTATCATTGCTCTGCATTTTTTCAGGTTGCCATAAATAAAACAACGTTGTTATTTTTTTTAAATCTCCTTTCTGCATTCCAAAAGTTTAGCTTAAACTTTAGCAGGACGACCAAGTTCAGACCTTTTTAGACGTTTTTTGAAGTCTTGTTTTTTCTACTGATAGATCCATAAGTGGAAAATAAAAAAAAAACTATTTAAATGAATTATTATGTATTACCTACAAATAACTAATAATGGCTTTCTGATCCCTGAAAAGACAACATCTGTACAACATTTCCTGACATCTATTGGCATCCAGGAAAGAAGTCTGTTACTGTAGATGAACAGGTTATTGCAGGAAGAGGACAAAAGTCGTCTCTGCTGCTCAGGTACGAGGAAAAGTTAAAAACAGCTTTACATAACTGCTGAAGCTTCAGAAAACGTCACACGCCCTGCAACTACAAGCTCTTTAATCTCTTAATAAATGAATTATTATCTAACTAAAAACAGTTGATGAACAAAAAAAATGGTGGTAGTACTTAAAATAAATCAAACGCAAATGTTCAGGGGAAAAAACATTTTGTGGTTGCAAAAATATTTTTGGATACTATTTTATCTATTCATTTGTGTTTTGTCTAAACAAATACATAATGGGAGGCTCATTACCCAGAATGCCGTGCAGGGGATCCCACAAGAGCAATTAAAATGTCTTTGCAGATGATCCTGTCATTTATTTTATCGCTCTAGAAAATAATCCAAAGAGTTATAATCAAAAGAAATCATGCCAGATATAATAATTATTTAAAGATAAGACAAATATCAAAGCAAATCAGTGTTAAAAAAAATCAGCACAAAAAAAGAAACTTTTAATAAAAATGTTACCTTTCAAGAATAGATGTTTGAAGGACAGTATTATTTTATTTTAGCTGACACTTTCCAGACACATTTAAACAGAGAATGAAAGACCTTTTTGTTACCACAGCATCACCTAGAGGACACTTTGAGATTCCACACAATTTAAAAAAAGCACTAAAACATGCTGCCATTCAGAAGCAAGCCAGTTTTGTAAAGTAAATCTTAAACACATCAAAATATTTCCAAACTTTGCCTACAAACACCCTAAAGAACGATCTCAAGACAAACTAGACTCAAGAGGATTTTCTCTTTTGTTGAATTTTTTTAACTAAATAAATTTTTACATTTTATTCTGACCTGATAAACTTTCAGAAAATGCTATTTTATTCATATTTAAGTGAGAAATATTGTCATATAAACCTATTTCTGTATTTATTTCAATCTGATGAAATAAAACAACATATTAAACAGAATTATAATAATAAATAGCAATAAGCAAAGTTCTCTTTAGTTAAAAGTGGATTTTTTTTATTGCATCTCAATTATTTTTTTAAACTTTTGATTTACAAATGAAAATTGTTAATACAATCTCAAAGCCAAAGGTCTTAAAAGATCTTTCAGTTTGCAGAAATCACAGATTTCATTTAGAGAAGATGAGAAGAATAGCTCATCTGTGAAGCCTGGATTTGTTTTCCTGAGGGTCACGTGCCAAACCTGTACTGTCTCTTTGGACGGGGCCCTTCCCTCCCCCCGAACAAACTTTGCACCCGGACAGAGACGGATTCTTAATTATTGTTATTAGTGAGCATTTTTAGTTGCTTAATTCCAGCATTTTATATAAGAACACAAAAATAAGACAAATACTTTGTGTTTGACCAATTCTCAAGAGGTCATGTTAAAAAAAGTGTAAAAATATGAAACTTCCTGGAAACATGATCAACCTTTAGACCTTTTTGTTCCATTCCATGAATGTAAAGTTGAAACTGTGCTTTTATAGACACAAACTCAAATAAAAAAAACAGGTTTGACATTTAGAAGTGTTTACATTACACCCAAAAACAGAAAGAGCGACTATAAGCCGTAAATATGATAGCTATGTTGCACTTAGGAGCCTAAAAGGAAGTAGAAAAATAAAAGAATTGGAAGTTTAGCTGCTTTTTGTCGCCCTCTAGCGGTTAGCCATAGATTGCATCATTCACCTTCAAGTCCACAGCCTGGTTACAGTTAAAAAAAAAAAAACTCCTGAAGGTTTATATGAATAACGAAAATTCCGAGCTGCAATTGATAGCTACATTTAAAAAAAAAAAAAACTTTTATGCAAAAATATATATATTTTCGGTTCCTTTTGGTGTTTGCTTTGGAAAGCTGAACATTTATTTTAGTCTAAGTTCTTTAAAAAGAGAAAAACTCTTATTTTTTAAACATTTGACAGTTTTAGGGACATTCATCTCTTTCTTTTATGCCCAAACACTCTGTAAAAGAAGCCCCGGCTGTGCCACTCTGACATATGATTCACTGGAGGAGGTGTTGGAATTTTATCGTCATATTCAACTCCTGGAACATTTTTCAGCCTCACCCAACCTTCATCCAGGATGTTTATTTCCTGCTCCTCTTCTCTCATTACTCTTCAGACGTTAGTGAACTCAGGTGGATTTTCCTCTTCTGGTGCTTTTTTCTTTGTTTTTTTTTTTGTTTTTTTACCCAAATGTAGCTTGTGGTAAAGGTGAATTGCTAATCCTCTGGCCTCCCTGATTGTTTTTAAAAGAAGTCAAACATTTTTAGAGAAGAAAGAATCTAATTTTCGCTTTCACACTAGAGGTTCCATTTGGAAATAAGCATTACTGGTTTTACTTTCAGGTTTAAAAGTTTTCTCTTAACCAAACTCTGACTTGAACTTCTTCTGAACTTTCTTCCCAACCTGTTTTTCAAGAACAGCTTGACTGATGGTGGGAACTAATGGGGCAAATCTGACCCCGGGTGAAGAGAATAGATGGTTGGAAACGTGTGCATGAAGGTGTTTTCATGCTGCATGATCTGGAGCATATTTTATGAGTTTATTACGTTTTTTTTAACGCCAAATTAACAGAGAAAAATCTGTTTTTATAAGGAAAAAACAGGAATTCACATGTGTTACGGAGGTGGATGTTGAATAGTTAAAAAAAACTTTTTTTTTTTACATAAAGGAAGTGTTCTATAGTTGATGCAGTGGAGCGGCTTTTAACAAAAAGGAAATTCAAAGTACACGGAGAATAAATACTATGAAGCACCAGGAAAAATATGATTAATTTAAAAAAAGCAAGTCATTAATGGGAAAAAAACCCAATGTTTTTCTCATTTTTAAGCTTTCAAATCTGTATTTAAATTGTTTGGAGTTTATTTTAAATCACGTATTGATATTTTTATAAAATATCAACTGACAATATTTTTATTAACACACTGCAGAGCCGCAGGGAAGGATGAAGAGTAAATGACTCATCCCTCCATTGTTGGAGCTCTTGAGCTGAAAGTATTTGAAGGGTGCAGTCCATGACAGCTGTACCGTTAGCAGCGAATCCTCACAATTTTGCATTTTAGAATAATGAAAGTCAACTTTGAGCTATCTGGACATTTCCATTTACTTTCAGATAGTGTGTCTTCAAGAACTTATTGTTTATTTTTATTTGTTTTTAGGTTAAATGTTGCCCCTAATTGATAAATACGGCTGAAATAAAAGGATGAAAGCCTACATTTATGTAAAAAAACAAGTTGTTTTTATTCAATTTATTTGCAGGTTATTTTGGTTTCAGCTCCATCCCACAAGTTTAGACGATTAGTTTTCTTTTTTACTCTAGTTTGATTTTTGTTTGGATGAGTACTTTTACTTTTACTTGAGTAAAGTATTTGCTGATTTTATTCAAGTGCAAAAATTGGCTTTTGGTAAATTTCATGGCAGTTTCTCTGCTGTTGTTTCAATCGCCTACACTTCCCAGAATCCTTTGGGGGGCGTGGTGGCAGCAGCTGTGCGCGCTGGCTGACTCTCCCCCAGCACGGAGGAGCAGGAGCTCACAGACGGAGTTCAGCGTTCCTCCTGCTCGTCGGCAGGTGATGCGCTCGCGCGCGGAGAGACGGGATGGCTGTTGAAGGTAAGGGGGCGCGCGGGGGTCTGTCCGTCTGTCCGCGGGGAGGCATCACTTCGGTTTTTTTTTTTTTTTTTTTGTCTTCATGTTGACAATCTCGCTGTGTGTGCGTGGCTGAACGTGCGGGTCAACAGCTGAGCGTCTGTGTGGGAAGAGCGCGTGATCGTGGAATGAATGGCTCGCGCTGACGGGACGGCTCCGCGCTGTGATGCAACAGAGCGCGAGGCGTGCGCTCATCCTCAGAGCAGACGGCAGCAGGTGGGACACGTGGACTCCCCCCGTGATCCCTGGCTGAACTGCGTGGGAAAACAGTGGGGCGGCATGATCGGCCGGTCTCCACACCTGATCGGAGGAATCTTATGGATCCAGAACCCGATGAGAGGTGGGCTCCTGCGGGTAGAGGTCTCACTCGGAGGCCTTTTTGCCCCGTGGAGGCAGAACTGGAATGACGCCGCAGCTGTTGACATTCCCACGAGCAGGTTACTCGTCTCTGTCATTGTAGGTCCACCTGGTTGGACTGAATTCTTTGGTGAACAGGTTTTTGTGTGCATTTCCCTGCTGACAGACTGAAGTATTCAGTCAAAGCTTGGACACATTTCCTCTTTCATCATCACCAGCTGCTCTATTTCCAGCTGATAACCAGCTGTTCTTCACTTGTTTCACCACAAATGAACAAAGGCAGGTAGAAGAGATACTATATTTTATTTTTTAAAATGTTACTTATGTTTTTATTATTATTATTATTTTGCTGGAGGTAATTCATCAAATGAAAAACAAAAAAAAGTCAAATGAACTTTAAAAGCCCAGGAAAATAGCTGTTGGATGTTTGTCACTGCAGAACTATCAATTCAGCTTTTTGCTTTTGTTTTTTTTTACTGTTGAATTTGATTCATGATTCGTGATTCATTTGTCAAATTATATCCTAAAGGCAATTTTCTTTCCTTAAAAAACAGTTTTTACACAATTAAACTGGACAAGGGTGAAACTTGAATGTAGAGAATTACGTTTTTACATTCAATAACTTTCAGAAAATCAGGTTTTTGAGACAACTTTTGTTATACATTTGGGCTATAAAGTTGAACTGAATTGTTTTTGTTCGCCTGACAAGTAAAAAAAACTAATGTATTTAAACAGGAAATCAATGTTACTTTCACTAGTAAAGGTCTCTTTAATTTAAATTTCTAACACTTTACTACTACAAAAATTTAGTTTTCATTTTCATTTTTGTAAAAATAAGTATTCACCTTATTTATTATTCAAGCAAAAAACAAACAACAAAAACCCCACACAGAGTAAATACATTTACTAAAATTCATCTTTAAAATAATGAACAAAAGGGGAACTTTCATGAAGGAAATTCAGAATTTTTACATTAAAATACTTTAACATTTATTAGTAAAGATCGACTCAAAATCTTTTTTAATCCACTCCTTCACCCATAGCTTTCCTTTTTTCGCTAAACCATCTATTCAAGTAAACTAAAGAAGCAGAGAATAGAGTAAATAGAGTAACTAGAGGATAAGTTACTTAAGTACTAAAAACTGTAAATGAGTCAAATGGACAATAGTGGAACTTTTATAAAGACAATTTAGAGTTTTAATGTCAAAAACTGACCCAAAAAATCTGTTTCTTTTTGCCTCACAAGTAACAACAATACTGAAGTACTTAATTAAAAAACATTGCTTTTACTGTTTTTCAATTTGATTATCTCTTTTAACCAGTTGCTATTCCAGTTAAACCAGCCTTCCTTGTTTTGTAAAATGAATTACTGAAGGTAAAACAACGCAACTAAAAACAAACTACTGAAGTACCAAAAAACAGTTTTACTGAGTTCAAATTGTAAAATTTATTTCTGATTCTTTATAAATCTCTGGTTTGAGATTATCTCAAAGTACTACAGAAAAAACTTCTGGAAAAACATCACGCCAAGCAAACAAAGAGAAAACAAATGCATCCCCATGTTATAAAGCAATTCCTTACTGATCAAAATCGAATCAGGCAAAGAAAAAGCTGCAATCTATAAGATTCAGGTGCTTCTAAACACTCTTTATTATTTTTATTTTAACTTTTTAAATAAACACTGAACACCTCCCAGGCAGCGAGCAGGAGCCTCCAGATTCATTCTACATTAATTAAAGATGCCGATTCTTTGTTCCAGACTGCCATCCTTCTCTGCAACTCTTTTTTTCAACAGTTGTATGGATTCGGGTCGGTCATTTTTAATGACTTTCTTCTCTCCTCACGGCTGTAAAAGTTGATGGTATGGTTTCCATCATCTTAACGGTGATCCTAATGATCTGGAAGTTGCCCCTCTGTCGCCCCTCACAGGGGGATAAATCAGAGACGCTGGCTAAAAATAGGGCTTTACCCGCCTTGGCCCTCTCAGGGCGGCCTGGCTTGTGTGAATCCTGTTGTGCGGGTGTGTGGTACTGGGGGGGATACAGGAGGAGGGTTTGAGGAAGGTGTAGGGTGGGGGTGTTGTAGAGGATAGCGTAGGATGTGTGTGTGGGGGGGTGGGGGGTGGAGCTGTGGTTGCTTTGTGATCTTTGGGCCCCCCGGGTCACGCGCCGGGGTCTGCTCTGGTCTGTGGTGACGAGGCTCCGGTTGGGTGGTGGGCGGGTCCTGGGTCCTCTGGGTCCTGGCTCCGCCTTTGGCCCGCATCGGCGTCCGATGGCCCCAATGGCTGCCGTCCAGTACGGCTGAGCGTGTCTGCTGTGTGACGCCGGGATTACCCGTGCTCCGCGGTGCCAGAGGGGCCTCGTGGGGGGGGGGTCCTCTGCACCTGGCCGGGTGGGTTCTACAGTCTAGTTCTGTCTAGTTCTAGACTGTAGTGGAGTTCTACTATCAAAGGAAACAACTTTTTCTTACTGGACAGACATCAACGTTTTTGTATTTCACTGAAAAAATTACTTTTCCGCTCGTCCTGAAGGCGGCGGCTCCTGCTGTTAACTTAAAAAAAAATGTGTTTGACAGTTGTATGGAAAGGAGGGTTTATAACCATAGTAGATTTTTGTTTGTTTCGGTACTATTACAAAGTAAATCATTTTAGTAGCAGTAAATGCAGATTAGGGGTGTAACGATGAATCAATTTATCTAACCAGATTGATCCATACGAAGCAAGTTGGTAATGTAATCAAATCGACCTAAACCGGTTATAAAATCATTTCAAAATGAAGTCAATTGATTGAATCTATATTGGAAAATACGGTTTGGATTGAGGTACGGTAGGTTTATTTGATCAGCTCCACATGAAGGTGCAGCAGCAGCCAGTTTGAGGCAAATAACTTTAATTTCTTTGGGCGTCTTTCCCTTTTTTGTAAGTCAGACATGTTTCCTGCAGGAAATATTTTCTCTGAAATATTCCTGAAGTTCAAATGAACTGGACTTTTTAGGTATTTGAAACAGTTGGCAAATAAAAGGTGAAGAGTTTTTATTTCTGGCTTGGAAAGAAAGACGTGCAGTTATATAATTGCATCCCTATGAACATGAAATCCTGAGCCCTGCGACAGACTGGTGACCCGTTCAGGGTGAACCGGCTCCCTGTGACCCCAAAAGGGGTTTAGAAGATGGATATTGGATGGATGAAACCCTGAGACACAGAGAATCCGACTCCATAGAATGATTTTGACTTGTTTGTGCTGCTGTCAGACAACTTGATGCCTTTTCTTTGACGTCTGACATCTGAGTCGGTGTTTGGTATTCTGCAGACGTTTCTGCCAGAATGGAGGCAAACATCCCAGAGAGATGAAGCCGCTTGCAATAGATTTACAGCTGACCACTGTCCATAAAACCGTGGTACCCTAACCAGTCCACAGGTCCACAGGTCACTGGGCGTCAGACAAAAAAAACCAAAAACATAAAACATACGATATTTGAATTCTTTTCATTTGAATTATTTTCGGATTCTATTTTGGATTCTGTTCACCACATCTGTGTACCTAAATGTGTTAAAGCAGCTGCTCCAACTGCTAAATTAAAAGTTTGTCTAACATCACAAAGCTGGAAAAAACGTAAAGTGTGGAGAGAAAGGAGCCATTGAGGAAATGGATGAAGAGCCTTTAAAGAAAAAAGAATCTGCGATTTACAGAGAAAAAAAATCATTTTCGAAAAATATTCAGTCTTTCGTGTGTTAAAGGGAATATATTATGGGTGGCCACTGGCATGTTTACCGCATTTAGATGAGTGTGGACAGGCCCCGCCCCCTTTTGCATTTATATTACTTTTAAACTACTATTACTAATATTACTTCTTCCCTTCTTTTCTTTTTCGTCCGGTCAAACAAAAGACTGGTACAGGTAGAAGTGAGATGAATGAAGTTTAGCCTAAACTACAAAAGGGGTTTATTTAAATGTACATCCAGTGTGTCAAACGATTCATAACCCTTATTGTAACAGTTAAACATGTCCAACACAAGAGGCTTCCAGCTCTCTTCTGTCTGCTCAGCTGTTGGACAGGACAAGTTGAAAAAAAGAAAAAAAAGAAAAAGCTATTATAATTATCTCATACATGGATGAGTTTAAAATATATATTTTTTTTTTACAGAGAATCAAGATTAAATAAAATCAATTTCCTGATTTATGGAAATTTGAAAAAGGGTTGTTCAAAAATTTTCCTACAGCAAAGCAAAATTGGGCGAATATTTGTGAAAATCCCACTCCGATCATCTTTTGATCTATTTTCAAAGCGCTCCCAGTGGTCTTTTATGAATGATTATGCTTTTTTTTTTTTAGCCAAAATAAAAAGAAACTTGTGTCATCAGTTTCTGCAGCGCTGCAGGAATTCATTAGAAATTCCCCTCTGAGTAATGGGAGGGACTGTTAGTGTGGAGCAACCCCGCCCCACATCCCATCATCCATCTGCATAGCTGGATATCAGAGCTATCCAGCTGTACAACTTAGATCAAGATTCCAGCCCCGACGAGGGAAACAAAGACGTTCATGGATCTATTTGCCTGCAGGTGGATGCAGATGGAGCGAAGGGATTTTACCACCTATGTCCCAGCCACAAGTTTATTTTAGCTGCATTTTTTCATCTGCTCCTGGTTCATATGAATTTGCATAAAGAAATGACCAGAAATGCTTGATTTGCTTCACAAATGTCCTCCGTCATCAGAAAAATGCCACAAGAACATGTTAAAACCACCCAAAACCCACATTTTGTTTGGAAACTTTAGCCCCTCTGTGTTAAAAAGAAATATGCAATTAATCCAGATTTATTTAAAAGCCAGATATGATGAATCGTTTTGCTCTAAAAAATAATCTGAGCCTGAATAGAGCTCTTAGTGTTAAAATGACGTTCTATGAAAGAAAAACCCTGAAATGTTGCCTTAACTGAATTTTTTCAAATCAGAAGTGGCTGAATCCACATTTCTTGCCTACACCTACGGCTTCTCCCTACCCCCACATTTAACCCCCCCTCAAGCAGAGAGATGTGGAAAAAATTCAGATGTTAGTACTGCTTGATGACGCCAGCAATGGTCGCTGGTTATCTGCGTTAGCGCGTAGCTGCCAGCACTCTGAAGGAACAAAACATCAGTTTTAGAATTTTTAAAAGTCGTGCAAAATACTTGCACACTTCTGTGCTCCAGAGCATGAAGAAATACGTTTCTCCTCTCCTGCCGGCAGAGGGACAGTCAGCCCTGAGCCGCTACCGCTTCCCCTTAAAAAAAACCCCAGTTCAAATGCCCCTGCAGTTGGAGCAATAGAGAGGAGCCAGAGGGGTAGGGAAGCCGTTTGGATTCATGGCTTTGTTTCATTGAATCTTCATCTGTAAAATATCTACATGCAGTTTCAAATGTTTTTTTTAAACTACTTTTTATTGTCTAGCATTTTATTTTGAAAAAAAAAATAAAAAAATAAAAAACGTGAATCTTAAGAAAGAATTGAGCCTAAACTTTGGGTAAAGAAGGGCGACGAAGCTCCTGCTGGTGGACTTTAGCCTCAGCAGCTCAGGGTATTTGGAGAGACCTGATGGCCGCCGTGCATCATGGGTCGTAAGAAAAAGCTAAACAGTTTGACGGTCCGTCCTCGCTGTTGGTTTCTGCAAACATTTTAAGTTTGAAGGCGAAGTCAAAAGCTCTGCGGTGTCACTGGTTCTTCCATTTGCAAACCCCCCCCCCCCCCCACACACACACAGTGAAACAGAGAATGTAGGTCACGTATTAAATCATTTATAACACATGAGAAGACAAAAGGCTTTTGGAAAAACGCGTTCTCTGAAAATTGCAGCCTCACATCTGCGTTCAGCTGTCCAAATATTCAAAAATATCTGCTCCTCTCATCAAACTGATTCTTATAAAAGAACTTGAGGCTTCAAAAGGAAGATGATGCAA
Organism: Oryzias curvinotus; assembly: GCA_023969325.1. Lineage (NCBI taxonomy): Eukaryota > Metazoa > Chordata > Actinopteri > Beloniformes > Adrianichthyidae > Oryzias > Oryzias curvinotus. The sequence continues at coordinate 7,903,459 of CM043716.1, read as the reverse complement.
ATGATCCGTGTGTGCAGAAATAGATTTAATGAATTTATAGACTACGTTTTTTCTCTGGTTTCCAAATTCTTTAAAGCTGCTCACACAATAAAAGAATAATTCCAGGCAATCATTAAACACATTATTTCTGCGTTTCTCTTTTTTTTAATTTGACATAAATGAAGCATTTTATATAGATTGATATATAAAGCAACATTCAATGTAAAGGATTCCCACTCTGAATTGACGTTTGCACATAAAAATCTAAATGCCAGCATGTGAATTCACACTCTTTCCTGAAATTAAGCGTCTACTAATGAGCCAGGTAGGAGTTCAGGTCAATGCTGCATTCAGACATGATGAAGGCGACCTGTTGAAGTTCAACCGGATTGGGGGCTGAAGGGGATCGAAGTGACAGCATGGTGTCGGATGAACGAGCGTCTGGGACGGCGGATCAGCTGGGATTTTAAGCTCCACTCGTCTTTGAAGTCTGATGGAGGGGAAAAGAGAGGGGGAAATGCGAAACGCAGAGTTCTGACAGGATTTCACTCTTATCTGTTGAGGAGGAGGAGCTTGACGCAGGTTTGAGCAGCCGGAGCCATGCCAGTTCATCAGATTTACAAAAATGTTTTTCATCCCATTCATCAATTCCTTCCATTCACTTATTTATCCATCCAACCATTAATCCATCTGTCTTCGACTCAACTCTCATCTTTAAACCTGACCAGAACCAGGCTCCCAATTTCATGGTTCTCCTGCTCCACCATCATCATCATCATCATCATCATCATCATCATCAGGGACTCATTCCAAATCTAAGGAGACATCTCACTCTTCTTTAATTCAGAACCCAATTGCTTTGTTTTCTTTTTTTTTTTTTTTTTTTTACTTTTTATTTTACGTTTTGCACTTTCAAAATACAAACAAATCAAGATAAGAAAACAAAATCAGGTAAAGAAAAAAAGTAGAATAAAATAAAATATACAAAAACAAAGCAAACAAGCAAATTTGAACAGGTGGGGTAAAACAAAAATTAGTTTTGAATTTTAAGTACAAGGCGGAGTGCATATTGCTTCCATTTCCTTCATTGGAGTAGAAATTTTTCAGCTTTCAAGCGTAAGTGAAATGTCATTTTTTCCATAGAACAGATCTCTTCCATAATGTCTGTCCATTGCTCCAGTCTTGGTGGTTCACTTTTAAGCCAATTTCTTGTTATGGCTTTTTTGCAGGCCATGATCATGACTTTGAAAAGATAGTTGTCCTCTGTTTGTATCACTCCTGTTGGTAACAGTCCTAGGTATACTATCCGTGGGTCAGCGGGTATTTCATACCCTAGTATTTCCTGCAAAGTTTTGATGATGCTTTGCCAGAAGGGAACAACTTTACTGCATGTCCAGAAGATGTGTGAGTGATTGGCGTTCACGCCTCCACAGAGCCTCCAGCATTGTTGTGGGGTCCTCAGCTGTTTGCTCTTAATTTCTTTGTTTTTACTTCTGTGGTTAGATTATGACGCATTATAAACTTTAACAGCGACGACGAATCCTCAACCTTCCAATAATGTTACTGTCTAGTAACTCTGTAGCTTTTTCTTCCCCTTCTTTTTGCCCATATATGGCATCACTCATGAATTCATCCAACCAACGGTTCAAAGAGAGACAGGAGAACGTGGTGTAATGAGCATTGATTTCTGCACCAACTGTTCCGGTTAGTTTGGCATAGATGGCATGAAGGCTTTACCCTTTAACACCAGAGCTTTTTGTTGACATTCTTTGAATTAACTTAATTTCTTTGACGTAAATATTGACGTAAATCCAACGGATTCTGAAGCTGAGAAAAGCAGCTTTATGATCATGTGCAACACATTATGATAGTAAAGTGGAACGATATGCAACAATAAGTCGAAATGCAACACGTTATGCCAGCGAAGTGCAGCGATATATCAAAATGTAACATTTGATGTCAGTTGAGTGCAACAATATGCGATGATATGCGGAAATGCAACACATGACATCAGTAAAATCCTAACTCTATGCATCAAAATTGCAATATTCAACATTTTCTATCAGTTAAGTGTAAAAACATATTGAAAAAAAGGGCAACGTAATGCAACGAACTGACAAAATGCAAAACTTTACATCAGTGAATTGCAACAATATGTCCATGTGCAACATTTTACGGCATTTAAGTGCAAAAATTTATTAAAATACAGCATTTTATGTCAGTAAAAGAAAACACCATGCAACAAAATGCAACACTACATCAGTAGTGTGCAACAAAATGATGAAATGCAACACCTGACGTCAGTCAAGTCCATCAATATGTCAAAATTGTATGTCTTAAGTGCCACAATCCATCGAAATACAATATTTTAGAGGTCTGTAAAGTACAACAACGTTCGACGAAATGCAACACGTTACATTGGTAACAATATGCCAAAATGTAAGACCTTTTATTGGTCCGGTTCCGGGTTACGGCAAGACGCGTGGTCGCGGCTCTCTGCGGATACAACTATCTTCAAATTACTTAAAAAGTTGATTTTCTCCTAAAAGAGAGCTGACCATGCCCCCTAAGAAAACTCAGGAATACGAAGAGCTCAAAAAGACTCTTGATGATATTCAAGCTACGCTGAAAAGTTTTATGGATCAGGTGTCGGCTAAGCTAACGCCACTTTGGGAAATGATGGAAGAGTTCCAAAGATTTCGGGCTCAAAACGAGCAACGAGAAAACCGGGTCGACATTCTGGAGAAACGACTGGACGATTTGGAACAGCAAGTAAGGATGAATAATGTCATTCTCACTGGAGTACCGATCAAACCTCGGGCGAAGCTGAATGAAGCAGGAGCTAGCACTGCTAATGCTAGCGCTAGCGTAGCTAGCAGGGCTGATCATAAGGAGAGAGGTGGAGAGTCTCTGGATCAGCAAATACATTCATTTCTCACATCTAAAGGGATTTCCCTGGATCTCAACACCATGGAGACCTGCCACCTGCTCCCCAGGAGAAAGGAGACGGATAAACCAGCGATCCTCATCAGGTTTGTGAATCACAAACACAAGCTAGCTCTGATGAATCAACGTAAAAACCTCAAAGGATCTAATGTTTATCTGAACGACCATCTGACCAGGAGGAATGCTGAAATCTCCAAACATGCACGGCTTCTCAGGAAGCAGAAGCAGATTGAGAACACTTGGGTTAAAGGCTGCAGGATTTACGTCAAACCACTCGGTCCACCGGACCGGTCCAAGGTTCTGGTTGTGAACATCATGAAAGACTTTGAGAAGTGTCTTTTCACGGTCGTCTGAAACAACATGGAGTAATAAACCAAAGAGCCAAATCATTTCAAGAAATATGACACTTGGATTCATCACTTTCTCCATCGTCTGACGTCACCTGATTAACAGCAGAGATTTCTGACCTGCAGACAACTTGACCTCAACTTTCACCGAGCTGATATCAGCTGAAGAAGGATATGGACCTGAATCTAATGTCTGCAGACATAACATGGAAGAGACTAGAAACTGTTTTGAACCCAGAAGGACAGCTGTTATTCAGCAGAAGAAGAAATGCCAACCTTGGACAATCGACAGATTATGGACCCTTTTTATTTTTCCCCTTACAGCATTACTTTATTAAATATAAAAAAAGAAAAAAAAAACATATAAAAAAGGTAAAACAAATGATTAATCACTTATTGAAAATGGTTAAATTGATCATTGTTAAATGATATTACTTCACTTGCTCCAAAAATTGATAAATTGATTCAAAAATATTTCCTAATGTAGCATAATTTTGCACATGTTTTTAACTTTTGATACTTGATCAAATTTTGCTATGAAAATTCCTGAAACAGTGTTGTCTATTTTACTGATATAGTATTATGTTCTAATCATATGAATGACTTTTATAAGTAACATGATCTGCATATATTTTAGATGACTTATCTGCATTTGCCATGTTGATTTCTAAAATAGTTATTTTTTACATAATAATTAAATAACTCATCTTTGTCCTGTGCTTTATCGATACCTTATGATTCTAAATTCTGTCTGATAAAAACTAGGAACCGAATATTGAAAAATCATGTAATAAAATGGTTATAGTATAACGGGGTGGGATTATATAAATTTGCTTCCTTCCACTCCCTTTCAAGCAATATTTATTAATATGTCAAATTATCCTAAGTTTGATTAGTTACTGTATGAATGTATAACTGAAGATTATATTCCTTTTGTGTATTATTTCTACTTGATTGCTTGAAATAAACCATTTCAAATCAAATAAAGTGTTGCAATTGGCCACCATATGTCAATATGCAACAGTTTCCATTAGTAAAGAGCAACAATAGGCAAAACGTTACCAATGTAAAGGGTTGCTTATCGGCACAGAGATGATTTAATCAGCAATTGTTGGAATTTACATTAATGACAAGTATTTCAAAAAGCGTGTGTTATTTTGCCGTCAGGGGTGACTGTTCCATTGTTAAAGGAAAAAAAAAATCTTTCTGCAACCATACGTCCTTTAAAACTACAGAAATGTCTGCTTTATTGTGGCTTTTCCTGCTTGTATGATTGAATTGAAGCATCTTCTCTGTCTGTATGCGGAAACCCCCGAATGCACTGAGCTGTATTCAGACGTGCCTCCCTTGTGTTTGTTTTTTTAAATATTGTGAAGACAGAAGTCGCGTGAGTTCTGGTGTGATTTTTCTACACCAGTCAAACTATTAAAAAGACGGACTCACCAGAAAGGAGCTTGTATTTCATTCACACAGCGTAAAAACTGGACACCAGCGTCCGGTCACAGCAGTGTTTACCCCTGTGGCTGAGGCTGTTCATTTCACTTCTTCCCTCATTGCCTCCGTGCATCAATCCTCCTTGATATGTCCTGCCCCGCTCTGCCAGCCAGTGCACCCACTCAGAAAACTCCCTTCCAATCCATCTCTGGGATCTCGCCCCAGAGCAGAATTACTAGAATAAACATGTTCATCCTACCCAGGGAAACAGGATTACATCTCAGTCAAGTTAATCATCATCAGCAGCAGCAGCAGCATCTCCACCTTTGTCTCTAAGAACGGGTTTACGATGTCTGAGACAAATGTCACCGGGGGGGCAGCGTTCTTTGGGGGGGGGCCTGCAGCTGAAGTACTTTCTCACAAGACAAGATGGCGCCGTTGTATGTTGCAAGCCGTCAACCTCTGCTCTGTTTTTTATTGCTTGTTAAAGTGACACCACTACTCGTCTGTGATCGCTTGACTCTACGAAACATCCGTGGTTTTATAAATAATCTGGAGACTTCTGCTGAGGGACAATCTAAGACACTTCTACCATATCTGCCGTCTGTTCCTCCCTACTTGGTGCGCTCCCCTTGCGGTTTATTCCTTACCCGTCACTGGAGATGTCGTGGTCGGAGACGTTTCCTGACGCTTGAGGGCTTTGTTACTTCCACCCCGCATCAAACCCTTGAAGATTAAACCTGCCTGAACATCTCGGCAATCGCACCAGCTTTGTTGTTGAAGGATCAGTGGATTTATCCTACAGATGCCTACATCCTGTCTACCGGTCTCTGAGGACCCGCAGACGGAACCCTTCGCTGGGAAAACCTCAGCCCGGTCAGTCAAGCTCGCCAACAATCTGATCGCAAGATCGGCGATCTCCCTGCCGAACTCCAGATCCGTGTTATTTTACCGCCAGCTCTTTAAACCTTCCTTTTGTTGACGGAATCGTGGATCAAACTAGGTGACGACAGCGCTTTTGCTAAGCTCCTCCCCCCCGGCTGTTCGTTCCTCAGCTCCCGAGCGCCCGTGGTCGAGGCGGCCTTCTGTCCTCTGTTTATAGCTCAAGTATGAGATGTCGCCTTCCTCCCACAAACACATAGTCCTCTTTTGAACTGCAGTTATTCCTATTATCTTTAGAGGAACGTGTTCTCTGTGCTGTCGTTTATCCTCCTCCAAGATATCATAAGGATTTTATACAGGAGTTTTCCGAGTTCTTAGTAAAATATCTACCAAGTTATGATACATTTTTAATATGTGGGGGCTTCCATATGCATGTGTACTGCCCAGCCGATCAATGGGCAAATGAATTTAAGGGGCTTTTGGTAGCTTTTCATTGAACTCATTCCGTGGGAAAGCCCACACACATTCAGGGGTTTTTGCATTGAGGCCGTCAATCCCACAGATAGAAATGTCTGAGACAGATACCTCTGATCATTTCCCCAGATCCTCCTCCCCAACCCCCAAACCACATCTTCACTTCGGCAGCAGGAGAATACTCCACTGTGGTTTGCTCTGAACGCCACGGTTTCCTTCCTGCATCCTGATGACCTGCTGTTTTCATTTAATTCCACCTGCTTGGAGATCCTGAACTCTATGGCTCTATGGCAGAAGAGGCGGTCCAAACCAAGAGCCAACCCCTGGCTAAACGGCGACACTCGTGCCATTTGACAACGGAGAGGGGGAGAGGACATGGAAGAAAGACAAACTACACCATTCATATTTATTATTATATTTAGAAATGACCAGTATGAGTGACAGAAGTTTTTCTTGTTGTGACGATGTATTGACCTGTAGATGTTCTGCAGATGTTGTCATTGTAACATTTCTAACAGATTACCAGTGAAACCTGTAGCTTCACCTTCAAAACACTATCTGACATTTCTAAAAATGTGTTCTCTGAGCCTCAGTTTTGCTCCTTCGCCTCAGAATTTAGTTCCAGCTATGAAAAAAGAAAATTACTTAAGTTTCTGCTTTCAAGTAGAGGCTAAATTAAGGGAATTTCGGAGCCAAAGTGATTTGATGCATATTTGCATCAGCAGGTGTCAAGAGTTTAAGCATTCAGAACTGCTTACGTTCAATCTGAAGACAAAAAAACATGAACTAAGCTTATGCTTAGTTCATGGAGCTTCAATACTCTAAGGGTTATCTGGGTTAATATTCACATCTAGCTCTTTTTAGTAGCGACACACTACTGTTAAACCGCTTGCTGTTCACTTTCTCATTTTGCTAAATAAACCACTTCTCTTTACCTAAACACCGCTAGCCTTAGCTTAGAACCTAGCATGGCCACCTCTCCTTCCACCTTTCCCTCTCTCTCCTGCTCCATGTGCCATATGTTTAGTGATGATCCTGCCTCCTTTAGTGAAGATAGCGGTAGATGCGTTAAGTGTAGTCTTGTGTTAGACTTGGAGGCCAGGCTTGAGCAGTTAGAAGCGCGGATCCGCACAGTGGAAGCTAAACCGGCTAGCCAGGTCGTTACTCGTAGCGCGGGCCGCGCTACCAGGGCTAATTTAGCTAGCACCCCAGCGTTCTCCCAGCAGCCGGGAGACAGTCAGGGGTTTGCACCGGTTGGGAGGAAACATAGTGCTAAACGCAAAAACTTAGAGCACCCGAGACTCCACGTTAGTAATAGGTTCTCCCCCCTCAGCGAAACACCCGCTGAACCCTCAACTCTGGTTATAGGCTCTTCTGAAGTTAGAAACGTGGAGCTCCCAGCGGCTACAGTCAGGTGTTATCCGGGGGCCAGAGTTGGTGACATCGAGGGGAACCTTAGGATGTTAGCTCAGAGTAAGTCCAGGTTCCGTCGAGTCGTGATTCACGCAGGCGGTAATGATGCCCGACGGAGACAATCAGAGGTGGTTAAGTTAAACGTAGCTTCGGTGTGTAAACTGGCTAAGACGATGTCCGACACTGTAATTTTCTCTGGTCCCCTGCCGAACTTAGTCAGTGATGAAATGTACAGCCGCTTTTCATCATTCAACCGCTGGCTTTCTAGATGGTGCCCAGAAAACGGCGTTGGTTTTGTGGATAATTGGAGCGCGTTTTGGGGGAAGCCCGGTCTCATGCGGAGAGATGGTGTCCATCCCACTCGGGACGGTGCCGCTCTCCTTTCTAGAAACATTTCTGCTAGCCTTAGTCTGTTAACCTGACAATCCAGAGACGAGACCCGGGCGCAGAGCAGCAGTGTAAAACGCTCCTCTGAGCCTCCCTTAGGGTTAGTGCTGGTGCAAAACCCATGCAGGGAAAGTCAAGCAGGTCCTAGCTTTAGCTTATGTGATGAAAGACAAATAAAAGGAGCGCGTCATAGAAACCTTAAAGTGACAGACAGTAGTTCTCACAAGCACAATTATGATGTCATTAAATGCGGTTTATTAAACATTCGATCCATTTCCTCTAAGTCCCTCTTAGTCAATGAGTTAATCACTGATAACAACCTTAGTTTACTAGCCTTAACAGAAACTTGGCTCCAACAGGATGACTATGTTAGATTGAATGAAGCAACCCCCCCCACCTATGCTAACTATCAGAAATCCAGAATTTCAGGTAAAGGAGGTGGTTTGGCAGTAATATCACAGTCTAGCTTACTTCTCAGCCCTAAAGTTAAAAATACTTATAATTCATTTGAAAGTATCATATTGACTATAAATCACCCAAACAGGAAGACTCGAAAACCTGTTTTATTCATAATTATTTATCGCCCCCCCCGGCCCATATTCAGAATTTTTAACTGAGTTTTCCGACTTCCTATCGACTATTGTCTTAGATTCTGATCAAACGATAATAATAGGGGATTTTAATATTCACGTTGATGACCCCAGTGACTGTCTAGGAAAGGCTTTTGCAGCTTTATTAGATGATGTTGGTTTCACCCAAAATGTGAATGAACCCACTCACTGTCACAAGCACACCCTGGACCTCGTTTTAACCCATGGGATAGAGATCAGCCAGCTGAGTGTCCTTCCTCTTAACCCCATCATTTCTGATCACTTTATGATTACCTTCCAGCTTACTTTAGAACGTGATACTGCCCCAGTGAATACGAAACAACTTAGAAGAACCTTAACTGACTGTTCTGTGTCTGAGTTTAAACTCACAGTTCAGCCAGTACTTAGTGACATTCTGAGCAAATACTCTGAGTCCAGCTCCCATAGCATCAGTCCTAGTATAAATGACCACTTTGTTAATGATGCCTTACAAGCCCTCAGGAGTACACTTGATGTTGTTGCCCCCCTGAAACCTAAGTTCGTTAGACAAAACCGAGTAGCACCGTGGTTTGACGCTGAAACACGTTCTCTTAAACAAGAAACCCGTAAGTTAGAAAGAGAATGGCGCCGCTCCGGTTCAGAGCAGTCTCTGAATATCTGGAAATATAGCCTATTAAATTATAAAAAAGCTCTGCGTAGAGCTAGAAGCCAGTACTATTCAACCTTAATATCAGAGAATGGAAACAATCCTAGATTTCTTTTTAGCACTGTTGCTAAATTAACTCGCAGTCAGAGCTCAGTAGAACCACATGTTCCTGTTTCTCTCAGCTCTGATGATTTTCTTACATTTTTTGATAGTAAAATCTCAAATATTAGACATAAGTTAAATCAAGTTATTCCTTCTATCAGCCCAGAGCAGGCTGAAGCTGTAGAAGTGGAGGCATCCATAGAAACCTCTGTAACATTAGACTGCTTCACTATTGTGGATCAATTAGAATTGGCATCAATTATTATGTCCTCCAAATCCTCAACTTGTCTGTTAGACCCAATTCCCACTAGACTTTTTAAAGAAACTTTTCCCCTAATTAATGATTCCATATTAACAATGATAAATACCTCTCTAGAAACGGGTTACGTGCCACAGTCTTTTAAATATGCAGTTGTTAAACCTCTTCTGAAAAAGCCCAGTTTGGATCCTAACATCTTGGCCAACTATAGACCGATATCAAATCTGCCCTTTATTTCTAAAATCCTAGAAAGAGTTGTAGTTAAGCAGCTTTACTGCCACCTACAGGACAACAGCCACTTTGAAGACTTTCAGTCGGGGTTTAGACCCCACCACAGTACGGAAACCGCACTAGTTAGAGTCTCTAATGACTTGTTATTGGCTTCAGAAAAGGGACTACTTTCTATTCTTGTCCTGTTAGACCTCAGCGCAGCTTTTGACACTATCGACCACAGTATTTTACTCCATAGATTAGAGCATGACATAGGGATCAGAGGATCTGCTCTCCAGTGGTTTAAATCCTATCTGTCAGATAGGTATCAGTTTGTTAATGTAAATGGACATTCCTCTCAGTACACTCGAGTTAACTACGGAGTCCCACAGGGCTCAGTCTTAGGACCCATCCTGTTTACGCTATATATGCTACCCCTAGGAAACATAATCAGGAAACACAGCATTAATTTTCATTGTTATGCCGACGATACTCAGTTGTATTTATCCATGAAACCTGACCAGAATGACCAGATAGAGAAACTGAACGCCTGCATTAGTGACATCAAGACCTGGATGACAATTAATTACCTCCTCTTGAACCCAGAAAAAACTGAGGTTATTATACTAGGTCCTAAAAATCTGAGAGATGCTCTGTCTGCTCAGATAGTCTCCCTGGATGGTGTAAGTATAGCCCCCAATTCCACAGTTAGAAACCTTGGGGTTTTATTTGACCAGGATTTATCATTTAAGGCTCACATATCTCAGGCGTGTAGAACTGCCTTTTTTCACCTGCGGAATATTGCTAAGATCAGAAATATACTTTCTAAGAGTGATGCTGAAAAACTCATCCATGCATTTGTTACGTCGAGGCTGGATTACTGTAACTCCTTGTCAGCAGCGTGTCCTAAGAGTTCCTTAAGAAGTCTCCAGCTTGTTCAGAACGCAGCAGCTAGATTGTTAGCAGGAACTAGCAGAAGAGATCACATCACTCCTGTGTTAGTTTCGCTCCATTGGCTCCCAGTTGATTCTAGAATTAAGTTCAAGATCCTCCTGTTAACCTATAAGGCGTTACATGGAATGGCCCCGTCCTATATTAATGACCTCATAGTCCCTTACCATCCAATCAGAACACTTCGCTCGCAAAATGCAGGACTGCTTGTGATTCCTAGAATTAGTAAAAGTACAGTTGGAGGTAGAGCGTTTAGCCACCAAGCCCCTGTCTTATGGAATAAACTCCCAGCTCATGTAAGAGAGGCAGATTCAGTTTCTACATTCAAAGTTAGACTGAAAACATTCCTCTTTGGACAGGCTTATTGTCAGACTAGTCAGTATTCAGAGATTATTTAACTTAATGTTAATTGTTTAAATTAAACTAAATAACAATAACTATTATTTTAAAAGGCTGCTAGAAGTTGAAGCTGGGGTAACTATGGTGCATTGGGGCTCTGTCCTCTTTTCTGTCCTTTTCCAATACTTTTCTTTTCTCATCTACCTCTACCCTTCCTCTCTTCTCTATCTGTGATCATCATTTATCATTTAGTTATCCATGCCTCTGTTTGGTGCAGTACGATTCATGTATTGTCCCTCTATCCCTCTCCCCTCCTGGGGAGTGGGAGTGCTTCCAGATTCCAGTTGGCTCATCCGTGCTCCTGTTCCTGACTGTGTACCTCGTCTCTGCTCCTGCTCCTACACCTGGCTGTGGTTCCTGTCTCCGGCTCGACTCGCGCCCCTGACTGTCCCCAACCCCGGCTGGATGAAGCTCGTCTGCTGGACTTTAAATATATAGATGTAGAGTTAGATAAGTTAATTCTTCTCTATGAGTTCTGGTAAATCGCCTGTCCGTCCTGGGGGAGGATCCCTCCTTCATGTGGGCACCCCTGAGGTTTCTTCATTTTTTTCCGGAATCCGGTTTTTTAGGAGTTTTTCCTTACCGCGAAGGGGGGTCTAAGGGCAGGGATGCCAGTATAGCTTAGTCAGTTTGTTAGTTTATTTTAGTATTTTCCTATTGACTCCTTGTACTCATCATCCTTTTGAGTCATGTTTTACTTCAAAGCCCATCGAGACGACTGTTGTTGTGATTTTGGGCTATACAAATAAAATTGAATTGAATTGAATTGAATGCTGCAACACAAAACTGATAGAGAGAAAAGCTGAAATATTTAAAATGCCGGTTAAAAAAACAACTCCATTTTGGCTCAGATGGGATGGAGAATAATCAGAAGAGATGCAGAGAGGAAAACATGTGAACTTTCACCATTAGCTTCATCGATTTGACCAAACGAGGGAGTTTTTGTAGGATGTTTAAGTCCCGTAATCAGAGGATTCAGATCTTTGGTGCTGTTGCCTAAATGTTCTTCTTATGTTTCACTGAAGCTGCTGTCATTTGTCTCCTAACTGCATAACCATCTGGATAACAATCACTCTGCGCAGACGACCTTGTGAGGTAATTCTAATTCTTTTTTGGCATATCGGCGAAGCGTCGCCGCCTCAGGCTGCATACGCGTTTCTGTTTTCCGTCTGTTCCACCAGCTCTCTAAATAGGACAGAACTAGAGGATCCGCTTTGACCTTCGTAAAGTTTAGGAGCATCGGGGGAAAATGCACCCGTAGAAGAAGACAAAGTTAGCACATTTTTTTTTGCACCTTTTAGAGAACATTTCCAGAACGTTTATGCAGATTCCTGCTCTTTCTCAAACGATGACATTGAGGTTTTTCCGTGTTTGGCTCCCTGCTGCGCGGCGTTTTGGCAGAGCGGCGGCCTCATTCCCCGATGACCATAAAATCTGCGGCACTGCTGGTTCTGCTGACTGATCAAAGCCGCAGATTTTTTGTGTCTAACGGGGACGGATGGAGCCGGTCTGTGTCAGGCGAGCTCTGTGATTAAATGTCAGTTTGGATCAACCTGCTTTACCTTTAGATTTGGGTTTGACGACACACACAAAAAAAGGCATTTTATAGGAATCTGTGAAACTATCCTCTGTATTAAACTACTGGCTGTGACTGAAACCATTTGAAAGGTTTGGAGGCTGGTAGTGGAGCTGATTGCTGTGCAAAGATCAGCAGCACATCACACAGTAGGAGCTGCTTCTCATGTTTCTGTCGCCTGAGACAATAATTTGCTGCTGAGAAAACTAAAACAACAGTCTGTCTCCGCAGTATTACATCTCTGCATGGATTGATTGAGATTCATGACCCACTTTTGCAGTTGTGTTGGATTTTTTTTTTAAGCTGCCATTTACGGTACTTTACTTGTGGTTCCGTTAAAGTTTGATGAGTCAGTTTACAGTTGTAACCAAAAAAGTGTGTTTTTTTTTAAAAAAAGCTCAAATATGAAGCAAATCTTTATATCAAAAAACTTTTCAAATATGTTTGTTTTTTGTTCACTTTGCTTGCTTAGGGGTTTTCATGTAGCGGTTGCCTTTCTGATTGATGCCTGTTGCAGTTTTTGCTGCTAGTTGCAGCTTTAGCTGTATGTTGCAGTTTTTGTTGCAGTTTTTGACACATGTTGCAGTTTCTGCTGCTATAGTTGTTGCTGGATGTTACAGTCATGGCTGCATTTTGCAATTTTTGTTGCACTTTTTACAGAACACAGCAGTTATTCCTGAATGTTGGAAGTTTTTTTGGGGGGCGTTTTTGCTACATGTTGCAGTTTCTGCTGTTGCATTTTAGTATTTCCTGGTTCTGCAAGCTTTGCGGGAGGACAATGGCCAAAGCTTCTCAGTCTGCATTAGCTGTGCTGCGTTGGCCATATGGAGGATGTTTGAATCTCTTATCAAATATTAATAGATTTTTCTGGTCCCTAAATCAAGACGGTCTATTTTTGCCACCCTTTTTACTGTGCGCCTTTGAAGCAGAACATAAATGCTTTTCACGCATGATGCTGCTATAGTTGTACTTTTAAGTGGGTCACAGTGTTTCTGGAATTTTGTAACCAGCTCTGTCATTCTTAGTCATTTTTTTTGTGCTTCTTTTTGCCTCATTTCTGTCAAGTTTTAGCCGTAACCTCCCCCTCTCTTTTCTTAATATTCAGTTGAGCTCCTCTGTGTCTGATGGAAACTGGAGGAGGACTGAATGAAGTTAGCTTGATAAGATGTGTATTCTTGAATATTTCTTATGAGTGGAGCTGCCAACTTCACCTCCCTTTGATTTGGAGCCATTCTGTCAGTTCTCATGTCCCAGCAGTCCAGTTATTTTTAACAAAGTGTTTCTGAAGTTTGTATCTGTGCATTAAATCTTTGCCTTTTAGGTTATATGGATTCTGTTATTTTGAAACATTTTAGCATTTAGAGAAGTGACCAGTCTGAAGTTTTCCTTCTTTCTGCCTTAGCAGGAAAATATGTGAAAATCCCCATTTCTTAAGGATCTTCAGGTACTTGCTAACCTAGAAGTGTCCTGGTAATCAGTCAGAAGTGCTGTGGAAACGACTGAACGCAGCAGGACAGTAGGGTGTTTCAGCCCAGTCTATGGAATTAAAAGGACGGGACTTAAAGGAAAGAAGAACAAAGAGATCTCGTAATAACTGAAAAACATTTGTAAAGGCCTCAGGAATAAAAGTAATCCAGGACTTAATTTCTAACGAAAAGCAACTAGTCACATAAAAATAACTAAATGTTACAAAGACCAAATATACTTGGAATTCGAATGCTGCCATGGAGATTCTCGCCCAATTAAAACTCTGGATAATTACGAAAAGACATGTAGATGTGCAGGAGAAAAAGAAATAGAAAACTTCCCATTCTGACTTAAAAGTACAGCAGGAGTGGAAAATCATGGACCAGAACAGAAAGGAAGTTTTGGAAGAACTTGGAGAAAAGGATAAAGTGTTGAGCAGGGTGTTCCTGCAGTGTCCAGAAGTGTCCAGAAGCTCAATTTTCCTCTCTTGAAGACACAAAAACACCAGGAAGCATTTAGAAATGATACAATCAGTGAAATAATGTTCGAATATGCAAAAAGGCTGCTTGATGGGATTGGATTTACTTAGGATTTGAATTACAGCTTTGTTTATATTTACATCACTAATCCTGAATTAGAGAAACTCTCTGTTGTTGGCTGATGGAGTTTCCTGAGTAAAATGGACTCTCCAATCTTAAACTCAAGCTATTTCCATTTGTGCCATTTGAACACAATGACTGGGTTGATGGGGTTCATGGCTCCTTTTGTTTTTGTTTTTAATTTGAAAATAATTGTAGTGCAAAAATATCATGCTGTCGTCTGCAAATAACCGCACCAGTGGTCATTTTGCAGGATGAAATTAAATCTTAAAATATTGTTGCGATTAAAAAAAACAAACGCTTGTGATTGTTTATTTTTTGTCTGTGCTCTGAAACCTGCAAACAGGAAACTTCCTGTTTCTACAACATATTTGTAGTTACTGGAAATGTTCAGAAATTGCTCTTTATTTGAAAGATGCACATGCATGTGAACATATATTCACACCGGGCTTGATAAGAACTAACATAACTAGAGTTAAAGTACTCCTAAAATGTTTTAGTACTCTGGCAAAAACGTCTTAAGTTTCTACTTTTGCTGCATTTTCTTGTTGTTTTTTTCTGTTTTTCTTAATAGAAATTAAAAAATTCTTTAGGTTTTTTTAATTTAAAAAAATACGTGTCTTCTTTTTAATCTTTTATCTAAAGGTTGAGTAATTTGTAAGTGCATATTATAATATTCAAAAGTACATTTTATTTCTTGAAAAATTGCTCTGTTCTAAAGTTTTAAAACCAGCCTCACCCTCACGGTGTTGACCTAGTTTCCGTTCTCTTTTGTGATTGTCACTTGATCATCTGAGCCCCAGATTTAAGGGTGGAATCATGAATTTTAATGTTGCATAAAAGCTCTGATGGCAGGTTGGAGAATGACTCATGGAATGACTAAGGGAACAGACAAACGTCCTACTTTCTCTGTGTTTGGAGCAGAAAGATCTTACAGAAGCATAGTGGGAATGCTCGGCCACACTTATTTATGCTCTAAATAAACTTTCCCCCTGTTTGTAAGAAAGAGATCCTTTTCGTTCCAGATCCAAAACCTGTTTTACTCTGAGAAAAGAAGATTGAAGGATTCTAAAAACCTCTCAAAACCTTCCAAATCCTTCATAAATGACAGTTTTTTTCTGATGGATTTTGCTTTCCTGGAGTCTTTTGGCCTGAAAACCACATGCTTCTCTCAGCTCCCCCCCTTTCTATTGCTTCATCTCATTTTAATTAGTGCTGGAGTAACCTGCCCCCCCACCCTCCTGATAGATATGCCTCCTCCAGAGTCCTCAGGACTTCCACATTCAGTCTTTTCAGCGACTCGTCTTCTTTAAAACTCACAAACGTCAATTGCAACATATGTCTGCATGTATGGCTGCACATATAAGCACATGGCTAAAAAAGATATTTTCAGAAAAAAGCCCCCCCCCCCAACACACACACTTTTCCAAGTCATTTTCTGGCCAGTTGAAGAAGACTGATTTGCGATTTGGCTCCAAGCTGCTGTGAAATAAGGCAGACAGCTGCGCAGAGGACTGACATGTCATTTTGCAAAGATCCTGTTTGGTTCCAGTGCCAGGCCTCCTCTCCAGGATGCCAGCAGCGTTTTCCGGCAGAGGCGGTGGATTGACAGCACTTACATCCTTCCTGTCCTTCTTCTGTTTTCTGTTAAACGGCCCATATGCAGATAAAAAAGGACATTATTCTTGTCGCGGGTGCCAACAATTTGCATAGTTTCTGCTGTGATTTAATTCTTAAAATTATTGTTTTTTTTTATTTTCAAGTCAAAAGAAAATGTTTCAGTTTGTAAAACCATGAATTGTGTGTTTTAAATCCATCCATCCATCCATCCATCCATCCATCCATCCATCCATCCATCCATCCATCCATCCATCCATCCACCCACCCATCCATCCACCCACCCATCCATCCATCCATCCATCCATCCATCCATCCATCCATCCATCCATCCATCCATCCATCCACCCCACCCACCCATCCATCCATCCATCCATCCATCCATCCATCATCTGAGAACTAGACCGAGTTAGTGTGACTTCTTTAAAAGAGAGGGGTTTACTTCTGGACCCAACCAGGTGAAGTCAATTTAGTTGCTGCTTAACGGGATATGGATGCCGTCTTGTTGGAGCCAGACGTCGTCAGTCAAGCCGTGATTGGACCGAAGTCAATCTGAGTCAGTTTCTATGGCAACCGCTCTCTCCAGACAGGAGTGAGCTTGTTGGAAGGCCACACCCCTACCACTTGAAAGTGGGAATTTGTTAATCAAATGTTTTGAAGATTGGACGTGGGGGTCAGCAGGCTCCACCTACTTTTACTGAGGCATCTGATTGGTCGGTCTATAACTTGAAAAAAATACGATGGGAGATTTAAAAAAAAAAGAGGATTATCAAGAAAAGGTTAAAAACGGGTATCAGAGCAAGAATGTTTATTCTGACCAATAGAATGACAGCTCTTTATTTCACTATAGAAGTCTATGGGATTTTAACTTTTTGGAGCCACTTCCTGTTTGGAACGCCAGGGGGGAGGAGTCCAGTTCTCATTTATAGTCAATGACACTGTCTTAATGAAATTCAGCTTTAAAGTCCCTCAGGTAAACAGATGTTCTAAAATTCATCTCTGTCCATTTATCCTGGAGGTTCTGTCGTCTGCCTTTTCCGTGGCGGGCCTCACTTTCTGCTTTTCTAATCATTTTAAACGTTTGAACACTGAATATTGTTAAAGTGAGTTTAGGAATCGTGTTGTTTTGCTCAGAAAATAAAGGGGATGGAGGGGAGCACAGAGGTGCACCTCTTCTTTTCTGCCTCCTCTTGTAATGCTTTCACAGCGCATGTCAGGGCGGACAGGGAGTAATGTGTCGGTGCTATTTATAGTAACTGTTGCTGTTAAGAAAAAAAAGAAAAAACACCACGTTTCTATCTCCCAGCCCCTCCACTCATCTGCTCAGCCCCGCCTGCTGAAACTAAGGGAAGCATTCCTCCCTCTTCTGCTCTCCTTCCTTTGACCAGCCCTGTTATCACCCCTTCATCTGTCGCTCCGCTCAGTCCGCCCCAACTATTGTTCGCATCCACTTAGCAGAGATGCATGATTCATGTCTACCTCGGAGGGGCGCATCAGTCAGGAGTTGGTGGTGGGGGGCAGCCGAGCTTCGTGCTGAGCATCTCAAGTTGGTTTTAGAGTTGTCCTGCTCGTTTTGAGGTCTGATTTCATTGTTTTAGGAGGAAAACGGCAGCATTTGTTGTCACTTTGCACACAAGTTCAAAGCTTGGAGCCAAGTTAGTTAGCCTGTGTACATTTTTCTCCCAGCGAATCCCGTTCATTCGAATATAGGACGGATGTAAATTTCCTGAAGAATTCAAGCCAAAGCTGTGGATGACGTATTCTGTCGGTCGACTCTTGTGAGCGTGACTCAGCTGCCTGACAACTGCTCGACGAAGAAACGCCTAGAGTGGGACAACATAGGATAGTTAGTCGATTCTGCAGGTTGACCCACTTACAAATCTGAGAGAGGGTCAGTAGGTCATGATTTTGGTGTTTTTCACATGCTCTTGTGTCATTTTTCTGACGATGGACACATATAAAGAAAATTGAGCTTAAAATAACATTTTTTTTTAAAATTTAAATCGTTGTTTGTAAAGAGATCATATTTGTGACATAGAGCAGCCGTCCCCAACCTTAATTGCGCCACGGACCGGTTTGATGTCTGGCAAAATTCTCACAGACCGGTATGTTATATGTGGCGGACACACGTTGCAGCAATGCTGCAACAGAGGCAGAGACACATGATAAGACGTACTCTGCACTTTATTTTGACACGCTAAACATTGTACATGCACAGGTGTCATCATCCTCTCCCCTTCCCACACTCATGGTGCTAAAAACACAACAGGAAGAAATAACTAAGGATGAAACAACAGAACTGCCAGATGAAAGGACCCGTAGGCAAAAAGAAACACCCGTGATCAACCCTATTTTGACCAAAGCGGGCAAAGGGGATTGATTTAATTCCCTGTGATGCCAGCTCCAACAGGAACCCCTGCAGCCTGTGGAACTCCGACAGCAGACCAAACGTGCACGTGACCGACTCTACAGTACAACAAAATAATATGACCTGCATGAAAACTGTGGTATTTTCTAAACATAACAATAAACACGAATTATGACATGAACAACTTCCTCTCTGCCAGCAACACTCTGGTCACTATTATTATAACGTTTAAACAGGCCTTCAAAATAAGTGCATGGAAAATCCAACTCACCACAATGCTGAATGGTTGGAGGGAATCTCCCGTTGGGATAAATCCGTATTTTAAGTAGGACTCCTGATACTGTCTATTAAATGTAGCTTTCTTTTTTTGGAAGTGGAAGGCTCCTCTTCTGTCTCCTGGCTGGGCCTTTTCCCCTCGGCAAAGAAACTTTCCAAAGACGTTTGTTTTTTAGTAATTTTGCTGGTTCCTGGGTTTTATTTTAGCGGTATCCTATCACGTGACCGAGACGAGCGAAATGGCCTGCGTCAAGAGTGGCATCAACGGATGGATCAGAGAACCGGGCAATTTTTCAAAATAAAACATCTTTAAGATTCCGAAATAAATGAAACGGAAGTCATGTAAGTTATTTTATTTTTTTTGTGCGGCCCGGTACCAAATGGCCCAAATGGCTCCGCGTCCCGGGGGTTGGGGACCACTGAGGTAGAAAATCCGCTGTTCTCCCTGCTCCACTCCATTCTGATGCATCCACTTCCATGAATGTCTTTGATTTTGCTCAGATATTGCTCGCCGTTTTTGATACACCTGTAGTGTAAGGTTGGGGGTGTTAGGGGCTGTGAGCTTGTGGTATAGAGTGTAAACAGAAAGCACTCAGTTATGGATGATGGGGTTGCTCTGCTAACCGTCCCGTCCTCAACTCGGGTGTGAATTCCCAATGAACTAATGCCGCTTCGCTATAAACTGCATAATTATAATTAAAAGACCACCGGGAACGCTTTGAAAACTGATTCTCTACAATCTATGTCATAATCTGTGTCATAAGCACCATCAGTGTACCTTCTTCATCATTACGTTGATACAGACGTTCAAAATTGGTTAGCAAAATATAAAGTTTGAATGAACTAAACTGACGAGGATTACAAAGCACAGGACTTCTGTAATATCTGCCTCTCGTTGCTTTGCCCCGCCCTCGTAATTCCTGACCAATGAGTGAAGAGATCTTTAGTCACATGGTTTAGTTTACAAGCTTTGGTTCAAAATGGAAATGTCTGGTAAAATATAAACCAAACACAAGGTTCAGGACTTGATCCAGACCAAAATTAAGCAAACTTGATTAATTTCTGTGTTTTTTTTCTTTTATTTTCACTTTTTCTTGAGTGGTTTAGTATACAAGCATTTTCTTGTATACTAAACAAGAATTTTTTTTCTGCCTTTTTTATACAAAAAAGACAGAAAATGTATCGAACCAATTCCTATGAAATTCTGAACCGAACCGAATTAAGATTACAGTGTACCGTTACAACGTCCGTGCAGGTCGCGGCATGCGCATCCACAGCTGTTCTTACTGATCTCCTCAGCTGTTTCCCGCCATGGTCAAAGCGACCCGAAAGACTCCCTCGCGCCTACGACCATACCTGAACGTTGGCACGCGCGCGCTCGGTGGCGGTTTGCGTATCCACTGCCTTTCATGCGCGTTCACAGATCTCATTCTTTCCGCCGAGACCGCAGCTCAAAATATCTGAAATATGGGCTATGACTAACTGCTGGCGCGCGCGACTCTCTGTTGCCCCTTTGACAGTCTCTCTGTGTGAGCGGGCCTGTCTATAAAACCCACAACACCGTCGCTGAAACGTCGTCACCGACTGCCGGTGAAACGGTCAATCCCTGAAGGGGGCAACGATTTCAGAAAATGGAGCGCACCAGGCAACCGTCAGAATAGCCATCCCAGGACGGCCAAATATTTTTGTCCTACTAAAAAAATGTTACGCTTTTGAATTACACTTAAGCCGCGAATATATTTGTTTTTAAATTATATTATTTTGCTCCGCACATCTAAAATTACATTACGTAAAAAATGGTACTTACCACTTGTTCCTGTTCTGTTTTGCCGCTTTCTGCCTGTCTTCTTCCCACAATTCTTAGCGCCAAAAGCGGGAAAATTGTGGGATTGACTGTTTAATGTTGGTGTAACATGAAGTATTTGAGTTCAATCAACGCATTGAAAACATGTTGGTGTTTTTCTCAAGTAAATTATGTAGGTTTAACAAAATACTATTACGTTGGATACAAAACATAAAGGAATTGTGTCAAAGTTACATAATACTATTGCATCAAGTCTACAATCAAGGTTCTGCCTTTTTTTCAGTGTAATATTCAACATTAATGCGGCTCAAGTGAAGGCAGTGTTGTTGTTGTTTTTTTTTTTACATTTGGCCAAACTTTGCATCCCCTCCATTAGTTTAACAGAGACTAAACTGCGTCCACATGGAGTTTTCCAACCATCCAATCTACTTTACGCTCTTTCCTACATTTATTTTTGTTTTTTTAACGTCTCCTTTGTGATATGGAATTTACAAAAAAACTCTTATTTCTGTAGTTTTTGTGGTTTGGGAAAAATTCAAATTTAGACTTTGTTTCTGGTCAATTTGAGAGCTTAGATCTTTTTTTTTTTTTTTTACTTTGTAGTGTAAAACCTTATCCTTAAAAGATTTTAAACTCTTGCAGTTGACATTCTTATTTATATAAGTAACAAGCCAAATATTTCTTTCTCTTTTAACATTAAAGCTATGAATATGAATATGATCATCAGAGCTTTCAGTTGTTTGTTGGTACACGCTTATATCTGTCGTAGTAAAACGGTTCCCAAACAAAGCTGACTCAATGTCGCCCCTGCGCTTTGCCTGTCAATAAACTCTATTTTCAGACAATAAGCAGCACATTTCCACATGCTAACATCTGGAGGTGTGATTTCCGGAGGCTCTGCATCAAGTTCTTCTCAGACTCCCAGATGTGCACCTCGCCTCAGCGAGCATCAGAACCGCCCACCATACCTCCTGTAATGGATTTTAATATTGATGCTTTTTGCTTTATTGTTTTCCCTGTCTCTCTTTATTGTTTTAAAGAACTTACCTGTGTGGGGGTGTGGCCTGCTCCCATGATAGATCTGCCTAACAGACTTTATTGTTGTTCGCTGCAGACGGTTTCCAGATTTCTTTGCCTCCCGTCTGTAAGAACCTCCAGCTAAATAACCAAATAATTGCTAAATCTCTAAAACAGATTTTGTTAGCAAGTGAAATAATTACTTAGATAAGACATTTAAACAGTGTTTCTCAAACATCCTGGGCTGTGTCTGAATTCCTTCACTACTTACTACATAGTGCACTATATTGTGCGTTTGCCATTTTGTAGTGCTGTTCGAATCTAAATTTCCAAAATCGAGTGCTCTGGAAATTTCCCAGAAGTCTCTGTGAAAGACCAGTGTGTGTTGATGCTCACTCGATCGGCGAATATAGACCACAATGCATTGTGTCAGAACATTTTTAAATGTATTTTTTAATAAACCATCAATGTTTTTATCTTCTGAAGACAGTGGACTAATAATTGTCGCGAAACGCTCAAAGTAATGAGATTTTAACTTCATGAAATCGGTGACGTCATATCCGCCGTTTAAAAAAAAAAAAATAAAAAAATAATGAGCATGATGTCCGAAGTGCTTTTTAAAATTCAGGGCACTATACACAGTGTGAGAAACTTTATTTCGGTAATGTTAAACAAACTTAAAAACATCAACATAAACATTGAAAAAATAAATAAATAAATAAATAAAAATAACATAAACATTGAACAAAATTAACCGAAAAAGGTGTTGTGTGATGCCAAGGCTTATTTCCCCAACCCTGAATACAAACATCACATCTACCTACAAACTGTTAGAACCTTAAATCAGAAAAGAAAAAAAGAAGAGGAACAAAAACAACAAAGTCCTACATTATATAGTTTTTTAGTAAGCACTTAAATTATTTTTTATCAGACACTGGGTTTGTTTTGTATAAAACGTACCGACATGTTTCGTCAGGGTCATCATCAGATGGTGGTGTGTGACGTCTTTAAAAACAGCTGATTGTGACTGAGGCGGAGTCACCTGTCAAACTTTGACAAGTGACTCCGCCCCTTGATGTCCGTCTTTTTCTGGAGGATGTTGCTCCAGGTGTGAGAGAGCAGGAAGGCCCCCTCATCCCTGTTCATGGAAGTGTGGGCTCGCTTTCTTATCTCCACCGCCTCCATGATCCATCTGCGGTGTCTGTTGTCTTCCGTGTGGAGGACTTTGGCCTTTTCCCAGTCCATGATGTGCTTTTCTTGTTTGCAGTGATCCGTTATGGCTGATTTCATATTTTCTTGTACTGCCTGTTGTCGTCTGGCTCTTGTTAGTATTTTATTTGTTTCCTTTTTGCATTCTTTTTGATGTTCTGTTTTTCTTGTCATGAAGGTGCGTCCTGTTTCTCCGATGTATGTTTTATTGCAGGTGTGACATGGGATTTCATAAATGACATTGCATTTCTTATTTTGTTCGATCTTATCTTTCGGGTGAACCAGTAGTTGCCTGAGTTTTTTATACGGTTTAACTGGGGTGCTTGATGTGATGCTTTTAGCTTTTTAGTAGTTAGGGAGTTGGGTGGGGAACACGGACAGAGCCCACATCTTGTTACTCATTTATTGGTTCTGTTTTGATCAGGATCGGTTCTGTTGTGTTCATAGTCTCTCCTGGTGCACTTCAACTGGATTGACAGGAAAACTTCATATGCAGTAGTTGACGGGGTTCTCTTTCACAGCTGCCTATCAGTTCAATATTAGCTGTCCCCTCTGTGCCACCCCCACCAATTATTGAGGCAGAAATTGCACTGGAGTGCGACACCAGATATGAGGAGCTAAACTGCTTTATATAGAAAAGACTGAGCGAGACAGTAACGGAATACAATGCTGCAGCTGCTGACATGAGACTGTTGTCAACATTTTTCTTCTTTCTTAGCTTAGTGTTAAGCTTGTACTTTAGTCTAGAAATCCAATTTTTCCCTCAGCTTTGACTGTGACTTCTCTCTAACGTTTGTTGCTCTTGATGGAAACAGTATTTTCTCCTAATTCTCAACGGAGTTATTCACTGGATATCACAAGAAAACAGTCAGACTCTGAATTGCTCTTGCTCTTTCTGGTCATCTGCTGCCATCTTGTGGCTTTATGATGTTGTTGGTTACTTTTTGAAATATTTTTCCCTAAATACCCTCTGCAGACTGCAGGAGGGTGATTAGCAGACCTGGCAACATTTCTAAAAAAGCAGGGCAACCTTCATGCAATTATAATGAAATCCCATGAACAGAACTTGTTTCTGTCTTTTCACAGCATGCAGACCTGTAACCGTCTCCGTCTGATTTTGCATTTCTGCCTGCAGCGGTTCACCCCAGCCTGAGCCAGAATGGCATCAACCGTCTGATGCGTCAGGAAGACATGACGTCTCACCTGGAGGAGGTGGAGGAGTCTGTGGACGTCGAACCCGTGCTGCGGGACGACGACAGCCCGGGCTACCGGGACATCAGCCCGTCCGTGTACCACCGGCGCTCCCCGCCGCACCGCTCCGTCTCCGAGTCGGAGCTGACCCGAGTAAGAGCCGCTCCTCCAAAAGAGGAGAACTTCTTCACTGAAAATGCGCGGGCTGTTTGGAAACTGAAAAAAAAATCAAACATTATTTGAATAACTTTGTCAACATAATTTAGAATCGTTTTGTTATTTGTTGGGGGGAAAAAAAATCTATTTCTGTTTCAATCCATTGCTGTATATGACGTTACCACTAAGAGGCGCCAGAGCCTGCATCATTCCATGTCAGTGCATGGTAGAGGGAGGATGAACGTCACAGCAACCATTTAATGTTTTGTTTTTAATATTGTGTGATAGCTTTTTTTTAACCCTTGTGCTATCCTAGGCACTTTAATGTTGGGAGTGGGGTCATCTAGACCCACTAGACAGTGCGCTGAAACTTTTGTCTTCAATGATTTGTGATCTTCACTGGTGTCCATGGATTACATGACATCCTCTCCACCTTTATCCACCTTTGTCATGGTAGGGATAACACGTCAATGTAAGGGTGGGGTCATCTGGACCCCATTGGATAGTAAACTGATCACATCAAAAAAGAGAATGATGGGACGCCTGCAGTCACCAACTCAGGGAAAAACTGAGTTTTTTGGGGGGGCATTATTTTGGGTATTAAAGTTTGGCGTTTGATTGTATATTTTGAGCGACACACAATCTAAGAATGATGATTTTTACCTTCAGCTAAATTAGATTTTGACAGATATCCTTAAAAAGGATTAAGAACTAAAGCATGAAACCCAGAAATGACTAGAGACGTCGTATTTTCAGCTGTTTTTTTTTAGTATTCTTATGTACTTACTGTTTGTCTTCCTCCTCTTTGAGTTCTATTTGACATTTAGATCATTTTTAAGGATATGTTTTTTTTTTTAGTAAATTCTATTTCTCATTGATTTTTGATCATTAGGAATTCCTCCATGAAGTAAAACGCATCCAACACATCTGTTTTATGTCCAAGAAAAAGCATCCACTGCTCTGTGTTGCAAATATTCTTTGAAAATAGTTTAAAAAATGTTATTTGTTTAGAACAGCACAGTAGGCACACTTATGAATTTCACCAGGTAAATGCTTAAAAAGCCAACCTTCTCCATGATGCACTGCTCCCCGCCGGCTCAGATTTGAATCTTCAAATGATGTTTGTCATAATTTAAATTAATAGTTTTTCAATTTAGAAAAAAAAAAACAAAAAACGATATTCTAGAAAACTTCCCACCGTTTTACAGCTTAAGTCTTCTGCCAAATATGTCTACTTAATGCTTAAGAAAAAAAAGTTTTTCCCCCCATCTCGTCTGTTTCGGTCTTCATCTGGAGTTCTGCTCAAACCACGGCGTTGACACAGAACAAAGTGGCGGGCTGTTGTTGAGAGTCCTCGTTCTGGTTTCTGATAACAGATCAAAGGAGCCATCATCAGTGGTGCAGAATAATTCTTCACTTCCCAACCAGAAATTGCCTGTGGTGAGAGGAGACAGGAGTGATTGCCTTTGATGCGCACATTCTCGTGTTCTCCTCTGCCTGTGTAAAAGCTGGGATGATTAGATCTCAGTCAAAGACAGTGGACAGACTTTTGAGTCAGACATCAATTCTGACAAATCCACTTCCTTTAGCTTCTTTTTTTCTCTCTCTCTTCTCCTCTGTAAATGTCAGGGAGCATGAAGCAAAGACATTTTCTGTAACAACTCAAGAGTCTTTTCAGTCAATTGGTAAATTGTCTGTTGTTGGGCTGCAGAAAATTAGGAAAACGTCCAATTTGTATCATCTGCGTTTAATTGTTCAATGATGGGATGAATTTAAATACATCAGCGCCAATTTTCGGAAGGAGAGCTTGCCTGTTCAGAGCCTAGAAAAGAGAAACTAGAAGTTCCAAAATGGATTTATACTGATCTTTCACTTTTATATTACAAGTTCAGTAAATATTTGTGAGTTTTTACAAATCTGTAGGAGCTTTTCTGTGACAATTAACCCTGTTGGGATTTAACGTCCTCATATTTGAGCAGAAATTCAATCCATAAAACACATTTAGGATCTGATGCCATAAAGCAAAAGGGCTCGGTACCAAAAGCGAGTTCGTCAATCAAAATGGTAATGGGTTCCCCCCACAGCTTTATGAAGTGTGAAACTTAGCTCATCAAAGGAAATGGAAGACTTTTTGGGTGGATGTATCACATTTTAACTTTTTATTTAAAGACCCACTCTGATGAAAATGGTGTTTTTAACACGCCCTTGTGACATTTTTCTCATGATGCAGGCCAAAAAGAAAGAAAATTAGTCTTAAAAATTGCATTTCTGATGGAAAAAAATGCAGAAACTGACCTAGAGAAAGACACAGGGTTTGCAATGTTGTCCAAAAAAATGGCATAATCCTAATTAATGTTTTGAAAATTGACCAGAAGATGATCAAAGTGGGACTGCAAGCCAGAATGGTTTTATTTGGATTGGACTACCAATGTGTTGAGTAATACTTTATTCATTTTATTAGTGTTATTTGTGAATGAAAACTATGTTAACACAGTTAATTAATAGTCTATTACTAGGGGTGTCAAATCATCACATTAATAACAATTCATTAAGTACAACTATTTTTATTGCGTTAATCTCATTTTTAATATATTCCCATTGTGATCTTCTCAAGTTTAAAAAACAGATGTCCAACTGTTTACTTGCATGAACCTTTGCTCAGTGCACGTCTTGTGTCTCTGTACGCACCGCGCTGCTGCTTTTACGTCGTCAATGTGCGACGAGGTGTTCGATATCATAAATGAATGGGGTATGTGGGGGGGGGCTGATTACATGGGGTGCTAAACTATGGAGTAAGGCATGTCAACATGCGCTTTTGGATTACTCGGAAAAGTCTGTCTACTGTTCTTATGTGTTAAATTAGAGAACTCTAGACCTGATGTTTTGGGCTCGTTTTCCCCCCTCTAATCGTTTGAGATTAAAAATACCCCCCCCAGTTGGAAGCGTGTTATGCTAAGAAATCTTCATAAAGTTGTAATTTTATCTTTAACTCTGCCACAATGTCACGAATTTAAAGGAAAATACCTCAAAATGAGGCTATTTACTGTATTTTTTCGTCCCCTAACCTTTATTTAACCAGGTAAGCTATTAAGATGTTCTTATTTACAATAACCACCTGGGATTAGGTTCAATTAAAAATGAAATAGTTAGAATAATTAGTTATGAAATTAATATTCCTCACTATTCGCTACTTGGTGCACTCTATAGGACGTTTGCCATTTTTTCGTGGTCTCTCCGAATCTGCAATTCCAAAATCCAGTTAGTTCCCCTTCGAATTTCCCAGAAGTCTTTGCGGTAAACCAGTGTGGATCGATGCTCACTGGATTGGCGAATAAAGTACAAACGGTTTGTCATTTAAAAAAAACGTGCGTGAATTTATTGTTTATAAATCAACTACGTAAAATGACTACGTAAAATGTTGGTATGTATTCAATTTTTACTTTTGCAAATGAGGCATACAATATTCAAGAAAAAAAAGTAAGCACATGTCTGAACTGCATTAAAATCCAGGGAACAGGAAATTCCTGCATTATATATTCTTTTAGGGAGCGGAAAGGGAATTTGTATACAATGTACGTTTTTTATTATTCGAAAATAAATGCTAATTACGGACTTTGGCACCAAATAATAAGCACCATGTTAAGCAACATTAACGTGTTTTCTGAATTGTTGTGCCTGTTCTGTCCTTTCTGCAATGATGCTTAACATTGATGTAAACATTATTCAACTTACTCGAAGTTTAAAATTTAAATTCTTTACTTATTTTTTTTTTTTTTTTTTACAAAGTTTTATAATCAGATGGACTCCAGTGGAGCTTCTCATCCTCAAAGGATTATGTCTCTTAAAATTCCTAAAATCTTATTTAATCTCAGAGATTATTGTATCTACATTCCCTCTTTCTACCCACACAGTGCAGTGATGCGGCGTCTTTAACCACATTCTTCACACGCGTCTTCGTCTTGCAGCAAAGCCCATCTTAATAACGGTCGGTGCCGTTATGCTGAGTCCTGTCACGTGATCTGATGGTGTTCCACATCATTTAAATTAGAGGATGCAGGAGACAGGAGTAGATGGAGGAAGCTGGTTCGCTGCGGCGAGCCCTGAAGAGAAAAACCGAAAGCAAATGAAGACGGCTTCATGGTTGTGTTTGCTCCACAGAAAGACCTGTAGTGAGGGACCAACAATGAAGCTTTTCCCTTTGATAGTGGTTGACAGTGGAGAGGAACAACTAGATGGATGGATGGAATGTTTATTCATCTTAAGGGTAATTCAATAGCCTATTCAGAAAAATTTACACATCAGATACATTATTAAAAAAAACATTAGAAAAAAAAACAAAGACTGTAAAACTGCAAAACATGCAATGATGAAAATATATTCATTAGGAAACAATAAAATCATAAAACAGCGAAAACCAATAATATGTGTTAATTAAAAATACAATAAAACTGCAAAACATTCAAAGAATACATTTTATTAATGAAAAATAAAAAATTTTAAAATTCAACCCCCCCCCCCAACCAACCAAAAGAAACCTCCAGTTTTATTTATTTTTTAGTATCCCAATATTACATGGTCTCAATGGGCTTCACTAATTGTGCAAAACATAAAATGAGTCATAAAATAAAATAGCTGATTGCTAATCCAAACGGACTAAACTAAAGTGTGCACCCTCCTCGGTAAGGAAAAACTCCTAAAAATAAACTGATTCCTGGGGGAAAAAAACAAAAAAAAAACCTTGGGGATGTCCGCATGAAGGAGGGATCCTCTCCTAGGGCGGCCAGGTGATGTACCAGAACTGTTAAAGAAGAATTGGCTTATCTAACTCTACCACTACAACTCTTGCATACACAGTATTGGAGGCTTTTCTTTATTTTTATTTATAAAGTTAAAAGGTTTTTGAAAAGGTAAATAGGTAATTTGCATAAATGTGATTAAAATATTTGTTGTGTTGTTTTAAAACTTCTTAGCATAGAGCCCTGTGGAACACCATGACTGATTAAAATGTCAGGAAGACTTCAAACTATCAAACTAACGATCAAACTAAAATCTATTGAATAAATAGACTTTTATTAGCTTACTGAGTACCTCAAGGAACAATTATACCTCGTAGTCTTTAATAAATATTTATGTTTATTGCAAATAAACATTTACAGAGCCTTTTTTATGTCAAAGTACTTTTATAACGTACTTTTTAGTGATAATGAGGCAGTAAGAGTGGGCTGCAAATTGATGAACAAGGATTAAAGCAGCCTTAAAAGCCTGATGTGCAAAGCCTGTCAATAATGTTATATTGTTTAAAACAGTATAGTATTGTCAATAAAGGCATCAGATAGAGTCCCTTTCTTTTACTGATTCAGACCTTAATACCTCACCCTTTCTGTACTAAAGGCACTAATCCAGTCCGTCTGCATCCTGCAGCAACGCCTTTATTGGATTAAAGTTTCCACAAATATTTGCTGCTGCAAGTTAATGTCCTGCTTCTAATAGCCATAAAGCTGTTTTATTGATTCATACAAATTGAAGAACGTAATGAGCGTTAAAATAACTTTCTGGTTTTAATGGAGTAAGAACGGCATCTGGATCACGCCACAGCTTCAGCTTTCCAGATGCTGGAGTGACACGCCGTCCTAACGCGCTGCATCTAAACATCTGCGCCCCCCTCCTGATGCTTTCCAAACACAGGCTGGGCCTTCATCTGTTGCTTATCAAGCCGTTGCTGTCGGTTCTCCGCCTAAAGATTTAGTAAGGATCTTTAGGTTGTGTTATATGGGAGTCCTAACAGCAAGCATGTCCCATGCCGGGTTTACAAGTCATTGCATTTTGTAATATAGTCACAAGGCCAATCCCTGGAAAATGTGCCACAAGCTGATGACATCATCCACACTTGGAATTTTACGCCCCTAGTACAATTGCATGCATAATTTGCCTTCCAACCTATACTCCTTCGAGTGATTAGAATACGCGATGGCAGAGCAAACTGGATCCAGAAGATTGTACTTTACAAATCCACACAAGGCAAAGTCTCTGTTACTGCATTCTACTTACAAGAAGAGTTAAACTATATTTTATTCTAAGTTCTTCTGTTCAAAAGAATATAAAGAAAAACATGATATTTTGCATATGCATGCATATTTACTTTCTAATGCAGCTATAACTACAGCTTTATTCCATTAAAATATGGAAAAGGGGGCAAATCATCCTAAATGTAACCATTATATATAGTATGATTATCTGATACATTGAGGCTTTTAAAATAAACACAAAAGCATCTTATCTGCACCATTATTTAACCACAAACTGATTTCTATAGACGTAGGCATCTTCACAAAAAAAAAAAATATATATAATATATATAAAAATATATATATATATATATATATATATATATATATATATATATATATATAACCTGAAAATGGACTCGAAAACTTGCGTGGCGATACGTGAATGTGGGAGTTTTGAATGTGGAAGCCCGAAATGCGCATATACGTGCATTTACATAGACTTTTTATTGAAAGTGGTCACTTGAACGCTCGTTGACAAAGCGGAGTGAAAGTAGCATAACTGTTTAATGAGAAAATTAAGCAATCGGTGTGTAGTTTGTGTGGACACCCAGGTGTTCTGTTGGTCCTTACACAGTGGTCCCCAACCACCTGGCCGCAGACCGGTACCGGGCCGCGGGACACTTGGCACCAGGCCGCGGAGCGGTTCCAGGCCGCGGGAAATTTTGGCACCGGGACGCACAGAAAGAAAAAATAATTTCCATTTTATAGTTTTTTTTTTCGAAAAAAACGTTTTATTTTGAAAAGTGACCGGATTCTCTCTGTTACATCCGTCACACTTAACGCACGTCAAAGTCCCGACACCAAACATCACGTGATACACCCCGATAAAATTAAACCCAAACAACCAAAATGAGCAAAAAAACAAGCTTCTTTAGAAAGTTGCTTTGACCAGGGGAAACGGTCCAATGAAGGGACAGAAGAGGAACCTGCACCCGCTAAAAAGGGAAATCTGCCTTTAACAGGCAGTATCAAGAAACCGTTTTAAAATATGGATTTATCGCCACGGGCAATTCCCACGCACCAAACCCGCTGTGCGTAATATGCGGTGATGGTAGAAACAATGTTGCTCATGTGATGTTCTGTTGTCGGTGTGACGTTACGAGGACACCGCTGACAAAGTAATAAAGTTGCACATGATTACACAGTGGATTTACGTTCATTATTATTATTGTTATTATTATTACTAAAGAGAAAATACCACCCCCGGTCCACGGTAAACGTGCCCTGCGTTGTACCGGTCCGCAGTGACAAAAAGGTTGGGGACCACTGGTCTAGATGACCCAACTCCCAATGTTAAAGGGCCTAGGATAGCACAAGGGTTAAGGTGCAGCCGCTCCTCTCTGGGATCCTTCAGAGGCCCAGGACAACCCAAAAACCCAGAAGCACCCCAACAGGTCAACCCCCCATACGGGGTGTTTGTGACTAAAGCTCTCAGACGGAAGTGCTGTCTTCTCATTCTTTTCATTTTCTTGAATTTTATTACTCATTTTACAAAAAGAAGGCTGTGTTCGGTTTGAAAATCCCGGGTTTGGGATGAACAATGCACCCACTGAGATTTGTAATGGAGTTTGAGTTTAGCCATAGATTAAACATGAAGCATAAAACAGCCATTTACTCCCAGTTAATGGGAATAACATCCGCAGCAAATCACCACATCTCAGTCGTAATCAATATCAAGCCCAAGGTGAATATATCTTGTTTGGAGATGATGCACCCCGCTATGCTTTATGAACCCTGCCAAATCCCAAGGTCGGGGACTGTGAAGAGGTCTTATGTACTTTCTTTGATGTGACTGAGCAAAGTTGGCATTGCCTGTAAATCCAATTTTAAACAGAGGCTCCTTATGAAGGCTCAATAATTTATCCAGCATGGCGTGTTATTCTGTCAACCATCCGCAGCTCTCTGGACTCCACTCCACCCTCGCCACGCACTCTCAGGCTTATCACGGTCTCATCCCCATCCCTGTGTGTTAAGGATTAATTAATGGAGGGAATTTTCATCTCCTGCCAGCTCTGGCCAAGAGAAATCGAGCGAGGCAGAAAGAAAGGGGAGCTGGGGAGCGCACGCCAAAGCTGTTAATTAGCTGTGCAGCGGAGATGATGCAGACGCGCGGCGCTCCGTTTCTCAGCCTCTCACTCAGGCAACATGACATTATTGGCAGCTGCCCTTATCGTCTTACTTTGTCCTTTCTCCAGACTGGGTGCAGTGTCGGTTGGGGACACTAGGGGGTAGTAGGTGACAGTGGACCGTGTCTGCAGGAGTCCCACCTGCTTCGGCTTCATTTAGGTGCAGCGGGGAGGCTCCATCCCGTCCCGGCTGGTACTGGGAGAAGTAGTGGCACACTTTTGAAATTTGTCACAGAGGGTAGCAAAGCAAACACGCTCACACCGGTTTTTATGTCCTCACATCTGGGCCTCACCTCCATTTTTTCCTGACATATTAGGTTGTGTTGATGCCAACTCGATGAAAATGGGGTTTTTATGGTATTTTTCTGATGATGGAGGACATAAATAAAGATATTTAAGATTCAATTTGCATTTCTAAGTGTTTTGTTTAATCAAATGGTTGTGCATCACAAGAAAATGGAAAAAAAAAAGCAGTTTGAAAAAGATCATATTGGCGAGGTAGAAAATACGCAAACTCCCCTTTATCAGCAATGGGAAGGGGAAGAGGGGGCGGGGTTGCTCCACGTCTACGGTCCAGCCCACAACTCAGAGGTGAATTTCTAATGAACTATGGCCGCTCTGCAGAAACCATGTCCTAAATTTAGCCTAAAAATGGCATAATCCCAAAAAGAAGACCACTGGGAATGCTTTAAAAATAAATCAAAAGATGATCAGAGTGGGACTTGATAAAAACCATGGTTGCAAGGTTTGCACTTATTTGTTTACAAGAAGTTTGACAAATAAAATGTCTAATAAATTGATGCTTCTGACTCAAAACGGCTGCGTTTCAAATTAAAAGCCTGTCTTTTAAAGCAGAAGCAGATCTCTTTGTTGTATTTTCTTCCTTATCGACTCTATGAAAGAAGGAGGAATTTTTTTGTTTTGAAACGCAACTAAACTATTTCCCCCTCCCTCCTAATGAAGGTTTTTATTGCTCCGGCCTCCCTTGCTGGAACAGCATCAAATCTGTTTCCTGTTACGAGCGCCCTCATCAGCTCTCTGCGAAAACGTTCTTAACCGGACAGAAAAGCCAATCGAACAAACATGCAGCCGTCTGGCGCTGGAGCCGGCGTGAAAACCATGACAGAATGAATTGCAGTTCTCCTAAGAAACAATTATTGCTGCACAGCACTGCTGCCAATCCCCCCCCCCCCCCCCCCCATCACATTGCGTCTGGAAATCATTACAGTGGTTTTAATTCCCAGCTCTTCTTTGTATTCTGATATTGTCGTCACAAAGGAGCCCTGCGATTGCCTCTTGATTAATTTAGCCGAGTACATTTATATTGGATCTTTAAATGCTTATCAGTGTTAATGTGATTACACGCTTCATTGTCTATGCTACAGTTCCCCGCTGCGCCTGCTAATGCCTGGATGTTTACTGCGCGCCCCTGTCCGGGCATCTGTGTGTGTGTGTGTGTGTGTGTGTTTGTTTGTGCTCCCCTAAAGGCTTTGCTCCTCTCCTTTAATTTTTGAGCTTGTCCTTGCTCTGTTGCTACGGTAACGTGAAGAATACTGGGAGTTTGAACCGGGCCTTCGGATATCAATTAAAGCCAAGGACTTTGCATCCGTCATGTTTGCACAGATGGCAAATGCATGGTTTCTAGGTGGATGATTGTGCTGCTCCTGTGTTATGGATCTGTGTGTGTGTGTGTGTGTGTGTGTGTGTCTTCCCACATGGATTCTACTTAGAAGTAAAGCAGGCTTCTCCTCTCACCCATGCGCTGTCACTCAAATTGCTAATTGGCTCGCAGTCTCTTGAACGCAGCTCTTTGAGCGTGACTGTACTCTTGTACCTTCCCCGTGCCGCTCCTCCCTCCGCCCTCCGCTTCGGCTCGGCTGCCTGGCACCGAGGCGCCGGCTCACCTATTGTACCGGCTCTGCGGCAGAGCCACCGGGCCAAATCAGTGCAGAATGTAAAACACAGATGGCCATTGACTCACAAATGGGTTGGTGGAAAATGAGAGCCGAATCCAGTCTGCAGCTCCAGCTTTTTACTCCTCTGCCTCATCTGTCAGTCCAGCCATTCCTGGCGCCTTCTTCTTGCTCCCTCCCTTTCAGCAGACACACACTCTGCTCCATATTTGTCTTTTTTTCCCTCTCTCTTTTTTTTGGCTACCTCTCCCTTCTGTCACCTCAGGCCGCTAGTCAGGGTTAATTAGCGCCGAGTTGAGCTGTGTTTAATGGTTAATGTGGTTTCTTGCTGGTGTAGCACTCTGTCCCCTCTCTGTACATTCAGCATCTATCAATGCAAGCTGTCAAGCTCTTTCATTAAGAGATGTGTCATCACCTACCTGCTGACATACCTGTCTACTTGCTTTGGCTGTCTGTCACTTCACCTTGCAGCAGGAGATGCAGACCATATGCCCAAACCAGCGTGCACCTCTCCCCCAATTTCCCTTTCCCTCCAGGATGTTGGATATAGAGTGAGTGGGAGCGCCGCAGAGACACTGGAGAGGAGAAAGCGAGCCTGAACCATATAATAAGAAACGGGGGGAAGAGCTGTGGTGAGAGGAAGAGGAGAAGACAATGTGATAGATCTGACGGGGCCTGCGTGAGACTGAATCCTAGGCAGAGACGTCCAAACGGAGGAAAGGCTTTAGCCAGTACCTCCTATTAGGTTTGGTTGTTTTTTTGGTCAGAGTGGAGGGACAGGGGGCCGCAGGTCCTCATGCCAAACCTCATCAAGACACAAAGATGCTTCTATTTAGAAGGAATTTAGTTTGAAACTTCCGTTTAAAACAAAACTGATTGTGTTAAAGTGGTGGTGGAAGCCACACATCCATGTAAGGAGTGTTTGAGATGCTTCAAATCTGAATCTGTTCATCTTTTGATGTATTTATAAGCGTTCCCAGTGGTCTTTTAACCATGAGGATGCTGTTTTTAGCCAAAATCTAAATTCTTGTTTTTTTCTAGGACATAGTTTCTGCAGAGCGGCACTAGAAATTCACCTCTGAGTTGTGGGTGGGAACTGTTGGCATGGAGTAAGCCTTCCCCCATTTCCCATCATCCCTTTATTTACACTGTGTACCGCTAGCTTACAGGCCC
Organism: Oryzias curvinotus; assembly: GCA_023969325.1. Classification (NCBI taxonomy): domain Eukaryota; kingdom Metazoa; phylum Chordata; class Actinopteri; order Beloniformes; family Adrianichthyidae; genus Oryzias; species Oryzias curvinotus. Next base: position 7,867,880 of record CM043716.1, on the reverse strand, counting down.
CTCACGTCCCCAACTTAACATTAGCGGTGCAAAGAAAATGGCGAGCTATATCAGAGCTGTCCGGCCATACAGTTTTGATCCTCAAATACTTAGAAACGCCATTTCAATCATATTCATATATGTCCTCCATCATAAGAAAAATGATGCAAGAACATGTTAAAAACACATTTAAGCGGAGTGGATCTTTGAAAATTGTGCTTTTGGTGTTTAGCCCATGGAGTTGTCATTGGTCGATACGGGAAGGTTTCTTCCTCTTTTTCTTTGTCCACTGTTTACTAGTGCATGTCTGCCACCTACTGTTGGAAAAGAGTTTGTGCAACATGTGGAAGCGGTGCAAATCTGGTGAATCTCGCTCCGGGCTTTTCGTTTCACAGCTCTACTCCGATGTGTGAAAGTCTTGGTTTCATACAATTCCTGCTGCAATTATCGATTTCTCCTCCATGATCAACAGTTGGCACTTTCACGAACTGACGCCATCTATGCGTCGCTACCAAATCCAAGTCCCTGATTGGTCAAAGGTCAACCTGGCTAAACTATTCATGCGCGTTTTATATGTGAACCTTGAAAACGGTTGCAGCATAGCCACGCGTGAATGCAAGAGTTTTGAATTCCAAAAACACACAAATACGCTCGTTTACAGAGAGTTTTCATTGGAAGTGGTCGCCTTAGAGCGCAGTGTGAGCAGAGCTTCACTGAAGAACATCAGAAATGGGTTCTGCGGTAGATCCCAAACAATTTTCTCTTTTAAGCAAAAATGGGTCTGGGTTGGGGGTGTGAGGGACTGTAAGCTAGTGGTAGAGAAAGAATTTCCAATGACCTCCTGCTGCTCTGCAGAAACTATGTCCTAGAAAACGACAGGTTTCTAGATTTTGGCTAAAAACTGCACTTTCAAAATGGATCAAAAGATGATCACTTTAAAACTTCTGTGAAATCTTCATCACCAGACTCCCCATGTGCTGGGGTGATTTGATTTGGTCTGATTTGATTTCTTAATTTAATTCAAGCATTGTAGGCAAAGCAATAAATAATTTACACAAAGATTTTTCAAAATCATTACAGAAATGATCAAATGCATATGTAAAAAAAAAAAAAAAACAGAAAATAAAACAACAAAAAAAACATTTACGTCACACAGGCTTAATTAAATACAGTGATCATTAACTAAAGTCAAGTAGAGCTTGATTTATTGCTTGAAAAGGAGTGGGAAGAAGAACTAATATCAACCCACCCCTACAGAGTTCATGCATTTTATGGCTTTACATCGTTTTTGTAATCCGGTTCTGATCTGACAGATTCTTGTCAAGTTACAAAATCCAGTGTCTAGTAATGATTTATTATCTTCAGAAAACATTAATTCATGATTTCAGTAAACAGTAACGATAACCGTTATGTAATAATCATTGATTATCATTAGAACACATGATCACATTAAACCAGTAATTATTGCTACACATTGCAGATCAAGTAAAGAAAATCAATAGCTTATTAATTGTAATCAAAACATTTCAGTAATCATTGTTGCACATTACAATGTAACACTCATTAGTTGTAATTAAAAGATCTTTGATTATTTCACCACAATCAAGTTCACACATGTATATGGAATTATTCAAACACTTGTTGATCCTTAACTCCACTTATCTTCATATCCTGAAATCACAGTTGCTTTACACATTTACTTGAATATTTGAACATAGTTTGAGCTCATTACTGAACCCGTTACAAAGGTTAGTTAGTTTTGCTCAGTTTAAAAATCCACAAGGTCATTCAGTTTTAAAAGTCTAAATTGAAAAAGTAAATTGTTTGTATGATCAAGATAATCCGGCTTTATGTACAATCCGTACGGCTCGTTTCTGGAGTAAAAAGAGAGGATGTAGTGAGCTCTTATAATTATTCCCCCAAATTTCTATACAGTAGGTAAAATATGGTAATATTAAGGTGCAGTACATTAGATATCTACTGTTGTGTTCTAATATATGTTTAGATTTATTTATGATTCAAATACTTTTTGAGACTTTAGTTTGTATGTGTCTGATGTGTGGCTTCCAACGTAGTTTGTCATCGATTAAAAACCCCTAAGAATTTGATTTCTGTAACACTATAGTTAACCAAGGGCATGTGGGAAATTTGTTCTTGAATTTGTAAATTGCACAGTTCTTTTTGTAAAATGATAAGTCATTATTAAGAGAATTAATACTTTTTTCACTTCCTCCCCTTTTATAGTTTCATTTATAATTTTCTTTGTCTTCACATTGATGTCAAATAGTGCATGTGATGCAGCAGGTATCTATAGCAACCTTTGCTCCAGGTAGGTCAAAAGGGTTCAAACATTGATTCTGGTTTTGTAGCTTTTATAAACGCAGCATGATGAGAGCAGGCTGGTTGAGCCTTTTAACCCTTCATGGGGTAGATCTGCACCCATCACCCATGAAATGAAGCGTTGTATTGCTTAAACCAGATTCCAGATATATTAATTCTGAATAACCTTTTTTTTAATACAACAGAGATTATTTCAAATTTAAAATATCGATGAATCGGTTTATTCTATATTTTGTTTTTTTACACCATTTTTTAGCGTGATGTGATGTGAACACAAGCCCGACCTGCTATTTATGTTTAAAGTGTTTTATGTTGTAATAAGATGAGGATGTAATCTGCAAGATGATCGATGCTGATCCGATGTCCAGCATTTATTCCGTTGTTTGCTTAGTCCTCTGCTTCTGTTGCGGGCCATTTTTACCCAACGTCACATATTTCTGTAAATCTTCGCGTGGAAGAAGAGTTTGAATTTATTTTCTGTTTTATTTCATGAAATGTTGTCAAAGGTTTACACATTACCTCTTAGGAACTAAAACCTTTGTTGAAATGAAATAAAAATCTGTTCTGCTGGATTCCACATGTGCCAGTATAATAGGAAAACTGGTGCAACAGAGAGGAGACGAGCATTTTTTTATTTTTTTATTTTATTTCTTAAGTAAAACCACATTTGGATTTAATTTGCTTTGTTTGTGAAGGTCCAGATCAGATTATAGTTTAATTAATTTATGCTTTTGTTGTTGTTTTCCATGTAGAGTAAAATGATTGTGAACCAGAATTCAACAAAATCAAACTTCGATTGAGTTCACTTTGATCAATGTCCACTGATTCCATAATTTTGTAAATTCCTTTTTCCGTTTTCGCTGTTGTTTTTGATGCTTTTGAACACTAATGGTTTATAGATCAATAACATCTTAAGATATGATAACATTTGAAAATAGAATGAGCTGCATACAGATGAATAGAAAACCTAACAGAGTATTTCCCTTTGCGGTGTTTACTTTCAGAGTTTAATCAGAACTTGTATTTTGGACCTCATCCTTGATGCAGTTTCTCTCGGAACTGTTGCTCCGCCTCTTTTTCAGTCGGGGTACGTGAAGCTGTCCAAACCGGTGGCCCTCTGGACCCAACAGGATGTGTGTAAATGGCTGAAGAAACACTGTCCCAACCAGCACCAGATCTACAGCGACTCCTTCAAGCAGCACGACATTACAGGTGGGTTTTTTTTTTTTTCTTTTACTGAGCCTTTTAACACATTTCCACATTCATCCAACCCTTGTCTGCATTTTCCATAAGTTTCATGTCTCCAAATTGTTTATGGCACATGCAGGAGGTGTATAGGCAAGGCAAGTTTATTTGTATAGGACAATTCGTACACAAAGTAATTCAAGGTGCTTCACAAAACAGAAAAATGCATTCAAATCACAATACATCATAGAAATAATCAACGTAAAATTTACTTTAAAAGAAAAGAAAAAAATTGAACATTGATTTAAAAAGAAAGGAAGGAAAGGACAGAAAGTGCAGATAGGACCTTTCAGTCATATAAACAGAAATGTTTTCAGTCTAGATTTGAACATGAACACAGAAGAGGCCTGTCTTACGACTTCAGGGAGGCTGTTCCAGATTTTAGCTGCAGAATATTGAAACGCTGATTCCCCTTGTTTAGTTCTGACTCTGGGAATCAACAGGAGGCCGGACCCTGAGGTCCTCAGAGTACGAGATGGTTCATATGGCACTAACATGTCAGAGATGTACTTTGGTGCGTGGCCATGGAGAGACTTGTACACAAGCAGAGCTGCTTTGAAGTCCATTCTTTGAGGTACAGGGAGCCAGTGCAGAGACCTGAGCACAGGACTAATGTGATCATACTTCCTGGTTTTGGTCAGGACTCGAGCAGCAGCATTCTGGATGCACTGAAGCTGTTTTACAGCTCGTTTGGAGAGGCCAGTGAGCAGGCCGTTACAGTAGTCTAACCTACTGGAGACAAATGCATGAATAAGTATCTCAAGGTCTGGCTTTGATATAATGTTTTTGATTTTGGCAATGTTTTTCAGATGGTAAAATGCCGCTGATGTTACTGACTTGATATGGCTGTTAAAGTTCAGGTCAGAGTCCATGATTACCCCTAGATTTCTGACTTGATTTGAAGGTTTAAGAGACAGAGAATGAAGGTAGCTGCTGACACTTTCTCTTTGTTTCTGTGGGCCAAAAACAATAACTTCGGTCTTGTCTGAGTTTAGCTGGAGAAAGTTGTTCTGCATCCACGCACTGATCTATGTGTACACCGACATACAGTAGGTAGGTTAATACAGGAAGTCCAAGTATACAGTACGTTTAAATCTTGGCATCATTTTTCCTATTTTACACAAAATAGGTTTGACAAACTCCTCAAAGACAACACACCTAAAGCTTAAGTCACATGCATCCATACAGGGGGTTTACCTGTACAGGTGCTGGTTATTTTTGGGTTTTCCCGCTCTGCTCTACAGGCTCGTCAAACGGTCTACGATCTTGATATTTCATGCCTGCACGCCCCACACAGATTTGACCATTTTTCACCCACATTTTTCCCCCGTGAGGGCAGTTGTGACTAAGACTTCCACAGCTTCAGTGTTTTTCTTTTTTTTTTTTTTTCTTTCCATCACCAGAATAATGTTTATTTGGCGTGTTGTTACTGAAGATGCAAACGCTTTAGAGTAGTGCAGCAATGGCAGAACGCGGGTGTGAAGGAAATTGGGGAAAGATTGTAAACAGAGGTAATTCGAAGAGTTTTACAGAGATGCAAAAGCTTTTGGAAACGTTCAGGTGGGTGGCAGTTTAAACAAACGCATCTGAAAGTGCTGCCGTTCAGGAGACACTGATTCCTAAACTTTGCAACAGCAGCTGCTTAAAAAATGAACTGAACCGAATTTAATCTCATGAACATTTTGTCAGTACTATGCATTTGTTTTTATCTAATAGTTGTATTTCTATTTCTTCTTCTATGTTTTCAATTTTAACTTTCTCTTTTAATGTAAAATTTCCAATCAATTCATGACTAAATATCCTAAGTATATTTTATTTTACTTTTTCTTTAGTTTTGAAAATAAATCAATTTCAGTCGATAACCCTCCAAAAAGGCGGTGACAGCATACGTCATTAAGGATATGTATTTTGACTTATTCTACATACTTCTACTGATCTTTTTGATTATTCTACAACTATGGCTGAACTGTCTGAGGGGATAAGACAGAAGAAAAAAATCAAAACCAACCTTTTACCTCTCATATTTAGATTAATCTATCTATTTTTTCACGTTTCAGCATGAACACTTTTTTCAGATTTTGTTTTAACTCTAGTGTTTTTTTAGAGGATCCTCCACACAGAAACCAACCCTTCTAGTGGACTGTGGGAGTGGTTTCTCCCGGGCCTGACCACTTTTTTTTTATGCAATGGGGGGGGTCCTGTGGGTTGGTCACTGGCGTGGACAGATCCTCAAAATATGAATGCAGTTTCCTCACATCAGCATCAAGACTGGTTTCAACTTCATTTACTATTTCTATTTTAAGTTGTATTTATATGTCATTTTATTTTTCATTATTTTAGGTGTGGGATGTCTGAGGGGGTTGAGGGTATTCTGGGTATTTTATCATTTCATTTTTAATTGTTTTAGGTTGGTAAAACACTAACTGTTGGATAAAAAAGTGCTTTATCGATAAAGTTTGATTTGGTTTGTAAAAAAAAAAATTGTTTTTAAAAATGGTATTTGGCAACTTATTTGACTTGTTGTCCATCTGAGGTCCAGTAAAGCAGGACCGGTACCGGTACCTTGGAGAGTTGGTACCAGACCACAGACTCAGAAAAATACAACCTACATTTTTTTCTGTATTTCTTTTTTAATCGGATTCTGAGTAAAGTTTTATTTTGAAAAACTACAAGCTCCTCCACCACATCCAATTCATTCTTGGTCAAGTCGATCGGTCACTTGTCTGACATTCCTAAACCAACGGCTAAATAAAAAAAAAACCAAGCTAGTTAAGTTAACAAAAAGAATCGTATTTGGAAAAATTCTTATGGCAAAATAAGATCTAAAGAGGAAACGGAAGAAGAGCCTTTCACTTCAAAATAAAAGCATTTAACAGACAAAACCAGGAGTCTTTCCTCCAAATATGGATTTATTGTGACAGTTGTTCCCACAGACCATAATAATAGTGGATCACATTCACCGACCTACTGTCTAATGTTACAAGGATGCTGCCCAAAAAAAGTTGTTTATGAATTTATTTAGAAAATACCAGTTTTAACGACCATTCTCTCTTTATTTATCCATCGCACCTTAAAAGTCAGACGAGGCAGAAGTTGACGTCTGATTTTTTTTTTTTAGCTTCCACTTTGACAGTTACGGGTTAAAATCTGTCACATTTTAAAGGCTCCTACACAAAATCTAGTGAACAAACAAAGTTCCAAAGCAGCTGCAAGAATTTAACAGAGGATGAAGATTTTGTCGAGTTAAGAGAAAATGGAGGCAAAACAAAGGGAAAAAAAATCAGAGCCCCCACTTGAGCCTCGAACATATGTTTTCTTTTTCCCTACATATTATTCAGAAGTGGCGTTTACATGAATAAATGTGGTTAAAAAAGCTCCTCGCCACATCAGAAACGGCTTTCCTTTGTAACATCTGCATCGGTCAGCAGCCATTCCTTCCCGCCGTCAGCTGGACCACGCCGCCGCCGTCTCCACGTCCATCAATCCCTTAATGAGGCTCTTCAAGGTCAGCCCGTCTTTAACCACACTCCAGCCTGCCAAGCAACAGATGACCATTAATTTCCAGTGCGCTCTTCTCCCTCAGAGCACAACAGATCACATTCATATGATTATTTGTTGCTGCTGAGGACCTCCTCGACACTGTGACTGGTAGTCACGGTAAATTGCTTGGCGTTTGCGAATATTGGTATAATGACTCACGCTGCCTTTTTTTTTTTTTTTTTCTTACCCTTTGATGCGTTTGGCCTGTTGTGTCTGCGTGGAGGCTTCGCATCCTCCGTGTAATGGTCCGAAAATGCAAATCTTGGCGCCCTGGACCCCCAACGCGCACAAATATCTCATCAACGGCAGAGAGGTCCTGAAGATTGACCCCACAGTTCACCGCATCCACGCTTAACCGCTCTGTTTCAATTAACACATCTCGGAAGATTTCACTTAGCTAATTCGCGGTTCAAGCTGTCCTGCTTTAATGAATTACCAGGGGGAAAAAACGCGCGTTTGTGCTTCTTTGGCGACTGATTTATTTTGAAAGTTGTGGACTAAATGGATCATTTGCAATAACGACGTTGTCACACAAAAGCGCAGGAGCTCCTCGTCTCATCACTTCTCGCCAGATAAAAAGAAAACGAGGTTATTGCGTCATTCTATAGCTCCAAATTTTTTATAGCCAAACGTGGTAAATTAATCCAAAACCTATTAAACTTCCCGACAAGCCTGGCTCATTCCATTCCGACTTTAAATAAATGATATTTTCTCTTATTAGAGTTCCAGTGGATGAGAGCGTTTGAACTGAGCTGCCTAATGTTGTATTAACTTAATGACCTGTGTAAGCTATTTAAGGTGTGATTATTTTTACAGGCTGATACCTGCGAGGGAAGGCTTTCACCAAATGTGCACACAGACCTTCTCTTTCCTGCTGCTACGATTACGAGATAATGATATGCGCAGAATCTGCGAGTAATTCAGTTTGTCTCCACATCGGGCATTAATTAATGAAAGCCAATTAAAATGGGCCAAGCCACACCAATTGGGCCCTGGCAAGCAATTTGCATCCCAATCAGTGTTTGAAATATTATGCAGATGTGTTTCTGCTGCAGTGATCCAGCGCTATTAGAATGAACAAGGCAAACAATCGACAAACGTTGACGACAGTCAGAGAATCCAGGCGTCGATTCTGTGGAGAACAGATTTAAACCCCAAATTACACATTGCAAACCTAAGAAAAAAAATACAGAACGTTTAGAAAAGATGGCATATTTAAAACTTGACTAAACCTAGAATTCTTACCAAATAAAAAAGTTACGTTTACTTTTTCGTCCTCATTCGTTCACCCTGATTTGTCCAGTTTCAGTGTTAAGTCAGAGGTCCCGTGGCGTGTTATCGGCATCAGGCGTGTAGTCAAGTGGCAGCGTGTTCTGGGCAGCGAGGGGAAAATTCTGATGGGTGGAATATTTCGTTCAAATATCGGAACTTTTGACGAAGAATTAGCATCAACCAATCAGGAACTCTGCTTTGGTCATGCTGTGTTAGGTGGGTGGAGTCCAAAACCAGCATGGAGGAGAAACTGATCGTTCTGTAACAATTCATTAGTTTTGGTAGTTTTTTGTATGGAAACAAAAACAAAAAGGTCATTTCATTTTATTTATTTATTTCCCCTCTTTTTCCTGTCACTAATGTGTGACGTCAAACCGAGAGACAGAAGTAACGCTGAAAACGGAGGTCAGTGATGAGGCTAAAGACATTTGACAAGCTTCAGGCGGCACATTTTATGTGTGTCAAAACAAAGGTGCCCTCATATTCGCCGTACTAATTGCGTCCGTTGTGAACGCAGCATTACCGTTTCAATTCAGAATGTCTGCTTTTGGTGTTGAGCCCAAATTTTTGTGGGGGTAGGGGCTTTAAGTCCCATTGGCTACCAGGACATGATTGACGTCGGGAGACAGAGGTTACGGTGACGTTGTAGGTACCATAACCGATCGGCCTGGAACCTCCATTCGGGGTCCTGGGACTAGTGCTGTAGTCACCTTATGTGATTGGCTGTCGGTTGGTCCGATGACGTGTCAGATGGTGATTGGTCTGGACAAATTATGAAATTATGATTACTGTCTTTCGGTTTGACGACATGCTGTCACACATTAGTGACAGGAAAAAAAAGGGGAAATAAATAAATAAAATGAAATACGTTTTTGTTTCCATGATACTACCATAGAAGAAAATATTATGAAGTCTGTTGTAAACAAACGTGCCTTTATTATTGTTGTGATTATTATTAAATGCATGCTGCTTATAGGTTTTTAAATCCGTGAGCCCAGTGCTTTATTATTGGCACAACGGACCCGGAAGAACAACATTTAGCCGTGCTAACAACATTTTCAGCCACGACTGAACTTAAACTAAAATAACAAGTGGGTTGTGGCAAAATCTCTTTATAAAAATTACAAAGAATATTGTCAGACATAATTTATAAGAGAAAATAACTTTAGGTTACAAAAGGGAACATGAAATGAATATTTGTGGAGCCCGAGCAGATCTCGATGCTACGTAGTTTGTCCAAGTAGGGTTACCGTAGTGTGACGTTTCCCTCAGTCGAAATGACCCCAAACGGAAGTTCCAGCCCGAACGGTTAAGGTGCCTACACCGTCATTCCTGCAACAGAACAGCATCTGGTGTTGTCATTCCTCCTCTGATGATAATGCTCTCCCAGTATTTTCTGCACTATAAGGCGCACTTTATTTTTTCCAAAAACAACATCCGTCTAGTGAAAGGTATTAATTCTGGTTACTGACATCAAAGGGATTTTGAGAGGTACACGGCACTCTGTCAAAATGTTTGGTTGGGTGTTAACGTGTAGCGGTGTTGCAGTCTTTTTATTTATAAATGTTACGTTTTTCAAACGTTTTATTCCAAATGCTCCGGATTCACAACGATTTAAATAAAAAAATTCTCCATCTTGAGAAAAATGCTCAGGAGCACGTAAACACTAGAAGTGCCGTTTCATTGGAGCAGGTCTCTAAGCTCTTCCTGATTTGACCCTATATTTGTGCTTCTGGGAAACTTGTGACTGGTTCAAATTTCATTTTCATGCAGACGCTGGTTTTGGATTTCTCTTAGATCTTTTTGGGGCGTAGTATTTCTTTGTGTTCCCCCCAATGCATATCCAGCTCCATACTCGGCCCTCTTTTCAGCTGCCAGCGGTGCTCAATCTCTCTTGTCTTGGCGATGTCGCCTACCCTTCATGAAGCAGCAAATCAATAAGCGGTCTCTATTGCAGGTCATAATTCAAGCGTGTCCTCCCTTCTTCTGACATAAAACAGCAGTGAGGGAAATGCTTTGCGTTAAATGTGGCAGGTGCTACGCCTTACCGTTGAGCGAACCTCCCCGCCGCGCTGCTGCAACCCCTGCCAAAGAAATCGATGTGTCCCACCCCCTCCTTCCAGCCTCAATTGCCAAGAAGCCCCTGCCCCCTTCCTCAATCCACACCTCCCACCCTTCTAATTTGACTTTAACACCCAGCTGCCATTAAAAATGCATTAAAGCATATTAGGGCACAATTAGATATTAGTCCCCCAGCCGCAGTAATTACAAAGCCCATTTAGTGGAGAGGACAGTATGTCATGATAAATCAAACACAAAGTTTTCGTTAGCTGGGATTTAATCAGCACCATAGAGGATGTTGGCGACCCAAAGCGGGCGGGTTTGCGGCTCCGTAGCTGTCGGAGAAGATGGCGACACGGCAGCGTGTTCATTTCACGTGTGCAGCATCAGAGCAGAACCTTCTGCCGTTCTGAAGCTTCAAACAACCCAAAAGCTAGGGACAGACTCTCACTAGAGTCTCCACAAAGACCCATAGTCTAGATCAGGGGTCGGCAACCTTTTTTACTCAAAGAGCCATTTGGGACCGGCCCCAATGAAAAAAAAGCTCCCGGAGCCACAACCCGTTTTGACATCATTATATATATTATGCATGTATATATTATATCAAGGGTGCTCATTACGTCGATCGCGATCGACCGGATCAAGAACATGAGTGTAGAGTCCAGAAAAGATTAAAAAAAAAAAAGTACTTCTTTCTTTCCATCGTCATGTTTATTAGTTACATGTTTCTTTGAACATTACTGTTTATGTACTGATGATTAAAAACTACACAGTGAGTTTACATAAAGATACTTTTGTATCAACAGGTGAGGCGTTTTATTACAAAGACAGAAAGCAGCGACCATCGTATTCATGCTCTGCTGTAAACGGTGCAATGCGGGGAGCATGGCATAAAATGAGGCATTCGGCGCCGCCGGCTCCACACAAAGCGCGTGCCGAGCAGCTTTCCTAATGAGCTCGCATCCACCGGCCGAGAACTGCAGAGCTGACAGGAGGAGAAACGCGGAGCAACCACAACAAACTCCGGTTGTTAGGAGTGGTCCTCTGCCAGAGACACGACGTGCAGCGGGGCAGAGAGCAACTCGACAGAGTCTGTCCTCAGTGAATTTAAACTCGCGTCTGCAGTGACGTATGTGTCAGAGGATGTCCGATTGGCCATTCTGCCTGTCAATCAAGTCCTGTACTTTTTGGTGAGGATTTTGATTGGCTGGTGGATTTTTTAGAAGCACTCTCTTCCTCTTCAATCTCCCCCCTGTCCCGCGACCCACCCCCACGTCCCTGAAGATGACCGGTCGATCGCGACCGACGCAACGAGCTCCCCTACTCTGAAACACACATCACCGCACACGTGAATCCAAAACACCGGCGCAAACTCTCCGTCACCAGAAAGCCGCTCCCCGCTCCGCGCCACGCCAAGCCCCCGGCAGAAAATCCCTTCAGACCCGGAGTGTTTATTGAAGCCGCCCCGCGTGTCCTCCTGCTATCAGCTCACAGCCCTCGCCCGACAAAGACGAGCCCACCAAGGAAGCTGTTTTTTAAGGGGCACGTGCCTCGCATGGAGCAAACAGCGCCTTTGAAATGCCATGAAAAATGAACAAACTAAAATAAATATGAATTTTTATAAAATACTCATTATTTTCCAAAGTCGTAGGGAGCCACAACAGAAGGATGAAAGAGCCACATGTGGCTCCGGAGCCATGGGTTGCCGACCCCTGGTCTAGATTGATTATTTCAGCGTAAAGATTCAGCTCTAATCTGATGACTTGTGTGTTTAAATCCATTGATTGTACATAAAAACAGAACTGAGTGGCCCCTCCCCCTTGGCGTTTTAAACAGGAAGTGGCTCCAAGAAGCCAAAATTCCATAGACTTCTATTGATAAACAGCTATTACTGTCATTCCATTGGTCAGAAAAAAAAAACTCTTGCCCTGACCAATCAGATGCGTCAATAAAAGTAGATAAAAGTAGGTCTAACATACTGGCCCCAAAGTCCAGTGTTTAAAAGGTTTGATTGATAGATGTTACGTAGGTCGTTTTTAAATGGTAGGGGTGTGGCCCCACAACAAGCTCTATCCTGATTGATTAAAGTGGTTGTCATAGAAACTAAGATCAACTCAGACCAATCACTGCTTCATATTGTGAAAAATTGGCGACTGAATTGACTTTATTTAGTCAGAACCGGAAGTAAATCATCTTCAGTGGCTTCAAATTAAATCGTTCCAAATCTCAGATACAGTCGATGCGTATCTTCGACATGTTCATGGTTTTTGTGTTTTATGTTTGGCAAACAGTAGTGACGCACTAAAATAAACAGAGCGATAAATGACTCAAATGCTATGGAAATGATAAATGCACGGCGATTCCAGCCGTGTTGCATAATCCCAAGGCCTCATTTTCTCTCACACATCATTCTCCTGCTGTTACTGTCAGCTGTAACTTCTTTGGTTTGTTCATGTTGGGTCAGTTCTCTTCAGTCATGTGTTCACGGCCTCCATGAAGAGTCAGAAAGAAAGAAATAGAAAAAGGCTGCTACCTTAGAATTGAGAGCTAGTAAATTATTCCTAGTGACTATAAAGCTTATAGACTGGACCAACAATCTCTGATGATATCTTTATGATTGAAATCAGTAGAAAAACTCAAACGGGAACTGTGACCAGACCTTACTCTGTTCTGAAATTGGACGTAAAAAAGGAACCAGAGTTTGGATGAGTCAATGTTTTGGTGTCAAACCTTTATTTATTTATAATTTTTTTAATTACTTGTCCATCAGCTGTGCAATTCCAAAGATGAAAGCTGATGGCCTTTAGTGTTGGACAGATGTTAGTTACTTAAGGGGTTATGTAGTTTTAGACATACGAAGAGTATATTTGTATAAACTAAACTAAAAGTTATTTTGATTGTTTGTGTGCATGGAAAAGAGAGCAAGAGTGTGATAGAAGAGATGGGGGGCAAGGGTACAAGAAAGGAAAAAGGGGTAAAAAGTTAAGGAATGATGAAAGAAATGCCCTCTAGGTGGTAGAATTCCAAACATGACTTTTTAAACACACTGGAAATGGCCTCTGTCTTTCTATTGGTGATTTGAGGAACTGCAACCTTAACGTTCTCCTGACTGGCTTTGATTCTAAAAACAGTCTGCAGGCTCAATGTAAATACAATTTATTGTGTGTCTTTCTACAAAACTAATTTGTTTTTAACACCTTACCATAAGCAAAAAAAAACTGATACTAGTAATAAAGAAAAATTCTCGGTGAGCTGCATTCAGCTCAGGTTGTTTTTTATTTTCAAAGGATTTTTAGTCCTAAAGCCGATAGACATTCCTGTCTCATATGAATAGTTTTCTAATTATTATTGCACTCTTACTGAGCATTATGTGGTCTTTATTGTCTCTTTTAATTAAAAGATTTTCAAAAAGTATATTAAGCACTTGACAAATAAAGGATTTAACCTTTCGAGTCAAAGTCACGGTTTGTGTAAGCAGCAAAGAAGCTTGTATAGATTTAAACTGAAAAGGTTTGTCAAAACTTGTATACTTCAGAACTGCCATGGTGTATAGCGTATTCTTGTATACTTCCTTGAAGGCCCAAAACGCTTTACAGTAACAAACACATTCACACTCTAATGCTGTAGTCACAATGGCCTTTATAGGTTGGTACAGACTGTCTGTGGGTTAAAAATGGCCAAATCTTCACGGAATATGTAGGTGGCGGCTACATGACCCTTGAGATATGGCCGCTCCTCTCCACGACCCTCCCCGGACCTGGACATCCCAATAACTCGCATTACCCGTAGGGGACAAAGGCCTAAGCTGGCTGACTTCAACATTATCTATATCTTTATGACTGTTTTGCAATAATCGCTGTGAGCAAACTGATAACGCTCTGCCGCAACTGTAGAAAATTTTAATAACACCTCACAGTTGTCTGTAAAATATAATGTCATAAGGCCTAAATCTGAATAATTAAGTGTCGATATTATTAGCGTTTTAATAAAAGCAAGATCCTGCATATCTTGCCTTAAGCTCAGAGCCCCCCCCCCCATTCCCGCCTGCCAGATCCATCTTCCCTTCACAGGGAGGATAACAGATGCCTGTGCAGAACTGGCTGTGATCATTCTGACCACTGGAGGGGCTCGCGCTCAATACAGAATGTATATTTGATGAGCCGCAGTAAAAGATGAAAGGTGAAAAATTCTATTATGAAGCAGTCGAGGACACAAAGCAACAGGGCTAAACAGCTCTTGAGCGATGAGACGGGACATTCAGGCACCTGGGGGGGCTGTTGCCACGACGATAACAAATGGACATGCAGTGGACGGGGTCATAAGGACGGCGGGAGCAGATCTGCGCCCAACTCGAGCGCCGCAAACAGCTGGGCATTGACTTTTGGGGCTTTCAGCAACAGGAAAGGCGGCACTGCAGATGAGGAATGCGAAAGTGTGGAAATGTAAAGCTGTCGCGGGGTTTCAAAAGTTCCTGCTTAAATGAATCCTCAGAGACGGTGAAGGAGAGCAATCGCAGTATCTAAAGAATCTAAAGAAGCGTTCTCATGGCTCATTGAATAATACATGAACGGCACAGATCCGGCTATCTTTCTGTTATTCCTCCTTTTTTTTCCCTCTCCTGCTTTGTAAAATGTGGAACATAAAGGCAGAAGAAAAGCTTAAACTTGCCAAGAAGAGAAAAATGGAAGCCTTGTGCCGCTCATGTCCCTGGTGAAGCTATTGTATGGATCATTCCCAGAAAAGGAGAGATTTAGTCAATGACTCCATTCGCTCTTATGATTGCATCTTCAAATACAGTAATGTTCCCAGAGTCTAAAAGCAACCCACTCTCGTCTTTCAGAGATCTGACTTTAGAAGACAGAAAAGAGAAGGCGTGTCACGCGAGGACGCATCTACGATTTAGCTCCTTTGAAGAAGAAAAAGATGCAACAAACAGACTTTTTTATCAATTCAGAAATCAAAGCAAACTAAACATTTTAACCCTATATGACCCTTCATATCATATTTGATAAACACATTTCTGAGACTAAAGAAGCCTAAAAATCTTCCCAACCCCTGGCCAGTGGACCGGTACTGGACTGTGGGACAGTTAGTACCAGACCGCAGAGAAAGAAAAAAAAAACACAACCTACTATTTTTCTGTTTTGTTTTTTTTTTCTAATAGTTTCATTTCCCCCCCATTCATTTATTTGTTCCTTTTGTTCCTTTGTTTACATGTTAGTTGTTCATTATTGTTTGTTGTTTGTTGTACAATGCATAATTTGATTCCAAAGGAAGTTTTATTTTGAAAAACTACTAGATTCTCACCAAATCTGACTTATTTTTTGATGCATGCTAAGCAGTTTGGTCACGTGTGGAAAATCCATCCGCTACTTTCTAAAACTGATCGTTAGATTGAAACCCCCAAGCTAGCAAAGTTAAGAAAAAATCAATGTATTTGGAAAATTTATTTTGGCAGAAACGACCCAGAGAGGAAACAGAAGAGCCTGGGAAAAGTTCTGCTAATTTTTGAAAGCTTTATGAAAGCTTTATGATGAAAATAGCTCATATATAGCTCATCTATTGCTTTTTTATTTTTTTAAGACACCTTGCTGTATTCAAAAAGTGCACGAAACGTTGGAATATAATTCTTTAAAATACTGTTTCACCAATGTTAAAATGTTAAAAAATAAGATGCTTTTTAAGTCAATATTTTTGCATCTTACTCTAACATTGTAATGAGCAAAAATTAACGTACCACTATTTATATCATACAAAAAAATGTTTTTTTTTTGTGTGAATTTGATCAAAATGTTTAAAAAAAATATCTTAATGCCAAATACATTTGAATTTTCCGTCTATTCTTTGATGTAGTGGCATGTATACATGGTCAGTATAGTTTACAAAGCATCCATGCAATGCAAATATATTCTTAAGAATGAACCAAATAGCTGCTTAAAGTGACAGATCATAAAAGGGTGGCAATATACTTCCTTAGATCAGTTATTTAAAGCCTCCCTGTTGATTCAAAGGGTTTTTGCATTGTCTAATGATGTCAGTGGGAGCTGCAACTATGTGGCAAATGGCTATTACATCACTGCATTAATCATTTAACTAAAGCAGAGGGTTGGAGATCTGAGATCACAAGTAGGAAGTCCCTGGATGAGGGTTATAGAAAAACTGCTAGTTAGGTCTGCAGCCAACCTTCAAGTGACTCCAATCATTTGGATAAACTCCACAACAGTGAGAGTCCCTGCCTGCAGAGTCCAGCTATCTGCAGATTGTTAGCTGTAACTACCCAACAGGGATGCTGTGTAATGATCAGCAATCTGAAACACATCAGTTGTGTTGAAATCAGCATGAGACTTCTGGCACTGTGACGAGTGTATCGAGATGGCTTGTTATCTGTGCGTGGGTGTGTCTCCATCGCCGACTGTACTATTTTCAGTCCATTTCTTTCCCAGGTCGTCATTTCTGGAGTCGGATGTTAGCCTCAGTGCTGGTTAGCAGGTGCACGGCGTTTCAGCTGCAGGGCTACAAGCTATTCTGAATCGGTGATGATCCATCATCGTTTATTCTAAGGACTACAGGCTCTGTGACATCAATGAGCACAGTGAAGGCTGTCGGCTGCTTTTGCCCTCATCCAGTAATATTCTAGACGCAAAGAAACCAAAAACCTCCTAATGCTCATAACTGATAGGAGTACTCATTACTTTGTGCTCAATGGTTCGATTGGAGATCTGCCAGATGCAGCTCCGTCTTACCCAGAGGACACACACATGGCTTCACAGTTAAGTGGATATTTGAGAAATACCCAGCTGCTATGGAAGATTCATTTGAAGCAGATGCACAATCTTCTTTAGCACACGTACAAACAGTACTTTGTACTTCGCGACTTCTCCCCTCTGAACCATGATAAGTGTTAAGCCTTGGTCATAACTACCCTTACAGGTGGATAGGGGCTGTCCAAGAGGTAAAAAAAGGGTAAACCTGTAAAGGGCACGTTCATTTTTGAACTCTTGTACAACATGCAAGGGGAACTAAGGGTGAAGTGGGTGAGGTGTATTTTTTTTACTCCCTAAACTTCCAGGTTGTGCAAGGATCCCATTAGTGCTGTTCATGTGATAAGTGCCTGCAGCCTGACTGTTAGAAATGAGGACGTTAGACAGAGTGTAGTTTGCGTTTACATCCTACAGGCACTTGCGTATCACATTCGAATACATATGCACATATGGCTCGGGGTCAGTAAGTGGTAGAATGTAGCGAAAGAGCATCGTACGACAGCATCCCCTGTAAATCATAAGTTGCTGGCCCTGGCCTTGTTGGCAGATGTGATCACCCCGGGGGCGGTTGTTCTCTATCTGCTACTGTGTGGGTGTTGGGGGGGGGGTTCTAGCTGCTACTGTGGCGGTGGTCCTTGGTGTGGAGATGACTGGACACGCTCCCTCCTTCTTTTTACATTCCACCATCCATTTTAGAAGAACGTAAACACTCACTCGATCAAAGGTGTTAGTTCACCTTTGCACAAATAGTTTGCGTGATTGAATGAAATATCTCACACTAGTTGGTTTGAAGGCATAGGTGTGCGTGTGGGAACATTATTTGTATTGTGTACATGTTGACATGTGGACATTTTTGGAGCCGACAGGTATGTTTATAACATTTGAGTGTGTGTGTGGACAGGCCCCGTCCTTATAGACTTGTATCTGAACCTCACCGTAATGATTATAACAATTCAGAAACTTGTTGCTTTATGCTGCTTCATGGTTATTACCCCCCCCCCCCATAATCTCCCTCCTACCCCCCCTCTCTAACATCCCTCTCTCTTCTTCCCTTCTTTCCTTTTCCGTCCGGTCCAACACCAAAGATTCTCAAATATGATTCAAATGAATAAAGTTTGGCCTCATTTACAAAAGTGGTTTATTCAGACATACCTCTGGTTTGTCTGAAGATTAATAAGGAAAACATGTCCAACAAAAGAGGCCTTCAGCTCTCATCTGTTTGCCCAGCTGTTGGACAGGACAAGTAAAAAAAAAAAAAAAAAGAAATGATCACGGAGGAGAAACGAATGATTGCTATTTGTGTCCAGCCGGAATTATACGACACCAAGTCTTTCATATGTCGGAATAGACCTGTGAAAGAAATAGCCTGGAGCAAGAGTTTGCCAGATTTGCATCACTTTAACATTTTGCACCAAGACTCTTCCAAGTGTGAGTTCATGCGCTAGAATCCCTCACTGACAGTCCAGTCGGAACACCGTATGCTAAAAGCTAAACCGGTATTCTTGAATCAGGTTTTGTGTGTGTGTGTGTGCACTTTATGTTTTTGAGTGTGTACAAATTCACCGCCGGCCCCCATTCATCAAAACGGAACTTGACTGTGATAGTGCGTGCTGCAGACAAATCTGCATCAGCAAAACACCACAGCTCGCCTACCAGTCATTAATCCCAGTTCCCAGGGAAAGTGTTTGCGTGCGTTTGTGTACGTCTCTACAAATTGTGTACAATAAAACGTGCCTGTATTTGGTTTGTGCTCACAAATAAACCCAGCACAAAGCAGTCAGCTATACGTCTTTTACCACACCTGCGATAAAACTCCTGTCTTGTAAAATCCAGATCTAAAAATAAAACAAAGGAATATCAGATTTTCTGAACTTTTCCCTAAACTTGTCAAAGAAGGAGATAAAAAAAAGTCGATTTTAAAAGAAAGTTTCAAAGAAACCGCACTCAAATTAACTGCAGTTTGTTGGCATAAAAGATATTTTTCAGTCTGTGTGGTAGCCGAACATTTTCTGTACATTTCCAAGACTATTTATGTGCGACATGCAGAAAGCATTTGAGCGGAATGATGACTTTTTCACATTTTAACCACAGAAAAAAATAGATTTTGGCCAGAGAAGTTTCTAAAGAGAGCAGGAGCAAAGCTTTTAGCTTGACTAATGTTTCACAGTTGGTAATGGATTTTTCAGGTTACCAAAAAGTCACTTGTATTGCTTGAGGATTTGCAGCCTCCTGGGCTGTGGAGGGGTGGGGGTGGGATGATGGGTCCGCTCTGGTTCTATAACCAGCAGGTCACACGTTCTAGCCTGAGTTGGGTCACCGCCGAGTTGCATCAGGGTCATCTGGTGCAAAACTGCAAACAGAAGGCAACACTTTAGCAACCACAGTGAATGAAGAGTTTAAGGGCATAAAGAATGTTAGCAGAATATTAGATTAATAGTCAAAAGGAGTTTTATTTCAACTCAATTTCAATTTTGGTAAACTCTAATTGGCTCAATCCAGCAGATCTTGTTATTTGTGACTATTTTGGTAAAAACAATAATGGAAGTTAACTGAACAATATAATTTTAAAAAATCGATGAAACCTTTATGTTAAGATTCTTTATCATTCAAAAGACGTTAACAAGAAATCATAATGTGCGTTTAAGCCTTTGTAGGGCATGTACGGGGAGGCCGTAATGCAGCGCTAGGATGGTCGACCCATGATCATATGTTTCTAGGTTCGATTCCCGCCTTGCACGCCCATGTGTCGAAGTGTCCTTGGGTAAGACACTGAACCCTACCTTGCCTCTGGTGGGAGGGTGGCGCCAGTGTTTGGTAGCGGAGCCACCACCAGCATGTGTGAATGCGTGTGTGAATGTGTGTGTGCATGTGTGTGTATATGGGTGAATGGGACTGTGACTGTAAAGCGCTTTGGGCCTTTGAAGAAGGTAGAAAAGCGCTACATAAGTATTCACCATTTACCATTTACCATGTATGAGACATTCATTAACATTTAAAGATGTTTGATGTATGTCTTATAGGCATTAATTGACTCTTTATAAATACATTTATACATTTATCTGATCTGGGGGTCCTGTGGTAGTGTACTCCGTGAACTTGGGTGGGGGGTCACTGATGTGGACATGTCCCCAAAACATCGTTTCCCCACTTCAGGAGGAAGCCAGGTCTCTACATTCCATCATTTTATCACTTTTTTATCATGCTGTGTGTATGTGTGTGTGTGTGTGTGTGTGTGGGGGGGGGGGGGGGGGGTTGTCGGCACTGTTTGTCTTGTCATCTTGATTTTGTGTGTTGTTGTAAAAGTGCTACTTGATTTGAATTTGATTTGAAATGGTTTGTTTCAAGCAATCAAGTAGAAACAATACACAAAAGCAATATAATCATCAGTTATACATTCATACAGTAACTAATCAAACTTAGGACAATTAGACATATTAATAAATATTGCTTGAAAGGGAGTGGAAGGAAGCGAATTTATATAATCCCACCCCGTTATACTATAACCATTTTATTACATGATTTATCAATATCCGGTTCCTAGTTTTTATCAGACAGAATTAAAAATCATAAGGTATCGTTAAAGCACATGTCAAAGATGAATTACTAAATTATGATGTAAAAAATAACTATTTTAGAAATCAACATGGCAAATGCAGATCAGTTATCTAAAATATGTTACTAATAAAAGTCATTCATATGATTAGAACACAATACTATATCAGTAAAATAGAAACAACACTGTTTCAGAGATTTTCATAGTAAAATTTCATCAAGTATCAAAAGTTAAAAATGTGCAAAATTATGCTACATTAGGAAAGATTTTTGAATCAATTTATCAATTTTTGGAGCAAGTGAAGTAATATCATTAAACATCGATCAATTTAACCATTTTCAATAAGTGATTAATCATTTGTTTTAATTTTTTTATATGTTTTTTTTATATATTAAAGTAATGCTGTAATAAATAAAAAAGCTATATAAATATAGTTGATTTGATTATTTTGATTTATTAGCATTTGTAAAGCCTTCTGAACATTAGACAGTATTAGCATAGTTTTGTTTAACAAACGTCTTACATGTTTTAATAAGATGCTTATAAGAATATTTATTAACATTTTAGAGATGTGTCTTCTCTTATTTAACTGTTTGCAGCCTCTTCAAGTCAAGTGTGACTAATGTGTTCATCTTAACGAGGCTTATTTAAAAAGCGATAAACAAATATTTCAAACGTTTCTTTGTTTGTTCTGTTAGTATATTCATCAATTCCTTAGTAGCTGCACATGTATACATGCATAAAGCATTTTTAGGACATCCACAAATGTCTTTGTAGGCATCTTTCTTACCACTTGTATTAGGCATTTGATATATATCCAACTGTAATAATAATTAATTGTTACCGCCTATACGACACTAGTGAGACATTTACAAATGAACATAAACGTCTTACAAATGCCTGAAAAATAATAAAAAATGCTAATGTCCTGAAATGTAGCTTATTAACACCTATAATGTGTTAATAAGACACTTACAGATGCTAATAAATATCTAACAAATGTCTTACACATGCTTACAAATGCTAATGTCTGAATATGCAGCTCATTAACACGTATAAGGCTTTAATTAAGACATTTGCAGATGCTGAATTGATATAAATGTATCTTAAAAGCTAATAACTGTCTTATAACAAAGTTATACGCTTATAAGTGTATCATAGGGGCCTTAAAAAGCTAGTAAAATGTCTTATTAATGTCTCATAATGGCTTGCAAATGCTAACCAATGTCCCAAATGGTGCTTCAAGCAACCTATGGGAATTAAAAGTGCTTCATAAATAAAGGTTGATTTGATTTGAAAAGGCTGAAATGCTAATACATGTCTTTTTAATGCCTCATGAAGGCTTACCAAATTCTAATAAATGTCAAACATCCAACATACTAAACACTTAGTAAGAGGTCTGTAGTAAATGTCATTTAAATGCTCTATAAAGGCTTAGAAGCACATTTCTAATTCTTGTTAATGTCTTATAAATAGATTGTTAATAAACCTTAATAAAGAATATTACAAAAACAGGTTGGTTTATAAATATACTTTTTAAATACCCGTTTGTAGTTACAAATATCCTAAAACATATACACCTCTGACACCTGAATAACCCCAAACCAAAATTTTTTTGTCTGTTATAATTTTTTGAGTTCTTGCCTATAGTTTAACCAGATTCGACCACTTATGTAGTGATGTCTTTAAATCGATTTAGTGTAGCTTCTTCCTTTTATATCTGTCATATTTTGTTTATCTGAATTCATGCTAGCACTAATGGAAGTGTATTTAGTTTCAGACGATCTTTCAGTCGTTTTTTAAGGACTTGAGTTTCATTCGAGTTGAGAGAGACGAAACGAGGAAAATGGAAAAGCCTGTCAGACGTCAGAGTAGGGTACAATTTCCAATCAATACCCCGCAAGAAAAGGAAGCTTTGATGATCACGAGGGAAGATTTCTTTCAGTTTTTTACATCCACAAACTGAGACCCGATGAGGAGTTTGATGCTTCGCCCAAAAAAAACCAAAAAAAAAAAACAGTTCTGCCCCTGGCTTCCTCCATCTTCTCCGTTTCATCATCTGCTTTATATCTTAACTTCCACGAGGAGCAAAGACAATCCCAGTTTTGTACAAATCACCTTCTAGAGCTTCTTTTTCTTCTGAACTACTTTCCATTTCTGTCTTCCTCTTCTTCCTCCTCTCACATCATCCTCTCCTCCTGGCTATGCTTCACTGCACACTGCATTAATAGTTGTAAGAAAGAATCCAAGCTTAGACATGGCGAGATTGCCGATGCCAATGACTCAGAACTGCAGAGAAAAAAAAAGAAAAAGAGGGTAAAAGCTTGGACACCTTTCAAGAAGTGTTTCCGCCCCAACGCTGCTGCTTCGTTGACCGCAAAAGGAGCAAATTGGCGTCTGCTGCACAGAAATTGTGCATAGAAATGACTGTTTTTCTGCTTTTTATCATTAGGAATTGAAATAAAAATGACGATTCATAATCGTATTTCGGGCAGATGACTCGTAGCAGTGTTTACAGCTTACCCTAGGGCGGTTCAGTCAATTAATGCACCTGCTCAGCGTCCTATTTAAGCCCAGGTGCGCAGGCGCTCATTCTTTCTTACCTTCAGCGCTCATTCTTCGCCGTTCCCCGTGCTCGCGGATCCGGCGGATCTCCTTTTCTTCGACGTCTTGCTGTATTTCCCCCGTCCTTTGGATGGATGATCCCCGTTTCTGATGTGGGTTTTCCGTTTTCGCCGCGTTTGCTCCTTTTTGCGGATCTCGCTGGGCAACTAGCGGCGCTCGCCGGGCGGCTGACGGCGCCCAGCGCGTTCGTTTCGCCGCGGTCGCGTGCATCTGCAGGGGGTGCGCTTTCCGCGGTGTTCGGGTTGTCCGTGGGCCCGGATCTGGAGCTGTCCGGGTCTATCGTCTGCCGTGGTCGGACGGTCTTCTAAGGTGAGCGGCGTGCGGCTTTTCCTGTGTAGTTTTCTGGGCTGAGTCTTGTTTTGTTTACTTCCGTGTATGGTGACGTCGCGCCCCTAAGGACCCTGGGAATTGTAGTTTTGGGACTCGTGGTTTGTTCATGAGGCATTTCTGATTCATTTTCTGCTGTTATTCTGCGTCGTCCGATTATTGTTTCAGGAGTTGTGGGGTCTTTTCTGTGGTTGTGACGGCTGGCGGTCCTCGTCTGGCCTGGTTTCTCATACTGGCTGACTTAATTGCGGTTTTTGCATTTTCTTTGTTGCTGTTTTGTTCTTTAGGTGCTGAAGGTGACTCTTGACTATCTTTAATTAGATGCTGGCTTTATTATTATGGCGGTTCTTCTGTTTATTTTCTTCGTTGTTGTAGCTGCTGGTTAGTCTGAATGTGAATTGGTCTCTTGGACCTGTCTCTCCTCTGTGGACAAATTCCTTATGCTTGGTCTCTTTATGTAGCGTCTTTGGCTCATTTTAATCACTCATTCGTTGCCCCTGCACGTTCTGCATCTGGTTCTGCTTCGCCTGTTTTTTCCCCGCTCTGTGTACCCCAGTGGGTCCTGCCCTGGCTCGGGGACTTGCGTCGGTCGCATTAGTGAGTGTGTCAGTCTCGTCGCTGCCTTTTTTCTCGGCTGGACAGTTAATTTGTTATTCTCTCTCTGGTTTGGTCTGGAGGTTTGTGGGGGCGTGTGATGGCTTTTTCCGGGGCATCGTTTTCAAAGCCACCACTGAGGGTGGCCCCTTCGACGTGTTCAGGTTCTCGTGACGTGATCTGGACCCGTTGGCGCCTCACAGTTCATCTTTCTGGGCATCAGTGGCTAGTTCCTCATGCGCCTTCAGGATTAGTGTATATTTTCTTCAGCTGCCCATGCTGTCTCCGCGATTTTCTTCCGAGCACAATATAAGGCTGTGGATGTCTTATCGCTGAGGTTCTCCCTGTTCTGCCTATATGCCTCTCGGCGTCTTTTGGCATTCAGTTGGCGCTCGACACGTTTGCCGGTTTACTTTTCAGCTGCCGTGGCAGTCCTCATACTTTCCAAATTCTTAGCAGAAGCTCTGTAATGTTTATTTGTAGGCGATGGGTCCCCCTCATTTTGAGAGTTATTGATGGTTTCTCAGTGGCCGAATTCCTCTGTATCCCTGGTCTTTTGGATATCTGTGTGGGGGGGGGGGGGGGGTTCTTTTCAAATCTGGGTTCCCCGTTGTCTATACTCTATGGTCCTCCACCCTTCCGGATTTATTTTTCTTCGATGGATCGGATGGTTCATTGCTGCTTGTCTCTCCCCATTATGTCATCTTTGGCTTTTGTGCAGCGTGTTGTTTATTCCTTGTTTGATTTGAATATGATTTGTCGATGGTTGGGCCACCTGACATTTGCTGTGGCTTTGGTCCTATGGTCATCTGTTCATCTTGTGTTCTTGTTCTGGGTAGTTCCGTCCTGGGCCCCGTGTTCCTGTTCTGGATTTCGTATCTTGCGTTTGTTCCTTCCCTCTCTATGCTTGGAGTAGTTATGTTATGATGACTGTCGTGTCTTCAGGCTCCCTCCCCTTGTTCTTCTGTGGCTGTGCCTTCTGGTTTGGGGGAAAGGATTTAAGAGTGGTTTGTGTTTGTCTGGCCGCCAGAATCTACAGCTCTGATGATTTATAAGGTGTCGTCCGGTTATTTAATCCTTGGAGCTTGTATTAAGGCTGTTTCAATAGTGAATGATAGTATTGTGTCATCGGTTGACTTGGTTAATGTTTAAATACCACCTTGAGCAATTTCTACCCTGACCGTAGGAGTATATCACTTGTGCTCTCAAGCTTGGTTCAAGAGTTAAATCTTGTGTTCACAAGTCTGTCTTCTATCTGCCTTGCTTAAGCAGATGACAGTCTGCTAGATGCTTCCCCATTAGTGGCTTGTTATACTCCGCCTCTAAATGCTTAAGGTTCAGTCTAGGAAAGAATGCTATCAAAACCTATGGTCCCTCATGGCTCTTAAGTTCTCTTTTTCAGTATCCAGACGCCCTTGGCTAATTACAATTTCAGTGGCCTGTACTTGTTGTCCACCAATTTGAGGACCACTAATATCAAGTACAAAGCATCAAATCCAGCCAAGCTGTAATCCTTTGCTACGTGGGATGTTGATCTTCCTCATCTACAATCTCCTCGGCTGCTCTTCCCATCACCTACTCCTCGATGGCCTCCTGAAGGTGCGTCCCTCTGAAACTGTCAAAGGTTACTTTTCTTATCTTTGGAATATATAAAAAATTTGGTGTTAAGACTTTGTGCAGGTTATATAGTTCACTATCATTTCACTGATGGAATTTATAATTATGATGGTTTCTAGGGTGCGATAAATCCACAATGGGTCTTTACCTTAACTATCTACTAAATTTCACTTCTCAGATTTGTTCTTTAAAAGCACTGTTATTTCATTTATCTCAAGCATTTTGAAACTGATCAGTTTCTGGGTTATTTATATATTCTTGTCAAGACTAATACTGCTTTGTTTTATCTACGCACCACATCCTGAGCCTGTGAACCGCTACGCCCCGATCAGCTTCTCCGTTTCCATGAAGTGATGTCACCCCTGCATTCCTTGATCTGGTGTTGCAACGATGACTGCTCGACGCACCTATTGCTGCACTGAAAGTGATGGGGCGGTGGACCTCCTCTGCATTCTAATGACACTTCTGACTGAATTAATCAATCAATGTCAACAGCAGAATGAATGTAAATTCTTCGATTATAGATGTTAAAAGAAAATTATAGCCAGGTGGAAGCCAAAAAATTAGGATGTTCTAAGTTGTATCATAGTATGCGCTGGAGCTCGAATTTGGTTCTTAAGCCAATTTTGTAGCTTGCCAATGAAGCATAGTAATTATGGGCGTTGAACTCGTTCTTAATATTTGGTTGGGATCTCAATTAAATGATGTTCCTTGAGCGCTATAATTGGTATGCCGAATGGAGAAAAAATTATGGCTACTAGGCTCGTTCGTTGTCTGTCGTTGGGAGCTTCGAAATAATGGATGTACTTAAGCTCGTGTATTTATAGTTGCCACAATGGAAGAAGTTATGGCCATCAAGCTTGTTGTTGGTTTAATAGAAGTTCAAATAATGGCTGTTCAGCATGTCTAATACGCCATCAAAGCTTTGGATTGGATGTTAAGTTATTGTATCATACGGGTTGTTAGGCGGTACAAATTATAGTTTCGCACAGCGTTTTGGGGAAGTGAGCTTACGTTCTAAGATCAGGTATGAGTAATTTTATGTTGGCTCCCCTTCTAT
Source organism: Oryzias curvinotus (assembly GCA_023969325.1). Taxonomy (NCBI): domain Eukaryota; kingdom Metazoa; phylum Chordata; class Actinopteri; order Beloniformes; family Adrianichthyidae; genus Oryzias; species Oryzias curvinotus. Next base: position 7,840,906 of record CM043716.1, on the reverse strand, counting down.
TTCTTTCCCTCTCTCTTTCAGATAGTATGTTCCTCTAGTGGTTTCCACGAACGGGAGCGACCCTACGGTCAATGGTGCCGGGTCACACATAGCAGATCCACTAGATAGCATGTTCCCTTCGAGGCGCTGTACTCGAACGGGGGCGGCCCAAACGGTCAATGGTGCCGGGTCACACATAGCAGATCCACTACATAGCATGTTCCCTTCGTGGCGCTGTACTCGAACGGGGGCGGCCCAACGGTCAATGGTGCCGGGTCACACATAGCAAATCCACTAGATAGCATGTTCCCTTCGTGGCGCTGTACTTGAACGGGGGCGGCCCAAACGGTCAATGGTGCCGGGTCACACATAGCAGATCCACTAGATAGCATGTTCCCTTCGAGGCGCTGTACTCGAACGGGGGCGGCCCAAACGGTCAATGGTGCCGGGTCACACATAGCAGATCCACTAGATAGCATGTTCCCTTCGAGGCGCTGTACTCGAACGGGGGCGGCCCAAACGGTCAATGGTGCCGGGTCACACATAGCAGTCATACTGGGAAATGAAATGGAAATGGAATGCTGCCGAAAACACACCCCATTTTATTACACACTGATTATACATACACATTTTTTCTTCTTCTGGATAATTAAGTGTTGGGGGTTTTTGTTACCCGAAAGTTTTATGGTAATCTCTCATGGAATTGAACGGAGCCTTATGCCAAACCAAAAGATGTGAATGCCAACTAAAGTATGTGGAAAATGTCAAATAAATATTTCTTACTGCAAGAGTTGTCTGACTGAAATGACGATTCATAATCGTATTTCGGGCAGATACTCGTAGCAGTGTTTACAGCTTACCCTAGGGCGGTTCAGTCAATTAATGCACCTGCTCAGCGTCCTATTTAAGCCCAGGTGCGCAGGCGCTCATTCTTTCTTACCTTCAGCGCTCATTCTTCGCCCCACCCTCCTCCCCGGCTTCCACCTGTGGGCTCCGTAAGGGGGGTTTTTGTTACCCGAAAGTTTTATGGAAATCTCTCATGGAATTGAACGGAGCCTTATGCCAAACCAAAAGATGTGAATGCCAACTAAAGTATGTGGAAAATGTCAAATAAATATTTCTTACTGCAAGAGTTGTCTGACTGAAATGAATAAAATCACACTAAATGCTTACAAAATGAAAATTTGTATCTATCATCATATGACCTGGATTTATTCTGCCTTTTTATATCTTTATGTTTCTGTCAGATGTTGGTTCACATGCATTTCTGCCTGTCCATTAGACATAAATGAGACCAACAATTTTCACGCTCACTCCTAAAAACCCGTTTTAAAGCCACAATTAGCCTAAAATGTGGAGAAAATCAGAACCTTGATTCCTGCGTTTCTTTTCTCTGATTTACAGAGTTGGGTTTGCAAACATTAAAAGCTTTTTAATGCAACAGTGAATAAAAGCCTATCACAAAGGCTATTATGGGCTGTAGAAACCATCAAATAAGCGGAAATGTTCCCCGCTCTGAAGCTGCCATCAGGCCAGAAAGAAGTTATGGAGTAGAAAGCATCTCTGCAGCTTTCTGAGGCGTCTTTTTTTTTTAGTGCTGAAATGAAAGAACTGGGGGTTTGGGGTCCTCTGAAGGTCCTGTGACGAAATATAAACCAGCTTTTGACGCCATGTCTGTCCCGCAGCAGTTCTGGACTGAAGGACCAGGTTGTTTTCACAGTTCTTCTTTCTTACTGCACCTTTGACCATAAAGTTTTCCCCGTTACAAACTCAAAAAAAAAAGTCAACAAAACACACCCAGTTCCCCAACCCCCCCCCCCCCCCTTTGTGTGTGTGTGTGTGTGATGTCATTGCAAATAAAGTGTTCACAGCGGGAGAAACCGTCTGAAAAAGGAATGGTGCCAGAATCTCAAGTCATGGGGGTTTTAAACAAGTATTTCTAAATAGATTATTATGGGATGGCTGCAGGAACCACGGCTTAACATCCGATTTTTGGCAAAATTTGACCATTTTCACATTTTCGCATAATATGGTAAAAAAAAACTTTTGTTCACAATATCTTCACAATATTTCACACAAAGGCAACCAGGTTAAAACTTCAACCTTTGACCTTGGGAGTGGGCCAGCATTAGGAATTACTTTTAGTACCAACCACAAATTTAAATACATGAATTCTTGGCTCTTGATGAATAAAACAATATGACAAACAATATGAACCTATTATAGATGTGGGCGTCGTCAGAAAAAACCTCCGTTGCCATGGAAATCAAAAAATTTACTTTCACAGATTCTTCTAAAATGGACATAGATCGGTTCGTCATCCACAGGCGATGAAAAGATCAAATGGTTGCTATGGAGATAAAACCAACAGAAAAGCTGCCAAATTTTTTTTGTCATGAATGTGTCACATGTAGCTCTAACCAGAGGGGGAGAGTGAGGGGCATTTAGCAGCTCCTCAGCCAGTGTGGGAGGGTCAAAAGGGGCGGCAAGGCCCTGTAGCCATATTTGGCCATTGTTGTGCACAGTTATTCAGCTAATTTCTACATATGTTTAGCTACTGGATCCGTTGTCGTTGTTGTTCTAATGCTTTTGCTTTTAGCTTCTGAAAATGATAGTTTAGTGTTTGAAAAATGCAAAATGCATTTCCTACAATACTAATCATGTAGTCTAATATTTCCGTCTGATTTTTATGTTAAAAGCTAAAAAGGTGGATTACAGTGACTTAAACTAGTTATTTACACGCTCCTTTTAGAAAAAAGCTTCAGGATTTGCTGTTTTATTTACACACCAGAGCCAAAAACATCTCTGTGTTGTGTTCTGCACTCACACATTTCACCTCTCTCAGCATTTAAAGAGCTTTGAGGAAGAGCAGAACATATAGGAACAAAGAATTGATCTGATTGTTGACATGAGAGCGAGCGGCAGCATCACAGACCTTAAACACCAGCCTGAGCTCCTGCATAGGAGGCTGATTTGTATCATGTCTACCATTATTGAAGACAATATTGAAGCAGCGAGACACCGTTACCATGCCGATCTATCTTTGGTTTCATGTTCTGATGCCAAGTGATGGTTGGCCAATATTTATAGACTCGGAGCAGAATGGTTTATGTGCGTGTTTCTTCCTCTGTTTGTCAGCCGCCATCCTGCGCCTCCTTGTTGATTCAGACTCGTCTTCCACCTCTCTCTGCTCTCTCGTTCCCCTTTTTCCTCATTTGGAAGACTCGCCGTGCCGCTTAGCCTTTATGAAACTACTTAGCACACCAGGGTTTTGTACCTACCTTTTGTTGTATTTTTAGTATTTTAATTTCCCATCATACCTTTCAAATTTTTTCACCCCATGGGGCTTAAACAGAGTTACTTTTACATGAAAACTGGAACGGTTTTAGGTTATTCTGCCATTCAGTGAAATGGTAGAAAGGGAGTTTGAACACCCTCCAAAAAAAAACCAAATCAAGACAGAGTTTTGCAGTTTGCCTTTTACGTCAGATTGGAAAGGGAGAAGGAACATTAATTGTATAGTGTATTTCAGGCAATAACAGTAAAGGAAAAAGATGCTAAAAGTACATAAAATACATAAATATATGAAGTCTATTCAAGATAGTCATTAGTTTGATTCATTCATTTATTTAATTCCCACAAATTAAAACTTTTGTGACAGTAAAAGGGGAACAGAAAGAAGAAAAAGTATTCTTTCTGACCTTTTTACTGTATAAACAGCCCTTGGTACACTTCTTTATCATCCCCATCTCAAAACATAAACAAACAAAAATACAACAGATAGTAATCACAGACAAATGTGGATTTCTCTTTTTAAAGATTAAGTCCAATGAAAATGTTTTTTTTTAACATGTTCTTGTGGCTTTTTTCTGACGATGGAGGAAAACGAAGCTCTAAATCTGAGTATTTCTTTATTCAATGTAAATCAGGAGCAGACAGAAAAAAAGCACATTTATGATGTCGAAAACACGCCACAGGCTCCATTCTGATGCCTCCACCTGTAGACGACTAGATCCATTTACAACTCTTCCAATTCAGGAAAAAGCTTCATTTCTATAAAGTTTTGCATAAAAAAGAACAATTTTACCTCTGCATTGTAAAGTGTAATCCACATGATTCTTGCTTATTTGAAATTGTATTAATTATTGTGATGAACGTCTGATTAACTATCACCAGTTCTAAGCTCTTCATTCCCTTTTGTCCAAATGTATTGGGTGGAAGCTTTAAAAAAACGCCTAATGGGTTTTTGCCTCTCCCTGCACTATATTTAATTGTCCTTTTTCTGGTTTTTCACCCTTTAAATTGTTCAAAATAAAAAAATAAAGATCTTATGAAAAGAATAATAAAAAAAATCTTGGTTTTCCTCGTCTGAACTGGCATCTGGCACCAAACTGTACCGCTGGACAGCTCCAATATTGCTCGCCATTTTTGTTGCACCCGTTTAGTTGGGGATGTGAGGGGCTGTAAGCTAGCGGGAGAGAAGGTAGACAGATGGATGATGGGGAAAGGGGCAGGCTTACTTCCTGCCGACAGTCCCCGCCCAAATATTTGACATATGTTTACTGATTTAGACTCTTTTATATGCAGTTAAAGATCATCCACAACCTGTTTCCCTGTATTGAAACAGATTTTTCATCTATAAATTAATTAGAAAATAAATAAAAGAAAATGCTGCTAGCCTCTTTTCAGAGAAAATAAGTGTTAACGCTGCATTTGGAACCTTAACTGTAATCGCTAAATCAGAAAAAAGCAACAAAGGAAAAACGACTGTGTGACCCTGTGATCGTTTATCGCCGGCTTACTGTGTCACGTGCTACAAAGAGCGCTAATAACTACACAAAAGCCTTACTTACCTTTCATGAAAAGCCCAAATCCCTGTCGTCTAAGCTGATTAAATTGTAGATTTCAAACAGGAATTTGCAATTAATGAAAAAAGAAAAGAATTGTTTGTGTTTTTGTACACAAATTAACCTCAAAATGATAGTCACGTGATTGGAAAAGACTTTCTATAAAGGCTGGTTTTGAATTGCACAGCCTTGAGAAGCTGCATGAGTTCACACACGATTCAGGATTCATGCAGAACCTGCTGGCTGCAGTCTCTGTTCTTTCGCTCACATAAATGCTTCATCTCCACCCTTTTAGAGCATCTGCAGCCTCTGCATACCCAAGTCCCACTGGCCTGCCTTCTGTCCTCAAACATTACATCTCGTTTTTCTTTTTTTTTTATTCTTCCCCCCGCACTCAGGGCGGGCCCTGATGAGACTGACGGACAGAAAGCTGGAGAGAATGGGCATCATCCAGGAGGCCCAGAGGCAGCACATCCTGCAGCAAGTCCTGCAGCTCCGCGTTCGGGAGGAAGTCAGGACTCTGCAGCTCCTCACGCAAGGTGACGATTTACCTGAACGTCCTATTATCATTCTACAAAAATCCCTTTTGTGTTTTGGAGAAAGCACAGCTTCTGTATGTCATACAGATTCTGTCTCCAGCTGTTGTCATGGGAATAACTGCACCTTAAAGTGTGCAGAAAGGTGGGAAGGAGAAATTGTGCTGGGACTCGGTTTTGACGACGTCCCACCATCTACTGTTCAGACTGATTGAGACGCAGACTTCAATACCAGTCCACGTTGTGTTTACTGGAAGCCGTAATTTGACATAGCGTGGCTCATGGTTAGTGGAAACACAGAATCGGGGCTTCGTCTGTCAGGCAAAAGTAATCAGTGCACACCTTGATTGATGAGTGACTGGTAAAAAATGGAAAATCCCTCTGAGTTGAGTCAGCTTCCTGCTTTTTGTGCTTCAATTTTCTACAGGAAATGTTCAAAAGGATGCAGTTAGTTGGTTGTCATTTTTATATTAATAGGCAGATGTTTAAGATATGTACATGGATTAGACACCATTATAATTAAAGCTGTGAGCTGTGTTGAATGGCCTGCAGGTGTCACCCCCCCCCCCTGTCCATTTTCGCCGCCCTCTCTTGACCCCGCCCTCTCTGGCTAAGTGGCTGCTACACGCCCCTCGCTCGCCACCCTGGAATTAGTTGCACATGACTAATTCATGAAAAACAAAAAGAAAAGCACTTTTTTCAAAATGGCAGCTATTCTATTGGTTTTATCTCCATAGCAACCATTATATTTTTTGGTCGCCTGGGGGGGGGGGGCGAACAGTTTTGTTTCGTTTTTTTAGAATAGTCTGCAAAAGTACTTTTTTTTTTTTTTTTTTTTAGTTTCCATGGAAATGGAGGTTTTTTGTTAACCACGCCCACATTCCGATTATCTCCATATTTGTACTGTTTTGTTCAGCTTGAGCCAAAAGCGTTTACTTTTTATTTTTTAATGTATATTTATTCCAATATTCCGGTAAAAAATGTGGGAACAACACGGTGAACGCCCGTTTTTGTGCCACTTTTTCCAGGATTATGATGAAACCTCTGTCTACATTTCTTTACGCCTCCATTAAATTCAGTTGTATTTTCAGCCATTTAGCCTCTACAGGAACCAACATTTCATTAGTGAAATTTGCTTTACTAGAATTCTCAAAAACATGAATTTTGGCTTTTAGACTGAAGGTCCATGTGGATCTATGTTTATCCTGACCTGCAAACCTTCAAGTCTCAACGTTTTACATCTTTTAGTTCCTGTAAAGATTTTGTATCCTATGCATCTATTGTTTTAGTGTTACTGTCATGTGTTAACAGAGTGAAGGTTGAGTTTTTATTGAAATATAGTTTTTTTTTTTAATTTCAAAGTGCATAGAGTTGCGCAACGTATGAGAAGCGCTTTTCTTATAAATAAAGTTTGATTAATGGATTGATTTATTCTAGTTCTCTGCATTCATGGAGGTTTAGTTTGCTGCTGAGCTTCAATGGAGGATCCTTCAGTGGATTTTTCTCTCTCTTTTCCTTTGAAAGCATCAGTCCAACTCTGCTGTTTGTCTCCTTTCATGGGCAGCGTTTCTATTAATTAGTCAGGAGTCGGTCTGTGTGAGAAAAGTGAAATGCAGCAAAGCGGCGTGAAGTCAGCGGCAGCTGCTAACGTCTCATGATGATGTTCAAAAACTCTTCCTGATCACATCTGTCGCGCTACCGTGTTTGTGCTTATTATAGACTCCAAACTCAAAGGATGTTTATATCAAATCTAAGACAAAATGAAATAAAATAAAGTGAAATGAAATGAAAAAAGTGTTCACTGCAACTATAATATTCATTAGCAGAACATCATTGGTTGATAAAGACCCATTTATGCAATATTATGCTAATTCTTTATTGATATCACAATGAATTTCTAATTCTAATCCCTAAACTGATATGAACGTCCAAAACTTAAAACCTACTTTACAAATGCTGTTATCATATTTAGCATAACGAGGTAAAAATCGGTTGAATTTTCAGATGCGTTTTGTTTATTTGAAGATAACCTGGTTTATCTTTAACCAGTAATAAAGCCAAAGTGCTTCAACATATTTGGTTTTTGAATTGAACGTTTGCGTGTCATTTCCTTCAGTCAGGAAAATGACTTTTGCGAGGCGCACTTAGCATCCCCAGATCTTCCATCACACGCGGCGACTGATAGACGTTTCGCCCACAGGGGCCTTGGAAAAAAAAAAAAAAAAAAAAGATGTCGACAGCAGAGTTCTTTGAAAACGTTTGGGGTAAAAAATAAAACCGTGCTCTCTCTGTCCTGCCTCAGTTCGGTCCCTCAGCGAGTTAAAAATGGAAGCAGAGAGTGCGAGGGAGAGCATTTAGCTGAGTTATGACACTTTGCTGAGGGCTACCCTCAGCGCCCCGTGGCTTTTTTTTTTTTTTTTTCCACTCTTGCTTTTTGCCTCATCTCCCCTGCTCTGCTGCTCCTCTCCTCGATATTGATGGTATGGAAAGTGACAGCACACCAGTCTCAGCAGGAAGCAGTCTTCCAGAGGAGCCTGTTTGGGCTTCAGGGAGAGAAGGGACAGAGAGAGTGGTAGATGAAGGGGAAGACGTGGAAAAGATGCGGAATAGAGAAGCATTTATTGCTGAAATTACGGCAACACTTATGGATAGAAGTCTTAAAGCCCTGTTTCAAACATCTATTTTCAAAGCATTCCCGGTGGTCTTAGAAATATAATAAGGTTGTTTTTAGCCCAAATTAAAAATGTGTGTCTATTTTTAGGACATAGTTTCTGCAGAGCCGCAGTATTTCATTAGAAATTCACCTTTCAGGCAGAACCGTTGGCCCGCAGTAAGCCCGCCCCTTCCCATCATCCATCTGTTTCCGTGTTTTCCTGCTAGCTTACAGCCCCCACAACACCAACCTAACATTAGCGGTGCAAGAAAAAATTGGAGCTTTTCAGTTGTACAGTTTGGATCCAGATTCCAGCTCGGACGAGGGAAACACAGACGTACATGGATCTGTTTGTCTACAAGTGGATGCATCAGAATGGAGCAGAGCAGGAAGCTCGTTGTGTGTCGTACTAACTTGTGTGTTTCACTCATGCTGTGGACAGAGTGAATTAATGAGCTTTAGGTCACGTTGAAGGAGCGATGAGCAACCAAGCCAGGTGTAAAACTTGTATAGAAACAATTTAATCTAAATAAAATGACAAAAAAGTTAAAGAATTTTTTTTTTATATGTTTACTTATATATTAACTCATAGTCTGTATTGATCGATAACCAACCCCCCCAACCCCTCCCCGCAATCTCACGTGCATTTTTGTGATAATTGTGGCAGAAAAGCAGGAAGTTGCAGCTGTTTTTTCTGAAAGATGAAGTAAAAGTAAAGTTAGAAAATGTAAAAACTGTTTGATGTGTGTTCGTTGTGGTTTCAACAAGGACGACTCATCGTGCACTGAGGCGCTGTCGCTTTAACCCAATGCATCATGGGAGATGTAGTGTGAAAAGACTAGCATCTCTGAGCTTCATTGTTTTGTTCACTTGCTCCATGGTCTTATACCGGATTCTGTGGAAAGCTACACCACTAAAGACGAGCTTTAGCTGGTATTTTTGTTAGAACTGAGCGACTTTATGAGCTACATTTGAACAAGGAAGTTAAGACTTTAACCACTTCTGATTGGTCAGACTGATGACATGTGATTAAGCCTTCAAGAATGATTGGTGGAGACAATTAAAGGGGCGGGACTTTTCTGAAAACACCTTTAGTTGTAGCTAAATCGCGGTACCGTCATTCTTATCAAAATGTCTTTACTAGAATCAAATAAACACAAAGAAAAAAGTATTTTATGATCTTTGATATTCCTAACTACTCAGTGTTTTATCAGGGCCTGTTTGGATGAACAAAGAGCTGATTTCCTGGAGATGGGAAATGTTTTTAGATCAGTTAATGAGGGTGATTTCCCGCAGCACTCAGTGTTTTTCAAAACACTGAGTTAGACGGCAGTGACCAGGAGTGAGCTTTATTCGAAGTCTACGCCCTTCCACTGAAAGCTGAGGCATCTGATTGGTCAGTTTATAACTTCAATAACTTGCGATAAAGACAAAATATAATGAAAAAAGTGAGGATTATCATGAACATATAAAAAAGGTACCAGAGCTAGAATAGTTATTCTGACTAATAGGAGGACTGAGTTATAGAAGTCTATGGTATTTTGGCTTGTTGAAACCAGCGGGTACTTCCTGTTTGGCCGGCCAGAGGAGGGGCCACTCAGTCCAGTTCTCCATGTACACTGAAAGGTTACTACCCAATACTAGAGCATGTACTCACTGTCCACCACCTTCAGAGAGGTGTGGTGTGAAATGTCAGAGCGGTTCAAATCTGGTGAATCTTGCTCCAGGCTTTTTCTTTCACAGCTCCATTAGGATATTTAAAAGACTTCCTGTTGTTCCGCAACTATTAATTTCTCTTCCTTGAGTATTTTTTTTAAAGGGTCGGTATATCTGTGTTTTGAAAAGGACAGTACCCAGATGTCACTACCAAATCCGAGTCCCTGATCGGTCAAAGTTCAACTGGATTAACTTTGGATGCTTTTCAGTACATAGAGCTCAAAAGCAGACTGAAAAACCTGCGTAGTGACGCGTGAATGTCAGAGTTTCAAGTGTGAATGCCCAAATCTGTATAGATTTTTCTTTGGAAGCAGTCCCTTCAGCAAGCCTGGTGTGATCATTGCATCACAAGCTTTTTACAAGACATTCATCTGCTGCTGATTCACAACAATTTGAATAAATAGATACTCAGAAATGCAATTTTTACCTTAATTTTCTTTATGGATGTCCTCCATCTTGATCAAAATGCCACAAGAACATGTTAAAAGCACCAAAAACACAGTTTCTTTTGGAATGAGTCTTTAAGAAATCTGGGTCGGATTTCTGAATTCACAACCTGCATTCCTGAATCTAGTACACAGCTAATGGTTCAATGGCGGTGTAGTGAGAAAAGCAGTCTATTAAGCTGTCACTCCTGGCTGAGTGAAAGAAAGTGAGGAGTGTTTTTTGGCCCAAAGTGCATTTCTGTCAACTGTTGCTAAAGAGAGATACAGCTGTGCCCAGTTGGAAGCTACGCCGGGGGGAGACGGACCAAGTGAGAAAGTGGCCTTGGATAAGTGGTGATGAGACGATGAAGGGAGAGTGAGGAGGAGGAAGAGGAGGAGGGATGGCGAGAAAAGTGAGGAAGGAGAGAGGTGCCAAGAAGGAAGGATGTTGAACAAAAGGGATAAAATGAAGGTGAGAAAGAGGAGAGGAGGAGGTGAGAAAAACAAATCTCTGAGTGGATTCACCCTAAAATGTTTGGAACATCTGTTCACCTGCACACAAGCATCCCATCAGCCAATCACGTGACGGCAGCATCCAAAGGTAAACGTAGTTACTCTGTTGAACATATGTGAGATGTATGTAACACACATTTAGTATTCAACTTGAAACAAACTATAAATGTTTTTGTGTTGATATATAGAAGGAAACATTAAGAACTTTGTCTTAATGTTTCACTACTTTAACTTAAATGTTTCTTTTTTTATTTATTTACAAAATGAAAAATAAAAAACACAAGTATATCGATGAATGACAGTAAGCAATTTTCTAAAAGAGCTTAGCATAACATTTAACAGCTTATCAGTCCAAACTTAAATTTATGCAAACAGTATTTGTACAGAATTTGCATTACATCTTACTGACTCGCTCCAGTTCTCAGATACAGTCTGCATCGCAGCCCCTACAGGCTTCTGTAGCTCACAAGTTTTTTTCTTTGCTTTCTGCCATCTTAAATGTTCCTCTGCGGATTTGCTAATATCTATCAGCTATTGTCTGGCATATTTATTTAAGGGACTAATAAAAGTTTAACAAAAACAGATTTGGCGGGTTGCCAGAAGAAGCATTTTGGACAGAATGGAACAAACTAAATTAATTTATTTTTGAAGCATCTCAGTATGAAATTCTTTGTTTCCTACTGTTTTTAAACCAATTTTTCTAATATTATGCCATAAAAAGGACAATAATCAACTATAATTAAAGAATCTAGTTATTTTTAATCATTTTTAACCTATTTAAAAAACCTGCTTCAGTCACATCAATGGAATGAAGCAAATGTATAGAAACTCTGTTTGTTTCCTGTCGTTTATCACAGGTTCTGCTGATGCTTGTTATAGCCTCGGTCTGTAAAGTCATTGAGTTTCCCTTCATCTGGGTCATCTTTGACTGGTATTTCGCTTTAGACTCTGAAGTTTTGGGTTGTTAGATTTACCTACATTGAATCATTTGTTTAAGTTTCTACCTAAGCTGGAGCCAAAACAGAAAAGCTCATAACTCATCCAAAAAAGTATTTTAATAAAATCTACCAACTGTTGAAAATCTGGGGCATTTTAATGTTTGTTTTAATGAGGAAAGGCCTTGCAAAAAGGTTGGAAAAATGTGGATTTCTCTAACACTGATGACCAATATTAACTCATTTCTTTAATTTTTATTTTTCACAAACGAATGTTTGAAAAAAAAAAAAAGTTTGGAAACCGATCTACTAACCTTTGAGGAGAACCATTCCCCTCCTCCAGAAGCAGATCTGTCTTTCTGCATTTTAAATCTATTCTGTAAGTCAGAAAACGACAAAATGGGAACAAACAAAAAGAGGAGTAGAAGGGCACAGATACATCTCTGCAAAATGAAACCCTGGAGTGTTGAAGGCACACAAAAGCAGGGTATAAAAAAAATGAAAAAAAAGAGCAGGGTGCTATAATTACTGCAGTTTATCCTGTCAGAGTTGGCTCAGTGGACGGTGATTAACCTTTAAGTCTTGTTGGGTCATGGGAGAGAAATAATTAGATTCACCCCTTGCCTATCTGCTGTAGCCAAAGGGATGGTATAGCTCGTGATCGCTTATTGCTCGCAGTCATCATCGGCAGACGGGGGGTGCTGTGAATAGAAAGTGATTTTTCACCCAGGAAAGCTCCGAGTCCCAAGTGTATGCCCATGTTTTTGTTTTTTTCTTCTCCCTGGTGCAGTGGTGGCACATTAATTCAGTTTTATTCTAATTTTTCATCTAATTATTAAGATGGTGAAGTCGGTGTAGTTCATTAAAGAAAAGCTGTTTGGGTTTATTAAAATCAGCAAAGTTCTGTGGGTTGGATGTAATTCCCGGAAAACTTTGGGAATATTCTGGTCACTAGTTAACATTTGTCATGCAGCACTTTTCCCATTTTCTGTCATGAAAGGAAATGACCAAAAGGCAACAGATTAAAAAAAAAAAAAAAAAAAAACTGCCCTCATGACATATCAGCACATACAGGAAGGATATTTCATAAAAGATCGATACGTCACAGAAAAGCAATAAAGCTGACAGGATGATGGTGTCACAACTCAGGACGGTCAAATCAAGTGGATACGAGTCCCGCCTTCAAAATAAAAATCTGTCACTCACTCTCTTATTGTGAAATTCAACCGTTTTTCATTTTAACTGACTGATAATCTGATGTCCTTTACAAAACAGGCCTTGAAGGTCATCAAGGCTTTTCGTCTCTACTTACCCACCTTCACCAACCCAGCAAAAACAAAAGCCACCAGCATCTCCTTTAACCAACCTCATTGGTTAAAGGAGACGCGGACATTCAAAAGACTCAAACCTCCTCTTCTAATGCTGCGTTCATGTCTGCTGCCTCTTTGGACCAAATCCACCCTTAGATGCTTGTCGAAAAATGTCTTCATAAACAAAACAAATGTAAATAACAAAATATGTTTACATAAAAGTCGCGGAAGCCTGGAAATGTTTGCTTAAATTATTAAAAATACCAACAAATCTCCAGCATTCCTGTTTTTTGGTTTACATCTTTCCCTCTTTTGGTTCTAAATCGTCTACTCCAATCTTTTAAACATCATTTTTCCCACTTTCTCCCTCTTTTGGTCCTTTTTTTTGGACAGGAATGAGTTGCTGACAATAATCCAGAAACATGTTTTATTTTTCTACCAGTGGAAAAGTTAGCCGGAAGAAGGCTCCGGTGAAGCTAAAACTCCGATTTAACCCAACAAAGACCGAAGCAGCTGTGCCACTTTTTCTCTCTTGTATTCAATTTCATGCTTCTAATCATTTCAGAGTTTTAAATTGTAGCCTTGTGCAAGTAAATATGGTGTTACCGCCTTGTGAAACCATCATTTAAAAAAAAGAATGACAAGAATTACACAGCTGACGGACTTTTCTGAAAGTGGTTTTTTGAGAATGCAGAGCTAATCTGTGACTGTAGTCACAGGCTCGCTGCTTACGCGTCATTTACTGTAACAGAGTCTAATTTAAAAAAGAAAAAAAAGGCATAAAGGAATGAAACACAAGAGCTTTTCATTCCTTCAGCGTTTTGTGTTTTTTTTACAGAGAGGCACTTATAGACTTAAGGCTGCTGCTTGCAGAATAAAAGCGAAGCGTTTTAATGAGTTTAATGAGTTTCTGGGTTTCTTTCAATGTGACATAATGTTGTCTACAACAGAAATAGTATTCTAGTCAGGCTGACTTGAAGACAGGATGTCAAACTGGGGTCTTTAGGCTTCTCTTTGACAGAATTTGGACAGGTTTGTAGCCCCGGGCCAGTAAACGAAAAGGCTCTTTTTCCTATGTTGGTTCGTTTGCTGCTGGCATATTAATGAGTTATTCCTCAAAAAGAGAAAAATCGTACCATCTCTTATAGAGCTGTATGTGCTACAGCCTGTCTGACTATAAGAAATCTGTATTTTCCAGAGTATAAGTCGCAGGAGCCAAAAAATGCATAATAAAGAAGAATAAATCCTATAAAAGTCGTACTTTTGGGAGAAGCGTGCAAAACCTCGGAACAAATCTGCATTCCCACTGATTCCAATTCACATGTCATATTTGCGTCCCGTGCCTCATATGACACAATCAATGCTTGTCCAAATATATTTGTATAAACTGTGGGAGGAGCTACTGTCACGTTTTTAGCCTCATCGTTACATTGACTACATTGCATATCTCACTTACAATGAACGTAAGGCACATGGAGACATCAGGTTCAAGTTAAAGTCTCGTTAGTTGTCGCATACTTAGATGTGTGTAATTTATACCCCACATTTGCTGCAGACGGCTGCACTTGGGAACCATTTGGTGGTTTAACCCCCTCCCCCCCCGTCCAACCCATTAATGCTGAGTGACAAGCAGGTCACTTTTAGTCTTTGGTTTCATTCATCCAGGACTCGAACTCATGACCTTGCAGTCTCAGGGCGGACACTCCACCACAAGACCACCAAGCTGGTTTGTTTGTAATAACATTGGTAAAAACTTCTCCGTGTCTGGGTTCATGACATCATTTCTTTTTTTTTTGATGGTGATATAACTTTCTTCTGCAGGAGCGGCGTTTGAATGACGGCGCTTTCAGCAGTACTTCTGTCCCTCTGTGGCTAGTCTGGCGACTTGTCGTCCCACATTAGAAATCCCACAAAGAAAATATTAACAATGTCTCGATTCACATAAGAAAAACCAGAACGATCAAATTCTCCTCCATGTTTGTGTTGGATGGCATTTCTTCTTCTGCGTTGCTGTCAGTGGCAAATACTGTTCCACGCGTCTACAGTGCCCTCTAGTGGTTGTTAGCCAGAAAATAATGTAAATCTGAGTCTGTTTATGTTCTAAAAAAAATCATAGTCTCTTCTGAGTATAAGTCGCACCCTTGGCCAAATTAGGCCAAAACATGACTTATACTGTTCATTTATTTTTCCTAGTTAAGCCTTATTCACGTGTCCAAACTGGGGGTTGACCCGATGGGGGTTGCACACGTGTTCACTTTTCCCTTGCAGCATGCCCGAAGGAAAAAACAAACAAACATGTTTGCTGTTTGGGGTCAGCCTTGATATTTCGTGACCTGCGTGCTCCGTCCAGGGTTGACCATTTTCCCCCTACAGGCCGCCTGTGTCCACCTGCAGGGTAAGGCATGAGTAAAGCTGAACCAAAACCAGGGCCAATGGTGACAGATGTCAGACTGTCCACATTCTGCAGAGGGGAATCTTCAACCTTGTCTTCATTGAACTCCACAGTCGCTGCAGAAGCTCAGGGTGACTGCCTCCTCTTTGGGGTTTCAGTGAATCAGATACCTCTCAGGAGTGCAGAGAGCTCTCATTATCGGAGTTCTGTCCTCAGGCTGCTGCCCTCTTTAGATGCACTTCTTTCTTAAACATCCCCTCTGTCCCCTCCATCTTCCTCTTCCTCTTTTTTTTTTTTTTTTTACTGCAAAGTGAAGGTCAAATTAATCCTTTTTTATAATTTCATGTCGCCGACATTCTCCCTCAGAGACATTATCTATGGCTCGCTTCCCTGAAGATGTGACAAAGGTTAAGATAAAGTGAACTACCTTTGTCAGACTAAGTGAATAATGCTTTTTTTCCCCCCTTATTCATATAGTGTGGTAATATACCTAACGAAGTCTCACACAGTCTAATTTTTACCTCGTGTGTGGCTCCTGTGCTGATGTTCCAGCTGACTCCGGGTGAGGAGCTAATGTATTACAGGTTTACACTCAGAGAAAATGTCATTTAGGAGAAAATGGTCGGGCTGCTCAGTCAACAGCGCGCATTAATCTTGTTCGTTAATGCCACGGGTCTCTGAGGGCCTCAAAACTCAGATCTGCGTTGGAGCTGCACACCTCACATGCTAATAATGTTAGAGGGTAATTACTTCCCCTCTGAAAATGCTATGGAACTGGCCATTAGAAGCCACACGGTGCACATAGCGAGTGTAGTACAGCTATGTTTCAAGAAGGGAAGACTTTTTTTAAAGGTTTGCCCTTTCCAAAACATTGACACAACACCTTTGCTACACCTGCTTATTGGGAGGGAAACCGTCTGTTAGGGTCTATTCAGACTGGAAAACTTTGCTGGTCCTGAGCGAGTTTGCTTAATTTGGTCCAGATCTGATCCTAAAGCTTGCGTTTGGTCTGCATTCAGATTGCCTGTCCAGCGGATATTTCTGAACCAAAGCTTGTAAACAAAACCATGTGACCTCTCAGTCATTGGGCAGGACTTAAGAGGGCGGGGCAAAGCAACAAGAGTACAGCCGATTGATGCTGCAGGGCGGTAAGGCGACATCAGCTGATAAATGGTTATGTCAGATTGTCATGAAAACAAGTGCAAGAAGCAATTTGTTTCATGTTAAAAAGTTTCCATGAGTCTACATTCATCCAACCACATTTTACCAAGTTGCTGCATCCACTGCGAGCACAGAGCCTATTCAGACTGAGGAATCTCAGAGCGAAACCGGAGCTCAGTCCGATTGGAAACAAACCGAGACAACCTGGTGTTTTCAGACTCATAATTTGTTCTAGATTCTCGGGGGAAATGAACTCTGGCTCACTTGAAGCCCCCGTATGACTTAACCCCAACCCCCGACGTGACTAATGCTATGTACACACCGCCACGGAACACATGTTGAATTGGTGCAAATGCCGTGAATCTTGCTCCAGGCCTTTCCTTTTACAGCTCTATTCTGATATATGAAAGACTTTGTGTCATAGAATTCCAGAATTCCACAATTATTAGCTTCTCCTTTATGATCAAATTATCAATCATGTGGTATTTCAGTGAATTAAAATTGACTCCATCCATACGTCACTAGCAAATCTGAGCTCCTGATTGTTCAAAGTTCAGCCTGGTTTGACTTTCAATGTGAGTTTAATGGCCGCACCACGAAAAACTTGCGTACTGACGCGTGAACTTGAGAATTTGTCACACGGAAGTTCAAAACACACATCTATGCACGTTTACGTAGACAATTCTTTGGAAGCTCTCGCTTGAACGCACGCCGCCGAGGCAGGAATAAACATAGTCTTATGCTTAATCTCTTAATTTTAACCTTAACCAACCCATTTAGTTTAATACTTTCACTCTGTCCAAAACCTGGCACAGTACTACTAGTTATTACTTTATTATTTATGTTACCTGAAGAAAAAAACCTAGATATTACACAGTATTAAAGTTGGAATAAACAACTGTTGTTTAGTGTTACCTGGGGAGGACGAAGTGATGCAGGAATACAGATGATTCATTCTCACCTTCAAACCCAAGCTCTCAAGGACACTGGAGCCAAACGCAGCCAAGTATGAACGGCTGGAGCAGATCTCCTAATGAGGCTAAAGAAATGAGAGCACAGCTGGAATTCAAAGCAACATTAGGAAACAGAATGAAAAGAGGAAAGCAGGGAGGCTGAGGGGAGAAAAGAGGAGTGCTGGAGGAATTGCCTCAGCATCAGCACTTGTCATGTGTGATGTATGCGCGCACGCCTGCATGCTTTCCTGTGGTCTCAGCTTCCTGGAACTCTAACACACGGCAGAGGAGAGCAGATTACTTTGACAGTTCCACTGACATCGCATGAGATGCTCTGCTCTTTTGCCAGAGTCTCCCGAGAGCCGTTGGCTGCCAACTGTCCAGTAAGGCTTGAAGCATATCTGCAGCCTGTGCCTTATAATGTCTCCTGCAAAGGAGGATTCACAGGGAGCTCTGATGTCAATGTACTATTTGTAGTAGACATGATCATGCAGCACAAAGGCCGTGTCTCTGCAGGGTCTGGGAGCCAGCAGTCCTGCAGCCTCTCTGAGATTTCTATGTGTTGAAGGTGGTACCGCTGCACGCCAGTTTGAAATGATACTTTCTGCATTCTGTAGAGTTTAAGTCGCATTTTAGGCATAGTTGGGCCAAGGGTGCGACTTATACTCAGGAGCATCTAATATGTGATTTTTTCTTAAACATAAATAGGCCCACATGTTCATTTTATTTTCCCAATAACAACCGCTAGAGGGCACTGTAGTTGTGTGCATCAGTATTTGCTTTTGACAGCAAGCACAAGAAGAAGTGGCGTCCAAAACGAACATGGAATCTGAGCGTTCTGCTCCTGAACTTTATGAAGTTTTCCTTATTTGGTCATTAACCTGGGTTACAGAGACACAAAAGTCCAGCTGAAAGACTCTAAATGATGTCATGATCCCAGACATGGAGACGTGTTTACTGATGTTTTTGTGGAGCTCTTTACAATCAATAAACCGGACTCTTAACGTTATTCATGTCTTCTGTTCACTGTAAAGGAGATATATACAGTGGATGCTTCCATTAAGCGATGTAACTAAAGCCTTTTTTTTTCTTTTGTTTTATCTAACTTGACCTGTCCAACAGTTGAGCAAGCAGATAAGAGCTGTGTTGGACAGATTTTACTGTTGCAAAAGGGGTTTATGGCTCTTCAGACAAACTAGGAGTATATTTGTATAAACCCCCTGAAGTTAAAATCCTAACAGTAGCTCCTCCCACACACAACAGAAGACTTGGTGTCGTATATTTCCATCCAGAGACACACTATTCATTTCTCCTTCATGATCAATTTTCAACCGGTTGGCTCTTCTATGAATTTAAAGGGACAGTCGAAAAGTTCAACCATTTTAACACGAACCTGGAAGCCCAAAGCGCAGATTTATGGGCGTTAACATAGACTTTTTATTGAAAGTGGTTGCTCAAATGCCAGTTGCCAAGTCCAGTGTGTACATTTGAAACGCGTGTGGTGTGAACGCAGCATTACGCCAGGCTTGGTGGATTTATGCTATGCTATGAAAGGTGCGGCTTATACTCCAGAGCGACTTTTGTGTCATTTATTCTTCTTTATGATGCTGGTTTTTTTGGTTTTTTTTGGTTCCGGTGACTTATCCTCTGGAAAATACTGTACTTAAAAGAACTGCTTTACCACTAAAGGAATCCCAAACGCACCGTAGTCCTTTTTTCAAAGCAAACGCGCTGGGTAGGATTTCTCAGTGCAGACCCGCATTTATTCTTTTAGAGCAAAATGAGAAGTCATTAAGTCGTCATTGTATCCGTCGCATGGCAGCCCTTCTGGTTCCACTGAGTCTGCTGCCGCCTCCAGCCTCCCTGACCACCTCCGGACATGCAGGAGCCCAGACAGCACGGACAGACCAGAATCCTGAGTACATGCCTTCAGCTTCCAGCTTCCAGCTTTTGGCTCATGATGTTACCAACCCAGATCAATAGCCTTAGGACAATTACTTTTCTCCGAGACAATCCATTACCCCATAAACATGCCCAAACGCTGGCTCCAGACTCACTCTGTGTAATGGAGAAGAATGGAAAAATGGCACTCGCGGAGTGGTTTTACTCGCTGTTCGCCACCATTATGCAGCTCGGAGGCTGAGTGGCAGCAGGCCCATCAGTTAATGTGTAATCAGGACAGAGAAAGATAATGTGTTAATGTTGTATTCCGCCACGCTGCTTTAATTGAGATAAGTTATTAATAAGATAAGTTCCTGAGCCAATTACTTAGAGCAACATCAGGAAGAGCCCTTGTTTCTGCTTTGTATCTTATGGCTCTTTGTATTAATGAGTCCATTAGCAGACGCTTTTGTGTAAACCTGTCATTCAGTCCATTTACCTGCAGGCAGGTTTTATAATCTCACACAGGGACAGACTTTCCGCGTTTCAAAAATGAATATGCAATTAGCAGGAATATGCTTTTCATACTTTGTAGGTAAAAGAGTGAGCAAAAAAGGAGAATGGCTGCAACCATTAGAGGACCTCCGGCATCTTATTGCTGTCTTTTTAAGTGGGCCCTCGCGCGAACCCGGTGAGTTAAGCCAGGAACATGAGAGATGGGCATAAAAGGTGTACTTATTCACTTAATCATCTTTGAGTGCACAGCTCCATAAATGCATGAAGACACACTCAAAGGAGCGAGAACAAAAGCTTTTGTGTTGCAGGCGGAAAAAAATGGATGCAAGGACATTTGGAAGGAAATGGGGTGCATCCAGCAGGTGCATAAAGGAAATTATGTATATTATGCCAATATTTTGAATTGTGATTTGTGCATCCTGGATTTATTGGGGCAGACTAAGCAAGAGTACAGCAAACTCTACCTGGTCATCCATTATTGCTATAACATCCTTCACTTTAGGGGCGCGGATGATGGATGAGGAGCTGGTAATGACTTTGGATTGAAATTATTACCCCAACTGTGACACGTGGCATTTAAAAGGGTGCTGGCTGAGATCTTCTTAAAGAAAATGCAGTCATTTTTCAATTTAGAAAGTCTGCAGAAATGAAGAAGGTTCACTTTATTGCACACACAAAAAATCTCCCCAAGTAATTTTGTCTAGTTTCTGGTTTAACTTATTACACTTTTGAATTTAAGACCAAATCAACTTAGCAGGTAACTTTTCAGTTGCTGCATTTCTGATGGAACCGCAGCAACAGAGATGTGATGAATTACTTTATAACAATATATCTTGTTGCATCTTTTAAACTTGAAAACATGACATTTCAAGCAGAAGTTCTTTACATAATATTTTTGAAGCAGACGTTTATTTGTAAATGGGGAGCGGACCGACATGATCTAACACAAATGCATTTGACAACAGCAGGTCAGAAAACGTACATTTATGTCACATTTTTTTAAAGTGTAACTATTAATGCACCGTTTTACCACTTAGAATATGACAAAATGTTTGGATACACCAAATATAAAGATATAAAACTATCTTTTGAGCAGTAAACACTGATTTTATGACATAATATTCCCAATTACTAGATCAAAACACTTAAATATCAGTAATTTCAAGATTTAGTTTTTACAATTTATCTTTAAGAAATCTTACCAAGACAAATTCTACTTTTTCCATTGGAAACAATTAAAAATATCTAGTATTCTTTTTTTTTTTTTACTTAGCTTGTTTTGAAAAGAACATTTTGGCCTGGAAAAGGTTTACTCAACCAGGATATTGTTGTGTTCATTTTGGACGAGAACTTTTCATCTCATCGCTTCCAAAAAATTGTGCTGATTTGTTTCTATAGAAACAATGATGCTGTAATAACCATCCAAAGTCACAATAGGCATAAATGACAGACTCACTTTGCAAAACAGCATATAAAAAGAAATGAAAACCCTTGTATAAGGAGCACTGATCCACCCACCAAACATCAGTTCTAATTGGAGCCATTAGTCTTTGTGAGCCTGAATACCTGCCAAAATGTCAGCCTATCTGCAGCATTTTTCCCTTTTTTCTCCTGTTCTTTTCCTTTTTTTCACCGATTTTATTCATTATTGTCCGTTTGTTTCAGTTGGGCAACTTTAATAGGAGCTGAAGGTTTGGCTTTTAGCCACGGGAAAACGTGTGGAGAGTGGAGGGCTGCAAACTTTCCTGCCCTTCACAGTTGCAGCAGCAGCAGCACCTGCCGTGAGCAATGATGAGCGCAATAAAACATGACGCAGGAAAAACACGGTGTCCCGAACAGACTGGCTGCTTTGTGTTTTATTGACCCCGAGGGGAAATTAGGCTTTCAGCTAAGCACACACAACGCTTTCAAATCAATTATGGCGTGACATATGCTACCATTTAAACGTGGGAGAATGAAAAGAGGTTTTAGCTGCGATAAACTTGAAAAGAAAGGGCTGCTCTATAGCTTTACACCAGAACGAATTTTAGATCACTTCATGAAGAGTCATACAGCGATCTTTTGACTCTCCTGCTTCTCCACTCAGACTGCTTCAGTCTCTTTTAGTGATGTCGGCCATTTTCTTATTGATAAACTGTCTTTGAATTGTGTGGTGCCGAGGTAGAGCAGTCCGATCGGAAGATCGAAGGCCATTAGGTCGGAGTGTCCGTGCGCAAGACACTGAACCTGCTAGTTAAAGGTTGGCGCCAGTATTTGGCAAGGGAGCGCCATTGGGCCTTAAAGCAAGGTAGAAGAATCAGTCTAGGGGCGTGGCATAAGTTTGAAACACTTTAAATACTCTAAAATGCATGCTAGAAACAAGGTCAATGAAAGTAGAGCATGACATTTAGCCTTAGTCACAACTACCCTTACCTGGATGAGGCACACAGGTGGCCCGCCCAAAATATTATGGTTGTTGACCGTTTGGCGAGAAAAGGTGTTCATGTACGAGTTTTTCTACAGAGGAGCTGAAGGGGGACAGGCCGCAGCCAATACTTACGCAACACGTGAGAGTTAGTCAGATTTTGGATTTTCTAACAATCAGGGTGTAGTTGGTGTGCACGTCCTGTAGGCACTTACACATCACGTGCGGTATTCACACGTGGTCAGTGAGGAGCCAGTACTCGTACCTTACTAGTGACTACAGTGTGGCATAAGGTCATCAAGCGACAGCATCACCCGTACGACATTAAGTAACTTTCAATATTCTTATGAATACTTGACGATACACTTACCAAACACCAGAAAATGGTACGTTCCATTTTCATGACGTCTCTAAAAGCCTTAAGGGAGCTGCGGGATACACCTGCGCTCCCCTTTAACCCTTACATACCAGAGCTGTAGCTCACTTTCATTCTACATTAGTCATGTTGTAAAGCTGCTGACTCATGTTGATCGTCTGAGTGGTCGACGAGTTAAAGTGTGTCAAAGTCTGTGTGTTATTTAGGTGTTCCCGGTCTTCTGTGAAACTTTTCTACCCACACTCACTGCGCATTCCGAAATAACGTCATCGTTTTCGTTTTGTCAAACTGCCCGTAAAGCTGTGCTACCACATTAATCTATTTTCTGTTTTTGACGTTTTTTTATGACTTTTGGATACATTCAATCATCACCACTTGTCAACTTAGCTCTGGACCTTTAAGCCCGGTCATTACTTAATATTTGGGGTTTTCACACGCACAATAACTCTGTGTCCACAGTGCTTCTTTGTTAGCACGGTGAGCGTTTCAAAGAACGTCGTGAGCGCAGCGCGGACGATGAATTGAACTTTGGCTGAGTTTCAGCATCAATTCTTATTCCACACCGCGGTTTCGTCGTCCGATTCGAAAAACCCTCTGTGAATGTAAAACGCTCAGACCGAGAGACACTGAGGACACGGATCTGCCGCAGATTTCCTTAATTTTTTCTGTCTTATTTTCTCCAAACAGCTCATCAATGACAGATGCACACATTTCTTACACGCTCCACCTGCACACGACACCAAACTATGTGTACATTCTCACGGGTGAGAATGTTCTACTCCTCGTGAATATTTCCTACCCTGCTGGGATTACGACCAAACACGTGGGTAGGCTTATCTGATGTGGTAGGACAGTTGGATGGCTACAACCAACCGGTGCTGAAGGGGCTAAGATCCTCTCCTTTCAACAACCCTCCATGGTCTGGAACAACCCAAAAACCTACAGCACCTTGTACAGGTCGACCCTCGAACTGAGGCTTTAAGTCTGTTTTATCAGAGATGTGAAACATTTAACTAAATATTTAGTTCCAAATAGACAGAATCCTGTTTGTGATCACTCGGATAGTTTTATTTCCTGTATTAGATCTCTGTGAGGGTCTGCACGATCGCTCATCCCAAAAATCACAGGCAGTTTAAGCTTCTGGTGTGAATCTAACATAACCTTTAACTGATTTTTATTTTTTTATTTGAATCCAGAGCCCGTCCCGCTGCACAAGCTCAGGCTTCAGAGACTCTTTAATTTCTACTTTAATTACTTAATAAATATTTAGAGACTGGAGGGGCTTCAGGGATGAAATATACATGAGGCCCTTTTTTTTTTATAACCAGCTCATGATGATGTAACTCTCAAAATGTCTAGTTTCCAAGTATAAATATTTAACTTTAGATAAAGAAGTTAAACTCCATCCATTGCTGTTTTTGATGCCCCCCCCTCCATCAGGAGAAGGTTTAAGGGGAGAACCTCCATTGAAGGTTTGAGCACGGGGGGGGGTGAGAGACCCCCGCTCCCCAGAAAGAAATTTCAAATCAAAACCAGAATAAAGCGTCTTTCTGTAGTTTCTTATGATTGATCGTCCTACACCCCATCAACCCCCCCACCTGGCCTTCTTACGTCAGCTTTAATTCCCCGGTGAGTCCCCCTCCCCCTCCTCCTTTCTGGGGTTTCTCCTTACAGGTAGTTTCTATTTACATGTCGTACATATGTCATCATCTTTGCTTTTGTTCTTCCTCTTTTTCATGAGAGCAGGACTTTTTCTTCAGCTGCTGCTCGGGGGGGGGGGGGGGGGGGGTCTTGAAGCTGCTTCTCTCATCTTTTATTTTATTGCTTTTTTTAATTTTTTATTTTTGTCTTTGTCATCGCTTTCAGCTCCAATAGCTTTCATGTCTGGTGTTTGATTCTGGACACAATCCCCTCTGCGCCGCACTTTGAGGGGCATTCCTGATGTTTTTGATTACCGTCCACCGTGACCCCGGGATGGCCTGCCACTAATGTCGAGCCGGGCCACCGGCCGCCGCCGCCACAGCAGCCATAGCAGCCACAGCAGCAGCTAATGAGGGACTCCTGCCGCTTTTCACTGCAGGCTGACTTCTCCATTTATTTTGACTCGTTTCATACCTGCAGCTGTAATTCCTGACGTGCAGACTAACGAGCTTTACTCTTCAACCGATGCACGCGCCGCTCGGCCTTTTGTTGACAAGCATTTGGGAGCTAAATATGAGCCTGCAGCCGTAATGTGGAGGTGGACGCGTAATGCCCGCTGGGAAATAGCACTAAATTAAAGACTTAAATGTCACAGATTCTGACAAGACTCAGAAAATGATCACTTCTAGATTTAAAAAAAAAAAAAAGAAGAATCATACTGACTGTACAAGCACCCCAGGAGCAACAGGGTTTGTTAGATGTTTGCATTTGGTTTTAATATATGCAAAACAGCAAATGATGATATACAAACACAGTTCATAAGTCATATTTTGAATGAATTGACATTTTGTTGCAAACACAAAAAGACCTTTATTTTATATTTTCTGCTTTGCAAGAAAAGTGATCTTATCAATAGCAAAATAAAATGAGTTTTAGTGACTAGATTTTTTTTTAAAGAGCCACTCTAATGAAAAGGTATTTTTTACATGTATTTTTCAGATAATGGAGGACAAGTTAGATTAAAATGCGTCTCTGAGTATTTTTTTATTCAAATCATTGAGAATCAGGAGCAGATGAAAAGATGCAGTTAAAAAAAAAAAGCTTTTAGATGTAACATAAGACCTAAAGTGACAAGCCACAACCTCCCTGCTCCGCTCCATTCTCATGCGCTTCCAGACGGATGGATCCAAGAACGTCTTTGTTTTCCTGCTCTGAGCTGGAATCTGGATCCAAACTGTACGGCTGGACAGCACCGGTAAAAGTTAGGTTGGGGGTGTGAGGTGGAGCCCTGCGCTGGACTGTTTTCTTCATCCCACGCCCGCCGAATTCCTGACCATTACCACCCGCCCCCACAACGTATGCGTTACACTCCCGCCCGCACCCGCAAAAACTCTGAGAATTTATTCCCGCACAATAATAGAGATGCATTGATTTTGTGTCTTCTCCCGTCCCGCAGAAAAAAAACAAGTATTTGTATTTATATTATTAAAGAGATTCATGGGGTTGTTTAATTTTCCAATTTCCCAAAAAACAATTGAGAAACTTCTCCGAACGTCAAACTTTCCTTGCTCTTAGCTTCTGTGCTGTAAATTAGCGTTCCGCAACCTTTATCGTGGCACGGACCGGTTTGATGTCTGGCATAATTCTCATAGACCGGTATGTTATATGTGGCGGACACACGCTGCAGCAACACTGCAATAAAGGCAGAGACACGTGATAAGACGTACTCTGCACTTTATTTTGACACGCTAAACATTGTACATGCACAGGTGTCATCATCCTCTCCCCTTCTCACACTCATGGTGCTAAAAACACAACAGGAAGAAATAACTAAAGATGAAACAACAGAACTGCCAGATGAAAGGACCCGTAGGCAAAAAGAAACACCCGTGATCAACCCTATTTTGACCAAAGCGGGCAAAGGGGATTGATTTAATTCCCTGTGATGCCAGCTCCAACAGGAACCCCTGCAGCCTGTGGAACTCCGACAGCAGACCAAACGTGCACGTGACCGACACTACAGTACAACAAAATAATATGACCTGCATGAAAACTGTGGTATTTTCTAAACATAACAATAAACACGAATTATGACATGAACAACTTCCTCTCTGCCAGCAACACTCTGGTCACTATTATTATAACGTTTAAACAGGCCTTCAAAATAAGTGCATGGAAAATCCAACTCACCACAATGCTGAATGGTTGGAGGGAATCTCCCGTTGGGATAAATCCGTATTTTAAGTAGGACTCCTGATACTGTCTATTAAATGTAGCTTTCTTTTTTTTTGGAAGTGGAAGGCTCCTCTTCTGTCTCCTGGCTGGCCCTTTTCCACTTGGCAAAGAAACTTTCCAAAGACGTTTGTTTTTTACTCATTTTGCTAGCTCCTGGGTTTTATTTTAGCGGTATCCTATCACGTGACCAAGACGAACGAATTGGCCTGCGTCAAGAGTGACAGACGGATGGAACAGAGAAACGGGCAATTTTTCAAAATAAAACATCTTTAAGATTCCAAAATAAATGAAACGGAAGTCATGTAAGTTAATTTATTTGTTCTGTGCAGCCCGGTACCAAATGACCCACGGACCCACGGACGGGGGGTTGGACCGCTGCTGTAAATACCTCGTTTGAGGTTCTTTTCTACATCATCTATTGACATCTTCTCCATCATGTCGCAAGGCAACCTCCCTAATTCCGCGGGGTTTGTTTTTAGCTGCCCGCGGCCCGCAGCCCGCAAGATTTGGGTTGGGTCCCAAACCCCAATGCAGCCCTCTAGTGTGACAGGCTGTAAGCTAGCATGAGAGAGTGTAATCACATGGATGATGGGAAATGGGGGCAGGTTTACACTGCCTATGGTACCGCCCACATCTCAAAGGGGAATTTCCAATGAACTTCAGCAGAAACATAGAAGATGACAGGTTTGTTGATTTTGGCTAAAAACGGCATAAGCATATTTCTTGGTAAGACCACTTTTTGACAATCATTTAAAGAAGTTCTTTATTATTTAGTTTTTTTTTTTTTTTATAACTTTTTACCATTATTTTTAATTGTAAATTTTTTGGTTTTGTTCACTTTTTTTGCTTCTAGAATTCTATTTTCCAAAGTCAGTCAGATTTTTTTTCTCCTTTTTTCTAGAAATTGTAAAAGTTTGCTGTAAAAGCAGACATGCTTTTTTTTCTTTTTACACTCTATATAATATGGAATTAAATCATGTTTAGGTCAGTAAAGTCTGTCTTGTCGTTTACCCTTCAGTTCTGCTGCTGCTTTTACACAAATCGCAGCTCAGTTGAGTTTGTTTGTCTGTTTCCTTAAACATGAAGCACGCAAGACAGACACTATATATGTGCATATATTTAATATTGATTTGATAAGCAAAGGTTGACTGCTGCATAAATGATTCCTTATATTCCCATCATGAAGCATGCTCACCTCTCCAGCTCTGCTGTCACGCTGCACACCTGCCTCGTCTTTTTTACCTTCAATGCTACAAGTTTTGGGAGCAAAGGTTTTGCTTTTGTAAAACAGTCTGTTATCCTTCTAAAAAAAATACTTGACTCTTAATAAAAAAAATATAAAAATGCATCACAAAACATGTCATATTCCACAACTGTATCAAAAAATAAAAACTACTGGCTGTTTTTTACGCTTTATATTTAAATATGTGTTTAAAATGAAGGAATCCACATTTGTTGGTTTTCACCATCTGTTGGAATTTTATTTTTTGGTTTATTGTTTTAAAAGTGGGGAACAAACTGGAGTAAATGAGGCATAAAAATTAGGTTTTCTTCTTTCTGTTCTCATGTGATTGTCACTTTTATTGTTTTGTGGGAAATAAATAACAAAATGTGGTCAATAACACTTCTAAAATGAACCACAGCATGTGTTTTTATGGCCAGATCTCGAAATTCTTACAATTCTGAAAATCCTAACTCCTCTACGGCTTAATTGTAGTTATTTTACAATAAAGTAATTAATTACCTAAAATGAAAAATGAAAAGCCGGTTGCTGAATGTTCTGCATTATTATCATGGTCTGTGGGAACAACTGTTACAACAATAAATCCATATTTGGAGTGAAGACTCCTGGTTTTTGGCTGTTAAATGCTTTTATTTTGAAGTGGAAGGCTCTTCTTCTGTTTCCTCTCTGGCTCTTTTCTACTCGAACAAACTTTCCAAATACGTTTGTTTTGTGCTAACTTTGTTAGCTTGGGGGTTATAAATTAGCAGTCGGTGCAGCCGTTTTAAGAAAGCAGATTTTCAACACGTGACCGAGGCACTTGACATGCGTCCAGAATGAGTACGATTTATGAGAGTCCAGGGGTTTTTCAAATTAAAACTTCCTTCAGACTCAGATTATTTAAAAAAATAACAGACAAAATGTATACAATAGGTTGTGTTTTTCATTTATTTTTTCTTCTGTGCAGCCTCGTACCAAATGTCCCACAGTACCAGTACCGGTCTGCAGTCCATTTGGGGCCCACTGATCTAAAGTCATATTTTAAAGAGTTGTTCCCAGACTTTGATCTGTTTTTAGCTTAACTTCTTTAGGATGGATTAAAAGTCAATGTTATTCAATTGTAATTGTTTTGAGCAAAGCAGCAAAACTGTAGAACATCATCATCATCATCATTCCAGCAATTTTTCCAGAACCTGTCTTCATCTTTGTTCCCATCCTATAGTGAAGAAAATGCCCTTTGATTCAATTTTTGTCTCAATCTTAGCCCCTAATATTATGGGATGGGTTGTCTTCTCACCGGGATGGGGGCTTTTACCCCCACAGATTTAGCCGGTGGCTCTAACAGACCTGAAGTGGGTAATGAGGAGCTTTAGGAGGGGTTTATTTTTTTTTTTTGGCGCCGCTCTTGCTCTTGAGCCGATGTTGGGAACAGAGAGGGCTTGTGGTGCTTTTGCAGCGTTGAAGTGATGCGGTCTCATTTTGTTGCCTCAACTGCTGGAGCAGGAAACAGAAGGCGTGGAGGCAGATTTTGTTTCCCTTCAAAACTAGGAAATACGCAAGGAAAGAGCGGGCCGTAGATCTGTGCTTGGACGAAGTCACTCCTCGTCAGTATGCTGTTTTTTCATTCAATGTAAAGTGGTTCATAGAGTTCATTGGTGTGGAAGCAGACTTGCCAGAGTTTTCTTTCTGGTACTGATCCTAAACTGTGTAAAATGTGACCTAGGCCCTACAAACCTCACCCATATGTATATTTTGACGTGCCTGTGTCTTTTGGATTTCTGGAACGCTGTATTTGACTGTCCATCGTCTGTCTGTAACGTCAGAGTACAGCAATCTCCAATGACAGCTCTCTGTGTTGTACTTCCGGACAATCATTCCCTCTCTCCTTGGTCTGCGGATCTTGTAGCTTTTCTGACACTACTTGCCATTAATTAATGGCTCTGGATCTAAATTCTCTGAAATGTCATAATTTCATTGACCTTAGAAACGACCCACTGAACTCTTGAACATATTAACAGGTTTGAGGCGTTTGATCTGTTTGCTTGACATAGATTGGTAGCACGGTATATTGTTTGTATAATAATTTAATTTTATTTATTTAATTTTATCTATTTTTTTTTCTTCTGCTGTATTTTTTTTTCTGTCTTTGTAATTCTGTCTTAAAGGTTTTTTTTCGAGACATCCTTAAAAAAAGGCATTTTAGAGCAGACGAGATGGTCCTTAAATATGAAATAAAACTCAATTCTGAGACGGTCTCTCCAGGGTGTCGTGGGTCTTCCCGGGGGCCTCCGTCCAGTGGGACGTCCTGGGGAGGCGTCCAGTCTGGATGCTCGAACCCTCAACTGGCTCCTCTCAAAACAAACGAACAAACAAAAACATTAAAGACAAAAAAATGTATATCTATACATAGATATATCATACTTAGGATAATTGGAAAATTACAATTTGAAAAAGAAAAGTTAAAGAGGATAAAGAAACACACAAATATACACATACAGTATGTACAGTACATCCACAAACACATGTAAATTATACTATTATACTTACTCTTAACCATAAAAACATATATTTTCACTTATACATACGACAAATGACACGCTGAATCCATTTAAGATTAAGTTTAAAGAAACGTTTAATTAATAGCTTGAAAACTTGTAGCAAGAAGTGAATTTATATAGTTCCACCCCTATTATAACATTTTTTTTATATACATATATTTTACATGTTCTCTTTTGATCTCTAAGAATTACTATTTTGAATACACTTGTAAGGTTTCCCCTCAAACATAAGTTCTTACATGTGTAGGAAGAAGTTTTGAACGGTGTCTTCTGTGGCTTTGGCTGCTTTCCCGCTTTGACATCACCCTCATAATTAGAATGGCTTGTTGTGAGCGCGCTGATTATCTGGAGAGCGACTTGCTTGGTGTTTATAGCCTTGGCAAATCAAAGAAACCCTGTGCGACCCCGCATGTTTGGTCATGTTTGAGCAATACCCCCCCCCCCACACACACACACACACCTCCCGGTCTGTACACACACACTCACATGCAAGTACTCGGTGTCCTTACCATAATTATGCAGATGGAGGGAAAATAAGTGGCCAGCAAGCTAAAGTTTAATTTGAATTCCTCCTTTCGCCCTCCATGTTTCACTAATAGCTCCATTTACAGTAATTTGTTCTGCTTCAGGCAGTGACTCATAACAAAGGCATTTGGATGTAAAACAAATGTACCACACACATGCACGCACGCACCTCTCTTCAATTCTTTGCACATTCCCCCGCCTCTTTCCCTACACGTCGCACAGCTCCGTTTCCACCTCCACCCTGCTCTGCCCCAGCAGTGTTACAGCTTTTTGTGCTGCAGGAGGTGTTGAATTATGGTATGTCACCGTTTTAAGCACACGGTATAAAATGAGCGCAGTGAAACCATAAGACACAGAATGAGGCGGGCAGGCCAAGCTTTCCTATAGCCTCCATTTACTACTTGGCATGGCAATATACTCGGCTCACTTGGGGAACCTGACACCACATCTCTGCTGCAGATATTTATGAGGCACATATTATTTTTCATTATGAATACATTAAATCATCAGTTGACGTTCTAAAATAAAGAGCCCTCGCCCTTCTTTTTTTCTTTAGGCCTTGAATTTCAACAGAGTAGTAGGACCACCTTAAAAGAAGAAAAATAAACAAATAAGAGAAAAAAAAGTCCTCAATTTATAAGAAAAAAAAGGTAACATTTTATAGGAAAACAGTCAAAATCGTACAAAAATAAAGTCATGCGATTGTTAGAAAAAAGGTCAAAATTAAACAAAGGTCAAACATTTGAAGAAATAAGTCAGAAGTTTATAAAAAACAGTCATTAAATTATGATTAAAAAGCAAAATTACACAAAACAGTCAAACGTTTACAAGAATAAAGTCCTAAAATTGAGAAAAAATGTCTAAATTATACAAAAAAGTTAATATTTTTCTAGAATAAATTTGTAAAACTGAGAAAAGTCACAATTTCACCAGATGAAAGTCATAAAATTAAGGTAAAAAAATGTCAAAATTGTACAAAAAAAGTCACATTTGGTGAAAAAAGGTCAAGTTTTGCGTGAATAAAGTCTTAATACAATGAGAAAACTCGAAATTACACAAAAAAGTCAATATTTTAATAGAATAACGTTATGAAGCTATCAGGGAAAAAAGTTATAAAACTGAGTAAAAAGTGAAAATTGAACAAAAACTTGTAAAATTTAGAGAAAAAGTTAAGATTTCATGAGATAAAGTCATAAAATATAAGAAACAAAAATAATTGTACATTTAAAAGTAAAAAGTCATAGTTATTAAAAAATTCCACAATGTACTAAATATTTAAATTTATTCTTCGAAGGCAGGATATTATAAGGAATAAGTCATGCTTTTTTATAATAAAATGTTCTATTAAGCCTTTACAATATTTCAACAAAGTCAATCAAACATTACCTTTTTATCTCATGTTGAAGACAATAGAAAGAAATATGATTGACTTTACTTTGCTTAAGAATTGGATTTTTTTGTAAATGTACAAATTAATATTCATCAAATTAAAACTCTATATTTGAAAAAGTGTGACTTTTTTAAATCACAAATTTACGATTCTTGTAAATTGTTGACTTTTTCTGATCATAATTTTACGATTTTATCCTCATATACCGGTAATTGTGTTTTTCTGTATGGTGGCCCTAATACTCAGTTCTATAAGCTGCATCCGTTTGTTGGAGTTCTTTTTCTCCAGAGTTTTTTTTGCCCAGTGGCACGTCGGTAGGACAGCCACTCACTTTAACCCTGTCAACCCACAGCTCGCCTTTCTAAACCGTAGTTTGGAAAGTCAGCAGCTTTTTTCAGAACATTTAAAGATATGATCTTTTTTCTATCGAGCTATTTTGCTTCTTATCTTTGCCGGAGAAAACAGTAGAAACGTTCAACTATCCAGAATGACTGGAAGTAGAGTCCAGACATAAATGTTGGCTTTTAGCTGAACCATCCCTCCGGCTCCCACATGAGATGCTCTGGGAGGCTGAAGCTCCTGATCTGATGGGAAAAATCTCCCAACAACAGGTAGAGTTTGTGGAAGTGCCACATCGATTGGAAGAAAAGCCAAACTCCTCTGCCAGATCTCGTCTGTTTTCACACCTACATGACGCTGGATCACCCCGACCGCGTTTAGTGGTTTACCTGAGACAACAATACCTTCCTGTCACACGGGAACATGTCAGGACGAGGGTTGCAGACATGTGGGCGTGAGTGAGTCATTGTTGATCAGGGCGTACCCCTGTGGACTCACAAGACAGTCAGTCACCCAGAAAAAAAAAGTTCATCTTCAACCGTTGGCCTGCATTATGGGGAATTTATATGCCTAATTTTTTTCTTTAAATGAAAACTACAAATATTAGGCTGGTAGCTGCACAGACTTTCCCATTCAAGAATCTCAGCTGGAATCTTCCGTTCTGCTCCAATCCCTTTAACTGCAAAGCCGATGATCAGTGACCATTTTTTTCCTTTTCATTCGCTGCCACACGTCACATAAACCTGGATGTTCTCTCCTTCTGCAGCAGTTGTCTTCTAAGCCATCCACTGAAAACCCCGTGAGCCGTCTTTCAGGAACTCCTCCGACTCCCACTCAAATCCAGAACAGAATTGAAGCTCCTCTCAAATGAAGCCTCCTGCCCCCATATCTGTCCAAACGTCTTCTCTCAGTCCCTTAAATACTCAAAGGACCCTAATGGTCTCTGTTTGCCTCATCATCATAAAGAACAGGATCTTTGCTTCCACACTCTGGATCGTTTTCACTCCACTCTGTCACTTTTTAAGCCCAGTATGAACACTCATTTAAATTCTCACATTTACTTTTGTTTGTTTTTTGTAAGTATTGTTATCTGCTGTTTTGTCAAATGTGGTTTTACTAACTGTAATTTAATGCAGAGATTTTCTTTGCGTTTCCTTTTTGCACATTCTCCTTGCGTTACCACGTTACCCTTTTAAAGAAATGAATGGGTAATATCATTATAATGAATCATGTAGGCTTTTAAATATGTTCATTTAAAAAAAAAAAAAAAAGCATTTCTTGGCTATTTTTTCAACACCTCACTTTCAAACTGCTCAGTGTGGGAGCGATAATCCAGATTCACTTTTCTGTCGTCTAATTTTATTCTGAACCGCAGCTGCACAGACCAGATTTTAGGGCTAATTTATGTTAATCCAACATCTGATTCTATTATTATTATTGTTTTGCATCAGTTTTAAAAGTTTGGACTAAAACGTTTGTGATAGTTGACTTTTTAAATGTCATGCTGTTCACAGGTGGAACCAGCTGGCTTTCTATGCACAGGCAAAAAAATGAAAGAAAAATAAAGTGCATCCACTGCTGCATGCTATAAACATGAGAACAATAGAAGTCCATCGTCTTTCTTAACAAAAAATAAATATATAGAAAAGACGCTTCTAAAGCATCTGGGCAAAGGAAATTGTTCCATTAATCATCCTATGCAGCACAGCAGACGCACCAAGAAATTCACCAGGTGAATGTTTTTGGAGAAAATGTGTGGCTGTCGTCAGTTTTAGTGTTGTTGGTAAATACATATATGCTGAAACAGTTCATTGGGACTTGGATTGGGTCATATTCATGGTCCAGAGCGTTGCTGCTTGGTTCTTGTTGGAGCGCACAAGAAGGACCACATCTTCCCAATCCTGGCCACTGCTTACTGGCTGCTGCCTCTGAATTCAGTTTATGGTCCTTTCATTTGTTTAAAGTCTTTAAACAATTGTGCACCGCTGTACCTCTCTACCAAACCACTGCTTCAGATCAGATGATCAGCTTCTTCCAGGAGGTACCGAGGTCCAAGAAGGTGCTCAGAGGGGAACCAGCATTTTCAATATGTGCAGCGGAGCTGTGGAAGGCGTTATCGCTGAGCATTTGGCAGGCATTAAAAAAAAAAAACAACTTAAAAAATCAAAACTTGTTTTTATAGCCATGCCTTTTACACAGCATGAGACTGTGCTCTATAGATAGATAGAAAGATATAAGGATGGACGGACGGACAGATAGAACTTATTTCAGGTTCATAGAACAATCAATAAAAAAAGAGTACACAAACCCACAATGTCAAGAATGCCTAAGTTAAGAATACAATAGTTATAGAAAGATATCAAATATATCGTTCAGACTTTCTGTCTGAAACATGGTGCTCATGTTAGTCAGATCAGGGACTCGATTTGGCATTTTTCTCGTAGTCCCTTCAGTCTTTTTGATAAATCTTCTCCACATGTTCTTACCCAATATGTTTCAAAACCCAAAGCTTGTATTTTGACTGTGGTTTGCCACCATGACTTTGACTGTAAAGATTGACATTTTTAATGGAAGAAAGCTCAATTTAAGCCCGACAAGCATTTGATGCTTTCCTCGTGTTTTTAAATTCAACTTCTCATAAGTTTTATTTAAAAAATGTGCTTTAGATAATATTTCTATGGCTTTGTCTTAGTAAGCAAATTAAAAACTTTGAAACGGGATTTTCCAATTACATGAACACCTAAAAATATGCAGTTAATTTGCAAATAATTATGAGTGAGATTAGAACAATGGTATCTACTGGCACCATCAACATTTACAAATACAATCCATTACTAGTAGTTTTGACTGAAGTAATTTATTATGCAAAATAAATAGCTTTATCATCAGCATACAAGTTCACATTAAAATTACTCAAGAAAACAGGTAAATTTATCTCATCAGAATAGTAAAGGCCAATTGAGTCTTCCCAGGGGAACTCCACACTAAACTTAGGAAGGAAAATCTACTACCAAAAAAATAATTTTTGTTGATAAATATTCTTGCAGCTGATTGCCGATGAACTGAACCCATATTGCATCAGTATTAACCTGTGATCAATCAAAAACTACTGAAGTGGAGTAAAGCTGTTCCAACCATCTCCCATCATGAGTGCATGGCAGCCATTTGTCGTCTGTTTGAGCTGTGGAGGGATCAGCTATGTTTTTGTGTTACGTTTTAGCAATGAAATCCTTATGCACAGAAAGTTGATTGATTTCCAAATGCTACTTTTTCCATTGACTTGCTTCTTAGTAAAGATGTTGCAGTCTCTTTTCTCAAGAGGAAGAACCTCAGTTGATCTCCAGCCCTGAGGGAAAAAACCTTCAAACTCGGCTTCAAAATGAGTCATGGTGGTCATGATTATTATTAAAGAACCTTTCAGTAACTTCCTGCTGGCTTACCATTATGCAGGTTATTTTATTTTTAAGGTTTTTTTATTGTCAGCTTCAACTGGTCAGAAGGTTCTGCTGACATTCACAGCAGGTCGTCGTCCATCAGCTCAGCACAGAAAAGAGCTACTTCCAGTAAAACATTACATGTCTTAGAAAATGAAATAGTTTTTGCAGTTTTGTAAAAGAGAAAAATCATAAAAGTATGGAAAAAATATTTTTTAAATTAAGAAAAGTTTTTTTTTTAATCTATTTTGTTCTGAGTGCACATGTTGTTCTCCAGTTGGTTTTTGCTGTTTGACCTTAGTAACAAACTCTTATTTTAATTTAATTTATTCTAATAATTTGATGGTTTAAATCCCAGTCAGATGAACTTAATTATTATTCTATTTTTACATAAACAAACAAAAGGAGTTTGCAAAAAAATACAAATTCAAATAGCGAATATAAAGCTTAAGAAATCGGTGACAAAAAACAAATAAACTTAGAGAGTTTGTGGTAAAGATAGAGTAAACGCGGTGTAAATAATTAAATGTATTTATAATGCATGCAATGATTACTAGCACTATTAGTAAAATTACCAACAATTATACGAAAAACAATGGAAAAAATGGTAATATGGTAGGTAAATTTTGAAGTGACGGTCAACACTTTAACACACGCTCTTTGGTGCAGCGCAACTCTGTGATCGTTTATTCAACGTGAATCGGCCGATTCTGACGCAGGGAAAAGTGGTTCCTGTACGTTTATTGCGTAAACACATCACTACAGAAATGTGTGGCATATCCTTATGCTTCCTTTCTCTGCTTCAGAGTTTGCTGGAATTTCGCTAGTTGCATAAATGGTTAAGAAGTTGCGATAGTCAAGAGAAAGTCAAGACTGGAGCTAAAGACCCACTTCAAGGAAAATGGGGTTTTTGTGTTTTGGTTTCTGGTGATGGAGAACATGTTGAATCACATCATGTGGAATTACGTTTGAAAATGATTGTTCCCCGCTCTGCTCCATTATGATACATCCACGTGACCACTAGAGCCATGAACGTCTTTGTTTTCCTCGTCTGAGCTGGAATCCAGACGGATGGCTCCAATATTTTTATTTTGCAGTGGTATCATTAGCTGAGGGGTGTGAGGGGCTGTAAGCTAACAGGAGACTGTGTAAACAGAGGGCTCAGTTATGGGTGATGGGAAAGGGGGCAGGATTGCTCCTTACCAACGGCCCCGCCCACAACTCGGAGGTGAATTTTCGAATGAACTCCTTCTGCTCTGCAGAAACTATGTCCTAGAAAACGACATTACATTTAAGACTGGGAACACTTTAAAAATAAATGAAAAGAGGATCACAGTGGGACTATAAAGGGTTAATTTTATAAAATGTGTTTGTGCTAACTAGCTTTAAAGGGACAATTAAATTAATATATACTAATAATAATGTCACAGTACCTTGAGACTGAGACTCAGGGCTTCGACTATAGTTAATATTTTAAAAACATTTGTTTTTAAATTGCTTCTTAATAATTATTTTTATATTCTGTGTTTTACTGTGCAGCACTTTGTGATTTTTATCTTGAAAGGTGCTATACAAATAAAGTTTTATTTATTATTTGTTTATTTCATATTTTAAATACACCTACTAGCTTCCTGAAGGTGGTTCCCTGCTGGAAAAAGCTGAGCTGTGGATCCATCTGGTTGTAAATCAGTAAATCTCCTGAACGTCATTACAGAACAAAATTGATAGATCCTCTTGGAGAAACAAGTTTACGTCCACTTTTATCCATTTATCCATTTTTAAATCAGTCTAAATGGGGAAAAAAAAAAGGGTTGGCAAACTTTTCAAAGCCTTCTTTTACAACATAAAGGAATGCAATATGTGTGAGAAATGGCCCGACCAGATGTCAGAAGCCTCACAGGGAGATAAATGGTGATGATCATCAGCTGTTATTGTCTTCAGCTCCGAATGCGGTTCGTCTGTGTTTACCATCGCATGGGAACAGTGGGGAAATGTCAGGCCGATCCTTCAAAGGTCATCACACTCAGCACTTTACTGTCGAGATGCTGTCACCGGTGTTCCTGCTCATACGTGAAGATGATGCGTGCAGATAATACACCCCTTCTGTCTCCTTATGTGTCCTGCCTTTATCACCGTAAGCATCCAAGACTTTAGAAGGAAAAAGACTGTCTGTTGGTCAAAGTTCTCAATCAGCTCCAGGTTCCCATAAGTTCCTTTAAACGCGTCTTTGGCTTCCGTCTCTGCGGAACATTTGGCAGAAAAGCAGGCGATGACGTGTCAGAGCCCTCCCACACACTTCTTCTTTTTCAAATCCCTCTGGTTTCTGCCGCCTCCCTCTTTACTGTCACCCGCTCCCCTCAACCTGTGAGCCTTTAGTTCCATTTTAGAAAAAGTTTTTAAAAAAAGGGCTGCTGCCATCGGCCTTTAAGGCCTAGTGTGAAGGAACAGGGAACACAACAGAGATGTGAGGTCTGTAGGTGTGGGAGTGGATCAATTCTGGGAGATTCTGTCCCTTTCTCTTTTTTTTTTTTTTTGTTTCCGCTTTTTCATCAGATGTAAAACGTACCTCTTAGGATTTTTTTTTTATGAAGACACATAATTAATGTAATTATGTGGTTTATTAAAGGAGTCTTGTTATCATTTATAGGTTGCTCAGTAGCTTCACCTGAATACTATGATCTGGGTGAATGCTGGATTCTGATTGGCTGCAGGGTGCCCAGTAAGGGATAATACCTGATGAGGTGCGCATTATGAGAAATTAGTGGACTTCACGTAAGACACCATCCGTCACATCGGGCATCATCCCGCTAATACCATAGTCACTTATGAATGAAATCAATATTAAATCAACTATTTGTATTTTAAAAGAATTAAAAAAAATACAGCAATTTAGCAAGGGAACACTTTAAACGACTTTTCTCCGCTGGTTAGTCCTCATACACCAGAGCAAAGGGGCCGTTACCATGACAACGCGTCACACAGCTACTCTGCTTCATGTGAAAAAGAAATTACATCTTTAAAATAACAAGAGAAAAGTACTAATAATCGATTTCATATTTTGTTTCTTTCACTTGCCGTCGTTTATTCATTTTTCTGGTCATGGACACCTCATCGGGCACTATCCCTCACATTACGGGGGGGTCCAAACTTCTTCCAAAGGGGGCCAGATTTGAGGTGAAAATCTTTGAGGGCCAACTTTCTCTAACGCTGGTAACAACATCAATGCCAAACGAATTATAATCCAAATATTTTTGCAAAGGGCTACCATCACATCTTCACATTCACATCCATCTTAATACATTTTTGCTAAAATTACTATAACTTTCATTTAAAGACCAGAGTTCAAATAAAGAATCGGTCGCCGGAAAAAAACAAACATTTTAATCTGGGATTATATGAAATATTCCAAATTATTTAATGATTAAATGTTCTCTAAACATCTAAATTTAAATCATGTGAACAGGAAAATAACAGAAACCTTATCTGAATAAGTGGTTTTGATCAAATAAACCTGTTTTAGTCGTTTCAGTCTGAAAGCTTTGAAGGTCAAGTAAAGGAGGACCTGACTGCAGATGAGGTGGCACCAGAACATATCTACCCGAAGCAGAAATTCTACAAGAGTTCCGGATTGTAGCACCTTTTAGGATAACTTTTTAATGTGAGTAAAGGATTTATTGAGCTAAAAACGTCATCGTTTTATTCTTTTCAAAATTGATATTAACAAAAGAGCTGAGATCTGTGTTAACCTTTGTACACCGGCTCTTTAGCTCCAGTTTTTACATTCCTTCGTAACTTTTCAACCCTTCACGCGACCAAAGTGAATCGACTTTTTCTTTGTGCCGCTATGACCGGTGAAAGAACGCTTTAAAGTGTTGCACACTGGTCCAAAGCCGGTTTTCTCTGCGGATTCATGCTGATCGAGTAAGGAGCTTTTTTCATTTCCAGTGTTAAAGCTAAAAACTGGAGAGAAAAAAACGTAACTGTTAGGGTCACCAGTTAAATTAGACATTTTGGACCAAAAAAAATGAGTGAAATAGGGGGGGGGCAGCATGTCAACATCCAGTTCTGGACTTCTGGTTCAGGCTAATGATGTTTGGGCGCCATGTAACGTAATGTAGACATTCTTAGCGTCTACACATTTGTCATCTACCCATTCCAGAGAAGCCCCGCCAGGAGGAAAGGCTTTTCTTAGCGGCGGTTTCCTCTGCAGCCCGGCGCCCGGTGGCCGCCCGCTGAAGCGTGGCCTCCTGCATGTGAGCAATTTCATTTTCTCGTCTTAAAACAGCTCCATGAAGTGTCTGTGGGAAAGACGGAGGTGAAGATGGCTAGAGGAGGAGGAGGAGGATGGATGGAGAGACGAAGGACAGGCAGGTGTGTATAAAAAAAAAAAAAAGACTAGGAGAGACTCGGTGCCTTGCATCGGACTCGTGGGAAATCTAAGCAGGCAATATCCAAACCGAGGCGATCTGCCGCTGCCGCCCTCGCCCCACACAATTACAATACTATCTGACAAAGATATTGAGCGGATATCCCTTGCTAGTTCTCTGGCTGCTTGTTCCCAGCTAAAACCTGGTTTTATATAAAAGTTAAAAAAAAAAAAAAAAAAGTATTAACGGTGACTTATTGGAAAAAGAGGCTGTGCAGCCGGGGACAGCAGGCAAACACAGTTTAAATGTGTTGACTTTCTGAAGCCCCAGGGAGAGCATGAAGCCAGCGGCGGGTGCTTATCATCCTACCTGACCTTTGGCTCACCGGTGACCTTCAACCGGCAGACGGAGCGGCCCTGCGCAGGTGGATCAGGACACTTTCCCTGATCCTCACTGCATGTTGGGGAGCTTCAGTCTGAGCGATGAGGCGCTTGTGGGCGGGGTTTGTTCTTCCGGGGCGTTGTTTGACACACGGCTACTTCTGTGCACTGTAAGTGTTTCACCGGACAGGAGGCGGTAGTGAAAAGATGAGTCGGTTTAATGAGGCTCCAGGTGGGAAAACACACAGACAGAAAGTAAACCTAAAACCCTCCATTTCTGAGGGTGAATGAGCCGGGCTCTTTTTTTTTTAACATTTTTGTTGTGCTTTTTCATCATTGTCATCCATTTTGACTTCAACATATACCTATTTTTGTGGGTTTTTTCTTTCATTTCTTTAGACTTTAAGCTCCCAAACAGACTCCTTTGGATAAACTTGTTTAATTAAAAGTAAGCCAATTCACTTTAGGTTAAATCAAGGTTTCTCTTTTTCAGAGCACAAAAAAAAAAACTCCAGTGTTTTAAGAATTATTCCCTTACTTCAGATTTTTAAAGGAAATGCTGCAGATTTAGGCTAAAACTAATCCAATGCTGCCTGTTTTTGCATAATAATTGTAGACACTTCCACACATGAAGCAGCTCAAGAGGTTTAGCTAACGGCTCTTTACATGAGTGGAAATGCAGCAGCTCTAATATGAGCCTGGTTCATGTTGGCTGACGAACTTCAGCTGTAAATATTTAATTTGTCTCACAAGGAAAAGTTCTTTTGCCTCCATCCTGAGGTGAGTTTGGGGCCACATTGGGAGGGGAGTGTGGAGGAGGCGTCGGCCGGAGCTGTGATCCTCCTCTGAAGGAGGCGCAGCGTTGCTCAGCGAGCTTTCTCCCGCTTTCAGTTGTTGGTCGCTCTTCTCACCCCAAATTCAAGCAAGGACAGACTTGTGGATTGAATTCCTGTTTGTGGTTTTATCGACTGATTTCTGTTTTAAAATCTCCTCCATGGACAGCTGAACATGTTTATTTATGTTTGAAGTGATGAGAACTAAAGGTTTGAAGAAGCAGCTGAAACATCCAGAGTGTGAGTTCAGACCACATTATGGTGAATCATTTAGGAATATGTGCTGACAAACAATGAGGTGGTATTTGGCAAAGACTGTCAGGAATTGAGGTAAAGAGGACAGTAGAGCATAGAGAAGCTGCTGTCTGCAGCTGTGCTTTCTGATGCTTAGATTGAGGGAAGCCTTTCTGTGAAAATGTAAATTACCATCTTCGTCTTTGGTTGCAGCAAGTTTGAGCGGCTCCCACATTTTTTCTTCAGGGGAAACAGCTGATGCACCTGAGTGGGGCAGACAGGAAGTGAACCGCAGCAGGTGCAGCCCTGCAGTTTAAATGCACACCACAAACATCTTTTATTTTTTATTTTTACTTGCTTCATCCTGAAGTTGGAGTATAACAAAGAAAATCTGCCACAGCACACATCAACAAATCACTTCACATGTAGATAATTGAGTACATTGGATTTATTGTATTTGTATGTATTTGTGTGAATATTCACTCTTATGTTTCATTATTTTTTTCTGCTTTATTCCATCAATCATTGTAAAAAAAAAAAAAAAAAAAAACCAATTGAAGTAGGTCACAATCACTCAAAACAATCAAACCAATCAATCAAAAAATGGCAATAAAAATTATTCTAATTCTAAAATCTTCAAAAGCCCCAAAATAAAATTCCATATGTTAATTACCAAAGAATAGTTAAAAGAGGAAATTAGATGAAACACTTTAAAATCTAACAAACCTTTTACTTTAATAAAATAATAAAAAACTACCATCAAGAAATTCCAACGCGGATCATCTTTTGATCTCTTTTAAAGCATTCCCAGTTAATTCTTTTAATTATTATTACGATATTTTTAAATAGTTGTTTTCTAGGACATTAGAAGTTGTGTGCGGGACCATTGGCTCAGAGCAACCCCGCCCCCCTTCCTGCCCGTCACGCCCCCAGCCTAACATTACCGGACAAGGAAAACAAAGACGTACATGGATCTAGTCGTCTGTAGGTGGATGCCTCAGAAGGGGGCGGAGCAGGGAGCCCGAGGCACGCCCAGCGTATTTTCTACGTCCGTAACACAATCTTTTCTCAAACCTGATTTACAATGATTTAAATAGAGAAATACTCAGAAATGCAATTTTGAGCTTAATTTTCTTTATTTATGTCCTTCATCATCAGAAAAGAACATTAAAAAAAACTCTGCAATCTAGAAATGCGATCTAATTTCAGCATAGTGTCAAAGGTCGTAGGCGCAGCTTTCTCCAGGCAGGGTTGCACCGGCTTACACAGGTAACAAGTTTGCTGTCAACGACTCCGTACAGAAATCACCTGGAAGGAAGCTTCTCCAAAGATCTTCCTCTCTGCAGTGATAGAGGTCTTCTGCTTTCACTGCAAAGCCTCAGGTCAAATATTTCCCCTCATTGAATGCATAATGTAAAAGCGCCGCCTGATCAGTAAATGGAATGTGCAAATGTTGAACCAATATAGAATTCAAGGCAAGGATGTTCTCTAAATTCAGAATCAATCATTTACAAACAAAAAACGAGAAAAAAAAGTTCTTTTTACGTCGACATCTTCGTTTTCTTCTGACAATGAAATGTTTCTGGTAACATTTTTTGAATCTATTGTACTATGCATGAAATAAGTGTTATTGCGTTGGACGGACTCCAAGCCTCTGCAGCTGTGAACTCAATACAAAACCTAGAAAGTTCATGATGATTGATTAGGTATCGTATTAGGTAAATTTACTCGTTCTGGAGGTCAATAAGCTGCACAAAGAACTTTATAAGTCTTTTCACCGTTTATTTTCATGTGAGGTTGTTTGGTTTTATCATTTTAACAGAGCTAACACAATACATTTAAAAGCTTGAAAAATAGCATTTATTAACCTTATTTTTTCCCTAAATTGCCTCTAACCCTATTCACGCAGATGGAATTGATCCTAATTTATGTGAGGTTTCAAGAATCCGCCGTGTCACGCATGTTGTTTATGGTTTATACGATTTCCCATGAGAGAAATGAGTTTAGAGCTGAATTTGAAACAGTTTAGTTGTAACACTTGAGCAGAAAACCCAGACTGATCACACTAGGAGGTGTTGTCTCAGATCTACACAACAAAAACAGAAGAATGTGTTCATTTCATTTGTTGTGAATCGTATTCCCATCAAAATTGAGGTAAAATGTTGGTTTTATTGACAAACTGAGCTTTTTTTTTTATTTTTTAAGAATGTGGCCTTACTGTTAGCCACCAAAAAGTCTCCTAAACAAATATAAAAATGTTTGTTGTTATTTTCTTTTTAAAGTAAGACTGAAGGTCAACATTTTAGGACTTTTATACTCTATTAACTCAAAAATGTGTATTTGATGTAACAATGACATACTGTACATATAAGAGACCAACCAATCACATCACAGAACGATATGTGGAATCTGCTTTAATGAGTGTCCATTCGAGCCACTGTGGAGAAATGAAAACAAAATTCCCATAAGATACCCATAAAACGCCACAATCACAAACAAATCTGTTTATTTCTGTTGTTAACCTTTGGGTTATCCCTTCAGAGGTCGCCGATTGGCAGAGATTTGCCCTTACTGACACAACCCTGCCTTTTACTGGGGGCTGGAGACCGGCACGGGGGGACCCAGACTTCATACTTGGGCGGTGGCGGGAACCCACACTGGATGATGCTCACTGCGCCTCCTGGGAATCGAGCTGCACATATTCTTAACTGTGAAAATGAAGCTTGTATGGGGGGTTTGGGGGCACATTGACTGATGTTCACCCCACCCACCTCAACTTTGGGATGGGTCAAATTAAAGTTTAAAGCTCTGCAGTGGGTTAAGGCAGTGTTTTTCAACCTTTTTTTGAGCCACGGCACACTTTAACCTTGACAAAAACCCCGCGGCACACCAGCATCCAAAAAAAAAAAAAAGCAAAAACTCAGTCTGTATTGATCGACAGCCCCCCCCACAA
This sequence comes from Oryzias curvinotus, assembly GCA_023969325.1. Taxonomy (NCBI): domain Eukaryota; kingdom Metazoa; phylum Chordata; class Actinopteri; order Beloniformes; family Adrianichthyidae; genus Oryzias; species Oryzias curvinotus. The sequence continues at coordinate 7,796,198 of CM043716.1, read as the reverse complement.
TCTCAAGTGCATTTACGTGATAATTGTGGCAGAAAAAGTTGGAAGTTGCACCTGTTTTTTCTAAGATAAAATAAAAGTTAAATTAGAAAATTAAAAATCTGTTTGATGCGTGTTCTTTGTGGTTTCAAGACATATAACGAGGACGACTCATTGTACGCTGAGACCTGTCCCTTTAAGCCAGTGCATCATGGGAGATGTAGTGTGAAATCTGATGCTAAAGGGCAGACAGACTCTCTTCTCTGAGCTTCATGGTTTTGTTCTCTTGTTCCACGGTCTGATACCGGATTCTGTGGAAAGCTACACAGCTAAAGACGAGCTTTAGCTGGTATTTTTGTTAGAACTGAGAGACTTTTTGAGCTAAATTGGAACAAGGAAGTTGAGACTTTAACCGCTTCTGATTGGTCAGACTGATGACATGTAATTAAGCCCCCCAAAAATGATTGGTGGAGACAGTTAAAGAGGCGGGACTTTTCAGCAAACAGCTTTAGATGCAGCTAAATCGCGGTACCGTCATTCTTATCAAAATGTCTTTAATAGAAACAAATAAATACAAAGAAAAAATGATTTTATGATCATTTATATTCCTAACTACTCCGTGTTTTATCAGGGCCTGTTTGGATGAACACAGAGCTGATTTCCTGGAGATGGGAAATGTTTTTAGATCAGGTAATGAGGGCAATTTCCCACGGCACACTTGACCATCTCCCACGGCCCACTGGTTGAAAAACACTGGGTTAAGGTACCCGCCAACATGACACGCCCCTAAAAATGCCTCATTTTGAGCCGTATTTAGTAGAGATGTAACGATCAATCGATTTCTATTCCTACGATCCAGCCAGACCAATCTGTCTGAGGCAAGTTGTTAATGGAGTCGACCTATACAACTAAAAAATTATTTGATTATTATTATTATTTTATTTAGATAAATGGATAATTAATCTTGGAAAATACCATTTGGATTGAGGAACGGTCAGTTTATTTTACTGTAATGGATCTGTAATCACAGTGGACAACACTCAAAAAATGACCAGTCCATCATTATAAATGAATGAACAGCATCATGCATGTATTTTTGCTCCTTGCTGCAACTCTAAAGGTCCTCAGACAGTCATCTCCCATGATATGGGGCTTTACCCGGATGACCACCCCAAAAACAGCCAGAGCTGTGAGCCGGGCATGTTTGGAGTCCAGTTAACCCCCATTAACATCTGTAGCCCAGTACTAGAGGATTAACAGAATACAAATAGCCCCCCCCCTGCACCCGCCATCCCTCCCACCAGGGATCCCACAGCTTCTGCCGCAGAAGATGCTGACGAGGAGAAACTGTGAGATATGGTTTGGGGCCGAGCCGGTGTTTACTGCATGCTAAGCAGTGTCCCGCCGTTCATTAGTCTGAGAATGCATTAGCGATCATAAGACTGCACGTTTGCAGACGGGGATGAAGGAGACGAGGCATCCCGCTGTCGCTCAGTCCAATGTGACCCCGGCTTCCTGACAGTCTCTGGGTCTTGAACGAGGGCAAAGCCAGAGAGGGCAGATCAATAATTGATCAATCAGAGCTTCCTAGTGTGGCATCTGATTCACATGTGAGAAAAAAACGGCAGCCGGAACGGAACCGACGAAGCCTTTGTAGATCCTTTCGATCCAGCGCTCTGAGCTTGTTCAACCTCAACGCTTTCTGTATGAAACGAAATATCATTTTTGGAATTTACAGATTTTTTTATTTTATTTAGAAATTCTTCCTTTCCAGCTACAACTGAAGAACTGCTGATGTTTTTACAAAAAAAAAACATATATATTTTTGGTCAAAGTAGTGCTACGCTTTTAAAATAACTTTCAAATATAAGTACAAGTGTTGTTGGATCATATGTAATTCTAGTTAATATTTAATTTTAGTGCAATATATTTTATTTAAAAATGTCACTTTTTGGAATAATTTTCTACAACAAATTTACCCAAAAGGTTGAAAAATATATATATTTAAGGAGAAAGTAGAAAATGTTTTGCTCTGATAAACTAAACTGTTTTATTAAATTAAGAAAAAATTCTGACCTCAGCTATGAAAATGTAATGCAAACTTAAACATCGTTTCAAAGTGTCTGAATAAAAGCAGGGACTTTTTTGGACCAGCAGACATTAAGCAGACGTTCTTTACCTCAGAAAACTCAATTAGCTGTTCAATTTGAAGACCCAGTCTGATGGAAATGGTTTTTTTTAACATGTTCTTTTGGCATTTTTCTGAGGATGGAGGACATTTATAAAGAAGATGAAGCTCAAATTTGCATTTCTGAGTATTTCTTTATTTAAATCGTGAATCAGGAGCAGTCAGGTGGATAAAGATCATATTTCTGAGTTTTCTTACTTTGGCAAAAACGGACAAAATCATAATTAAATGATCAATGGGAACTCTTTAAAAATAGATCAATAGAGAATTAAAGTGGGAATTTATTTTTTCTTGGACTTGCAAAAATGGAATTTTAAGCTGTTAGTTTAATTACAATACCTTTACCTCAACAGAAAAAGGTCACGATTCTGTCCCAAAATCTATAATCCATAAAGGTTCTGCCGTCGGTTTTGCAAAGATCACAAGACGAGCTGAATCCACATTTCTGCTTTTCCACTGTCTGAGCTGGAGTAATGCAAGCAGTGATTTAATAAAATTATATGCTTTTTTTAATCATAGTTGGCAAATATCAAAACCAAGCCATCAGCTGTCTTAAAAAATGTTTTTATTTAAATGCAATTTGAAATTTTTCACCATTCCCCTTATCATAAAATGTGGGTTCATTGTATTGCCCTGCCCCGAGAACGCAGCAGAAATACAGAAAATTACCTCAACTAGGCTAGACGACGAGTAGAAAAAGAAAAGTTGTGTTTCAACTGAATTAAAACTTCCAAAAATCACCCAAAATATCCATAAAAGCTTTCACATTTACACTTAATGCTGCTCAGTTTTGACCAAATATAACTTGGTGAACCCTTGAAACACACAGGTTTGCTGCTGTTACTGCAGCTGCTCAAACCAACTGATTATATTTAATAAATAAATGAAAGCGCCATATTGTCCCATATGATTAATATATATAATTTTACTGAGACATCTGTGCAGCTGCACATAGTAAAAAACATGTTCAGTCTGCAGCTGCTCTTACATAAAATATTATCATCATCTGTCATAAACAGCTCTTTAATTAGGAAATCGTGTTCTTGTTTGGCTGATGTTTCATCTTCTATACCATCAGAAAATATTTATTCATAAAAAAACGGAAACTGTTCCATTGTTTATTTTTTCAAAAGATTAACCTTTTTTAAATTGGATTAGACCATTTTTTTGTCATATTTTTATCATCTTAACTATAAGTCCACATTTTTTTCTTCATTGCCTTATTTTAAGATGTTGATGTGATATATTTATCCCTTGTGCTATCCTAGGCACTTTACCGTTGGGAGTTGGGTCATCTAGACCCACTAGACAGTGCTCTGAACCTTTTTTTTTTCAATGATTTGTAATCTTCACTGGTTCAATGGATTACATGAAATTTGTCCACCTTTATCCACCTTTGTTATGGTAGGGAGAACACGTCAAAGTAAGGGTGGGGTCATCCAAGATAGCACAAGGGTTAAGGAAAGTGTAGATTAATACTTTATCCCAAGTTCATCATAGACAGTCATGCAAATTATTCTGACAGCCATTTATTTCAATGCAAATCCAGATTTTCCTTTAAATTATTTTTCCTTTTTTAAAACATTTACTCATAAAACTTTTGCATAACCTCAAAATATGTTTTTCTACTATGTATTGTACAAAGAGTACATTACCTATATTTGATTTGATTTTGTAGCACAAAGTTACATAAAGGAAGCTGCATATGGACCTAAAAAAAAAAAATCTTTTGAAATGTTTAATCCTGCACCAGAGCAAATTCAAATCCCCTTCAGAAATCTGGTTGAACAAAGTCTCTTGTTCCTCACATGGGGTGTTGTGAGCGTGCACGCCGCAGGCATCAGCAGATTTCACTGATCCAAGGTAGTTCAGACTGAATGAATCAAACGGCGTTGTTGCAGAGGGAATAAATCACTCTGACAAATGCTGAATCGAGAAAAATAAAATGTTTATTCCATAGAATCTTTCAAGTCGGATAGAAAAGAAACTTACCTTCTCCTTAAAAACATTGGCTCTTGTAATTATTATATTTTCCTTTTTTGTTGAGTTGTTGTCTGATTTCCTTAAGTTGTTGCTGCTTTGCTATTATTAGTTGTTGGGTTTTTTTTTCTTAGGAAAAGCACTAAAATCTTTTATTTTTTGTCTCCCGGCACCCATCCCCCAATGAATAGCCACTCGTGGGTGCACTGGGGGGAGTTTGTCCCATTGACTGTATCTTAGAACTGGACTGAGCGAGTGTGAATTCACCCACTGAAAATGGTTCACATCCGGCTCCAACCAAATAAAGTCAATTCAGTTGCCGTTTTTCCACAATATAGACGTCACCATGTTGGAGCTTTACGTTGGCGATGCTGTGATTGGTCCGAGTCGGTCTGAGGCAATGTTTCTATGGCAACAAGTCTACCCAATCAGGATTGGGCCTGTTTGAAAGGCCACACCCCTACCACTTGAAAGCGGGCTAAACCAAATCTGTCAAATGTTTTGAACCTTGGACGTGGGACCAGCAGGCTCCACCTACTTTGATTTGGCAGTTTGTAATTTGAATAACTTGACCTACCAAAAAAAAATATAATGAAGTAAAAGAGAATAATCATTATAATAATTAAAAACTGAGCCAGAATTGTTATTCTGGCCAATAGAATGACTGAGTAACAGCTGTTCAATCCTCTATTGAAGTCTGAGATTTTGGTTTCTTGGAGCCACTTCCAGTTTGGACCACCAGGCGGGAGGGGTCACTCAGTCCAGTTTCCAGATACAGATTTATATCTGTTCCGATAAATAAAAAAGACTTATCATCATAAAATTCAAGCCGGCAAAAATTGCTCATATTTTTTTCTCCTTCATGATCAAATTTCAAACAATTGTCTCTTCCCTGAATTAAAATGGACGCCATCATTACATCACTACCAAATCAGAGTCCCTGATTGGTCAAAGTTTGCCTGGTTTAACTTGTGCATTCAATGGCTGCACATTTTGTACATAGAGCCCAAAAAAGATCATAAAACTTGCATAACTATGCGTTAACGCAAGAATTTTGAACGTGGAAATCAGAAAAGTGGGTTTATTAGCATTTACATGATCATTTTATTGTAAGTTGTCACATGAACGCACTTTGTCGAGGGCGGTGTGAACATAGCTTGAGACAGAGGTGTATTGTGACTCATAGCTGCAAAAATGATAAATAGTAACTAATTTGATCTTTTTGACTTCTAATCTGACTGTAGGGTCAAATTAACCCGAACATAAAAATGTAGAGGAGGAGGTATAACAAATACATTAACTGGACCAGTTTTTTTTTTATGTTTATTACACTAAGTAAGCCAAGCAGGAGAAGTTTCAAATATGGATTTTTGACTTTTTAAATGGGTCCATTTGACCCAGAACATAAACATGTAAAGGGGGGTTTATAACAAATGTATTAACTGAACCTTTTTTTATGTTCTATGTTTATTACAGAAATAAGCCAAGCAGGGTAAGTGTCAAAAGTGGATTTTATGAATTTTAAAATGGGTCAATGTGACCCAGAACATGAAAACATGTAGAGGATGGAGTATTACAAATGGTATTCACTGAACCATTATTATTGTATTTGTTGATTACACTAAATAAGCCAAGAAGGGGAAGTTTCAAATATGGATTTTTGACTTTTTAAATGGGTCCATTTGACCCAGAACATAAACATGTAAAGGGGGGTTTATAACAAATGTATTAACTGAACCTTTTTTTAATGTTCTATGTTTATTACAGAAATAAGCCAAGCAGGGTAAGTTTCAAAAGTACATTTTATGAATTTTAAAATGGGTCAATGTGACCCAGAACATGAAAACATGTAGAGGATGGAGTATTACAAATGTATTCACTGAACCATTATTATTTTATTTGTTGATTACACTAAATAAGCCAAGAAGGGGAAGTTTCAAATATGGATTTTTGACTTTTTAAATGGGTCAATTTGACCCAGAACATCACACGGATGTTAATAGTTTTCATGTTTTTGCAGGGACATGAATTATCAGTGGTCTTAAACTATCATTTTAATTCATCTTATGATTTACTTCAATGAAAACTAAAGTAGATTTCAAAATTTTGTCTTCTTAAAACAAGTGTTTTCCTGGACTCATTTGGCCCCACTTTAACCTGGTTTCTTTTCTTTCCCAGCATCCTTTTTCTCTGTTCTGTCTTCTTTCTTCTAATAGAACTTCAACATAACACAAACTAATAAGAAATTTCTGGCTTGATGGAGAGCCAGAGCCTCTTGAACACACACTCCTCTTTGAGTTTGTCTGTGTGCGTTTCTCTGTGCTGCTGTGTGTGGGTTTGCTTTATAGATAGGAATCTTTATTAGAAACCTGCGTGTGAGTACATCTCTTTCTCCGAGTTTGTCACCCTGCGACGGTGCAGGCCAGCGCCTGTCCGTCTAATTTCTATGGGAGGCAGAGATGCGGGCGATAACGGCGTTGTGTGAGTCGCCGTGGCACTCGTGCGCCTGTTTCGGCGCAGCTTCAATTAAAGCCAGCTGGCTCCTGACAGAGAACCTGTGGCCGTCCACCATGATGAAGATGCAAATTCGATTCAGTGAATTGATTAAATGGGTCTGCTGTACAATGTGGCCTGGCACAACCTGACGGGAGAGAGTTTATATACAAAAAAAAACATAGGCTCAGCCACATACTGTAGTAGAAATACTACTGGAGCATCGGTTTGCCTTAGAAGATGTACTGAATGATTTGTTAAATTCTGCAAATTTCTGCAGAAAATTGCATTTTCTGAATAAAAAATACCAAAAAGTTCCTGCTGTGCATGAGTTCCCCAGGAGCTGAAATGACTAAACTCTGTTTATTGACACCCACCTCACCCCACCCAAGTCATTGTGTCCATATACGTTTAGGGTTATTTATCATAGTGGCATCTCATTTTTTAGCTGCTTATTCCTCAGAGAGTGTGGACTGTCATGCTCGTGAGATTTGGCTCGTGACCAGCTGGGGGTTTAAGTGGCTCCGCCACTGCAGCAGAGCTGAATCCACCTCTGCACAAACTACTTTGAGGTTATACTGCAAGAAAAGCTTGAACTAAGTCTATACTGAATCGATCATAAACAGTGTTTTAATAAAAAGAAAGTAAATCTCACCTTATGTTGGATTTCAATAAGTTGCGAACATTTAAATGTTTTCTACAGTTTTACAGTTATAAGCAGTATAGTAGTAGTAGTAATATATTCCTGTAGTAAACAGTAGTAATAGTCTTTGCGTAATTTAAATGTTAATTAAAAATATGTAGTAAAAAAATGCTATCTTTAATTGTATAAACTGGGAGCAAAGAAATATTGAATACATATTTATTTTTGTTTCATTATCGCTCATATTAATAAAAAGAAGAGCGTGATGGTCCTGTGACTTCACACCTAGACTGACAAAAGCTTCCAAAGAACATCAGGTTTTCTTCTGAGTTGGTGAAAATCACAACCTCAAAAAAAAGACACACACACCTGCCATCTAGACCCACATCCAAGATGACTAGATTTTGACTAGTTTTGGGGGGGGGAGTCCAATCCACGAGAAAGAGAGAGAGAGAGACCAATCCTATGATTGTAAATGTAACCAGACCTTAGAGTTTGTTTCTCACTTTGAAGAAGATGGTAGAAGTACACCAATGTGGTGGTCGTGATCAATGCTGCAGGTTATTCAAACATGGCCCCCTCTTCCTCTGTGTTCATGGTACACATCCTTGTCTCAAAGCTAAGATCCTGTTTGTGGAAGACTTCACTCATTTCCAGCATCTCTATGCTTAAGATTTTCCTTTAATGGAATGAGTTTGATTAAAACTTGAAAGCTTTCATTTCTTAAAGATCAGCAACCACTAAAGTCCCAAGTCACATGTACCTGTTTGGGGGGGGGTTGACCCATACAGGTGCTGCAGATTTTTGGGTTGTCCAGGTCCATGGAGGGGCATAGAGAGGCGCGGCTTCAGAACTTGGGGTGAGGTCGAAAAAACAAACTCACCTACTTCACCCTTACATGTTGTATAGGTGTTTGCTACGACTTGTCGCCATAGACAAAAAATTGCATGAATCTTCTACCAGGATATTTCGTGCGGCCCACCTGCATGTCAGGCTTTGCACATTTTTTGCCTGCGGTCCCGTTTGCACATCCTCAGACAAAGATCTGAGCAATGGGCCACGGAATAATGAGAGAAAGGGAAGGCAAAGGGTGACCCAACACAAGACGAACCCAAGGAAGTGACGAGTGGGTATGAATATCTCTGTCCCTCAGCTTTAATTCTAATTCTCCAAAAGTTACCTTTGTAGTGTCCAGATGCATATTTCTCCTTCACAACCAAATATTATCTCCCAGAGTGACAGTAGGAGTCCAACAGGGCAACGCATGGATAATAAAAACTTGAACTCCAGCTGGACCTTTAGCACCACTGCCAAAAAAGACTAACTTTTGAGGGACAACAATCTTTCTAAAACCCACTACTTGAATTTTTAAAACATGCCAACATCAGTCCTGTATTTCTGTATGTGCACAGATATAAAGATAATGTCTTCACTATCCCCTAGGGTTGCATTAAAGCCTCTTAAAGCACATTCATGTCTTTTGCTGTGCCATCTGTCATGACTTTGATGTGATCTACACCTGAATGTAATGTCCTCTTATTTCTGCTGAAGAAATCTTCTCCCCCAGTTCTGTCTTTGGCACAGCTGTCTAGTAAAACAAGCCAAATCCTGCAAAGATGCTGGAATTTTTCTTCTCTAATTTGCTTTTTTTTTTATCCCGTAGTAATGTGCCTGAAGTCAGCTCTAAGAAAGCCCCCCAATCAGTATCACATGAAAAAGCAGAGTAAACTCAAAATCTTTGCTCTTTAATCTTGACGTGTGAAGAAAGCCGGTAATTTCCTCTGATCTGCTCTGCTTCGAGTGTTTTGATGAAGTAAACACCTCGCGTTATTGTGGTTGCTTTTAATTGCCTGAAGAGGCTGCCTGTTTAATTGCAGATTGAAGCAAAGTGCATGCGTTAAAGACGGAGCTTGTCTGCACAAACAATGCACAAATAAGCGTAAATACTCACGCTCGACTTCCATTTTGCTGCTGATTTTAGGCGAGTGCGCCTTCAATAATCTGAGCAGCCGCCTCGACTTTAACTATCAGATAAATCTTTGGAAGAAAAAAGTTTGTCGGTAGAGAAAAGTTCAATTAAATTCCCACTTTGATCATCTTTTGATTTATCGTAAAAGCTACCCCGCCCAACTTCCCCTCACCCATAAGTGAGAGCTTTTCTGTTTGCACGCTCTCCCACTAGCTTACAGCTCCTCACAACCTCAACCTAACGTACGTGGATCTAGTCGTCTGTAAGTGGATGCATCTGAGTGGGGCGGAGCAGGGAACTTGTGACCTGCCCAGCGTATTTTCTACATAGCAAAATGCTGCATTTTCTGGAGTATATGTATGCTGCAAGAGCCAAACAATGCGTTATAAAAAAAAATAAAACATTTATTATATATGTCTATGAAGACTCTCATTCATCCAGGTTGGTTCCATTGTCGTAGGTTTAGGGGATGTCATCTGGACTTTAAAGTTAGAAGACGTTTCGCCTCTTATCCAAGAGGCTTTGTCAATTCTGAATTAGCTAGTTGAAGAGCTGGTATATATGCGCTCAATGAACAGTATATAGGAGAAACCAAACAACCTCTACACAAGCGGCTTTACCAACATCTCAGAGCCAACCCAAGTGGACCTGAGTCTGCAGTGGACCTCCACCTGAAGGCCACAAACCACTCTTTCGAGGAGAGTGAAGTCCGAATTCTAGCCAGAGAGAAAGGATGGTTTGAGCGAGGAGTGAAAGAAGCCATCTTTGTCAAGAGGAATGAACCTTCTCTTAATAAGAACGGTGGTCTCAGGTTTATTCTTCCATCCATCTACGGCAGTGTTTTGAAACCTAAACGAACCAAACCAGTTCCACCTGAGTCGTTAACCCCTGAAAGAGATGACCAATTTGGAGAGGGAGTCACTGGCTCCCCAACCCCCAGCTGAGGACAAAGGACTCTTAACGACCCGAAACCATGTAGGCTAAGTGGACAACACCTCCAGTTTCAGGTCGGACTCCTCCCCCATGAGTGCATATATACCAGCTCTTAGACCAGCTAATTCAGAATTGACAAAGCCTCTTGGATAAGAAGTGAAATGTCTTCTAACTTTAAAAACCAAGTCCAGATGACATCCCCTAAACCTACTACATTTGTTATATATCACACTTTTGGGAAAAAAGAAACAAATACACCAAGCCTGGCGTAATGCTGCATTCACACTAAATGCGATTCACATGTCAAGTTTGCATCCGCTGCCTCCCTTTTGATATGCATTAAATTCGATTCTCAATGCTTTTGTTAAAATGTGTTAATAAACTCCTGTCATGTGTGGGAGGAGCTACTGTCGAGATTTTAGCCTCATCACTATGGAAGCATTGATTGTATATCTCATCAGGTAGACTAGCATCAGTAATCACGTCTCCATGTCAGACAATTTTTTTACAGCTATATTTAGCTTCTAATGCTGCAGCTGCGTCTGATAGATGACGCTTTCAGCGGTACCTAGTTTGATGACTTGCTGTCCCAGATTATCCTGAAAAAGAAAATAATGATAATGTCTCGCCGCAAAATAGAAACATATTATAAAGTTCAGAAGAAGATTCTCCTCGGTAATGGTTTTGGACAGCGCTTCTTCGGTGGCAAATACCGATACACACACCTACAGTGGCCTCCAGTGGTCGTTGGTGGGAAATTACAAATATATTAGCCAAAGTGCATTTCTTAAAATTCAAATATAAGTCATTCTTAAAAATAATTTGCATGAGTTACATGACTTATACTGTGCCCTGCTACAGACTGGCGTCCTGTCCACGACGTCCCCTGCCTTCGCCCACGAGAGGCCGGGATCGACTCCGGCAGCCCCGTGACCCTGAAAGGGAATAAACGGGTTTAGAAGATAAAGGAATGAATGACTTTTGAAAAATATGACCTCTTTATCAAACTGCATTTTTCCCTCTGCTTCTGATTCACAATGATTTGAATAAAGACTTACTTAGAAATGTGGTTTCTGAGCTTAATTTTCTTTATATTATCAGAAAAATGCCACAAGAACGTGTTAAAAGCGGCATTTTTCACGGGAGTGGGTCTTTAAAAGGGTGGTGGCAGCTGAGGGTTTATGATGGAAACTCAGGGGCCACTACAAGTCTTTTCTGTCAAACCCCCTTTTCCATTTGAGCAGTTGTTGCTCTTCATCTCTCTGAGCTGTGATGCTGCTTTCAAAAACATGCAAAGTATTCAAAAACTTTTCTGAAGCTGCCTCTATGCATACAAATCCTTATTCTCTTCGATCTCGCTCGGGCGCATTGACCTAAAATCTGGGCGAGCTGTTTCATTGCAGTTACGGCTGCAGGAATGGTCGCTCGTTTGTTCCCTTTTCATTTTATTTATCATAGTTTGCTATGTTCTCTGGTGCGGAGCCGCAGAAAACTCCAACTCTTGGATCTTTATAGATTTCCATAATGGCTCCGCTCTTGTTATCCAAAGCCCCCACTCCATTACTGCATGCATAAAAACAGAAGTCTTTAAGTAAAACACCAGAAGTCAAGCAGCTTAATGATTCCAAACAATCAAAGGAAGCAAGCGAAGGCAGAATGGGACATTCATTACCACGGTAACAGGCATTTGTGTAAGCTTTTAGCAAATTTATTATTCAAACATCGCTTTGCTGCCCTAACAAATGTCAACCTACTCACTGGAAAAAAATTAACAATGGATCTTCACATCTCCATTATCTGCCTGCCATCCATCTATATCTCCCCTGTCTCTCTTCCTGTTGTGTCAGCCATTGTCGAACTCCCATCTCTCTCGATTTAGCATTTCGCCATCCATCACTCCAGAGCGGTCTTTTACCAGAACGAGGAGATACAGAAGCGACTTCTTTTTACCGACTGCCAGAAATGCCCCAGTGTCACAGCAGAATGTGGTTGGAACATTTGGAGTTGACGTGTTCGTCAAAGTGACTTGTATGCAATCTGCTCGCCTGACAAAGATCGATCTGCACAAACGATAACGAGAGACAAGGGCTCCACACTCACCGGACCTTCATTTTCTTTGCTTGTTTGGACGCTTGAATATAAATTCAATTTAAAAAGGCCAATGACAAACCACTGACTTCCTGGTTGAAGCTTGTTTAAAAATATATAGCTAAGTCAGTTTCTGAAGTAACCACAAGGATTTGTTCCAAAAATAATCCTATTAATAGCCCACTTTAAAAATGTCTGTGGCTAATATTCAAAGACCTCAAAAATTTAATTTATATCTTTTGTCTTCAAAACTAGAAAGGGAGGAGTCTTTTGATTGACAGCTTAGTGGCAAATCTACGTCTACATTTCCCCACACACCCTTAAGGCCGTGTCACACAGCCACTACATACATGTTGAGCATATTGCACAGATGAAAATTGGTCATTCGTGAATCTACATGGAAAAAGTGAAAAACGTTTATGTGAAATTTTCACCGATGCATCACGATTGAATTTTGTTAAAACCACAGAAGAAGTATGAATAATCTACGCAAAAACACGTAAACCAACTTAGAACATGAAATGTGCGTGATTATTGCGCTGTTTATATGCAATTCATTCGTGATTCATTTGAAAGTGACATGTGCACCGATGTTAGACTTTTACAATGGTGGTTCATGCATGAAAAGTTTGTTAGACATACGTGGAACGGTCGTGGAAAGCCACAAATTTGTGTACGCATCTCACAAAAATCATGCACAATTGCGTAAGATTTATGTAATAATTGTGTATAAACTAGAGGTGAAGGAGTTTAAATATCTTGGGGTCTTGTTCACAAGTGAGGGAAGATCAGAGCGTGAGATTGACAGGCAAATTGGAGCGGCGTCCGTAGTGATGAGGTCACTGTATCGGTCCAATGTGGTGAAGAGAGAGCTGAGCCAGAAAGCAAAGCTCTCAATTTACCCGTTGATCTTTGTTCCAATACTCACCTATAGTCATGAGCTCTGGGGAGGTGTTCCAAGCATGTCCCACTGGGCGGAGGCCCCGGGGAAGAGCCAGGACATGCTGGAGAGACTACGTCCTCTCGGCTGGCCTGGGAACGCCTCGGGATCCCCCCAGAGGATCTGGAGGAAGAGGCCGCTCCCGGATAAGTGGAAGAAGATTGATGGATGGATGGATGGATGGATGGATGGAATTGCGTATAAACTACGTAAAATATGCATTGGCCAAAACCGTCCATGGACATCTAAGCACATCAAAAAATGACCAACGCAAGAAACACACATGAATCTTTCTTGCGTGGAAAATGGGGAAAATGCACGTAGCAGCTGTGTGACATGGCTCTTCCTGTCTGTGCTCCAATCCAATGCTAAAAGGTCCGCACCTGTATGGCTCCTCCTGTCAACTTTGAAGTTAAATGAAGTGACCTGGGTGCATAATCCTGGGCCATGAGTAGTATATCCTTGTTCTACACGTCCCACACTTTCACCTCACAAAGATTTGTGTGCTTTTTCTTTGTCGTTTTTTAAATTACTAGTACATAAACATAGCATTTCAGACTGATTCAGCCAGACCTGAATCTTCACCATGTGGAACCTCTGAAAATACATCAGATTTGCATTTGCTCTGACTTGCATCCCAAACATTAGGGGTTGACTTTTCTTGCAACAATTTATGTGCATTTCCGCTCAAACATTCAGATCTGATGTTTTGTTGACAGGAACAAAGTTGCATATTTATATAATTGCTTCCGAACATAATACCCAGTAGCAATCTAGTTTCTCGCAGCACAGAGAACATCTGTCAGCAGCTGCTTCAATGCAGTTGCCATGGATATGTGTTACCTTGTGGTTCTGCTGCCATTTTTAAACTAAAGGTGAACTAAAAACTCATTTGAAGTGACTTTTCTACTCTGTTTGACTGGAAAGCCTGAACAATTCTTATGCGTTCATTACCCATGTGTGATTCCTATTTGTTTTTTATTTATTTCATAGTCTTCATTGTTCGTTGTCGTTGTGGCTTCACATTAGCATCTGCAGGGAAACATTTCTGACGGCCGCCATTCAGAGTTTCCTCTGCTTTGTGTTTCAGGCCCGAGCAGCTTTTTGCAGCCTCCACCAGGTCATTATTCAGAATTAAAAAGAAATAGGCAGTTAGGTTTGGAATTCATCCACATGGCTGGTTTTGCATCATAAAATATACATAGTTTGAGTTACAAAAATATTCATGGTCTAAGCTCATCCATTTCCTTATTCATGAATCCTGCTATTTTCTGTGGAGGCTCACCAACCCCCCCATTAAAAAAGCCCAGGAATCCCAGAATTCTTAGCCACGTGTTTTGACACTTGTTATTTAAATATTTGGGAGAGCATTGCTGTTTGGCATTTTGAGGTGCATCCACACGTCGCTGCGAGTCAGACTTTTTTGGCACCAAATTACTGATACAAAGTTGAAGAAATGTTCACAAATAATTTTTGTCTTTGTGCAGAAACTTTGTTAAAACAGCCTTTATCATTAAACCGTCAGTAAACGATCATATTACTTACTTCCTGTCTTTCTCACTGTAAACCGCTGGCCCGGGACCAGAGACACAAATTCATTAAACAATCCTGAATCCTGAATTTAGATCCCAAGAAAACATCTAAATAATTAGTCAATAGATTTTTTTCCAATCAAAATTCATTTTAATTATTTACTAAATTTGGAAATAAACCTCTTTCCAACCAGTTGATGCCTGTAATAAAAGAAATTGGGTATTTACTGTATTTCAGTCCATTTTCAGTGAAGCAAAATCGGAGAAGCTCAAACATCTGGGTTGGTATCAGAAAGGCCACAGCTCTGACTCTTTCAGAACAACTGATTTTTTTAATTATTACTTTCTGAAAAAAGGTTCTCCAGCAAATGTAAAACGTTCCTTGTCGAGCTGCTTTTGAAACGACTGGCTCCGTGTACAGTATATACACAATAAAACCATATATTCTAAAATCAGAATCAGAATCAGAATCAGAATCAGAATCAGAAATGGTTTTATTGCCATGTTCAGTAGAGCGCACTTTACAGAACTAGGAATTTGTCATGGTGTTTTGGTACAATTAAAATAAAGAAATAAGTTAAAGAAATTAAATTAACACAACAACACACTATATACAGTTAAGTAAGGTGGGAGCACAGGTGGGCTGGGATGGTGGGGTCTGTAAGTAATTTGTGTATGTTTATGTACTTAAATACACAGGCTTATTGGGAGACAAAGGTTCTAACGTAAATCAATCAACTGTTTTAAATTGATAAGTGTGAGATTATAACAGGATAAAAAGGTTCTTTTGTCATTTTTTCTTCAATAGTTTGTTGAATAGGACCCTTTGTTTGTTGCTGTCAGGTCAATGGTGGTGCAGTAGAGAAGAAAATATTATTAAAAATAACGTTCACACCTTTCTGCCGTTAACGACGAAGAACCACTGCAGATCTGTCAGTGAACCGGGACGCTCAGTTTGATAGGAACACGCACGTGCAGTGGCGCATGTCCCAGAGGATGTTCAGCATGTCAGTCAAGTGACGTCCTTCATGGTGAGGATAATGATTGGCAGACGGCGAGTTTATTTATTTCATATTTATTTTTGATTGACAGAGACCTACCCACACTTTAATGTTTAACGTATTGATGTAAACCGTTCAGGGACTTCCAAGTGTCATTCAGAAGCTGATTTTAAGACAGTTTTTTTGTTTTTATCTAAGGCTATTGTTGCCATAACAACCAGAGAAGACATCCCTAAACCCCCACATTTATCCAAAATGAACCCTTAGCCGGGGAAAATGAGCCTCATTGCCCCTTAGGAAACACCCAGTGAGGATGTTGTGGAACCAATGACCGTAGCTGAGAACTGGAGTGAGTGGCCCCTCCCTCTTGGTGCTCCAAACAGGAAGTACCCGTTGGCTCCAAGATGCAAAATTTTTCCATGGACTTCTATAGCTCTGCTACCTTTTTCAACATGGTCTTGATAATCCACTTTTTGTCATATTTTTCTGCAGTGCAAGTTGTTGAAACGTTCAAAATCTTCGATAGATTTTGCGTCCGTATCACGAAAATATGGTGACTTCATTTGGTTGGAGCCGGACGTAAACCCTTTTCTATGGGTGACGTCGCTCTCGCTCACTCCAGGTCGTGGATATTGTCAATGTGTAGCACAGTTGTCTGCTATTTACTTTATAAAAGGCTCATTTGTAATAAAAAAACTAAAAAATAAACACAATCGTCCTCAATATTAGCAAAAGGTTGTAAAATAATTATCTGTGTAAATGTTTATCTGTGTTAATCTGCTTTACATAACATTGATGAAGCCACCTAGTGGTGTTTTGGTGAACAGAAGTGCAGGTGTTGCTCCTCGGTCAGGGTCAGTCTCTAACCACTTCCTGTTTCAGTTGTTTCTCTCTTTCCGATTGGTCGGTTTGGCAGCACCAGCATCCAGTGACACAGCAGATGTCTCTCAGTCTGATTACTCAGCGTTAAGTAGGCGTCAAACACAGGTGACACATCTATTTGCAGGCGGGCGAACGAGCTCTGGCGATTAGTCATCGTATTTTGCAGAATGTTTCATCTCGTCGCTTTCCTTCCCGGCTGAAGCCATTTTTAGCTCGAATTCAAAAACAAGTGCTGCATTTTGCATTCGAGTACTCCGGCTTAAGTAGTCGGTTTTACTCCTAAATCACTACACTCAGCCACACGACTTGACCGGAGTTTATGTAGTCGGATAAAATATGCAGCTCCTGCTCAGTGGACGGATGAGAACGATGCCTATCTGACTTCATGTCTGGCCTTAATGCAGCAGAATAAGTGCTCGCTGTTAATGGCACACTCATGTAACATTTAATGCTCACTCCAGCAATCCAATCTACAACCGTCCTGCTTTCATTTGCAGGGAACATCCTCTGCTGCTCTCTAGGCCTTCTTAAATGGAATATTTTAACTTTTTATAGCAGAAATTTGTATTTGAAGACATTAGTTCATGCTCAATCTGGTAATATCTGTAGCATTGTAATGTTGTAAAGCTTAATTCCATGAATGCACACCGCTTTTTTATTTTCCAGAAAGAGTCTAGATGCATTGTAGCTCTGAATCGGTGCTGACAATTGAACAGAAGAGTGTGTGGTCCCTGAACAGCAACCAAATCGTTTGACTCTGAGTCTTTCCAGCCAGATTCCAGGTCCTGGGAGGGACCAAAACAATGAAAGGCTAATAAGCTGCCGCCGCCGCTGCTGGTGGAAGTTTGAACAAACCAGGAAAAGCTGCCCAAAACCAGAATTAAAGGCTCATTTTGTTCTGTGCTCGTGCAGAAAAGCTGGCAGGTCTAACTTGGCGAGTTAAGCATCGTTGTGAAACACGTTTTGAAGGACGTTTGTGCCACCCAAAGAGTTTGAAAGGAGGATTCTTTACAGGCTTTTAATGGCGTATACGTCTGTAGCGCTTTTCTACCTACAAGGACAAAGTGCTTTACAGTCACAGACCCATTCACCCAGTCACACACACATTCACACACTGGTGGCGGCTCCGCTGCCAAACACAGGCGCCTGCCCACCACCAGAGGCAATGTCTTGGACAAGGACACTTCGACTCATGGGCGGGCAAGGCGGGAATCGAACCTACCGCTGCACCATGGCCGCCCCGTGTTGCTAACACCTAGCAATACCGACGTCTGGATGTCTGTTAATAAGACAAATGATGAGCTTTGCTGTCTCCAGGTCTGATTCACTTTTAAAAGAACAACGTTAACGTTCTCTCATGTTTTTCTGATCTTTCTTCCTCCTTCTGAGGAACTAATTTCATCTTCCTTATAGGGTTCGACCTGGAAGATGGACTGAGTCCTCAATCCAGTAACTAAGGGGGTTCTCAAGGTCAAATTCAGATTTCATGGACCTCTATGTGTTTCTTACAACATCAACATCCTTCTGTTGAAATAGATAAAGTTATTTTTTCCCCTGAAGGTCTGGACTGCACTCAAGTTCATTTTGGCTTCATTTATTCACATAAAGTCTTAGTCACAACTGTCCTTTAAGGTGTGACTAAATCCATCAGAGTGAAAGTGTTCTTTCACATTTGTGTTCCACTGCTGAAAGCTCGTAGTGAACACCTAAACAACACGTGACGGCGAGTGAAGCCGTGAGACGGACTCCCAATGCACCGCAAGGAGACGCATCACAGACGGTCTGTGAGGCGTGGGATGGGAGTCCGTCTCACGACCATCAGTCAGTTTGCATCGTCTCCGTTGTGTCTCACATCCATCCCTCCAGGTTTCTGGATAAGTGGTTTGTCCCGCCACCCCCCCCGTTATCAATAGTTTGTCCCACTTTGTTAAAAAAAGTTGTCAGGGATGCTAACGTGCTTTATCATGTGGGCACGTGACCTAATTTAAATATAAAGTACATTTTAGAAACATCAAGTTTTATTCTGGACAACAGAATTTTATTTTGAAACCTGGATCTGTTTCCTGTTTTGCTTCGACGGACTGGAAATAGAACTCCTGCATAAAACTTGTGTTGCGTTGCAGGAGATGGACGTCAGACGTGACGGAGGCGATGTAAACATTCTGACTGAATAATGAACAGCAGACGGAGGGGGGGCTCATGGAGCCTGTTAGTGCTGTTCGCGTGAGAAGTGCTCCTTGCTGAAACCTGACTGTTAGCAATGAGCAAATTGGACAGAGTAAAATATTTTTACTTTATCACGTCCACGCAGCATTGCGTGCGGTCAGTGAGGAGCCATTACTCATATTTTACTAATAGCTATAGTGTGGCGTAAGGACACCTAACGACAGCATCACCTGTACGTCATAAGAGTAGGTAACTTCCATTGGCCCTACAAATAGTTCACGATACCCTCAACACACAGGACAATGGTACGTTCCATTTTCATGACGTCCCTTGAGGTGCCGACCCTCCATGGACCTGGAAAACCCAAAAGCCCACAGTCAACCCCTCCATACAGGTGCATGTGACCACGGCTCACCAAATGAACGTAGAGAAAAGTGCTCCATTTTTTCTACAAGAATGTGAAATTTCAGTGCTAAATTAGCTAAATTTGTTTCTTCAAGTATTTGGATCACACTAGCATTTCTACGTCGCCTCATTTTACATTTTTTGAGCCCGCAGATATCTACCATTCCAACTTTCTCCTGAAATAAACCACTCAGGGAGAAAATACTTTCTGTGTCTTTGTACGGATGACTAAAGGTAAAACCAGCGCCGGTACCCATCTGTGTCTAATACAACAACAGCTGCACCGACGCTCGCCAGCGGTGCAGCGAAGACGCCGCATGCCTCACATCAGCCCCCTTCTGTTTTCCCAGTGTCTGTGACCCAGATGCCTTAGGAAGTTGCAGGTAGGCGCCGTCCACAGATCCTCAGCAGAGAGCAGCACTAGCTGGTTGCAAAGGAGAAGCACTAAGTGTTGTGTAATGTGCATGTAATTTGGACTCTCATGCACAGACGAGCATAAATCCAAGAGCAGCGGTGCGACTGTGGAGCTGCAGCGGCACACAGGACGGAGAAAGTTGATTATCACAGCTATTAGGCACATTTTTAATTACTATTCATCCCGTTAGTTTTCTGCAGGTAACCTCCGGACCCCTCAGGGACCTGCAGACGAGTATTCTCTGCATTTACACAGCAGTTCCCACGCAGCGTACAGCCCTCTGTGTTCCGTGCTGAGGTTAGGGTGTCGCGCTCAAGGGCAATGAGGTGTTGCAATGGCAGGTATGCCCCCCCCCGAGGGAACGCTGCCGCTGCATCCAGAATTCAGACCCCCGCCTGGTAAATATACGCCTAATGCAGGAGAGTCAACAGGGGCAGACGGTCCAGACAGAATACACAATTACAGGGGGTTTGCTTTGAAAGAGGGGGGCTAGGGTGTGAGGGACCAATGAGAGGAGTCGATGCTGCCCCGCATGAGGAGGAAAATCCAGTGGAGGTAACAATAAATAAAAAGGCCTTTTTAGGAGTTTTTGTAAAGAATTGTATTTTTTAAGTCAATCCATTTCCTTGTGTGTCAGTCAGATTGAAATCATTATTTATATCTGGTGGCTTTTTTTAGAAGTTCTTGTTTAAATTCATTTTTAAAGTTTTCAAGTCTAAGTATTTAGTATATCAAGTATTTTATGTATCAAGAGTCATCAAAAGTCAATTATTTCAAGAAAACGAAATACTAAATCCTTTTTCACTAACAGCTGGATCAAAAGTGGTTTCTAAGTGTATTCCAAACAAACTAACATAGAGGACAATATAAGATATATTAATTTATTTTCAAGCTTAAAAAAAAATGTATCAACATTTTCTTGCTTGTAAAGATCAATTGATTATTTTTTAAAAAAAAAAAAACACTTCTAAGCATCAAGTCCTTTTGTATGTTTTATTTTATTGATACTAATAGTTCCTTGCAAATAGTTTAAAGGAGCATTTGGTGAAAATATTCTTGCTCAATTTAAATATTAAACTCTCCCCATTTCATTTTGTAAACAGGCTCTTTTAAAAACAGCAGCAGAAGGGTAAGAATTAAGTAAAAGAAGCGCATCCCGATCCAAAAAACGTCCCCCTTTTCTGGATCTAACTGATGATTCTGTGAAGAAAAGAAGTAAAAAATATATATATGTATATAACTCAGAAAACCATACCTCCATGTCTCCCAGGGCATCCCTCCTTAAACTATCTCTCTGTTCGGGTGACCTAGCGACTGCAGTAATTCATATGTTGCCTCTTGTATCTTTTCCAGCTGCTGCGAAGGAATTTTGGCACTCTAATATTTGTGTTGTAATTCAGCCTCATTGTTGAGTTTTCCAGAATAAACCGCCGTTTTAAGGTCATGCAGCATGTGATTGGTGTCACGACTCGACCTGGGAACTCCTCATTTCGTTCCTCCGTTGCTGTTCAGAGGGGAACTTGTATTTTGGATCTTTGTTCTTCTGCAGAACCTAAGTCAGCTTTAGCTCCTCCTCCTATATGGGGTAGAAAAACCAGAAAGGACAGTTTCATGGAGTCTTCCAAAAACTGTGATGAAGCACAACTAGGCGATGGGTTGTGTGTTCCTTTAAAACTAACCCTCTTTGTTTTAAAACTGCATTTCATCAGCTTGTGTTTGGTGTGACAGACATGCAAGTGTGAAAACACGCAAACAGATAAGAAATCAGGCAGGTTAGGGGCAAACACTTTTCAACACTGTTGTATTTTGCCGTTCTAATACAAAGAGTGTTAATTTTAGAGAACCCGCTCAGATTTTTAATTGCTAGCAGCCGACGAGTTCTGGAAAGGATGTTTAACACCTTTTTTTTTGTTTCTCTGAGGCCTAAACTCAGCATTCTTGGTTTTTAATTAAACAGATATTATGAGCTTCCTGAGACTTTACAGGGATTTCCTAAATGAGCTACAAAATAAATAATATACCAAAGCGATTTTACATTTGTACCTTTTGTTATAATATATAATTTTATCATCAAGCTCCAGATTTTCTATCTTACTTCATAGTTGGACTGCTGCTACCAAATACTATCAAATACTACCACATGTACCTACAGTGGAAGAGGCTTGGTGCGAAATATAATAATAGCGCAAATTTGGTGAATCTTACTCAAGGCTTTTTCTTTCTTTCTCTGTTCTGATCTATAAAAGACTTGGTGTCACAGAAATCTGGCCAGACACAAAACACAATTATTAATTTCTCCTCCATGATCAATTTTCAAGCAGTTGGTACTTCTGTGAATTAAACAGGGCAGTACCCATGCATCCCCACCAAATCCGACTCCCTGATTGGTCAAAGTTTAATTGGTTGGACTTGCAATGCCCGCTCAATTTCGGAATGGCGTCATCAGTTTGTATTCATGACCACGCCAACTATCTTCAAAGGAATTGGGGCGACGGCAGCTGATCTGGAAGATTCCGCCGATGCCTCGCCATCGCGCGGTGGCAGTTGTATTTGTGACTGTAGCTTAAGGCTTAAAGAAGGAAATAAAGCTCTTATTTTTAATGCTAAACAGAGTTTAAGGGTTTTCTTCTCTTTTGCTGGTCCCTTATTTTCACACGTGATTTCATTTGGAAAGTAGGTTTGACCAGACACCTTTAAAAAAAATAAAATAAAATAAGCTTCATTTTTAGACTAAGTGGCTATAAAAGCTCACGATTAGTGACAGTTTTTTTTTTTTTATATGCTTCTGCCAAGAGAAGAATTAAGACCAAATGCATCAACAGCACTGAGACGCTGGCCTGAAAATATGTCTGACTGCATAAGCTTTGTTACTTTCTCCGTTTACTAGCTTGCTGCGCCACAGGAACTAATTGTTTGTCCAATTGATTTCTTATTTAATTACCAGACAAGGAAATTAGTTTAAACTTGAAACCCCATAGCCACTGGAGGGGAATTAAAAAGCTTCCAAAAGTTTTCAGTGGAGAGGAAAATTAAATTTTCTTTTATGGTGATTGGTTATGTTGCTGTGAGGAACGCTTTATTGCTCTTGCACCATTTATAACTGCAGAATATGCAGGGCATCTCCCCAACGCAAAGCAGCGGAGCTTCATCACTTCTTCAATTTATCTGCTAGCCGAAGTAAATTGAGGAGAGAATATATGTTTTCACTTGACGGTGACTGCATCGAAATGCTGAAGGCACTTTCTTCTAGTCGTCACTGAGTTAAACAGGATAATGATGCCATCAGTAGGAAGAGGGCCGTCAGGGACACGGCGCCGGCATGACTCAGGTGAAAGAAAATTGAGAAGAAAATTGTGTTTCTAAGGGTTTGCTTCCAACTGCATGAATTTTGATTGTTTTAGAAAACAAAAGGGCTTCCAACTTGTGTTAAATTAACCTCCTGAGGATTTTAAATAGTATTTTCTGGGCTGTTTTTTCTCTTGTTTTTACTCAAAGGCTGTGGAGAAGAACTTGTCTCATCAGACGATGAGCAGCTGTGAGGCAAGCTCATCTGAAGACAAGTCGATGCAAACAGTGAAACGCGTTTGTCCATCTGTCCGTCCATCCATTCTTTCACCACAGCTCTTGAACCATTCATGTGAATGAAGCATTCACATTCATCTCTCCATCCATCCACTCGCTAAAGCTCTTTTTCTTTTTTTTCCCAACTTGTCCTGTCCAACATCTGGGCAAACAGATGAGAGCTGAAGGCCTCTTGTGTTGGACATATTTTACTTTACCAACAGGGTTTATGAACCTTCAGACAAACCAGAGGAATGTCTGAATGTAATCGAGGCCAAACTTTATTCATTTTAATCATATTTGAAAATCTTTGTTGTTGGACCGGACGGAAAAGGAAAGGAGTGAAGAAGAGAGAGGGATGTTAGAGAGGGGGGGGATAGGAGGGTGATTATAGAGGGGGGGGGGGGGTAAAACCATGAAGCAGCACAAAGCAACAAGTTTCTGGATGTTAATCATTACTGGGAGGTTCAGATGTAATACAAATCTAGAAGGGGTGGGGCCTGTCCACACACACACTCAAATGTTATAAACATACCTGCTGGTCGCAAAAATGTCCACATGTCAACATGTCCACAATACAGATATTGTTCACACACGCATACTTATACCTTCAAACCAACTGGTGTGAAATATTTCATTCATTCAATCATGCAAACTATTAGTGTAAAGGTGAGCTAACACCTGTGCTCAGGTGAGTGTTTAAGTTCTTCTAAATGGATGGTTGAATGTGAAAAGAAGGAGGGAGGGTGCTCTGCCATCCCCACACCAAGACCCCCGCTGCAGCAGCAGCGGCAGCCAGAACCCCCAACGCCACACGGCAGCAGGCAGAGAACAACCGCCACCCAGGCCAGGGCCAGCAGGACCACCACCAGGCCCCCAGAGCCAGAGAGCAGGGAGGCATGTACTCGCTAAAGCTCTTAAACCAGTCATAGTCATCCATCCACCCATCCATCATTCCGGTGTTAAAATCGCTGCATTGGCTCCCTGTGCGTTTCAGGATTTATTTTAAAATTCTTTTAATGGTTTATAAATGTTTTTATGGTCTTGGGCCTTCTTATTTAAATCATATTCTTTTAAATATGAGTCCTCGCAGACCCTGAGGTCCTCCGGTGCTGGCCTCTTAGTTGTTCCTAAGGTGAGGACCAAAACTTATGGTGAGGCTTCGTTCTTCCATTACTGTCCTCGCCTGTGGAACAGCCAGCCGGAGAACCTCAGGGCCGCAGAGACTGTAGAGGTTTTTAAGAAGAGGCTCAAGACCCACCTTTTTAATTTAGCTTTTAGTTGATTTTAACTGCTAATTTATTCTATTAGTTTTAATATGGGCTATACTATGTATTTAATTTCATTTTATGAATCTTATTCTCAATTTTATGTTTTTAACTACATCTTGTGTCTTTAATTTTAGTATATAATAATGATTTTAGCCCCAGTGTTTCTTGTTGGAATCTTTTCTGCCAGGGTTTGCCGGCTTGGTCGGTGCCTGTTGCTGCAGTTGTCGCCCTGGACAGCTGGAGTCTAACTTTGCAGCTTCACGGCTGTGAAGTGGACCCCATTGTTGTTCCAGTCTGGGTGGGCACTGTGGCGATGCTCCCATGGCCAGGCTAGCTCCTGGTATGAAGAGATTCCTGTCACGGTGCCCCCGGCTGCGCCCTCGTCATCGCATCCACCTGTGGACAACAGCTGCGCCTCATCAGCGCCATCAGGATCCAGGCTCTTAAGGAGGACCAGGACCTGTACTCGACGCTAGTTCGTTGTACTCCTCGGTGCTTCACTGGCCGCTCATGCACAATCAAGCTCTTGTCTCGTTGCCTAGTCTAACGCCCTGTCTAACGCCCTGTCTGTCTGCCTCTCAGGACTCCTGCCATCATCTGGACCTACGGTCGCACTCACCTCTCGCAGCATCCCGTCTCGGCTCTCCGCTGGAAGATCCTCGGATCACGGTGTTCGCCCTCAAGAACCTCCAACCAGCTCCTGTGGATTCCCTCCTTATTAATTCTGCCTCCAGAATTAAAAATCCTTTAAAACTTACCATTCTGTCTGCCGAGTATCCTTCCGGGTTCCAGCATCTGGGTCTGCTAAGCCGCTAGCCATGACAGAACGAACTAGCCAGAACCTCGACCCAGCTGACCCGGAAGGACTCCGCCTGATCATATCTCAACAAGGTATGCTACTCTCCCGCCAAGCCGATGCTCTCACGCAAATGTCTGCTAACCAACAGGAGTTATTCCGTCGGATGGACAATCTTACGCAAACTTTAGCCGGGATGGCTAGCCAAACAGCTAGTTCCGGCGCCGCAGCATCTCCGAGTTCCGGCGACCTCGCCACCGTCACTTCCGCCTCTTCAGATGAAAACATCCGGTTTCAGCCCGAGCCGTTTCATGGCGACGTGGAGATCTGCGGTGGCTTCCTGCTACAATGTCGCCTAATTTTTCAACAGTCACCCAGGTATTATCAATCAGATCAACGGAAGATTTCTCTAATCGTCAACTCACTCCGCAGCAAAGCACTACAATGGGCTCAAGCCTTTTTGTCCTCGAATCCTGTGTCCCATCTCACCTTCGAGCGGTTCGTGGGTGAATTCCAGCTCGTATTCGACCAGCCACGGAAACAGGAAGAAGCCACCCGGCGGTTATTAAGCCTCAAGCAACATAACCGACCGGTAAGCGACCATGTCATAGACTTTCGTATCTTAGCGGTCGAAGCTGGTTGGCCCGATACTGCGCTCAAGGGAGTGTTCTATCAGTCATTGAACGAAAGAATTAAAGATCATCTGTGTACTCAACCAGAAGCCGGTGATTTCGAAGGATTGGTTACCGCCGCCCTCCGTTCAGACATACGAATCCGTGAACGCCAAGCAGAACGGAGTCGCGTCACCCGGCGTACACCATCAGAAACCGCTTTTCACTCTCCTCCATACCACCCACAACCATCTGCCAGCGCTGAAGATTCCAACCTGCCTTCAGCAGAGCCTATGCAGATCGGGCATTCGAAGCTTTCACCCGAAGAGAGGCTCAAGCGTCGCAATGAGGGTTTGTGTTTTTATTGTGGAGAGCCCGGTCACACTGTTTCTCTGTGCAAGAACCGTTTAAAACCCCAGAACCCCTCGCTAAGAGACAGGTCGCGAGGGGACCCGTCTGAAAGTAAACCTTTCCTTTTCATGCCTGTCAAGTTTCCAAGCATTAACCAAGTTCATGAATGTTTTGCCCTCATAGACTCTGGAGCTGAACACAGCCTCATCGACTCCGGTCTGGTTCACCAGCTCAGGTTACCCGTTGAACCTCTCGCCGCGCCTGTAAAGGCCGCCGGACTAGGCGGGAAATTGTTGTCTAGGATCACTTCCCGCACCGAACCCATACCATTAATCACATCCGGTAATCATCGTGAGTACCATCAATTCTTTATTACGAACTCCCCCCAGACTCCTGTTATCTTAGGGTATTCCTGGCTACATCTGCATAACCCACAAATTGACTGGTCAGCCTCTCGGATCTCCAATTGGAGTACTTATTGTTTAGCTAATTGTTTACACTCTGCCCTTCCCACTACCATTTCGACTAAACTTCCCGAAGATGAAAACATTGATCTCGCCAAGGTGCCGTCATGCTACCACGATCTAAGATCCGTATTTAGTAAATCCAAGGCGTGTGCTTTACCGCCGCACAGACCCTACGACTGTGCAATAGAACTTCTCAACGGTGCCTCCCTTCCCAAGGGGAAGTTATATAATCTATCCGGTCCTGAAAAAACCTCCATGGAGAACTACATTCAGGAAGCCCTTTCCCTTGGGCACATCCGACCCTCTTCCTCTCCTGCAGGGGCCGGGTTCTTCTTTGTTAAAAAGAAGGATGGATCCCTCAGACCTTGCATTGATTATCGGGAGCTCAACCAAATAACTGTGAAGGACAAATACTCACTTCCCCTCCTCAATTCTGTTTTCGATTCTGTCCAGGGGGCCACCATCTTTACTAAATTAGATCTCCGGAACGCCTACCATTTGGTTAGGGTCCGGGAGGGGGACGAATGGAAGACGGCTTTCAACACCCCCCTTGGACATTTCGAATACCTAGTCATGCCGTTCGGCCTCACCAACGCCCCCGCCGTTTTCCAACGTCTGGTAAATGACGTGCTCCGTGATTACCTCAACCGTTTTGTATTCATCTATCTAGACGATATTCTGGTCTATTCCAACAGCCCCACCGAACATCGCCATCACGTCAGGTTGGTTCTTGAACGGCTTTTAGAGAACCAACTGTTTGTAAAAGCCGAAAAATGCGAATTTCACGCTGACTCCGTCTCGTTCTTAGGTTACATCCTCGAGGCCGGCAAAATCAAACCTGATCCGGCCAAGATACAAGCCGTCTCCGAGTGGGGAATTCCTGAAACCCGTAAAAAACTACAGCAGTTTCTGGGGTTTTCAAATTTTTATCGGCGTTTCATCCGCAACTACAGCCAGATCGCCGCCCCTCTCACTCGCCTCACTTCAGTCAAGGAACCTTACGTTTGGAACTCTGCTGCTGACTCTGCCTTTACTCGGCTCAAGGAACTTTTCACCTCGGCGCCTATTCTCATCCAACCTGACGTCCACAAGCAGTTTACGGTGGAGGTTGACGCCTCGGACTCCGGTGTGGGGGCCGTGTTGTCCCAGCGTGACCCTATATCAGGCAAACTCAAGCCGTGTGCGTTTTTCTCTAAGAAACTGAACCCTGCAGAGCAGAACTACGACGTCGGCAACCGAGAACTATTGGCCATCAAGCTGGCTCTCGAAGAGTGGAGACACTGGTTGGAGGGGGCAGAACAACCGTTTGTAGTATGGACCGACCATAAAAACCTGGCTTACCTACGTTCTGCTAAAAGACTAAATTCCAGACAAGCACGCTGGTGTCTTTTCTTCGATAGATTCAAGTTCACCATCACTTACCGCCCGGGCAGTAAGAACGGCAAACCCGACGCCTTGTCTCGTAAGTTTTGCACCTCGGACGACAACACCACTCTCCCTATCATTCCGGACTCCTTTTTTGTGGGCAACCTCACCTGGGATGTTGAGACTCAGCTCCTTCAGGTCCAAGGTGAGAAACCCGACGCAGTTACCTGTCCCCTTGGCACTCTGTTTGTTCCGGATAGGTTCAGGTCCGATGTCATCACCTGGGGTCACTGCTCCAAGGTTGCCTGTCATGGGGGAGTGCGCCGGACCCTCGCACTCCTCAGACGACGGTTTTTCTGGCCTTCCATGGACACGGATGTGCGGCAGTACATCGCCGCCTGCTCCACCTGCGCTAGAGCCAAGACCTCCAACTCGCCTCCTGCCGGCCATCTCCTGCCTCTGCCTGCGCCTCACCGACCCTGGTCCCACATTGCCATGGACTTCATCACAGGTCTGCCACCCTCGCATGGGTTTACCGTCATACTGACCGTTGTTGACCGCTTTTCCAAAGCTGCTCAGTTCATTCCAGTGCACCAACTTCCCTCAGCTACTGAAACTGCCAACCTCTTGGTCAATCATGTTTTCCGTCATCACGGCATCCCTGCTGATATTGTGTCTGACCGCGGTCCACAGTTCACCTCACAGGTCTGGACGGCTTTCTGCTCCGCCCTCGGAGCATCCGTCAGTCTCACCTCTGGGTACCACCCGCAATCTAATGGCCAGGCAGAGCGGGCTAATCAGGAGTTGGAGGCAACCCTCCGCTGTCTGGCGGCGCAAAATCCGGAAGACTGGTCAGATTACCTCGTCTGGGTGGAGTATGCCCATAACAACCACCCGGCCTCGGCTACGGGCATGTCCCCATTTGAGGCTTCATTGGGGTATTCTCCACCTCTGTTCCCCTCACAGGAGCTCGATCTGGCGGTGCCTTCTGTCCAACTCCACCTGCAGCGCTGTCAGGACATTTGGCGCCAGGCCCGGGCTGCCCTCCTCCGGACTGCAGAAGGTAACCGCCGGATTGCTAACCGACACCGTGTTGCCAGTCCCACCTATGTGCCAGGTCAGCAAGTGTGGCTATCATCCAAGAACATTCCGCTCCAGGCCACGTCTCGGAAACTGGCTCCACGCTTCATTGGTCCGTTCCCCGTGGAACGCGTCATCAACCCCTCCTGTGTCCGGTTGAAACTCCCTGCTGCACTCAAGATCCACCCATCGTTCCATGTCTCCCAACTCAAGCCTGTCCACCAAAGCCCTCTGTGCCCGCCGTCCGCTTCCCCACCGCCCGCCCGGCTCATCGACGGCGCCCCGGCTTACACCGCCAGCCGGGTTTTGGACATTCGGCGCCGGGGTCGTGGGTACCAATACCTGGTGGACTGGGAGGGCTATGGCCCGGAGGAGCGGTCGTGGGTTCCCCGCTCGTTCATCTTGGACCCCTCCCTCATTGAGGATTTCCTCCGGGCCAACCCCGGTCGCCGCCCTGTTCCGCCTGGAGGCGGTCGTTTGAGGGGGGGTACTGTCACGGTGCCCCCGGCTGCGCCCTCGTCATCGCATCCACCTGTGGACAACAGCTGCGCCTCATCAGCGCCATCAGGATCCAGGCTCTTAAGGAGGACCAGGACCTGTACTCGACGCTAGTTCGTTGTACTCCTCGGTGCTTCACTGGCCGCTCATGCACAATCAAGCTCTTGTCTCGTTGCCTAGTCTAACGCCCTGTCTAACGCCCTGTCTGTCTGCCTCTCAGGACTCCTGCCATCATCTGGACCTACGGTCGCACTCACCTCTCGCAGCATCCCGTCTCGGCTCTCCGCTGGAAGATCCTCGGATCACGGTGTTCGCCCTCAAGAACCTCCAACCAGCTCCTGTGGATTCCCTCCTTATTAATTCTGCCTCCAGAATTAAAAATCCTTTAAAACTTACCATTCTGTCTGCCGAGTATCCTTCCGGGTTCCAGCATCTGGGTCTGCTAAGCCGCTAGCCATGACAATTCCCATATACTGTTTCCTAACTTCAGAGCCAAGCCTCACTTGTTGCTTATTTATTTATTTATGAAAGTTACATAGTCATTGTTCTTTGTACGTGGGGATCATGGGTCATATGTTTTAACGGAGGGGAGTGGAAAGGGTGAAGGGTGGGTTGGGTTTTTACTATAATATTGTGTTTTCTGTTTTTTAATGTTAAAGCGCTTCGAGCTGCGCAAAATGTATGAGAGGCGCTATTTTATAAATAAAGTTTGATTTGATTGGATCATTTCGCTAAAGCTCTTAAAGCATTCACCAAAGCTTATATAGCATTTATAGTGATTTTGTCAATCAATTCATCCATCATCCATCCATTCTTTCACCAAAGCTCTTGAACCATTCATGTATTCATCCATTTATTCACAAAAGTAAATCATTCAGTCATCTCTTCATCCATCCACTCGCTAAAGCTCTTAAACCATCCATCCATCCATCTTTCCATCCATGCATCTGTTCATTTAAAGCTCACAAAGCATTCATGGTCCTACATTCATTCATCTATTCACCATGCTCATAAACATTGCATTGTGTTCCATATGTGTCTTTTTGTCTATCTATTAACAAAGCTCTTAAGCACTTTTGGCCATCTATCTCTTTATCCATCCATCCATCCATCCATCCATCCATCCATCTATTTGCCAAAACTAATGAAGCATTCATATTCATCCATCCATCCATTTCCCAAATCTCCTGAAGTATTCATGGTCATCCATCTATTGACCAAAGCTAATGAGGCATTCATGGCAATTTAACTGTCTGTCTGTCTGTCTGTCTGTCTGTCCATCCATCCATCCATCCATTTATTTATCCATCTTCCACTCAACCTTCACTGGATTGCAGTTCTGGTACTTTAAGCAAACACTCAAACCCGGCCTGCCTAAATAAGGAGGTAGTGGTAGTTCAGTTGCAAGTGAACAATGGTGCCGTTCACTACAATGAACAGACAATTCAGCTGACTACAAAAAACGATATACAAACAGATTTCAGCAAAAAAGTATAATGTTTCACTTTTCTTCTCTACTTTCCGGCACTAAAAGAAAAACCTGAAAAAGAGCAGGAATCCTACGACTGCACCAGAAACATTTAATAGTTGTCGTGTGTTTCTGAGCTACAGTGAGTTCAGGCTTTTCATTATTTACCAGCAGCTGAGACATAAACCGGCGCAAGATGGAAAAGCGTGCGGGTTGCGATCTTTCCTTATTGTGAACCCCTGTCTCTCCACACTCATCGTGTACATCACTGCAACCCACCACGTTGTCCAGTCATCACATTTCTGTGGAAAATGAGATTTGCTGTGGCACGAAGACGGATGATCCTCTTTAACCTCAGCTGCCGAAGCACTTTCCTGTTGGAAAACAGCAGCCCAGCCTTTCCGCCTTTCCGTGCTCCTTAAGGTCGTCTCATATCTTCTGTTTTAAGTGCTGTTGACTTTCAATAGTCTGTTCGATGTTATAGACTGCCAGATCAGTTGGCAAGCAACTTGAGGAGGACAGTTATCTTCAAGTGTGCTCATGTTTGTTGCTATTAAAGCCTTAATCACGTGCACGCATACGGGGATTGACCCGTACAGGTGCTGTGGGTTTTTGGGTTGTCCGGGTCCGTGGAGGATTGTAGAGAGGAGTGGCTGCATCTGAAGTGGAGCACAGGTGTGTCTTGCAGCTCCCTCAAGGCACATACAACCACCTTAATGGACATCATGAAAATGGAACGTACCACTGTTGTGCGAGTGGTAGATGTATCGTAACGTATTTGTTGGGAAAATGTAATGCGTAGTGTGCAGGATTTGGGGGGATTGAAGAAATGAAAAATCCGTACGACACACCTGTGTCTCACCTACTGTTAAGCTTTATGTCACTCAAAAGCATTCCAGTATAAAATCTTTTTGCCCTATGAAATCACCAAGCGGTCTATGACCTTGATACTTTCTGCATGCCCCGTATAGATTTCCCTTTTTTTTTACCCGCAGACTGCCAGTATCCACACGCAAGGGCAGTTTGGGACTAAGGCTTAAGCTCTCTTTAGGAGTCACTGCAGTTTCCAGCCACATTATTCTTTGCATCATCTTCTCTGACATCAACCGTTTCCCGCGCATCTTCAATGCGTCCATTAATCCCCTCTTTGATTGTCCTCTAAACCTCTTGTTCTGCAACTTAGATCTCAGCATCTTTATGCCACTAAGCCACTAAACACGTCTGAACTTTCTGGATGTGGCTGAAAAACAAACTGGCTTTTCCTCTAAAAGGATCCGGGTTTTGGTTGCACTCATTCCAGATCCCATCCATCTTCTTCCCTTCTCTAGGAGAGAAGCTGTTTTCCTGCAGTCTCACGGTCTCTGAATCATTCAGGATGGCTGGTCTTTCCACCATTTTACACAAATCGTTCCTTTCTGAATCGCTGCTCCACCTGTGTTCCTCTCCTTCACACACACACACACACACATGTACGCTTTCCTTCTGTAACCTTTCACTTCCTTCCTTTCCAAAGCAAACCATCATCGCTCTGGATTTGACTCCTGCTTCCTTCTCTCAATAGAAACGACGAACGATTTATCGCTGCAACCAAACCGGGAGATAGCAGCTGATAACGTGCAACTGTTTTTATACTACAAGCACTACTTTCTGCTGCTTGAATCGTTTTCCAGAACATCCTCATTTATCCTTTAATCCTCCTAACTTTGAACTCATAGAAGCGAATGGAAAAACATTTTGAGAGTCCATATTTTCAGGTACAAATGGATGTTCATCACTGCGCTGTAGGAATTTCTCTGCGCTCTTTTCCTTTTGCTGCAACCGTAAATTTAGCCATGACTGCTAATGATGGCTTAGTGGTGCATAATGAATTAATTGCGGCACCGGTGTAAAATTAGCCACAGCTCTTTTGGAGTCGCTGGGCGCCATTCGTGAAAGTTGTGCATCGCATTTGCTGTGTTGAGTCAAAAGGCTTCAAAAGTTCATCTAACTCACTTGGCAGCACGAGAAAAAAAGATTTTCCAAAGTTTAATCAGTTGGAGTTTTTGGATAAGCAAACACAGCGGCGGTCTTCAGAGATGCCGGGTTTCTTTGGGAATAGGAGATAAAGTGGAATATATCTGCTAAGATATAATAAGAGCAAAAATAGAGAAGGGGAGGAATCTCACACAGACTCAGACAGGGGAGAAGCGATTCTCGAGAACACAATGCGGGATGGCGTGCTCCAGCTAAATAAATTATCACGGGGCTATTTTTAAGCTGAAGTGTAAATGCAGTAATCCTTGGAGCAGGAGCTGCGAAGAGCACAGAAGCCACATCAGGGAATACAGCTCTGCCTTTATCTCCCCCCCACCACCACCACCTTTCTGCTTGCTTCTCTCCACCCCCCACATTTCCACCCATCTTTTCTCACTCTTCTTCTTGCTTTCCCGATTCCCTCCTCTTTTCTTCTGTCTCTGCCTTTCGTATGGTAAAAGCCTCTTTTCTGTGTCGGGGTATTTTGCCTATCAGCGGGCCCCCCTGTGGGAACTCCACCAGCTTCCATTGTCATCAACAATAACAGACCTTTGAACGAGACGGGGAGGGGGAACATGTAAGTGGCATCCAAAGAAGCAGCAGTCAGAGGACATTAGGCCGCAGTAGGTCACTTCCCAACCCACCAGCTCCCACCAGCTAATCTTTTTTCTCTGCATTTTTCTGCCCTCTGCTCTCTTTCGGGGGGGAGGGAGGGGGGGGGGGGGATTTGCCAAGTCCAGGTAGAAATGCTGCAGTTTTGGGGGGGATTTTTTCTAAGAGAAGACTTCTCCAATGGTGCTGCTTTAATGGAGATTATTGGATTTTTTTGTAAATTCTTAGACTAATTATTGTTTCCTTTCTCCCCGTTTTGAGTCCCGTTCCTTTATGTCAGAATAAAACTCAGCCTCACTCACCTCACAGGTGTCTCCACCTCTGTCATTTTGAAGGATTTCCAAAGCTTCCCCAGTGGTCTTTTGATTAGAAATATGCTCTTTTTAGCCAAAATCAACTAACCTGTGTTGATCCCGCCCACCGTTGCTGAGAGCTCTATGTTTACAGGCATGTCCCTGTAGTTTACATCACTGGTGCAACGAAAAAGGCAACATTCACAGATCTTTTTTTTACTTTAGATTTCATTTTTGCAACACATAATACTCAAACTTTAGTTATGTGTGTTCTAAAAGTTTGCCGTTTTAACCCTGGAGACCCCATAGGGCAGAATTTGACAGCATTTTTTTTTACTTTATTTGTTCATTTTTGGATGCTGTTCATTGCTGCTTCCCAAAATTAACAAACAAAAAAAACTGTCAAATTAACTTTGAAAGCCCAGAAGAATTATTTTTAAGGATTCTGCAGGCTTAAAATAGATAAAATTTAAGATGACTGCATTATAGCGAGCCCCCTGGTGGATACTTCATGAACTGACCTGGCTCCATCAGCTTATGTTTTTAGTCTAACGGCTTAGGGTGTATTCAGACTGGGAAAACCATTTGTTCCGGACACCGAGTCCTGAACCAGACTGTCATCAAGCGGATTTTCCTGTTTCAAACTAAAGCTTGTAAACAAAATCATTTAACTAAAGATCTCTTCAGTCACTGGCCAGGAATTATGTGGGCGGGGCAAAGCAATTGGAGAAAAACAATGGAAGTCCTACACTTTGCAAGCCTTGACGCTGTAGCTCAAACAAACTTTATATTTCGGTGACCAGTTTTCAACGTCTGTGTCAACGTCAGGCACAACAATTTGTACGATGGAGGCGCGCTGCAGGGCCGTTACTGAGGAGTCAGCGGCTAAGAAGGGATGCTGATAAGTGTTTATGTCATATAGATTATCAGGAAAACAGTGGGAATGAATGTGTTTCCCGTTAAAAGTTGTTTTAATGAGTCTGAATTCATCCAACCATATTTCAATGAGTTGCTGTGTCTCATCGTTGTGGTGCTATGGCCTTGCCTTTAAGATAATTTCGTTTAAAAAAAACTACAAGGTCACAGCAGCGCGTGCCGCGTAACGAGACACGTTTATCTGCAGCTCATCCGTTGCTTCTGTCCCTCTCTGTTTACGTCGGCTATGGTTGCCGTTTTGGTCCAGTTTTTCCTCTCTTAGCATGGAGCCTATTCAGACTGAGGAATCTCAGAGCGAACCCCAACTCAGTTCACATGGAAACGAACCATGACCACCTCAAAAGATAGGTCAGAGAGCGGTTCCTGGTCCAGGCCCAGGGTCCGCTTGGGTGTATTCAGACTGAGAATTTGTTCTAGATTACTGGAGGAAATAAACTCTGGTTCACTTTAAACGGACCTAAATGTTTCCAGTCTCAAAAAACACCCTTCGTTTCTCTCTAAATTCTTTTTTTGTTCTTGGCTTCCAAACGTATTCTTATTTAAATTCATCATCTTGCTGCACCCTGCAGTTCATCTTGGGCTGGGGTTCACCTTGAACTTCCTCTACATAACCGAGATACACGGAACCTTTGAAGCAAAAATTCATACTTTCTGAATCCAAATATAACAGTAAGGAAACGTTCTAATTGATCACATTTTTCAGAATGACTCTGGCTCTGTCACAATAAGTTTCAAATCCCGAATAGAGAAGTTCTGCACAGTAAGGTTAAAGAATAGATAAGAACTTGGATGTGGGTCGACCCAAAACGCTGACACACAGGAGTGTTGAGCGCTGCTTTGTGCTGCGGCACGCCTTTCACTGACCTCCGTGGTGTTTTGTAAACAGCTAAAACGTTGCTTGAGCGTTTTTCCAGCTTGCGGCGCCCTCACAGAAAAACCCGGAGATGGTTCTCTGCCGTGAATCATCCAGATTTCCCCCCCCGCTCAACCATCCTCTCAGATCACGCGTGTCAGCTCACATGTTTTAACATTACCGAGAGGCTTATTCTCCACCGCTCTACTTTTTCACTGCTTTGCATTGCCATCCTTAAAAACCTGACGGCCATGACAGTTTCGTGTCACGAGAGAGATGATTCGAGATGGAGCGCCACGGTTAAAAAATAATGCCTCCGGGCTAAATTTGGAATTCCCA
Source organism: Oryzias curvinotus (assembly GCA_023969325.1). NCBI lineage: Eukaryota > Metazoa > Chordata > Actinopteri > Beloniformes > Adrianichthyidae > Oryzias > Oryzias curvinotus. The sequence continues at coordinate 7,760,073 of CM043716.1, read as the reverse complement.
TCCGTGCTACAAAAGAACGCTGAACCTAGGAGGTGATGTCTAGGTGACTGCGTTTGTGGAGGAGTCAGAACTGGGGGAAAAAAAGTCATGGCGTTCACACAAAAATCCCAGAATCCAAGAGGAGCTTCCACTCTTTGGTCTATAAAACGCTGATAATGGAATTATTTGCCCGACTTCAGTGGAGATGTGTTTCGAGGCGAGTGGAAAACTTGGCGTCATCTGTTTGTGTTTTTTGAAATCAGGGCAGGAAAATAAGCAGCCGCGCTTGCTGAATTTGCAGAACAAGATGACCTATTTTGAACACTCGCTGGAAGATGAACAACAAGAACCATCAAGCCCCCACTTCAAAACAAAACAAAAACGACAAAAAAATACTGATATGTGCTCGCCTGTTTGTCATACATCAGAAGTTTCCTTTCAAACTAAAAGCAGGTGGCAAATGTGATGAGGATGATGACTTTCTGGTCCCTCATCTTCATCAATTACATCAGTTTCTGTTGATCAGTGTGGAAATCTGTTCAAAACAAAAGAGCATGGTCATGTTCTTCTCTAGACCTCAACTACCTTAAGGTTGTGTCTCACACTCACTATGTACATTTTTGGCATATTTCCTGGAGGAAAATTGGTCACATGTGGTTATATGTGGCAAAAGTGAGAAAAGTTGTGGTTCTATATGTGAAATTTTCCCAGATGTATATTAGATGAACCACGTTAAAACCATGTACGAAGTGAGAGTAAACCACGCAAAGAACATGTAAATCAACATAGAACATGAACCATGTCCAGGACTCCCTTGAAAAAGAGAATATTAATCTCAATGGGACAATTCCTGGGTAAATAAAGGTTAAATAAATAAATAAACTATGTGATTTTTGCACTTATGTGGACATACAAGAAACGGTTCAGATTTACATAATAGTTGCGTATAAACTACATAAAATACACGTGAACCTGCTTCTCAAGCGACCAAAAATTTTGAACAGCTCAAGACCGAATTCACGTAAAGACCCATTGGCCAAAACCCACGACGGACATCTGCACACATTGACAATAAACACAAACAAACACGACAAAGGCTTCTGAATAATGTATATCAACAAACAAAACATTGAGACTGAAATATTCATACGTAGATTATGCTCAAAACGTACGTAGTGGCTGTGTGACTCGGCCTTAACTTTGTGAGCTGTGTGGGATATCGTGGTCACGTTTGACAATGCTTGATTGCAATCCACAGACCATTGTTCCCAGAAGAATTACTTTTTGTATAAGTTGATACAGAACATGAACATATGGTCTTAGTTGTGTTTTAAACAAGACTTTTTAATTTATAACTTTCCTTCCTGGCTAATTAGTTGTCAGCAACCTAACAGCTACATCTACGTACACTACTAGCTTGAACACTTGTGGCTCTCGTTGCCCCTTTAGAGAGAATATTCTGGTTTTTATTGCACATGAAGTATAAAAATACAAAGCAGCTTTAGAATCATTGCTTTTTGGTGTTCTGCATGCAGGCTAACCTGGCACCTGGTAATAAAAGGTTTTTTAGGAACAGCTGGTGTTGGAAGATGGTGGTAATAGGTTGCTCTTCAAGTCACAGGTGATATTAGAAGTAGTGGTGCTGAAAGGGTTACGCACTGAAATGACTTTTCTTTCCAAGAAAAGAAGTTAGTTTTGATCAACTTACATAAAATTTGACAATCAGCTTTATATTTTTAAAACTCAACTTGAGACTTGTTTCTATAGACGAGCATTTGGTCACATGTTAGATTCGGGTGTTTTTTTTGTTTTACTTTCAAGTTTGTGTTGTATGTTTTTACCTTCACGTTTTCTTTTATTATGTTTTAATTCACTTATTTATGACATTTGTTTCTAACAGTTTTTATCATGTCTGGCTTTTAACGTACAGCACTTTGTTAAATTTTAAATGGTGTTAAAGATCTTTATAAACAAAAACGACAGGGATGATGATGTATGTCGAGGGTTTCGGCCGACAGGTCTTTGGGTGAATTTGGCTTTTAGCTGTTTTTGGTTGGTTGAGAATTACTCAGGTTACGTCTATTTTATGTAGAATATACCCAATTATTACATAAATCCTACGCAATTGTGTCAAATTTTTACCAAATGCAAATTGGTGGCTTTCCACGAATGTCTCACAGACGCATTTACTATCCATGTATAACTTTTATACAGCTGTGGTGCAGCGGTAGGGAGGTCGACCCATTATCGTAAGATTGCAGGTTCGATTGCCGCCTTGCACACCCATGAGTTGATGCGTCCAAGACATTGAACCCCACCTTGCCCCTGGTGGTAGGCGGGCGCCTGTGTTCGGCAGCGGATCCGCCACCAGTGTGTGACTGTGTGTGTGACTGGGTGAATGGGTCTGTGACTGTAAAGCGCTTTGGGCCTTGTAGGTAGAAAAGTGCTATAGAAGTATACGCCATTTTATCATACCACGTATATCGCGTACATATCAGATAAAATTATGTAGTTGGCACATGAATCACTAATGAATCGCATATAAACAGTACAATAATCACGTGTGGTTCATGTTCTAAGTTGATTACATGTTCTTTGCGGACGGTGTAAGTGCTTGCAACTTCCATTATCCTTATAAATACTTCTCAATACACTTACTACACACACGACAATGGTACGTTCCATTCTCATGACACCCCTTAAAGTGGATGTGGAGCCAGTCCTCTCTATAACCCTCCACAGACCTGGACAACCCAAAAACCTGCAGCACCTGTACAGGTCAACCCTACTACAGGTGCATGCAACACGTTTGTACACATGAAGCATGTTCGGTATACTTTTTTTTTAGTTAACTTATTGGTATAGGCAGCAGTAAATTGCACCCAGAGAGCTATTAAAGTCTGTCATTTTTTTTTTTTTTTTTTTTAACGTTGTAGACATAATTCATGAGCCGCTGGGCGACGTGCAGTGATCACGGTGTGCACACCTTTCAGCCAACATTTCACATCTGCTCTGCAGGGAGGGGGACAATGTCAGAGTGTTAACTGTGCAAACCAGAAACACATGAATCTTTTTTTGCTTTTAGCTCATCAAACCACATTTAGATCGAAGAGGGAGTCGATGCAACGGCTGAAATTTGGGACCGTTTTAGGTGTAATTATGAATGTGCTGAACACATGCAGTAATTTGTGTTTGAAAAAATGAAACGGGATTGGCTGCAGAAACACAGAGATGGTACATTCCGCACAGACACCCCCCCATCGTCTCCTTTTTTATCCTAAATGTGATGAATGATCTCTGTAATTGTTTTGTTTTAACTAGTAACAAATTGAGTGTTTGTCTGCCGCTAGTTTTTACACGCTCACATTAGCACCCAACAGAGACAAAGTTGTAATTTTCTGTCTGTTGCTGCACCACACACACACACACACACACACACACACACACACACACACACACACACTTATGTCAGAAAGGCATTCATGCACTGATCTGCCAAATTAAAGTTTGGCAGATTATAGTAATTACGCTTAAGAAACGATTTTCCAGAGCGCTTTGCCCTTTTCTGTCCTTGACAACCGAAACCGGGTGACTGATGAGCAAACTCTGTTTTTTTTACTGCAATTCAAACTTACTGGAAGACGTTTTCAAACACGGCGTGAAGCTGCGTGGGTTTAATTGTTCCGCATGTATTTTTTTTTTTACTGCAGCAGTCTCTGAATGAACTCTGCTCTAGACGGAGGTAGCGGCTCGTGTGGCTTACATACATTTGGGAGCTGTGGAGTCACAAACATTGGATTTGTTCCGTTTTGGCAGAGTAGAGCAGCAGAATGACACCTGAATAATTTACTGATACAATGTTCATCTCCACTCTGATCTCCCCGGTCACTCCGCTGTTTGTGCACTTTAACCTTAAGTGTGTTTGATGGAGAAAAACAATGTAAACAACCCGTGAAATGCACATTCTGAACAGGTTTGCTGTGTAAATGTAGTTTAATTGGAATGTGACAAGCAGTTTATCCTAAATATTGTGTACATGTGTGTTTGTGGGTTTGTTTCTGCTTGTTTCTCCTTGTTTTTATGTGTTTATTTGTACATATGTTTGAGTGTAGTGTGTGTACATTTCTTCTGTTTGCCTGTTTTTGCATGTGTATGTGTGTCTGCGTGTCTGTTTGTGTGTGCATAGGTTTATGTGTGTGTGTGCATGTGCGAATGTGTGTCTATGCATGCGTGCATCCATCTGTGTGCGTGGATGTGTGCGTCCTTGCTTTTGTGTGTGTCTGCTTGTGCATATGTGTGTGCATGTGTGTTAATGTGTCTTTAGCATGCATGCGAGTGTGTGCATATATATTTGTGTGCGTGATTTTGTGTGTGCTTATGTATGGGTGTCTATGCATATGTTTAGTTGAGTATATTAGTGTGTATCTTTGCTTGCATGTGTGTGTGCACACGTGCATGTTTGCCTATGTGTTTGTTTGTGTGTGAGTGTGCATGTGTTTATTTATTTGTGCATGCGTGTGTGTTTGTAGGTCTGTGTTTGCACATATCCACATCTGTGTGCACATGTGTTTTAGGTGTGTGTGTTCATATGGGTTTAAAAAAACCTGCATTTAGGTCACCGCGCTGTGGCATTCTGGGATATGTGGCCGTGGTGGAAGAGGCAGAGACTCACAGATGGTCCAGACCTCTTTCAGCTCCTCCACGTCCTCGTCTTCAATCTGACACGACCTCTGGACCAGAGAACAAAGAAAGCAGGAAATGTTTGGTAGATGCTGTCAAGATGATCGAGTTTTTGTTCATTAACAAGGAAAAAACAAAATCACACCATCGGATTTTCCAGACTACATAAATAAACAGGAAAATCCAAACAGGTTCTGGTTTGAGGAGGAGGAGTTCAACCTGTGAAGAACAAGGAAAAAGGCAGAAAAAGGGAAAATCCATCTTTAGATCCAGAGATATTTAGGAATCTTATATATAGCCTCTATTTTTACATGCAAATATTCAGGTCCCCAGAATAGATAATGATGCCACAGTAAAAAAAAATAAAAGTATCATTATTTAAACACATTAAAACCATCCAAGTGGATCATGTTTTTATCAGTTTGCATGTCTCTTATTTCCTGTGATCATCTTGTTCTGCATATCTCCACCCTGAGGACAGAAATGTAATTCAATGACATTTGTTCTCATTTGTAAAGGATGACTTGGAAGTCACAACTGTGTTTTAAATGCGAGAAAACTGGTGGATTTCCATTAAAACATGCCATGTGTCGTCTTCCATACAGATGACCATGACTTTAAGAAATCTATACGATACTTTCCAGCTCCTCGTGTGTCCTTTGTCCTCATTGATGGCTTCAATGATAGTTAACCAATGATTTATTTTGAAATTTAAATATAAAAGCACTAAACTGGATTTGAAACATAAAATTATAACCACTGCTGCCTACTTAAGAAGAATAAATGCATTAATAGTCAAAGGTTCATCTACAGCAGGGGTCTCAAACTCAATATAAGATAATAAGATGATATTTTGCGGCCCCCGCCTTAATATGAAAGTTTAATGTTAATGCGGCCCTCCAGTTTGTATGAATGACACCTCTTCAGTGTTGTGCGCGGAGCTGACGAACCAACCAATCACAGTGGAGTATATGACTCTTGGGGGCGGGACATTGACCGGGCTTGAAAGCAGGGGAACATTTAAGGCAGGAAACCTGACCGCCCCCTCCCCTGACCACATTAAGGAGTTCCTTACTGTACTTTTTAGTACGTATCTAAATAAGGCAAGGCAAGGCAGGTTTATTTGTATAGCACAATTCGTACACAAAGTACATGCAGTCAGTGCTGAACTTTTCTCTGGGCCGCACAGACCCGGAGGAGGGCTGAGGTTATGGTTATGGTTACGGTTAGGCGCGCGGCGCCGACCCATCTCCCGTTCCCGCAGGAGATACGGAGAATAATTGTCCCACACCTACATGCGTGACAACTAACGAGGCTTTATCATTAACTTTATCATTCACTAACCCTAACCAGCGCCGCACCTGGGGGGTGGGGGGGATGAAGGCGAAGCTGCAGCGAGACTGAAGGAGAACAGGAAGTTGGAGATGTCCTTAACATTTAATCTAGTTTTAGTATGCCTCTCCCCCTTAGTATGATTGTGTTATATCTTTTAAAATTAGTGTAATATTTTGTAATGTATGTAGCCTTTTTTAATCAATAGGTATTTTAAATTATTTCAACAAAAACTGTCAGGACACATTTCCCATAATGCATTGTTTTGTAGTCATCAAGGTGGTTTGCAGTCAGTGCAGTACTAAGTTTCCAGCTGCGTTAGCTCAGGTTGGGGCCTTGCTCCCACCCCTTTCTGGTGATATTTTTATGATGATTGACAGGTGATGTTGGAGCAAAACCAAAAACATACGTCACTCACCAGGTGATCTGCGCAGCGTTGCGTCCACCTGGATGATCTCAAACACGCTTATTGTGCATCTTGGCTGTACCTAGTATTTAGTGTTGCCAACATGAATTTCCATCAGTTTTTTATAAAAGTATAGGAGGGGCTGACCGGCTGCTCTACAATAACTTGTGACCGGGGTTTAAATGTGCAAAAAACCCTGAAGAATGCACTGCAGGGCAAATATACATTTAATCATTAATGCTCATTATGTATTTGTAGCAACTTAATCATTTTGATAGTAGGCTAATATAGCTACATATTGCATGTTTTGCCTTTATTATAAGGCTTAAATAGGGCTTTTAATAGTTTGCGGCTCCAGACATATTTGTTTTTTGTTTTTGTCGTCCACTTTGGCTCTTTCAACATTGTGGGTTGCCGACCCCTGCATAGGAAACCGTCAACACAAATGCAGTGAGTTCATGTTGGCCCCACCTCAAGGTTTAGCACCTGTTCCAGGGGTTGACCCACTCGGGGGCTGCCGGTTTTTGGGTTATCCGGGTCTGTGCAGGGTCATAGAGAGAAGCGGCGGCCTTCCCTTAAGGCGTACAGCCACCATTAAGAACGTCATGAAAATGGACACATTGTCGTGTGTGTGTGGTAATTGCATCGTGAAGTGTTTGTCAGGCTAACGAAAGTTGGAAGCCCTTATGGACATACAGCGGATGCTGTCGTCTGTTGTCCTGAAGCCACACTGACCCGTCTACGACCTTGATATTTTGCGTGGGCGCTTTGGGAACAGTTTTGCCCGTTTTTTTTCACCTGCAGACAGCCCGTATCCACCCGTAAGGGCAGCTGAGCCTTGAATGTCCTGCAAATGATTTTACTTTTTTGGGGGAAATAATATACAGACTTGAGTTGGTTTCCTAATAATTCCATATGTGATGTATAACAAAGCTAGTTGAGCTCTACGCCTGCACACCATGTTGTAGCAGCGCTGCAGCTGAGCAGAGTAATGCATGAAGGTGGAGCAGCTTCTCCTAAATGGGATCTCTAAATGTCAGTCATCTGTCTCCATCTGCTCGACTCATCCTTGTTGTCTTCCGTCTGCATTTGAAGTGCACGCGTGTGCTGCTGTGTGTCACACTGACATGTGCTGGGGGAGGATGTGGGGGGGTGAGGAAAGGTTTGATGGACACGCCGCGCTCTCCTCTCCTTGTAAGGCCGTGAAAGCACAATGTGCCCTGTTGATTCTTCTTCTGCCGTTTTCATAATTACGTCCCTTCTTTTGATTCGTCCCTCCCCCCTCCCCTCTTTCTGTCTTTCATCCCGTCTCTCTTATCTCTCACCCCCCCTCCTCCCCTCCACACTTCTATTTTTCTAATTCCTCCCGCTCGATCCAGTTTTATGCCTCACTGTGCCCATGCTTATCTTGTCCCTTTCTGGGGTTTTTTTTTGTCCATGTTTGATCTCAACTTCTTAATTTCTTTTCTCGTTTACGTCACCGGGGCTCCGTCTCGACCCCCCCCCCCCCCCCCCCTGTGTTCCATCAGTGATGGCTGTTGCTTTTTCTGACTTTTGCGGGGGGGGGGAAATGGTGCAGGCTTACAACCCAACGACAAACGGTTTTTTATTTTGGCTAAAAACTGCATAGTTATAATTTTAGGACTTTAACAGCGTTCTTTCTTTTTTTTTTTTTCTGCAGCTTCTCTGGAGTGCGCTCCGTCTTCTCCGTGAGCGATGGAGGGAGGTCCGGGACTCTAGCAGCCCTTCCACCTTCCATGCAGATTTCCTTCTGGACCAATCATGTCTTCGAGTTGCACTTTGGGTTTGTGTCCTGAACTTCAGCAGAGACTTATCTGGAAACCAAACCGACCTTCGTCCTGAAAATCTCCCCAACTCGCCCCTTCCTCACTGCTCTCCAATAGTTTCTTCAATCCAATAGTTTCTGCATCTGCAGCTAACTCTGACCTTTGAAGCCAAACTATGTTACCTCCTGCACTTTCCTCAAGCAACAATTGGCTCAATCAAACCCAAATCCTGTGGATCATCTTAGAGAAATCTTCTGGATAGCCGCTAAAGAACACTAACCCAGAGCACCTATATGAGTGACACCAACATTCTCATCCGTCTGTAACTCAAGCTTCGTCTACTGGTCACTTAGTGGTGTGTTAGCCTCTTCTAGTAGCCCTTTAACGCATCTTTTTTCCAAAGCTTCAGACTCCATCTCCTCCTGATAAGACTGTATTCCCTCATCACAATTACGTGACACATATTGCACCAAAGCCGTGTGTTTGTGCTCCTTCTCGCTGTCTTTCTGAGAGTAGACCGTGTGAAACAACCCCGTGACGTCTCTTATTCTCCTCCAGCTCCGTCATATGTGTGAGTTTACTTTGTGTGGTGATAAAATCATGGAAATACCACCTTAGAAGTACATGAGAGGGGGAGCAAAGTCTGATTTCAACTGGTCCGTCTGCGCTGGGTCTTTGTCGCATTGACCCAAAAAATAGAACGTTCATTAATCAGTCAGAATGTTTACATCGCCTCGTCGGACGTCCGTCTCTCCGCAACGGAAGTGTTTTGCGGCAAAAAGTCAGAGGAAACAAGTCAGAGTTTCAAAAATAAAAGCTTCCGTTGCAATTGAAAAACTTTCTTAATGAGATCATTTTTCTTGCAACACAGAAAAATGGACAGTTTTTCTTGAAGCAAGGGTCCTCTTCTTTCTTAAGATTCAGTTTTTGCAGTGTGATTGCCATAGTCTTGAGTAAACTACTAAACAAGGGGGTGGCAGGACAAACCACTCCTCCAGAAACCAATATGGGAGGGGGGACGGACCAGAGACGCAACAGAGACGATGTCAACTAACGGACGGTCATAAGATGGACTTCCCACACAACTCAAAAGAGACGGACCAGTTTAAATCCAGCATAATTGATAAAGAAAGACCACAAGGGAGATTTTGATGTTAACCAAAAAGACGGAGAACACTGGAGCAAGGCTTCGCCCTCCAACAGACGCTTCGATGTGGTTTCCATACTCTAATGTGACACAGGAAGACTTGACCACCTCTGCTTGAAACCGTCTTCACCGAGACATTTTGATCAGAAGTTCTTCATCCAGACCAGATGTTGACTGTCCATCAAATCAGGAAGATGACGCGAAAACTGTCGAGTGTGTTGGAATAACTCTAGTGTAAATGTGAATAATGGCCAGTCACTGCTGATGATATAGACCTTTGAACTGCACTTAAAGCACACCTGTCTGTAAGGAACCTTCATCTTCACATCTCTACGTCTTGTGATGTAAACAATCATCAGACCTGTAGCGGCTGTTCCGGTTTTCATGTCAGCCACTTATTTAATGGAGAGATATTTATCAAAAAGCTCTGGTTCACTCTGATGTAGCATGAGCTGTTGTCACGGCAACATCTTCTTTTGCCCCTCTGGAGAGGAGCTGTCAATCAGTGCAGCACAAAGTTGTGATGGCGGGCGGGGGGGGTTAAATGGGATTGCATTTGTACGGTTAATCCTCAAGTGTCCAGCATCAGGACAGCAGCAGCAGCCGCCGCCGCTGCCACCGCCGCCGCCTCATGCAGCGGAGAGCAGCCAGCTGATTGAAATGTATCGATCAGTTCTTCAGGACATATATACAGTCAGCCCTCCAGGCCGGCAAAATCCTGGAGGATTGTGCGTGTGTGTGCGAGCGTGTGCTGGCAGGAAATGGAGTTGTTTGAGCTAAAACACGAGTGGTTATTTCACGGATGAGTGGAGATGCCTTGTCCACGCCTGTCAAGGCCACAGGATGGAGGGAACAGCTGAAGATGTTGGGAATGTCTACACTCCTTCATGTAAAAACTGGAAAATGTTCCAAACTTGGCTAAAAGAAAAGTTCAGACCATTCAGTGAAGGACATCTGTAGATTTGGGGGAAATGTTTCTCCTAAAATCAGGTCTGGGTGTCTGAGGCACAGTCGGCGAAAAAGTGTCAACAAACCAAACCTTCTTAGTTATTTTTTTTAACTGGCAAAGTGTCTCTGCTATGATGAAGTAGACCCTGCGAGCACGCTTCATCAAAGAAAAATCTACAAAACAAAACCATTTCTGCCTTTTTTGTGACAGCAGCTCAGTTTGAAAAATTGCAACAACAAAAAAAAGAATAAAAAGGGAGCAGCCACACTGAGGCGACAGACTGCACACCTTTTCAGGAAGGTAATCGACTTCTCTCCCCGCGTCCTGCTGTTCGGGCTCACGCTGGGAGCGGCACAGAATCAGATCACAGTTGCTCACATGAGGATAAAAAAAAAAGAGAAGATTATTATTGCCTGGTTTCTTTGTTAAAACAGCTTTCATTTGTTTTGCTGTACCCAGAACTCTGTGACCTACCAATGGAAGGCAGTTATATAACGCAGCGTTGACGCACACGTTCTCCTGAAGACACATGTCGAGCATGTGAAGCCGAGGTGAGCCAAAGGAACTCGAGTACGATAAGCCAGGGCGACGGCGTGCGTGGTCGCTGGAAACATCTGCCTGTAAACTGTTTAAACAGTGCAGGAAGATGAACGGAATGATGAGAAAAGATGAGGACTAAATCATCAGTGGAGAGCCAAATCTTTGAGATTTTAGCCGCACTTTAACCTTAAAATAACGTTAAAGCACATTGAGAAATGTATGGAAACATAGGAAAAGAAAAAGCATGACTTTGCATTCATTTTCAACAGTTCTTACCAACCTAAAACAAATACTTAATCCTGTAATCAAGGCTTATTGAACACTCAAAATTTCCAAAAGCTTCATTTTTTTATCATTTGAATTAGTTATAAATGTATGTTTTTGACAATAATACTCTGATAGACACAATTACAGTTTTCCCTTTTCAATCATTATTCATCTAAAAACGGAATTTCTTACAGGAGGCGTGATTTTATTTCATCATCTTATCATCTGCACCTCACTCTCCCCCTCTGCCACCCCGGTCAGAGCTGCATGTGACAGTCATGACAAAATATAAACTCATTTCAAAATGGCAGCTTTTTGTTGGTTTCATTGCCATAGCAACCATTTTATTTTTTGGTCGCTTGGACGAGACGAACAGGTCTACATAATTTTTAGATGAATTGGCAAAAGTACATTTTTGAATTTCCCTAGCAACAAAGTTTTTTGTTAGCCACACCCACATTGCTAATGAGATGGGGTCTCTGGAATGCATTGATCACATATAGTAAACGGCTTATATTTATAAAAAGCTGGGTTGATAAAATCGATCTGAAACGATCCAAGCTTAATTAATCAACAATCGATCCATAAAAGTAGGTATCAATCTTTTATGCCTCTCCTTTTCCGGTGACCTACGCAAAACAGCAGTAAAGCGAAAGTCTGTTAGCTTGATGCTAACATATAATGGGATTTCTCATAGGATGGCTAATGCTAACACCCATTTGACCTAAATGATCAGCTTTATAGACTCACAGGCAGGAATTTTCCAAACTCTTAAGGAATCATTATTTTTAAAGTAACCATTTGTTGTCTAAAGCAGCGGTTTTTGCTTAACTAATCTGGAATAAAGTGTAACGCTATAGCGAGAGCACTACCTAGTGGCCAAACTGAAACACACTCCAAGAGAGGCAGAACAGAACGACCTGCACATTTTTGTTGGAGCTTCTCCTTTTTTTACAGTTTTACAGTATGTAAACTGTATCAGATTAATATGAAAGATAGATTATGATTGTATTACAAATAAATTCTGCCTAAATGTGTAAAACATGTAAATTCAAAATTAAATTGAATCAAAAGAATCATTAACTGAATCTATCCAGGCTCACACAGACACTGATGGTGGCTCGGCTGCCGAACGCTGGCGCCAACCTATAACCATTAGGAGCCATGTGGGTTCCAGTGTATTGCCCAAGGACATTTTGACACATGGGAATCAAACCCGCAATCTTCCAACCAGAGGTTGGCTGCTCTACCGGAGTGATGTTTGCTGGTTTTATTGGACCACCATAGAAAATATGAGCTATTGGAAAGTGGGTTCTGCTGTTGGCCCCTCCCACATCCCAAAGCATCTACATGGTAACTGAAGCAGCCTAGACATTCATGCAGCCGCTCTCCCAGATCCAGGTGAGACAGAATGAGTCTAACCGCTTCATTTCTCCTAAATATACCTCCATTTAGTCATCTTTATCAAGAATGACCTTACAATGGAGCTCACGTAGCGCCTTGGTGTTAGCCCACCTCTGTCACAAATACCCCAATACCATGGCAGCAGCAATGACAGAAAAAAAACCATCTATTTTAAAAAAAAAAAAAAGGTTTAATCAAGCAAAAGGTTAGTGAAGACAATTAAAAAATACAATAAAAAAAAAGAAAAGATAAAAATAGAAATTCTACACTAGTGGTTTGTTACACACAGTTGTAGCTTAAGTTGTCCTCTCTCCGGGTCTGGATCTACACAGATTACAGCCTTTCATCTCATTCTGAATTTATCAAACAGGACAGAATTTCACAATAAAAGCTTTTAGGGTCATGCAAAGAAAATGAAGGCTTTAGGAATGAAGGGTATGCTGCAACAAATATGGAAAAAAAAAAGTTATCAAAACATGAACTGATTTGATTTGAGTTCTGATAAATCAAAAGGTTCCTGCAAGCTTTGTTTTTCTAGATTTGCACTTCCCAGAACGTGCCAACTTCTGCTTTTTGTGGGGTTTTATGAGATTAACTTTTACTGTAGAGTGAATCATTTCTGTGAAGCGAAGCTGATGACTGTTGCTCCTTGTGTAATGTCGATGGGGAGTGGTGGGGATCTGTTTATCCAACGCATCAAGAAAGAAAAGAGAAGTTTTCTTTAGAACTTTTTTTTTTTTAAAGGAGGATTACATTTCCACTTTCTGGAGCCAAACCAAACGATTCCTGAAACCTGCTAGAAAGACTGCCAGTCATCTTAATATCCACTCCGGATCCCAGTGACTATAAAAACTTAGATTTACTGCTAAAAAGTGTCGATTAGTGTCTATCCCATCTCATACCTGCTAGTTTCTTAAGGCAAAGCAAGGCAAGTTTATTCATATAGTACAATTCGTACACAAAGTAATTCAAAGTGCTTCACCAAACAGGAAATGGCATTAAAATCACAATAAAACAGTGCAAAGGTTAAATACATACATATTCCTTACAAATTTTACTTTAAAAGACAGTAAAGAAAAAAGAAGATGAACAGGTGTGGGGATAAAGACCCTTCAGTTATATGCACGGCTAAACAGGAATGTTTTGGAACTGAGATGTCTTGTATTTTCTCAGGTTGCATCTGGGAACATATTGATTATTTATATGAAGACTTCCGTTTACCGTGGGAAGAAATGCCCAAAAAGCAGGAGTTCAACTTTTCCCCAGTGTGCTGTGCCTCTGACACCCAGGTTTAACCGGCTCCAGAAGGAGCTCCTGTGCCAAAGGCGTCCGGGACTTGCCCGAACTGGCTGAACCCAAACTCTCCCAGGACCCGCGGTGCAAGTTTGGCACCTTCTCCCTGATGTGGTTCGATTACACGTGGAAGCAGCACACCTCAGTCACCGACGGTTGCACAAGAACTCCCACTGAGCCTGTAACATCGCAATTTAACACACACATGCACACTGACGGGTAGTTATGCAAAAACACACGAGTCTAAGCAGTAAATGATTAACTCCCGAGGTTTTTTTCTGTCATGTTGACAGCATGCTCTTATTTTTCGGCTTGCAGAAATAAATCCCTGTTCCACAGTTATCTATGTATAAGGTGCCTAACGATGGATATTAATGAGGATATTAATATACTGATGAGCATATATATAATAAAGTGATTCATCCAAACGTGGCCTGTCTTCTGTGTGGTGTTTTTGATCTTTGGTTGACGCTCAGAGGAGTGTCTGTTTGTGGATCTACTGCAGTCCACCCATCTGTTCTCCTCGCCCCGTTCATTCTTCACACAGTTGAGGATCGGAGCTGCAGAAACCTCCAGCTGTGGTTCTGTGCTTCTGATATGCTGAAGTCAAACCGGTAACATTTCGGATGCCACGGACCCTCCAATCCATTCCTTTTTCCAGAAAATTCGCCTTTTCGTCCAAAAATAGACAGTTGGCAAGGATGCATGGTTGGTAAAAACATGTTTTTTGTAGATTACATAGCTACTTCAAGTAAGTATAAACTTGAAATTATTGCTAAAAAAATCATAATTTTCAGCCTACAACTGAAGATCTACATAGATACCCCTTATGCTATCCCATGACCCCACCCTTACATTGACGTGTTCTCCCTACCATGACAAAGGTGGATAAAGGTGGAGAGGATTTCATGTAATCCATGGACACCAGTGAAGATCACAAATCATTGAAGAAAAAAGTTCAGGGCACTGTCTAGTGGGTCTAGGTGACCCAACTCCCAATGTTAAAGTTATAAAGCATTCAACCCATTGTTTTCCTGCTTCTCTTTATTTATCACCATTTTTTGCTGCTTAACTTCTTTACAATTTTCAGCTATTTTAACCATTCAGCTATTAAAATGTTCAGATTTTTCCAGCTATGGCTTTTGGTCCTTCCAATCCTTGAACTTTTAAAGATTTTCTAGTATTTCCAGGATTTTTACCTCCATTGAAATACATGGGGAATTCTTGGTGCAGAAGCTCGCTGGTTTGATACCCGGCTCTGGCATTCTTCACAAAAATATCTTTTTTGTCATTGTGCTGTTTTCACTTTATTTATGGTCAACTTTGATGGTCTATTCATGTATTTTGCGTTCTGGAAGTTACTTTTAGTAACATACTGTAAATTTGTTGCTTGTTAAATACATATAGATAAATTAGATTAGATTAAATTTAATTAGATTATATATATGTATGCATAGATGAATTTTGATTTTCTCAAGATAGTCGATAGTCGTCATCACGACTTAACTGTCCAAAGAAGTAGTCTAGGCTGTTTTTAGCTTCCAGACTCCCAGACGTCAGCCATGAATATTTATTACAAATTTATTGGTTCATTTATTTCTTAATCAAGTCTAAATAACACCAGCGACTTGTAGTCCAACAAAAACTACAAGTAATCTTTCAGTAATAATAAAGGGAGTAAATGTATTTTTGCTTCCTCCAACCTAGAAAACAAACTATTCAATATACAGATGCACTCCAATAAAAACTGTGTTTGTGGTGCTTTTATCATGTTTTTGTGACATTTTTCTAATGATGATAAGATAATGATGAGACTAAAAGTAAGATTAAAATTGCCTTTCTGAGCATTTCTTTATTAAAGGAGTTGTGAATCAGGAGCAGAGGAAAAAAGGCAGTTTAAAAAAGCTGGCACCCGTGCTCGGGTGCCAGTGGACTGAAGAGCTCCTGCCCCGCATCCCCCTCATGAGGGTGTAAGAGAGGGGAGAGGCAGAGAGCCAGCGGGGCGAGGGCGGGGCGAGGGCGGGGCAAGGGCGGAGCGGCGCTTTTCACGGGGCGTCCGCAGAGCAGCTGGTCAGTCCTGTATGCGCTCCAAAGCTTTCTCTCAGCGAAACACCGTAAACGTAAACCAGAGCAGTAGTGACACACGATCGGAATGAACCGTTTACATGCTCCACGATCGGATAAATGATCGGTATAACCCACCTATCTCCATCGGAAAGAAATTTTGATCCGAACGAGTCTGATCAGGGCAGGGTATTCCGAACGGCGTGTTTACATGACGCATTTTCTTTCCGATCAGGCGTTCTTTCCGATTACTTTTGCCCATGTAAACGCGGCTACTGTCCAAGAGAGTTTTGGGATTTTGACTAAAAGTATCAGAAACATAATAAAAGGACCCCTGGGAACGATCCAAAAATGAGTAGAGTGGGACTTTAAAGATTAATACTTTTAGATAAAATACACATTTATTATATGTGGTATGACAAAAATAGGATGTATCAGGAAAGAAGTTTTAGAGAAACGTGTGAATTATTTCTTGTCACCATAGATGCTCATTGAAACTGATGGAAGCAGGACCGGGTTAAAATCTGTTAATGACTCTGTACAAGTTCTCCATTTGTACTTGTTGGTAAAAGAGGGAACGCAGAGTAACTGGGGTTTTCGGCTGTTTTTGAGGATAATGCAGGGAGCTCATTATTGATGATGCAGAGCTTCAAACATCCTCCTGTTCCCTCTTGGACGCCCAACTTGGTGAGGCTTACGGCCATTTTCTGCCTTTTGTTTCTGCATATTTAAAACATTTTCAATTTTTGAAATCTTTGAGAAAGATCAAACAATTAGTTTTGTTGTATTGAAGCTGGGTAAAGAGTTGGATGTTTAGGAATTTTCTAAACATCTCTTATTCCAAAAACTTTTGTTTATGTGCCTGTTTGGATTCTAAATACTCCAATACTCTTGAGCTGCTGCAAGCGTTTGTTTTACAACAAAAAAAAAAAAGCAAGTGCTCTGAAAATGTGTTGTTTTACATAATAATAATGAAAGAAACATTTGTGTCACAAGAACAGGCTGGTTCCAATTAGAGTGGGTTTTAGTAGCACAGCGAAAAGTTCACAAAGCGAAATCAGGGTCAGGCAGGCAGGGGTCTATAATAAGCATGGGAGCATCAGAGAAGAAACTGGATGAATCAGGATCCAGGCGAGATTCAGGGCAGGCAGCAGACAAACAGAGTCAGCGACCAAACAGAAAATCAGAAGATCTGGATATGACGGGGGCAGGCATGCAGAGTGCCACAAACAATACTTCACACTAAGTGAGGCTCAGTACAGTGCTAAAGTGTACTGTAAGCGATTGCAAATGAAAATCAGATGTGTCGCCACCAGGGAAGAGTGCGCTGGGGTTGCTGGGAGATTGTAGTGCATATAGAACTCTGGAGACGGTTCCCGCCGTTGATCAGCGGAGGAGACAGAGCTCTGACCTCTGACATGTGTGTAGTGTTTTTTGTAAATGTCTGAAGTTTCAAAGCACTCCAACCAGCACATTTATGCATGTTATGAAAACTTGCTTTTCTAAAAATTGTTTGTTTTTTTTTCCAAAAAATTGGTAAATTAGCCAAGATTTTATGTCAATAAGGAGAGTAATGATTTATTAGTGATACAAAAACATTTGCATGAACTGAGTACATATGTATGGCGGTTGGGCTCTGACCCGATGACATCTGGCGTGTTGGTAGGTTGAACAGACCGTTAGACGCTGATGTGGTTGAAGATCTGCCCTGAAAAAGGCATAATTTCTGGTTGAGAAGGATAGGTGTATAAACATCCATGAATAGACCAGTTCACAGACATGATATGACACAATATGATGTATAAAATATATATTTATACTATGATTATTCTTCTCAACCCGATGAGCATGTGCTTCTCCGTGTGTTGCTTGCCGTTTGCTAACGCCAGCCGGATACAGGGAATTTTAAATCTGTAGCCAACAAATGTCCTGTAAAAATGCTTTTCTACGATATATGGTATTTTTATAAGTCGCAGCTTTCTGCTCAGTCGGCCCAGGGTATGACTTAAACTGCCTTCGCACCACCTCTCTTTCTCCGTGCAAGTTCTTGGTTCCTTACGCTTGAAGCTGCTCTTTCTTACTGAGCTTTCTGTTCTGCATTGACCCGAGAGGGAAAAAATACAATCAGGAATAAAATCAGGGGACCTTTTTTTTATTATTGTCTATATGAAAATAAGTAAAATGTCATAACGTTCAGGAGCTGCCTGCCTCCCCATCCAGTAGCAGGTCTTTGTCTGGCCACCAGCTCGCGTCCCTCGGGGCCGGCATGGTGATCCCGATTGCTCAAGCTCCACGGGACTTGCGACAAACTTAGCCCCGCCTTCGCCTAAGAGTAGCTGGGACGAACTCTGGAAACCCTGTTGCCCCGAAAAGGAAACAAGCGGGTTAAGAAAGTGGATGGAAGGTCAGGTGAACTATGGATAGATCCACCATATTGGATCTGTTTCCTACCAGCTGTCACTGAGAATGTCACATGTACAAAGTTGAGTCCCTGATTGGTTGAAGTGACGCAGCCACATCTCCAGAGTCCCGAGTTTCTAACTCTAGCACGCCGCCTAAATCACACCGCAGGACCCCAGATCGCGTCTGTACCATTGACTTATTGAAACTGGCCACCTTTGCTGCGTGAATCTTCTGAATGCAGCTTTATACTCAGCTGCCACTTCTGTGTGGTTCATTTTACAATCAAAAGCAACAGCCACTAGAGGGCACTGTAGGTGTGTATTTCAGTATTTACTACCAACAGTAACGGAGAAGAAGCGCCACTCAGGCAGGGAAATTGTTCCAAAGGGACAAAGACGATGAAGAATTCAACAAAGTAAATGACTTATTGTGATATAAAGAGTTTAGTTGACTTGTTGGTGTGTTCTTTTTGCCACAGTTATCGAAATAATTGTTCATGCTGCGCTGATATACCTGATTCCTCCAATGCTTCATTTAGGTAAAAAATGATCGATGTGTTATTAATCAATCAAACTTTTATTTCAGACTCAGGTGGTCCATAGGAAGAAAAGAGAAGAAAAAAAAAACCATAAGATACAAATACAGTATATACAATAAAAAGTAAAAAGATACAACTTAAAAAGAGTATAATCGCTGTATCCAGTGTTTCCTCAGGGCAGAAGTGTAGCGGCATGAGCTTCTTTTGGGATTGGTCAGAGACATGATAATTGAGTTATTAGATTTTTCCAGGCGTTCCATGAGGCTGTATGTAAGCTTACGCAGTAGAGCTTCACAGGTGGGGATGTGAGCGTCCACGAATAGTTGACTGGCTCTGTACCACCTGGGCACCTGTAGCAGAAGCCTAATAGCATCATTATAGGCCACTAAGAATTTGTGGAATGTCCCACGTCCATAGTTCCACCAAAGAGGGGCCGTATACAGAGGAGTGCAGTAAGCTCTGAACAGCGAACACTTCACTTGAAGAGAACATGCACTGAATTTTCTCATCAGCATATTTGCCTGAGCATAGAGTTTACAGTACTGTCTCTGAATGTCTCTATCATCCCTCCAATCGTCAGTAATGAAATGTCCAAGATATTTGATAGATGATGTTTGTTCCAGAGTTGTTCCACACAGCTTAAAAACAGGAAAGTTTACATTTCTGTCGTCTTTGGTCCTTACGATCATTACTTTGCTTTTGGAGGGATTGTATTTTATATCAAAGTCTCTGCCATAGTCAGAACAAACTTTTAAGAGTGTTTGTAACCCAGCACTGTAGGGGCTAAAAATGACAAGGTCATCAGCATACATAAGATGATTAAAGGTTTGACATCCAGCAACACACCCAGTTTTGCACAGATTCAGATTAGTGGAAAGGTCATGAATATACACATTGAATAGAAATGGAGAGAGGATCCCCCCCTGTTGAACTCCATTGCTTACATAAAAAGGTTCTGATAAGACATTGCCCCATTTGACTACCATTGTTTGATTAGCATACCAGAAAGCCAGGAGTCGTACAAGATATTTGGGCAGTCCTCGATTAATTAGCTTCTGAAAAAGCTTGAGGTGGTTGACCCTGTCAAAGGCCTTAGTGGCATCAATAAAACACAAAAACACAGTTGTATTCAGATGCAGGTATTTCTGTATTATGTAGATGCAGGTATTATTGTAGTGAAGTGTGCATATATTCGGTCTATTTTTGTTACATCTTCTGTCATTTTGATTTGTCTTTCAAGATTAAATGTCCGTTCTTGCTCCAGTATTTTTGTAAATACATTTCTCCCAGAAGTGTGACTTACATATCTTTTTTTTCTTTTTTTTTTTTTTGCAATTTTTGGATGCTGCGACTCATGTTTCTGAGTGTCTCACTGTTTGAAAAATGCGGTGTTAAAAGTGACGCAGTACCTTGAAATCGCGTGGTCAGCAAAATACAAAACAATGTATTTGTGAAATAGAGACGTTTTTTGTTGATCTTCGATACAAATTACGAATCGAACCGTGAGTAAATGTTATCAACGCTTCCTTCCTGATTCCATTTTTCAATTTCATAACATCCCAGCGTGCCTGTAAGTGAGGTAGATTGCGCCAAAGCTTCACTTCAAAGACGGTTACAATTTGGAGAAACTAAACACATCACGCCGCGGGAGAAAATTGCATCCTTGAGCTAAATTGAATGGAAGTTTTGCGAGTGGTACACATGCAGTCTTTAAGTGGGGGCCCCGCTGCCTGGGGTGGGAGGGTCGAGGCAGGATTAGGTGGAGAACAGGCATGAGGGATGAAGAGAAAAAGAGATATGACAGAAAATCGCTAGCAGTCAGTCCCCCTGCCTTGCTGGGCTCAGACCTGCAGCCCTCCCTTGCAGCACTCAGGGTGCAAGATAGTCTCCAAATGTTTTCATCCTCGTGTGTTTTCAGTGAGATTTATCACTGCTTTTTTTTTCTTCTGCTCTGATTCTATCCATCACTGATGCTTCTTTGTCTGCCTTCATCTGAGAATCTTTTACATAAAAAAAATCCCCCCTTCGTGGTGTTTTTTTCTTGACTCTGGATCCTCCTACACGACTCTGTCTTGATTCCCTCCTCTTATTGGCATTCCCTCCCTCTCTCTGCCTCTCTTGTGTCTCTGTATCGTCCTCACCCTAGCTGTTGCGCTTTGCATTCCCATCTTGCTCTGCCACACATTCATGTCAAGCACAAGCAGGCGGCTGTATGAATTAAACATCTTAGACAGTGCACACACTGAGCCCCTTCAGTGGTGTCAGGAGGAGCTCTGGCTCTGAGATGGGGGGGCTCTGGCCACACACCGTGTGTGTTTGGCTGTCTCCATACTTGACACCGAATCCCTCCCAGCAGTGGGGGTTATCACATCTGTGCTCTTGATGTTTTACTGTTGCAGAAGTTGCCCCATTCTCCGTTTTCCCCCTCGTTCCACGCTCGGCAGGACTCGTCGTGTGTTCTCTGATTTCTGTTTCCCACCTGTGGTTTGTGTGGAATTCTTTGTTTGGCGCTCTCCTCCTTCTAGACCGTCAGCTCTTTTGTTTTGCTTTTGATCCATTGTCGTTTCGCACCTTTCTTACCTTCCCCTCTGTGCTTGCCTGCTCCTCTGAATGTGACCGCTTTGGAAGCGTTTCAAAGGGATGCCGCTTTAAGCGTGGAGGATCTCTGCAGGTTGTGTTCATCACTATCTGAACACGTGTCTGTATCTGAACGTGGAAACACAACTGTGTATCTTCATGAAGCTTAGCGGTAAAGTGGGCACCAGAAGAGATTCTGCCTCTGGCAATGAGGTTAAAGCTCCTTATCAAACGCTGCTGTGCTGATGGGGTTCAGATCAGGAAGACGGGATCTTACCTTCACTCTCTGCCAACCAGCCGGCTCTCATTTCAGACATGCAGGGTTTATCATGTCAGGTTTGCCACGGTCTTTACTTATGATGTGCCCTTCACTGACACAGCTCCAGTTCAAACAAGATAGCAGCTAAATGTGGCCAATTAAAGGAAAACAGATTCGAGCGAGGCAATGTCTGTGGAAGGAACAGAAAATAACTGTTGTTAGAGGAATTCAATCTAACATAAAGTTATTCTGTGCTGCTGCAACCCTTGTGCTATCCTAGGCACTTTAATGTTGGGAGTTGGGTCATCTAGACCCACTAGACAGAGCGCTGAACGTTTTTATTTTAATGATTTGTGATCTTCACTGGTGTCCATAGATTACATGAAATCCTCTTCACCTTTATCCACCTTTGTCATGGTAGGGAGAACACGTCACTGTTAGGGTGGGGTCATCTGGACCCCATAAGAATGGTTAAGCTATGTTCAAATGCATCCCCATGGGAGTTGACCCATATGGTTGTGGCAGGTTTTGGAAGTTGTTCGAGATTCTAATTCAAGTGTGGTTGGTTTCTCTATGGTATCTACACTTCAGCTAGGCGTTTCTCGTTTCTTCAGTTTGTTGTCTCGTTTCCTGTCTGATGCCATTACCCGAGTTAGTTTGTTCGATTCCTGTGTTTCTGCCATACTTGTTACATGCTAGAACGAAGGAAAAGGCGCTCTGTGACTCTGACAGTCTGTTTGTGACGACACGTTGGGAAATAGTACGGCATGTTATAGTCGTGAGTTTATGTGCTTTGCAGGTAGTCAAAGAAAATAAAATCCTGATCCTCAACACCCCCCCCTTCTAATCTACAGTAATGGAACATGCCAGAGCTCCTGCTGGGGAGCCAGAACCTGAGGGCCTCCAGCCATCAGGCGCCACCTAAGATGGAGGGGTGCTGTGAGCGCGATCATTAAACCGCCCCGCGCCCGACCCTAATGATGTCCGCCGGCGCATTTCCCCTCTGCCGCCCTGACTCTCTGCCCTTTCCCCGGTTCTTTTCACTTCCCTCCCCCACCCCGTCCCCCCTTTGGTTTCCTCTCTACTCCATCTGCCCCTCTCCATGCCTTTCCCCCACCCTCCGTTTGGGTGAGAACCCTTCTGGTGGCGGGGAGAGAGGCTCTGTCACACTCGTCTTTTAATGAGCACCATCTCTGTGTGCCACCAGCTCTGACAGAGCCAAAATGGCCGACGCATTTCACGCCGCTGCGCCTTGATCTGTCGGATTTGTGACTGACTGGCTTGATGGCTTTACTGTGGAAGGAGACCATGTAAGAGGAGAAGGAGACAGAGAAAAAAAAACAGAGCAGGAGAAATGATGAAACACACTTCTTTGATGAGAAATAGACTCTTGCTGTTTTCACTGGTACACAAACACTGGAACACTAAAGTGTGTGGCGCTGCTCGTACCCTAAGGGCCTTATACTAAAGGCCCGTTTGATGTCATCCTTTCTTTAATCTACAGTCTGTATGAGTCAATATTCATTTGGAGTCCTTTCATTCCACTTTTCCCATCGCCTGGACTGGAGTTTTGATGTCCGGGGATATTCCAAGTCATGGCGCTAAACTGCTTCCTGTCTGGAACGCTTGATGATAAGAAATAAGTTTGCCCCGGGCCAACTTTAAAAAACTTTGGTCCCAAATACCCTCATTTGTGTGAAAAAAAAAATGCTTCCGTCCATACTCAACTGTTTTTCAACTCACACTAATAGATGAGGAAAACAAACTGAGAATGGTTGCATCTCGTCTTAAAACGTGCAGATGTGATTGACTTGTGGTTGACGACCACTAATGTGATTAAAACAAGCCAAACCGATCATCCACACTATTGTAATTCAAGAAGAGGGATGGCTTTCATTCTGCTTTGAGGGGTTTTAGATCTGTAGCGTTTGATGCTTTTTTGTCTGGAGAAGTAAATCAGGTCAAACTGTCACGTTAGATGAGCGTCACGACTGGAAACCTCGCGGAGATTTGGAACAGACTGACATTTTCTTCAAGAAGGAGGAACTTCAGTGTCCTTTACAGTACAATGTTGTAGTAGAAATAGGGCAGACTTTCTTTTACAGTCCACTTTCACTTTATTCAAAAGGTACTTTCGGTGTACCTACTCTGTTCTTACACATGGTATGTACCACGAAACACACATGAAATTACAACGTGAATTCAAGGCACACAAAAGGTACTTTCGCGTTCCTACTCTCTTCTTACACATGGTAAGTACCACAAAAGACACACAACCGTACCACATTAATTCAAGTATTGAAAAGGTACCTTCTAAGTACCTACTCTCTTTTTACACATGGTATGTACCATGGAAAGCAACTAAACTTACTAAGTTAATTCTAGGTACTCAAAAGGTACTTTCTTTGTTCCTATTCTCCTCTTACAGATGGTAAGTACCTTGAAACACATAAAAACTTACCAAGAGAGTTCAAGGTACTCGAAAGGTACTTTCTCTCTACCTACTTTCTTCTTACACATCATAAATACCATGAAATGCATGATGACAAAGCACAAACATATTACATTAATACCAGCCAGCAAGAGACACATAACTTACCACAAAAGTACCTCGTAAAAACTCAGAAGGCACAATGTAAGTGCCACGTAAATAGTCAAGTCAAAGTAACTTTATTGTCAAAATCTACAATGTTGACACATACATAGAAATTGAAATTCTGTTTTCTCTTCAGCTTCAGTTTTAAACTATAAAAAAACTATAAATGGTAGAGGCAATAAATAGTAGAAAAAATAACACTGTACAAAACGAGAGGAGAAAAATAAAGTGACTGAAGTATAGTTCCTTGGTTAACTTAATATTTTACGGCACTGGAGGACTGGTGGAAGGTGCAGTTAGTGCTGATGAGGTAGATGACCTGTGTATGTCAGGGTTCAGCAGAGCAGGAGGGCAACGGGGCAACAAGAGTGGAGTGGGGGCAGGGCCGGGAGAGAGTTCAGCTTCCTGACAACCTGGAGGAGAAAACTGTCTCTGAGTCTGCTGGTCCTGGCCTTAAGACTGCGTAGTCTCCTCCCGGATGGCAGCAGACTGACAGAGCTGTGGGATGGATGGGTGGGGTCATCTGCAATGCAGAGGGCTTTCCGGGGGAGGCGGTTGTTGTAGATGTCCTGGAGGGAGGGAAGGGGGGCACCGATGATCCTCTCAGCTGCCCTCACGATGCGTTGGAGGGACTTCCGGCAGGACGCGTTGCTGGCGCCATACCACACCGTGATGCAGCTGGTGAGGATGCTCTCCACAGCACCTCTGTAAAAAGTGTGCATGATGGGGGGAGGGACTTTTGCTTTCTTTAGTTTACGGAGGAAGTCTGTGATGTGCACACCCAGGAACTTGGTGCTGCTCACTCTTTCCACCGTTGAGTTGTTGATGGTCAGAGGAGCATGCTGAGTGTGCACTCTCCTGAAATCTACAACCATCTCCTTTGTCTTCTGCACGTTCAGGAGGAGATTATGGTCTCTACACCAACCGGCTCAGCTGTAGTTAGTCTGATCGCTGCTCCTGATGAGACCCACCACTGGGGTGTCATCAGCAAACTTGACGTTGGAGCTGTGTGTCGGTGCACAGTCGTAGGTTAGCAGGGTAAAGAGGAAGAGGCTCAGCACACATCCCTGGGGAACCCCCATGTTCATCATGATGGCGCTGGATGTGTTGTTGCCGACTTGCACTGCTTGTGGTCTCCCCGTCAGGACGTCCAGCAGCCAGTTGCACAGAGGTGTGTTGAGCCCCAGCTGAGCCAGTTTGTGAGTGAGCTGCTGGTGTTGAATGCTGAACTGAAGTCAATGAACAGCATTCTGACAAATATCTAAGTAAAAACTACGTAACTACCCTATAGGTACCATGTAGGTAAAATGCAAGTACTTTGTAGGTACTGACGCAACGCAACTGGCAGGATTTTCATGAGCCTTAAGAGGGAGGACTCCACCCTTAATGCAACAATACTCATCTTCACTTTCCGAGTCAAAAATAAAACAATTGCAGAGCCAGCTTTGTCAGACGAAGGTTAAAACAGGAAACAAACCTTCCTGTTTTGCTTTTATCCATCAATTGTGAAAAGATTTGTCATCTTTTATGGAGGAAATGGGAGCTTATGACCAGTCAGCGTTTGTTTTCATGTCGTTTTCCTGTTCAAGCTTTCCTTTGTTCTCCAGAATTCACATTGTTACTCCAGAATTTATATTTGTATGCACAATCTGCCTCTAAAATCCAATTCCTAGTCCCATTTCAGCACATCATATATAAATGCTGTTTTTGTCCGCATAAATGTTTCTGTTCAAGTGTTGTTTTGTTCTTCTGTTTTTGTTCTAATCCAACATATGTTAGAAACCCGTATCCTTCTGCTGTACAATTGTGCTGCAATTTAGCTTTCAAAATGTTCTAAGTTTCTAATTTTCAATTTTCTAAAATAATGAAGAATTTCCCCTGAAGAAAACGATGCAACCAGACAGTATTTTATCAAAAGCTCATGAGAAAAAGATCAAATATTTAGTCAAATATAGTTATTGCACTAAAGCAAAAACATTCTTCATACATGCTTGTAAACTCTGAATAAATCTGAATTAAAAGAATTCTTTTCGTTGTTTTGATGGTAGTGTCCACCGCCACATGTTAAACTCTCCTCATCCTTTTGATGATGTCATTGTCAGTTAAAGTCACAGTATCATAGCAACATGTTTATTTAACATACTGTTTATTTTACACAGCAATATAACTTTGTGTAGCTCAAACGTTTTTATTCTGTCCCGCAGCCGTCCTCTTGCAGTTCTTCTTTTTTACTGCCACATTGAGCAAGTACTTCCCCCCACCATATGAATAAAAAAATTAACAACATTTGCCCGCACCTGGTACCTGGTAAAATACATTCTGGGCACAATGAACCCCACCCCCCATAACATGGTGACATCACAGCCTTAGAAGCAGCCAAAAAATGTAGTCATTTCCATATTTTCACACAAATATGGGGAAAACAAAACTTTTGTTCAAGCGAATTTTATAGCATTTCTCACACACGGCACCAGCTTGACTCTTCAACCTCAACTGAAGTTTCATTGACCTTTGACCTCAGGAGGAGGCCACCATCTTGAATTTTTTTTTTTCCAAAATATCACCCTTTAGTATCTTGAATTCCTCCTAGGGATTTCAGTCGCCTCCAAACTCCTCAAACATTGTTGGGAAGGTAAGAACTAAGTCATCTACAATGAGCAAATCGGTTTAGTGCTGCCAAACGGTTGCAATCTTCATCCAGGCTACACAACATGCGCACAGTGTACATAGTGGCGGTGTGACACGGCCTCGAGGTTTGCTGCTTTTGTTTGGACGCGTTTGAAGGTCCTTAGGTGAGAAAAGCTCATTTCTCATCTAACATACATTCATACATCACTTCATTCCTGTGACATTCAGACAACTTGCTGTCCATTTCTATCAGTCATACCTCAATGAGCATAATGGGACCGCGACCCACATGTCCAAAAACATGTGGAGGAAGCACATTTTCAAAGTCAGGTAAAGGCTGCACGCGCTCAAACCAGCCTATTTCCTACAAATGACCATGAAAAGTTCTTTGGATTTCACTTAGGCAGTAAATACTCCTTTAGAAATAAATGACACAATGGCAAATATTTTAAAAACAAGTGTATTTACCTTTTGAGATAGGAATAACATTTATTGTGATAGACTCTGGCTCCTCACTGACCATGAGTTAATGCTGCACACACGTGGTGTGCACCGGCGACGTGCGGTGAGGTTGACGGCTGGTGAGGCACCGACTCCTCTGGAGTCAGATTTACAATGAAAGAACTGAATATTTCAGCATTCATCCAACAGGATACACACATGAACACACTTGTCCTACGGAAATTACTTCCATAGACACAGATAGAACATTCTTCTTGCGTATAAATGATTCATACATGCTGTAAACAAATTAAAAGTATGCAGATGTGTTCAGCACACATTTCATTTTGACCCTCAGTAACTATTTCTTGTATTTTTCCAGCTTCAGATTTTGGTGCTTTAATCAGTGTTATCAAATATTGTCTTTGAAAATGATCATAAAAATATTTCTTTTAGGCCTAAAATTTAGTTTTCAAATACTTACATGTTTTCCACTCAATCCCATGTTATTTTTTTAAAGGTTTTGAGTCCATGCGCCGATCCTTCTCCACAGAAAACTCTATGATCTGTTGGAAAAGTCTTTAGTTTAATGAGTTTCTCCCTCTCTTTTTTATTTGTTTTTTCATAAACTTTATTGTACATTTTTCAATTTACAGAATTTCACAGTCACTTGCACAATAAAAAATTGTTAATATCAAACACACATATAAGACGGAGTTTCTCCCTCTCAGTGGAGAACGACGTCCTCGGTCTGTTCTGTTTCTACGGCACCAGTGTGGCTACAAAGCAGCTGGCAGCTCACGTCTGCCCCCTGCTGGCGACGCTTGCCTTACCGGCAGCCTTTTGTTTGCGCTTACAGCAGCGCTCTGACGGCACGTCTCTGTTATCATTGAGTCCTGCTCTCAGACATGAGGCCAAGCGCTCCGCAGCCTCAGCCAGAGTTTCCGCTCCATCTGTGATCGCACAACACTCAAATTCGGCGATTTTAACCACAAATAATATTTACTTAATGTAAGTTTTTCTATTTCTATTATAGGTGAGGCCGAGCCTCACTTGCCTCATCTGACCACAGGTCCCTGGTGTGCTCATGATACGTAAGCGCCCGTAGGATGTCCACACAAACTACACTTGGTCCAATTTCCTCATTTCATCAAGTGTTCTATAGCCTCGATATTTCGAGGTTTCACCACTTTTTGCCTGCAGATAGCCAGAATCGGAGAATCTAGGCGCCGATGTGAATGCAGATGGAGTGTCCTGCAAACTGAAGAGTGAGTAAGTGCCATCCTTTTTACAGAGAAAAATGGACCGAAAGCACAAAAAGGTTGGAAAATGATGATGGGGTGCTAGCAGGACTATTTTTTTTTCTTTTGGTCTATGCTTGTCAAATAGCAGCCTTTCTTTCCTTTGTTGGAGCTACTTCATTCCAACAAAACTGTTGTTGCAACACGAAGTTGCCCTCGAGTTTGTCTTTGCAGCTTAACTAACGCGGGGCTGCGAGGGCAACAACTGAGTGTGTTTTTCCAGTTTTCCTGTCAGTCTGTTGCTCACAGACCGGCTGTGGACGACAGTGCATAACCGAGATCGTATGTAAGAACAGGCTGACACAAGATGGGCTGAAAGGGTCGCGTGGCCTCCAGAATCTCCAGCCACAAACTGCCGGATAATAGGAAAAAAAAGGTGGGGACGGCTGAGAGCGACGTCTCACGGCACACCGACTTTCCACCAGACCATCCGTGCAAAAACGCAACATGACAAGCAGTCCTCTGTTTTCATGAAGCAGCACTTCCAGAGCATTTGCGGCTTGTGTGAGATTTGCATAATGTGTGGGCTGTAATAACGCTGAACAATAAGCGCTTCAACACGAACGGGCAGTTTGAAATCTATGGCAACCAAACAGGGAATAAACAGAAAGTGGCTTTCGGGTCTTATCCCTCGGCCACATCTCAAAGTCCTCACTGTCTCATCTCTAAATCTGCCTCATAATCTGTGCTGTTGTGATCTGGCATTACCATGATAAACAGAGGAGCTAAATTATGGATGATATCACCCTCTGATCCAGCAGCAGAGACTCAAATGTTCCATGCCATCTCTTTTTCCATACGACATGTTGAGAGAGGAGCCTGATTTATTGATTGAGGCTGTGTCTTTGCAGGCATGCTCAAGGCGCCGAGGAGGAATATGTATCAGCGGTGTGATGTTGTTGACGCTCCTGTCGCCTTTGCAGCTCCCAAATGTCAAGGCCTGGATGTGTGCCAGTTCTGAGTGTCTCTTATAGTTTGTGATGAGGATGGAGTTTCAGTGCAGGGGGTGAAAAGCGTGCATGTGTGTGTGAAAGTTCCCGAAGGGTTTAGCAAAAAGAGAAAGCGAGCCAGCTGGCAGCCCCTGGCTTCATTCCTCCCTGTGGGTATCCGTCTTGGCAAGAACGCTCACAACTGCAACAACTGGAGCCTGGGTCCAACCGAGACGGGGCCTCGCGCAGCGCCGCACACACGCACAGAGCCTGATGGCAGGAAGAAGATGGTGTGTGGCTGCAGAGAGCTCCTTTGAGGATGAAAGCTGTGCACTTTGTCGTTGGAAAGAGGTGGATTGTGGGTAGTTGTTTAATTTTATCAAGTCCCCCAATCCTGCAGACTGCACAAGCAGCCTAAGTATTAGAATAAGGAAATTAGACAACAGTGTAGTTTGTGTGTACATCCTACAGGCGATTGTGTATCACATGCACACCCCGTGCGTCATGCGCTCAGTAAGGAGTCAGTACTCACACCGTACCGCCGACTAAAGTGTGCTGCACGGACACCGTATAACAGCGTCATCCCTACGTCAGACATGCGTGCAACTTCCATCAGCCTTACAATTACTTCACAATACACTTACCATTGTGCAAGACAATGGTACATTCCATTAAGGTGGCTGTACGAGATTCATAGAAACTGCAAGACACCTGCGCTCCCCTTAAGGTGCAGCCGTCCCTCTCCATGACCTTCTATGGGCCCAGACATCCCAAACCCAGCACCCACACAGGTCAGCGCCCCTACAGCTTTAGCTTTTTGTACAGAATCCAAATGTTGTCAGAGTGAACACATCAATGGTTTGGCACGAATTCACCTTAAATTGTTTTACTCCAACAGACTTTTTCAAACGGTTGGCAAAACGCGAAACGACAGACCAGATTTCCAAGTCATCGTGAACTTCAGTCAATCCCACATTAGCTGCCCTCCCATGTGTGGAAAGACTTAGGGGGGGAGGAGCTGCCCCCTCGACCCCTCTATTAGCTAAATGTTAAAGGAGCAGCAGTGACACCCCCGCCTGCACAGAGCATCACCACGACTGCAGCCATATTGATCATATGATCAGATGCAACATGACGGGAGGAGCAGTGGAGGACGGGAGGGTGGGGGGCAGCATGCATAGAAGGCAGCGTTGGCGTCTTCGTGATCCATCAGGTAAGGACTTGGAATGGGGGCGGGGCTTACAACTGAGGTTCTGCAGCCTGGACTTCAACTTTTGAACACTATTGAAGTTTTTTCACCAATAGATTTAAAGTGGAATTCCTAATTTCCAATTTGCAATTTAGAATTTAAGATGAAAAATGACAATTCAAATCCAAATCTTTTTTTTTTTTTTTTAAAGGCTTGATGAGCTAAATCATTGACTGAAGCATAGAAAGCTCAAATTAAAAGCTGTTTTTTTTTTTTTTGGGGGGGGGGGGGGGGGGAGATTGAATCATTTTTGCACAACAAGTGGTTTTTCAGTTGTTTTCTGTGGCTGCAAAGAAAGAAAAAAGGCATTCTGAAAGATCTTAAAACTGCAAGCTTTTTTACAGACAGATATGGAAGTTTTGCCGTTAAAAGATTAAAAAAGGAAGCTGAGCTGGTTTGCTCCTAAACTAGACCCAAACACTGATGCCGTTCCATCCAGTCATGAAGCACAGCAGGTAGAATCAGGAATGTCTTTGTTTTTTTTTCTTTGATGGTTTGAACCCCCCAATGTTAGAACTGACCATAATGTAGCTAAAACATGTCATAATAAGCTGTATTTTCAAACATCAAAAATTGTCTATCAGAGAATGAAAACACAACTTTTGGACACTTTTGAGAACATTTTCTGTTAAAAGAATTTTAGAGAATTTGCTTAGTTAGACTGACACACACAAACTAAACTTTCTTTTTTCTTCAGGTCCTTTGATAAAAAATTAAAAAAAGCAGAAAAACATTATAATACTTTTTTTTTTTTTTTAACGTTGGAGACAAAACGAAACTAAATGAATACAAATGACAAAAAAAGAAAGATTTTATAGATAGATACTTGTTTTGCAATGTTGTCGTCTTTCAGCAAAGTAAATGAGCTGTAAACTCCAGTGAAATGATATGCATGCAGCTCAGCGGCGGCCACATTTCAGGAGAGACCTGGCTCCATGACAACCCCTCCTGCACGAGCCAGTTTTTGGTTTTTTTCCCCACGTCGTGTCAGTTCAGATTACTCAGCTCTATTCTAATGAGGCCTGTAGCTCTGTTTATTTTAGTGTTCAAAATGTGGTTAAGGAAAGAGTGAAATGTAACGATCTGTGACGGACAGTGAGTTCTGGAAAAGCCCGTCTGCTCAGATTTACAAAGTAGATCTGTGTGCAAAAAAAAAAAAAAAAAGAAGAAGAGAACTTTGGTTGTTTTGACGGTTTTACTAAAACCCCTGAATTCCATCATAAACGTTCAAAGAGCCAAAGTTGAGACACAACTAGGTGAGACTTTTATTCTGAAATTTCTGGGGTTTTCCTGTGAATTTTCTGTTAAAATATAAAAACTAAAAGTCCGGCCTACAATGCTGCGCAATGCTGAACGTAGCAATTCATTCAACCTTTTGAGGATAACTTAGCCAGTGGATTGTTTTACTAAGATAGAACAGCTACGTTTTTAGCCGATTCAATGTAGCTAAATGTCTTACTGAGGAAAAAGTAGGCTTTTATTTGACAAGGATTAGAAAATATAGTAAGGCACACACACACACACACCCTTTCATCCTCACCCTTCACTCTCCCCCTCTCCCATCTGCCCCTCTGGTCAGAGCTGCATGGGACAAATTCATAAAATATTTTTCAAAACAGTGTCTTTTCTGTTGGTTTTACTGCCATAGCAACTATTTTACTTTTTGTCCACCTGGAGGTGATGAACACATCGATGTAACTTTGAGAAGAATCTTCTAAAGTAAATTTTTTGGATTTCCTTGGTAACCACTCCATATTTCTGGTATTTTCTAATCACCATATTGCCATATTGGTTTCATTGAGCTAAATAATATCCCGCCCCAGTATATTTTTTCTCTGATGGTTTCTTCCGCTATAATGTCATTAAATGTTGAGGGATGTTGTTTATTATTTAAAAAAAAATCATTGCTAGGTGTGAGCAAATTTTGGTGAGTTTTTGAGTATGTGGGTGAAGTTTCGCTCAAAGGCGCCGCAATCCAGAACGGCTAAATAAATCCCCATAAATCTGGATCCAAAACTTTAACCCTTCATGCCGTATGTCGCTAATTTGCAGCGTACTATTTATACCAGGATTTAAATGAGCATCAAATTGAAAAACATTTTTAGGTAAAATTGGAAAAAACATTCAGGCACTATGGGGTTAAAGTACAGAAAAATGCCGCTTTCTACTCAAATAGGAGCCTCTGTAATGATAGGCAGAAGGACTAAAATAAGGTGTTTTCTTTTATGTACAAAGGTTAATGTTCCAGGCAACAGGGAGCCAAAAATGAGCTCACACTTTTTGGAAAAATACGAGGCTGATATCATGGAGGTCAAAGGCTGTGATAAAAAGCTCCAAAGGAAGGTAGGAGGTTAAAGGCTGTAAATCAGGAAGCTGCGGAGTTAATGTGTAACGTTTGAGCTTTCTTTTTGTTGACTCTCCAGCTGGCCTCGTGCGTGTGCAGCTACGCCTCAGAACAGGAACTACTGACTCATAACCCTACGGCGTCCCGGTAGCCGAAACGCTAAAACACAACAGCATAAATCAACGTGCAGAAACGGAGCCGGACGAGGAACGGCGAATGATTTGATGGTGTCGCAGTGGGGAGCTAAGGGGAAACAGAAACAATAGAGGGAAGCAAAATAATTTGAGAGATATTTCCAGTGACACTTTCCTCCTGATGGAAAAAGTAATTCACCAAGCAAGTGAACAACTGTCTCCAATTTGTTTTGACAGCTCACAGTCCCTCGGTGTTAAACTCTGCTGAGCGGGGAAGGAAAACATCGGGGGCAGAGGGTTAGAGCGCCATTTCCGGACTTCCTCTCCTGATGATGCTCCATCATGCAAATCCTCTCCATTCAAAAAAAAAAAAAGAAAAAAAAGAGCCTCGACTTTTCACACCACCACCCCCACTCTGAGAAACGCTCATCGGTTCTGACAGGCCAAGAGTCGAGGAGGGGAGAAAATCCGAGCGGCAGTTTGTCTCTGAGTAAAGGAGAGGTGACACAGGTCCAGAACCTGTCACCGTTTGACCCGGGAAAGCAGGTGGTGTTATTTGATAGAGTTGCTTACAGATGCTGCATTTCGTCTGACAGACAGTCGGAGATGCAGCATTATTTATGAGGCGGTATTGTTATCTTTGCTTTTGACAGCGATGCGCACAGACAGGTGATGGAGGTTCAGATGGAATATGAAAGCTGACACGGAGCAAATTCTCCTTTTTTGAACTTTCCAGAACCTCAGATCTGCGCTGGCTTTGATTAACGGGTTCTACAAAGAACCACACTTCATGCAGAACGCAGGATGGCGTCTTCCTGCTGAACCGTTACGAGGCAGAGCTTTGATGTGCCGGAACGACACACAACTTTTAAGTGATTTGTGGTTGCACACATCGGCGTGGTGGCGCATCCGGAGAGTGAGCAACATCTTCTGTCTGGGAAAATTCTTACTTCATGTAATGAAAAAAAAAACAGCAGGTTAGGACACCTTCAAGGTCTAAATTGAACTTTCTTTCTTTTTTTTTTTAAAGAAATTGTAATTAAAACCATAAAAACCTGTCATGCCACCATCATCTTCTTTCACTCATCTAGAACCGGGACTTGGCGGCAGCAGTCTGAGCTAAGATGCCCAGACTTTGCTCTTCCTGGAAACCTCCTCTGGGGCGACCCCAAGGCGTTCCAGGCCAGTCCAGAGACGTCCTTTGGAGGTGGAGGTGCAGCAGCCATACTTTGAGGTCTCTCCAGTAACCAAGTTCCTTACCCCATCTGACCCCATTGACCCCAATCCGGAGTTGTCTATGATCAACACAGCAAAGTATGACAGTAACCCTGTTACATAAATAAACTGCCTTTTTTCTTAAGGAGCCTTAAACATGATTAAATAACATAAAGAATCATTTTGAAGGTGCAATATTTGTGGTTCCGTGAGCTTTAGAAGCCGTCTTTCCAACGTTCGATAATCTGACGGAGGATTGTATTTGTAAAGAGGCAAACAACAACATTTGCAATGCCAAAGGAGGATCTGGTGGTGTTGAAACACGGAATCATTTTGGTGATTAAAACTTGTTCAAGTGGAGATATTTAGTACAGCTTGCGGCACTCTGTTTCTGTTGGTATTGTTATTTAAGGGTTTGTTTGTTTTTTCGGTTAAAAATGTCCCAAATTGTACTTTGAATTTACAGATATATATATGTAAATATGGCCAAAAGCTTGGAGAGTGACACAAATATTAGTTTTCACAAAACTTGCTGCTAAACTGCTTTTAGATCTTTGTTTAAGTTGTTTTGTGATTTACTGAAATATAATTACAAGCACTTCATGCATTTCAAATGACATGAAATTTATGGAAATAGTCAGTATTTGGAGTGTTGATCCTTCTTTTTCAGGACCTCTGCAATTTGATTGGCCATGCTCGAATTGCATGGCCAAATCTTGACTGATAGCAACCCATTCTTTCAGAATCACATTTTGGAGTTTGTCAGAGTTAGTGGGTTTTTGTTTATCCACCCACCTCATGAGAATTGACCACAAGTTCTCAATGGGATTAAGATCTGGGGAGTTTCCAGGCCATGGACCCAAAATGTCAACGTTTTGGTCCCAGAGCCACTTCGTTATCACTTTTGCCATATGGCACGGTGCTGGAAAATGCATTGCAACAAGATGCAATGCAACAATCCAACAACAGTTTGGTTGTTGGATTGTTGCATCTTGCATCTAAACATCTTGTTGGACGAAGTTGCTATTGGAGGGTGTTTTGGTACCATTCTTTATTGATGGCTGTGTTTTAGGGCAAAATTGTCAGTGAGCCCTCTCCCTTGGATGAGAAGCAACCCCACACATGAATCAGGGGCTTTCCTGTTGGCGTGACACAGGACTGATGAAAGCGCTCACCTTTTCTTCTCCGGACAAGCCTTTTTCCAGATGGTAAATGGCGCATACTTATATAGCGCTTTCTACCTTCTTTCAAAGGCCCAAAGCACTTTACAGTCATAGTCCCATTCACCCATGCACTCACACATTCACACACTGGTGGCGGCTCTGCTGCCAAACACTGGGACCAACCTCCCACCAGAGGCAAGGTGGGGTCCAGCGTCTTACCCAAGGACACTTCGACACATGGCCGTGCAAGGCGGGAATTGAACCTGCAATCTTACGATCATGGGTCGGCCGCCCTACTGCTGCACCACCAGATGCCCCAAACAATCGGAAAGAGGCTTCATCTGAGAATATCACTGTCTATCACTGGTGCCCCAGTCCTCAGCAGCCCATTCGTCAGTCTATTTGCAGAAGATCAATCTGTCCCTGATGTTTTTCTGGAGGCAAGTGGCTTCTTTGCTGCCCTTCTTGACACCAGGCCGTCTTCCAAAAGTCTTGGCATCACTGTGCGTGCAGATGCGCTCACACCTGCCCGCTGCCGTTCCTGAGCAGCTCTGCACTGGTGGCACTCCCATCCCGTGTGCTGAATCCTCTTTAGGAGACCATCCTGGCAAGCGCCTTCTTAACAAGAATGGAACCTCTGTCCTTAAAGTTCTTGATGATACTATAAATTGTTGATTTAGGTGCAATCTCAGTAGCCATTTTTATGCAACGCAATGATGCCTGCACGCGTTTCTTTGCAGGTCACCATGGTTAACAATGGAAGAACAACGATTTAAGCATCACCCTCCTTTAACATGTCGAGTCTGCCAGTCTAACCCCATCAGCCTAACATAATGATATCCAACCTAGTGCTGGTCAACATTCTCATCTGTGTTAACAAGACGATGGCTGAAATGATCAGCAGGTCCTTTAATGACAGCAATGAAATGCAGTGGTATGTATTTGTTTATGTATATTGGATTGATGCTGTATGTTATTCTGTAGAAATGATTCCTTCTTCTTGGAGTGTAGATATTTATGATCAATAGCTAATCTGTTGTTGTAAGTCAGGTAAAGTCATTTTTTTACTGTTTTTTTTTTTACAGCCTTATTATTATTTTTATTATTTCCTTTTAGCTTTTCTGAAGCACTCGGGCTTCAACTTCTCTGTTTGGTCTCAGTTTTCCTTTTGTTCAGTCGAAAGCCTATAATTTCTGTTTTTACGGACTAAACTCACTAAAGTCGCTCATCCAATTATGCTTTCGTTTGAATAAAAAGACGAACAAGCAGGCCTATTATTTGTCCTCATTACAACAGATCACCCCTCATTTGAATGTGAAATAATTTGAGGTACATTTTTATGTTTACTTAGACAGGAGAAAATTATCTCATTTTGTATTTTGTGTCTGTTTGAAGGTCTTTCTTTTACTTTTGGTTTTTAAGTTGAAAAAAATAAATGCTTTTATTATGTATAATGTAACACTTTGTTTCATATGTATGAATAGGGGCTTTTTAAATAAAGTTAATTTAAAAAGTAATACAGGACTCAAAGTCCAGAATTACAATAGTCCTTGCACGACATTAGTCAATACAGAGTGTCTGACCTTTTCAGATCAATGGGAGTACTCTTACACCCTCCAGAATACTCACTGACATGCTGGAATTGGGAATCGAACCATGAACTTTCCAGCTGGAAGATGACCTTCCCACTGAGGTCTGGAGTCACAGATTTCCCACATTTGTCCCCAAGCCAATCAGAGTAATTGGGGTTAAAGCAAGGTAACCAGCAGGTCTTTGTAGGTGATCAGAGAGCCGAATCAAAGGAGAACTATGGGGGCGGAGCTCCACCAATCAAATGTTTATGGTAGAGTGGCCAAACAGAAGTCTTTCCTCACTGGAAGGTGCTCGCCATCCTGCTGGGAGTTTGTCAAAAGCTCTTTAAATGACCGGCTGATCATCCGAGGAGAAACCTTTGATCTGATGAAACAAAGAAACTGGGAGCCGTGTGATGGACAGAGAGCATGAGGAGGAGCCACTAAACGGGCATCTACTTTTATTGCTCTTATACTTTTATTTATTTTTACTCTGTTTTTTTTTTTGTTAGTTTGATTATTTATTTCTATTGAATGTATCTCTCACTCTCTCTAGGAGTCCAGCACGGAGACGGCCGTCTCCGTGCTGGACTCCTAGAGAGAGAGAGAGAGAGAGAGAGAGAGACGGAGACGGCGGCGTCCTGTGGGAACGTCTCTCTGCACCGAGTACCAGAATGCAAGAAAAGAGGCCGAAAATGATAAACGGACAGTTCTTCAACAGTCTCATTCAGGAAGTGTCACAGAACACTCAATTAAATTAGAGCTCAGCTAAAAGTTCACAAATCAGGGTCAGGCAGGCGGGAGTTGATAACGATCATAAGAGCATCAGAGAAATAGGAATAGTCAGGAAACAGGTGAGAGTCAAGTCGGGTCAGGAAATAAGAAGATCAGGATCTAACGCTCTGTAACGCCGGCAGAATGACACAAAATATACTTCGCACTGAGTGAGGCTTAGTGCAGAGCTTATGTATGTTGTGAGTGATTTGCAAATAAGAATCAGGTGTGAGGCATCCAGGAAGTGTGCGCGGGGGTTGCTGGGAGATGAAGTGCATTCAGGCCGGTGACCAGAGGGGGAGTCGAAGCTCTGACTTCTGAGAGAAGGTCACTGAGTGAAGGTAAGTGGACTCTTGTAAGAGATTTGTCTTTAAAGCCCCAATCTGGTATTTTTAATTATGATTGTGCTGTTCTTAAGTCAAAAAAAAAAAAAAACCTGCGTTGTTTTCTAGGACATATTTTCTGTAGAGTGGCAGGAATTCATTAGAGTTGTCAGCCGAGCGGATTTTATACGTCACAAACACGATTTTTTTTTTTGTCTGCTCCTGATTCACAAGAATTTAAATGAAGAAATACTCAGAAATGCATTTTTGGGCTTAAATTTCTTATTATAATGTCCTCCAAAACCACAATTTTTATTATTATGGGTCTTTAAAAAACAGTCCGCAAGATTGTTTTTAGTCCAAAAGTGGTGTCTGTAAAAGTCCTACAGCTGCTTTTGCTCTAAGTTATTAAGGTTTGTTAATATTGAGGAGAATTTTTCTCATCACCAAAACTTATAAGCATAGTTTACATTTCATTTCCCTGTGTCAGCCATGATGAGCCCTTTGTTCATTTTCCTAAGAATGTCACTAAATGTAATTACTCAGTTTGTGGTTCCTCACGCTGCTGCCCTGCTCTTTATTAGGTCACCATCAGTTCACTGTCACACGCTTTGTTTGCTTTTCCACATTCAGCTCAAGTGTCAGATTCGGTTCCCCCTCCGTACTTCCCTTCCCGGCCTCAGGAACGCAGACGATGCAGATCTCTCTGTTCGAATCCCGTCCCTCTAAAGCCAGCTCTGGTTGAGCGCACTGCAGATAACTCTGATCCCTTTTCCTTCTCCATCTCTTCCACATTTTTTTGTCATTTTACAGCTGAAAGAATTGCCTGTCCCACTGCTCACACGATGTTGATTGACCCCAATTAGAATCCCCTACATGACAACATTTGGTTTGGACGCACGGCTGCCTCACATTACTTTCATTTTACTGATTTGTCAGGTGGTAATCAACTTCAGATCCTTCAAATGGATTATGCAGAGCAGTTGGTAGAAAGAAATGCCAAACTGATCATTCCGACTTCCAACCATTGACTGTATACAGAGACCTGGACTGAGTGACCCCTCCCCCACAGCGTTCCAAAGAAGAAGGGGCTCCAAGAAGCCAATAGACTTCTTCAGAGAAATCAATACTTATTACTGTCGTTCTATTGGTCAGAAAACCATTATTGATCTAATACCTTTTTAACATGTTCTTGATAATCCTTTTTTAAATAGTTTTTCACGTTATAAATGGACCAATCAGAAAGTTGGCGGTGCATGCTGCCCCCCCCAAGCCCAATGTTCAAAACTTTGATTGACAGATTTACCGCTCCTCCGCTTTCAAATGCTAGGGGTCTAACCCTTCCAACAAGCTCACTCCTGATTGGCAAATGCGGTTGCCATAGAAACTCAGACCTGTTCGGAACCGGAAGCAAACCATTTTCTATGGGTGACGTGGCACCCGTGCGCTCCAGCTGTAAGATACAGTTAAGTGTTATAACGGCTGTCAATCAAGGGCGTTTTTGTACAATTTTGAAGGTAACAGAAATGTATATAAATAAGGTCAAATGTGAGACATTTATTTATATAAACGTCATGTTCATTCCAAACTAAACATCTGGCTTATAATGTTTTAATTCTGCAGCAAACTGCTGAACATGACATTTCCAGATCAAAACTGAAGCTTCTTCATCATTATTACATTTTTCAGAGTACAGAACAAAAGTTTGGACACACCTTCTCATTCAAAGAGTTTTCTTTATTTTCATGACTATGAAAATTGCAGATTCACACTGAAGGCATCAAAATTGTGAATTAACAAATGTTGAATTATATACATAACAAAAAAGTGTAAAACAACTGAAAATATGTCATACTGTAGGTTCTTCATAGCAGCCACCTTTTGCTTTGATTACTGCTTTGCACACGCTTGGCATTCTCTGGATGAGCTTCTAGAGGTAGTCACCTGAAATGATCTTCCAAAAGTCCAGTGACTGAACCCAATCATGAAAATAAAGAAAACTCTTGGAATGAGAAGGCGTGTCCAAACTTTTGCTCTGTACTGTGTGTGTATATATATATCCTCCATCATCAATATCTTAAATTGTCAATGAATTAGAGTTATAAGACGGTGACGACTCCTTTGATAGATGATGAGCGCTAGAGCGATGGGAGAGATGTGAATGTTACTGCTGTCAATCAAAACATTGTTCACATCCGTTGCCGTGTTTCTGAATGATTTATTGGGTGAATTTTTTGTGTTTATTTGCATAATTAGGATTTAATGCAAATTGTGTAATTGCGAGACTGTTTTTGTTTCTTTTTTTTTTAACAGTTCCAGAATTTCAATAACATTTTGCTCATATGTGTGATAAAAATGCCGCTAGTGTTGAGTTTTACCCTAACTTTTCCTCTCCAAATAGTGATCTGCTCCAATCAGCATGTCTTCCACACCTCCCTTTCACCCCCGTATTTGGTCCTTACCGTTCACTTTATTCCCATTTTTGGAGATTAAAAGGCAGTAAAGTGCTGTGTCTGTGTGGATAGATGGGTTCATGAAACTTGATTTATGCAGCAAAAGTAGCTCTTTCCATAGGAACAGCTGGTGGGTGCAATCTCTCATTTTCTCCGTCCCAACAGCTTCATCTGAAGATCGTATACACGATACGACATGAGAGGCTTTTATCTGGTTATGTCGGCTTGTCATGATCTTCTGAAAGACTTTTCGAGCAGACTGGTCCTCCTAACTTTCCTTATCCGCAGTTATCGATCAATTTCAGCATGTGAGACATGAACACAGCTCGACACGGCTGTAAATATTTTCTCATGTTTTGTTTTTGCTCAAACAGACAGCGTACAGATGGGAGTGGGCAAACCCATAATTCCAATACAGAGGCTGTCAGAGTGTGAGGACTTAATGATATCTCTCCCTGACATCCATGCGGCGTGCCGCCCCTTTGAACCGAGGCTGATCTGGTGCTCTAATGCATCAGGCTGGGGTTCGTCTTAACACCTTTGACTCTCATTAAAAGCTTCTGTATGCACAAATGGATTCATGGAGTGTCTTTCTCCTGCGCTGCACGCTCTTTTTCCAGCGGTAAAGTAGCTTTATTGAACGCTGGTCCACATTAAATGATTTATGGTCAATATTGCAAAGTCTGTCAGGCTTTGATGTCAATGCTGAGCCTGTTCAGCCTTAAAGAAACATCTGGATTTTATGCTCTGGCATCTGTAACAGCTAAATGATCTGAAATAGACAGACACTTTATGACAGCAGCCTTTGAAAAGTAATAAATATTGACATATTTAGACTTTACTATGGGGTAAGATTACTGTCCGAATGAAACGCTTGAACACAAAGTTATAAAAAAAAAGGAAAATAATTTGGATAAAACCTTCACCTTTTAACTTTTCTTTGCTCTTAATATGAAATTTCCTACGTTAAATTACTGTCAAAAATACGTCACAGTATGTCAAGTCAACAAAGTGCGCGTGCGTGCTGACCACCGCTAGAACGTCAGGAATAAAAGACGCCTCCGCAATCATGGAGGACTATCAATGTTTTACAAACATTTGTCTTTAGCATTTTTATTTTTTAACATTTCTTTATTAATTTTTGTGTAGATCGTCCGTCACAACAAATCCTCACCAACCGTCACGTCGCAACTGTGATGTCTTAAATAAAAGACGACATAGTTTCATACACTATACAATAAAATAAAACAACAACTGCATTTCCATCACACACATGTACAAAACGTTACTCTAGAAATGTTGAAGTTTCGCAATCACACTGTTTCCATTAAATCACAGTTGTGCAAATAACCACAAACCAACTCAAGCAGTAAGTCATCCAGAAACATGGCAATGGATGTGAACAAGACTTTGATTGACAGCAGGTGTATTCAGATTTTTTTCCACAGCACTGGCGCTCATCATCATCATCTATCGAAGAAAACATTGACGTCTTCTTAAGGTCTTCAGCTCCTGACACATGGGAGCGGCTTCAAATGAAGCCATGTCGCATGAAATGGTGGTTTTACAGAGGAGCTGTGGATCCAACAATTCCACATGACACGCTCGACCTTTGATGAGCTGTGGGACCTCTGGTGGCGCCCGCTGTGCAGCGCCCAAGGCCGCCACCTCCTACTGGTTGTTGTGACTAATTTCATTTGACAAAAGTATTTCCATTGCAGTTTTGCAAATAATTCCATTTTTATATGCCTTGAAAACCACCTCCTCCAAGAGCAAAGATCTTTTTTCAATAAATGTCAGTTTTTTCGAAATTGTCGTGTTGGAGCAAAAGGGAGGAGCCAGAGTTGTAGGGGAGGAATTCGGATTCAGCCCAAGTCCAGCCCTGGAGCAAGAATCACCAGATCAGTACCGCTTCAATATTTCTCACCGAGCCTCTACACGGGAACACCTAATGGTAAAGGGGCTAAACATGGCATGAGTGTGGAAGGAGACCGGGGAGAACACGGGAACTCCACACAGAACAGACCTAGCCGGGTTCCAACCCGGACCTTCCTGCTGTGAGGCAACAGTGCTGACCAGCTCGCCTCAGAGCGTCAGAACGTTTGAGTCTGAAAGCGTCTCCTTTACATAAACCTGCAGTCTGGTGTGAGACTGAAAGCGTGATTGTACCGAATCAGCCAACTGCACCATCATTTCAGGAAGAAACCCGCACTTTTAA
This sequence comes from Oryzias curvinotus, assembly GCA_023969325.1. NCBI lineage: Eukaryota > Metazoa > Chordata > Actinopteri > Beloniformes > Adrianichthyidae > Oryzias > Oryzias curvinotus. The sequence continues at coordinate 7,717,109 of CM043716.1, read as the reverse complement.
AATGAAAGTGTTTATCACTTCAACAACTACAATAGAACAATGAAGCAACTTATCTTCCCTGCTGATCACAGCAGAAGCGCTGAGCAAGCAGCAGTTTGTCTGTTATGATGGTGATTTTTGAGGAAACCGAGGATATTTCTTTTTGACTTTAGAGGTTTCTGAGGTTGTTTTTTTAGTTGTTGTTTTTTTTTTTTTTTGCAGAAGAATGCATCTTCTCAGGCAGTTAAAGCATCACACAGAGTAATTATCACATCAGTAACTCTGTAAATGGATGCTTACGCTGCTGCAGCTTCGCCGTCTCACCACCTGCCAAACATTTGGAAGAAGGCTGTAATTTGGCACCATCACTTCTATTTTGCTTCGTATTTTTCTATGTACCGGAGTCAATTGTGCGCTTTCTAAAATACAGTAATTAGGAGTCCACTGGCGCGTACACAGTGTTGTTTGTTCTTTGACGTTTTGTCAGTTAGTCACCCGTTTGGCGTTTTTGTTGTTTAACTTGAATCAGCAAATCGCTCGATTTTAAAAATGGACTTTATGTTCCTGATGCGTCAGCCTCCAGCAGAAGGTTACGGCGTGTCTTTGACACCAAGTGATTCCAACAAATCTGAAGAAAAGAAAAAGGTTAAAGACATCAAACACTTTAGAAACCTTTGAAAGTTTCACTGAAAAATGTGGAAAAACATAGAAATTCAGAGAAAAAAAAGATTTGTTTTTCTTTTTCTTTGTCTCAGTCTGTCAGCTGGAAGGATCATCGACCTTCCCATGATGCTTTAGGAAATGAACAGAAGGTGAACTTTATTTTACTCTACATTTTCCAACCACAGTTAATTAGTTCAGACCTCAGCTTTAATCCTGATCTAAAAATATATTCCGTGTTTTTACCAGCTGTGGATTGGTGGTTGAGCCGTCTGAGAGTCGGTGGTTTATTTTCTGCAGAATAAGCAACAGAAGTGAGGAAAACTGTTCACTAAGATGGCAGCAGCTGTAGGTAACATCAACAGAGGACATGGTTTGGGTGTTGGGATGTTTTTTGGTTTTCGTCATGGTCTGTTTTCCCCGTCACCAGGTTACCGTTGATCATCCACTGCTGTCTTCATTTAAGAGACTTAAACTTAATTATTTAAGTGTCTGGTTTTCAGTTCTTCCTGCTGAGATATTTCTGAGATATTTTGCTTTTTTTTTTGGTATAAGAGAGAATGTCATGCTCAACCTAAAAAAAAAATCTTGTATTTATTTATTATGACTTTTGGATAGATTTGAGTGAGAGCTGTCCAAAAAAATATATCAACTATCAAGCATGGTGTTAGAAAGTTCATTATTGGGGCTTCTTTGCCTTCCACTGACTTTTTGAACTTTTTGAAAGACAGGAGACGCATTTAGAAAAAACAAGTCCAACACATGAAATCTAGCGTTTCCTGTAGTATTGCACAATAAATCCCAACAGTGAAAAAGAGCAACCGGCACACGTGTACCTCAGCTCAGGGACTTCAGACTAACCTGTTTTCCCGCTCTTAGACGTTTTTTGGCTGCTGGTTGCGTACAAACGACCCGCCAGCTGCTGCAGGCCACAAACAAACCGGATGTGAGAAAAACAATGAACCACAAAGATGATACCCCGACTTTCCCTCCATTATTTACCTTGTTAGAATTCAACTCTTATGATTTTTTTCCCTCCGTTTGACTTTCCCACCAGCTCTCTGAACTTATCAGAAGTGTTTTTTCATTCTGAATTCAAGGCGGTATAGGCGTTTTTACCCTCCCCACTGCAGAGGTGTGAAGAAGATCAAATGAAACGGCAACCAGAAGATTTTTTGACATTGGTCAGTGGTCACCCGGGCACATTTGGAGGTTGTGCTGTGGCAGTCCAGTGACAGCCGGGTGACAGGCGGGTGGCAGGCGGGTGGCAGGAAGGCGGCAGCGCGATCACTGACTGATGTGAGAGTCTCCAAGGTCCTGATAATCGTCTGATAATCTGCCGATTTCAGACCGCCACCTCCCTGCCCCTGTGCCGTCGTCCCACTGCCACCGTCCGACTGTAGCCACGCGGAACCTCAACGAGGGACCTGAGACGTCAATTGATGCTCTTCATCTGGGGATCATGGACTGCTTGGACCTTCATTTTATGGCTTTCTTGTGAGGCATGTTATATAAAAATGTGTACTTTTTTTTATTACAAATTAGAATATGTGGTCCGAATCTAAGTTGTGACTGACCACTGGTGCCAAATAGTTCACTTAGAGCTTGGTTCTCTATTGTCATCCCCGACGCCTGACTGCCCCAGTTTACATTCATGACCACGCCAAGGATTTGCAAAAAATCTGTCCTGAAATCTTGAAGATTCTGCCAATCCCTCCCTACCGTGTGGTGGCAGATGTAGTTGTGACCGTAGCATAATCGCAGACGGCAGCATGAGCAGCTTTGGCATTGGAGCTGTACTGTTTAGAACCAGATACAAGCTCGGACGAAGAAAACAAAGACGTACGTGGATCTACTTGTCGGTAGGTGAATGCAGCAGAATGAAGAGAGCTTGTGGCCGGCCTACAAGCTTTTTCAAGTGAGATCAGGTCCTGATTCACAACAGTTTGAATAAAAATATACTCAGAAATGCAACTTTAAGCTTAAACCCCTTTAACCCTTGTGCTATCCTATGACCCCACCCTTACATAGACGTGTTCTCCCTACCATGAGAAAGGTGGATAAAGGTGGAGAGGATTTCATGTAATCCATGGACACCAGTGAAGATCACAAATCATTGAAGAAAAAAGGTTCAGCGCACTGTCTAGAGCAAATGTGTCAAACTCAAGGCCCGGGGGCCAAATGTGGCCCTCCATTTCCTTTTATGTGGCCCCCGAGAGCATAAAAGTGTTTAATTTCTTAAAATAAAAAATAAAATTGTTGTGTATTTATTCATATCTAGGGGGAATTTGACTTGAAATATGGGATTGGACAACTATACAGGACTTAAACACTGTCCATATAACCTGACCTGACAGAATCAAATGTAAAAGACTTTATGCTAGAATAACAAGCAAACATATGTTTTCTATGCAACTGTAACTGTCACTTTAAAAAGGTATAATAAATAAATAGTAATTTAACATTAAAGAGTATTTACATTTATTTTTCATTACATTTAGTTACATGAGGACAGCCGCTATGCTGATGTGGCCCTTGGTGAAAATTAGTTTGACCCCCCTGGTCTAGTGGGTCTATATGACCCAACTCCCAATGTTAAAGTGCCTAGGATAGCACAAGGGTTAAGTATAAAGAAATACAAAGTATAAGAAAAATACCACAAGAACATGTTATAAACACCAAAAACACTATTTACATCAGAGTGGGTCTTTACCAAAACTGTAGGATTTCTGCCGTTGGCTTGAAAATGTAAAGTTCCCAAACTGTGCGCAGACAAGTTGTGGGAACTTTTCTCGGAAAGCGGCGACTTCAGAGGCTGTACAGGTTTAACGGGGGGTGTGGGGAGGTGGGAGGGAGGTTTCGTCATCACAGTGAGGAGAAAATGTTGATCTGATCACAGCGCTGTTTTCCCTCCCCAGGCGATGAAACACGCGGCATCAATGTGCATGTCACTGCGTTCCCCGCGGGCTCGGTGAGTAATGAGGAACTCCCAAACTGTTCAGCAGCACACATGCTGCTTTATCAAACTTGATCAGAAACTCTCCTCTTTTCCTCCTCCTCCTCCTCCTCCCAACACTTTCTCCTCATCCCTTTCTCCCCACCACATCTTTGTGACTCCCATCTTTGTCCCTCTGCCTTTTTCTTCAAACAAAATAAACAAATTAGGGAACAAATGAGGAGGGAGGAGTGATACGGGTGATGAGGCATGCCGGGATGTCAACAGATGACAAGGAGGGCAGATGGGGGAGTGGAGGAGAGAAAAGGGGGAGCGATAACCCGATGAAAAGAGAGAGAAGTATTCCCTGGAAACTTGGAACTTGAAAAGAAATGATTAATGAGGCCAGATGTTAAGCTTGTTTGAGATGAATCGTCCCATTCCACATGACAAAGCAAAAACGGCAGGACAGGAAAAAAAAGCCCCCCCACCACCTCCCTGCACATCAGAGCAGCAGAAGACTGATACACCAGACCAAAGAGATTATCATTTAATCCTCTCCTGGATCAGGCCACTTCCGTTTTACCTGATCGGGGCAGGAGCCGGAAATGTTTTCGGGGGGGGGGGGATTTTTTATCAGACAGAACCGTTTCAAGCATCCATGATAATTACTGCATTTAACATGAACCTTGTTTGTAAATAGTAAAACAAAACAGACAAACATTTAGTCATGTCCCATGTCCATCAACCAGAAATATTAACCAGTTTTTTATCCTTAATTCTTGTTTTTTTCTGATTTGGATTGCTTTTCTTACAAAAAGCGGACTATTTGTTAAGTGGTGCGGTACTTCAAAACAAATAGTCTGTGTCGCTCTGCACCACCGCTGCAGTCAAGATTCAGCGATATAAAGCTATATATATATATATGAGCATCAGTTCAGAGAGAATGTTCTCCTCTTACCGCTTGTTTTTGTCCAAATGATGAAGCAAAAGTGTGTTTTGAAGAAGCCGGTGCAGTGATACTGAAGATTTAAGCTAGGTGATCGGAACTTCTTTTTTTTATCCTGTGGTATATCACTTTTTAACGCACACCCGCCACCAGCCAATCAGAATCACCTGGAGTATTCACCCGGACCACAGTATAAATATAAACATGGTACTATGAATTAAAAGGTACACTATCATTGTCCAAACAGAGCCAGTTTAGCTCGTGCTGGTTTGCGGTGCCTTCCCTCCGTGAAACCCAGGTTCAAATCTGAGCTGCTCCCTGTTTCCTTCTCTACCTCTGTGCCAGTCCCAAGCCTGGGGCCTGTTTCAGAAAGGAGGTTAAGTGTAAACTCTGAGTGAGTTAACCCTGAAATCAGGGAAACTCTGGGTTTTCCGTTTCAGAATGGGAGGTTTGTTAAACCAGAAAAAGCAGAGTAAGTCAAACCCGTTTCTGAAAGAGAGGTAACTTCTACTCGGAGTCAGTATCCATGGTTACTTATGCTGTGAACCTAACCTGGTCGGGAGCAGGTTTTATTCTCTAAACTCAAAGTTTCTGCCGGTCCCCTCCCCTTTTTAAAGACAAAGTGGTATTTTTCGCTTTAACCTTCATTGCCCACATTTCCGTCACACAGAGACAAGCTAAGAGACAAGAAAGAATTGTCCTTTTTTGGAGGACCCAATAGACGAGGAGGCTGCATTAATTCATAGAGAATTATATTTACCTCGTACGAGGATTTTGAGAAGACTCGATTTTTTGTCATTTCCCCATAAATTTTTGTTTGAGCGTTACCGTTTTTTGTTGCAGTCAATTACATATATACAATGAAAACAACATTAGATATTGCTATGTAGATGTTTCATATGTCAAATATTGTCAACAAAGCCTACATCATGACATGCTCACATTTGACCTGATTGAATTATGTTTTATACTTCATTTTTAGCTGATGCCATGTTCTTTTAATTCCTGCAGGATTGCATCTACATGAAAATGAAATCAGGGACATTGAATCAGATCAATGTAACAATTACTTTTTGGAAACACAATTTGCTAGTGCTGCTTACTTTCTTAATCCCATATAAACCTATACCACATGATCAATACAAGGGTAGTGTTGCAGTGTGTTTGTGCTGAGCGGGGTGCGATCCACGACAGACAAGGGGAGGGGCGAGTGCAGGTGCAGATGGGGGGGGGGGGGGTGAGCATGGAGCGGAGGCGTGTGCGTGGTATATTGTGTGTTCGGAGGATGGAGCACTTAGTTAAATAAAGAGAAGGTGTCATTCCCAGAATATCTGTTTTGGAGTCATTCTTAATCCGCTCTGGAGGTTGAGGGTTTCGAACGGGAAGTGAACCCCGAAGGAGAATTCTCTTCGGCCCTGAAGGAAATCTCCCCTGCGCTTCTGACCACGATCGGAAAGACGAGAGAAAAGAAAGGAGAAGTCTTCGCGCAGCGAAAGGTTCAACAGTAGACAAAAGTTCACTTTTAAAAACACAATTGCATGTATTAATATTAAACTGACCAACGTTTGCAAGAGGGGAAGGTTAACAAAAAGTCCTCTAAACATTACCGACGCTAAATGCATTTCCCCCCCCGATTGGTTGTACACTATGCAGCATTTAATGCAATTACACCAGGAATAACACTTCAAAAGTACACCGAAATATCGCCATTTTTTAATTTCACACCTTACGCTACTTAAAAAGTTATTTATTACAGCCAATATTTTATACCAATGATTTAAATGCAAACTTATGCATTAACTTGAGCAGCTCTGTTTTCCCACGCTAACTGTCTCTGTGTTGCAGATGCAGCGGTGTTGCTTTTCTTCTGGAATATGTGCTCATATTCACTGTAACTCTGCAGCAGCACGTCAAGTTCAGCTGGCGAAAAATATGCAGACCTCTTTGTTTCCACGGTTGCCATGGTGACTCGTGATATCTGCGCTCCATTGATAATGGCTTCTTATGGTCGCGGTGCGCACGCTCAACTCTGATTCAGTCCACTCAGAGTTGATTAACCTAACTCCGATCAGCTTCTCTGAAACAGAAAACTCAGAGTTGTTAATCTCCCAATTGACCAACTCAGAGTTCAAGTTCAACCTCAGAGTTGGTTGAACCTCCTTTCTGAAACAGGCCCCTGGTTGCCTTGAGAAAGTTGCGTCAGGAAGGGCATCCGGCGTAAAAACATTGCCTAGCTTACCATGTGACTCGTTGACTGTGGCGACCCCTGATGGGAAAAGCCGAAAGTGAAACAACTGTCGTTGTTCAAACAAATGAATGTTTTTAAGTGCAACATCTAGTGTGTAAAAAAATCATACATTAATCTTGTTATTTTTTTTAAAGTTTCAATTGTTCTGCATATAAAATGAACCATTGAATACACTGTGATGCGTTGTCACGGTAACGGCATCAGAGCCTGCACCAACCGGCGGTCCTGCTAGCCCTGCTCCAGGTGTCTGGCTGGATTGTCCTTTGGGGCTCCAGCTGCTGTGCCGTGCCAGCGTCGGGGCATCCTGGCTACCGCTACCGCTTCGGCGAGGGTCTTGGTGTGGGGTCGGCCGGGCACTCTCCCTCCTTTTACAGGTGTCAGCTCACCTTAGCACAAAAAGTAAGTGGGCATATCGGACCTCATGTGTGTTTAACTTTGTACTACAGTTTTAAGTAGACCTAAAAAGTCTTTTTAAGAACTCTGTAAGTCTTTCATTTCTCCTTCTTTCTTTGAAGAAGCTTCTCTTTTTTTATTATTTTATGTTATATTTTTCTAACTAGTTCTGTCCAACAGCTGAGCAAACAGATTAGAGCTGAAGGCCTTTTGGGTTGGACAGGTTTTATTATCACAAAAAGAGGTTATAGAACTTCAAGAAACCAGAGTATAAATTTGTATAAACCCTTTTTTGTTTTGTTTTTTTATTATTTTTTATTTATTTGTTACAATTAGTGTGTGTGGGGAGGGAGAGGGGAAATATGTGAGGGGGGTGGTGGAAGAGAGTACAAGGAAGAGAGGTGGAGAAAGTGGGGGATACACGCACTGATTTGAATAAGTTATTATTTTAAGCTGTAACAATTATACCAGATCTGCTGGAAAGACAAATATTACATCAAAGGTGAAATTCGGAAGACATCTGTCCATCAATACACTGTGGGTTAGGAGGAGGGATGAAGCAGACAGAGAGCAGTGTGGCAGTGTGCACGTGCACGTGCACGTGGGGATGGAGATGCATGCATGCTGCCGAAGTGAAGCGTGTGTTCATAAGGGGAACCAGATCCTCCCCAGCCCGACCAGCCAGACCAGGAGAAGGGGGGAGAGACCCCCAGGCCAGGAATTCTCCCTGGCCTGGGGCGACGGGACCCAAGCAGCCCGGGAGGGGGGGAGGAGGGGACCGCCCACCCACCCAGTCATGTGCAGAGGGGGCAACCCTGCAGGGCCCCCCTGGCGCCGAGAGGCATAGGCGGAACCGGCGTCTGGGGTCAAGTGCTTAGCCGTACCAGGCAGCAGCCATGGGGGCCACCGGGCGCCGGACACCAAGACAAGGGCCAAGGACGAGGCCAGGGCCCCGAGAACCCAAGAGCCGCCCACTACCCACCACCCACCACCCATGATTCTGGAGCCCCTCTCCGCAAGCCAGCCCCGGCACCCGACTCGAGCAACCCAAAGATCACAGCGCACCCCCAGCTCCCCCCCCATAACCCTACCTTCTACAACCCTCCTCACCCGCCATGTTATCCGACCCCTCCTTCCATACCCCCCTTAATGCCCTCCCCACTCTCCGATGGGGGAAAGAGCCCCAGAGGATCCCGGTTTCCCACGGTTTCTTCATTATTTAGTCATACATTTTATCACCGTAAACTATCGTTTTAATAAACGAATGATGCACTTGACAAATAAAGTGACAAATAAGGTTTTACACTATGAGAAGCACCACACTGAGATGTAAAAACTGAACCTCATGTGTGTTTTACTTTGTACTAACTACAGTTTTAAAGTAGACCAAAAATGTCTTTTTAAGAACTCTGTAAGTCTTTCATTTCTCCTTCTTTCTTTGAAGAAACTTCTCCAAAAAACAAGGCCTTTTCACTTTCATCTCAGCCTTGGAGAAATTCCTCTTAAAGTGTTTTTTTTAAATGCTGAATTCATCCGTCAAACACCTGTGGAGATTTCCATCAAGCATGAAAGAAATGAACTGTATTCCTCCATTAGACTGTGGTTAGTTAGCCTTTATTTTAGGTTTTATCATCTCCACAGAGAATGCCACTCACTAACAACCTACAAGCAAACTGGGTCAGCCATAAAACATCAGCTCAAACTGCTGTTAACTTACTTTGTCAGAAAGCTCATTTAAAATCCGGAGTGGAACTTCGGCAGCCCGAGTCTTCCTCCAGCAGTAATAAAACATAAGGGGACCTAATGCACACACAGCCAACAGGCAGCTGGGCCTCTGCCGTCCCTGTTGCCCTCACCAGCAGAGGAGGCCATCCATAATTAACCTCACTCTGTCAGGTTTAGGCAGCAACCATAACATGTCCTCACAAGTCATTCGAAGCCTTTTTCTTCCCGCCGTCGTTTTCTCCAGCGCCAACATCTGTCGCTCCCCGCGTAAGGTTTGCTCTGGGATGGGGTGAGGAGACAGAAAAAAAAATAAAAAAGAACCACTTTGATGTGCGGAGCTTACTTCACATCCCTCTCTCAAAGGCTTTGGACAGCAAAAGACACACGGGCGAGAATGTGCTTCTCATTTGTGTTCATTGAAGTGTATTTATGTCATTTATATGTTTTTATGGCAGCCAAAGGGCTTTTTGGAGCCTCTCTGCCTTCAGAGTTGCAAATCAAACGATTAAACCTTATTTTTGTTTGTCTATTTATTATATTTATTTTAGAGAATTGAATCAACATGTATATGAGGTTTATCAATTGCCAGGATGTGGGGATCGCATCATAAATACCAGGCGTTCACTTTGGGGCTCAGATATCAACAACAACCAATGACCACATAACTATTGTCTATTGAGTTTTGGCCGTTGACTTCAAATGAGAACTGGACTGAGTGAGGATTAACGAGTAATGACTCCCTTTCCAGGTGACTCTCCACGGTTCAGACCTCAATTTGTGGGTCACGGTTTTGTTTCAGTTCAATTTATTATTTATGTATTTTCAGAGCAACAAAACTAATCAGAAAAATCCTCTTTTACATGTACAAAAAAGGAAGTATCAGCCTGGTGGAATGTAATAAAACAATAAATGATAAATTCTCCTTAAATTTAGCACAATATGCGCTTGACCCCTTGACAAACTAGCATGGGAATGGACCATGATTCAGTTTGATGGTGCAACATGCGGTTTGGTTTTAAACTGAGAACTGTTGGATCCCGCGACGTCACCCAAAGAAGATTAAGTCAATGAAGTCGGGATGTTTTTCGCAATACAGATGCCGCCTTGGAGTCAGACGACGTCAGTCAACAGCAACTGGTCTGAGTCGGTCTGAGTTTCTATGGCAACCACTTTCACCAATCAGGAGTGGGCTTGTTGGAAAGTCCACACCCCTACCACTTGAAGGCGGGCCACACGAAATCTGTCAATCAAACATTCAATGCAAAGCCACCTACTATTGAGGCATCTGATTGGCCAGTTTATAACTTGAATAACTTAGACTGCAGAAAAGATATAATGAAAAAAAAGGGCTAAAGAAACGGTAGGAGTTTGGCTTTCTGGAGCCAGAGGATGGATGGTAGAGATTTTGTGTATCTTGACTCATTTTCATCTGTGAATCCCACACAAAGCTTTTATTTTAATGCAAAAAAGATTTGATTAATTGCGGAGATGGGGACATGGGCAATTAAAGCATGTGAATCAAAGGAGGGGAGGGCTGCAGGGAGCACAATTGACTGAGTCAAAGGGTCAGGAAGGCTAAATCGGAGAGAAAGAGGAAACAAGGAACGCAGCAAGAGGCCGTGATTGCCAAGTGAAAGGAGGGGATTGATTCGCCTATCTTCTTCTAGAAGCTGAAATAAGGACCAATCAAGTGTGTGGGAACAGCAAAGTGAGAGGACTGGAAGGGATGTGGAGTCAAATCAAGAAGGGAACAGTGTGGACAAAGAGGGAAGGAGCACACGTTTTTCAGATTCCATCCCCGGAAAACGAAAATGTAAACGATATGAGATGAAAGAAAGAAAGAAATGAGGTCAGCTATGCCACACTACAGTGTCTCAAAAACTCAGAGTCCATGCGAACGAGCAACCTTTAAGTCGACTTGCTCATGTCTTTTAAAATGTTATCTATGTGTGTTGCCTGACATTTAAATGTTGTTTGGGATTTGTGGCTCAAAAGTAAACCCGTTGAGCAGAGTTTTCGGGGAAATTAAGGGGCTGACGTGTTAATGGGACAGAGATAGGCAAAGCATAAACGGGGATGGAGCTCAAAGGGTTGAAAAGAGCCGGCACGGCTCTGATCTTTGGCAGGGGAGCAGGAACATTAAAATTCATCCTGAAAAGCCAGGTTTTGGCCCTGCATCTCTCCTCAAAAGCAGCAAGGATGTTCATGTAATATGTAGAGGGAAGATACACGAGCAGCATGAGTAAACCTGTGCTGCAATCAATAGTGAGCACTAAAGCTGATGTAAAACAACATGCACCTTATATTAGACAACAATAAACGCTTTCAAATATAGAGGATCGGGTTTAGTAACATCAAAGGATTTCCATAGCTGTTCTCCACCGTCCTTAAATTTGGCACAAAAAAATTCAAACACATGGCATGCAGGTATATATTTCATTATTGTTATTTATTAAATTGACAAATTCAGTATGTGTCAGAATTTGCATCTTTAAGAGCCAAGAAGAAAGTAACTGCTTTTTAACAGTTGATTGCTAATTAATGCCCAACTCATTTCATAGCATTACTTAAAACTGCAGAACACTAGAAATGCTTGAGTGACAGGCATTGACTGGATCTGAGTTTGACGTCACACAGAGAAAATGGTTCATTCCGGTGTAGCTACCATGACCGTTGGGCCTGCAACAACCGTTCGGAGTCCTTCGACTAGTGCTGACGTCACATTCTGTGATTGGCTGTCCGTTGGTCCGATGACGTGTCAGATAGTGATTGGTCGGGGCAAATTACGATACTACCATAGAAGGAGATATTATGCGGTCCGTTGTAAACAAACAGAGCTCTGACACAGAGCGAGATTATCTTGTAAACGTGCTTGTATTATTATGATTATTATGAAGTGCATTTGGAACCGAATGGACTGCGGTCAGTCAGAACTCTTCTCCTGACCGAACACTATAACAAAGCACCTTCCCTGCCTGTGAACACGAAGCCACAAGACTCCAGCTGCTCTGCTCAGAGACACGATTCGCTTGTGTGGAGCAGCAGGTTCATTCTAACAGCCACAGATCTTTTTACAAAGTGGGTTGTGGCAAAATCTCTCTATAAACACTACAAAGAATAATGTCAGACACAACTTATGAAAGAAAATAACAAAAATTACAAAAGGAAACGTGAAATAAAAATATGTAGAGCCCGAGCAGATCTCCACGCTACGTAGTTTGCCCAAGGCTACTGTAGTGTGACGTTATCCTCAGTCGAAAGGACCCCAAACGGAAGTTCCAGCCCGAACGGTTACGGTACCTACATCGGTTCTGACGACGTAAAGTCAATTCAGTCACTTTTTTTTTCATAATGAGGACGCCACCATGTGGGAGTCAGACGTCGTCACTAAGCAGTGATTGGTTCAAATCCGTCTGAGTCATTGTTCGAGCCCCATGAGAGATTTTGTCCACATTCATTTTTTTTTAACCAACTCAAAATCAAATTATTGTTAGTGTGGACGGCTTTTTGGGGTTTGGTGCCAGTAAAGCAGAGTTTCATCTGTAAAATAAGGAGCTCGGAGACACTTTTGGGTGTAGAGGACCAAGAAATTATTTTCCTTTTCATTCATATACCCAGAAGTCCATTTGTCTCATTACGCCATGAACCTGTCATGCGCAGAACACCAATGCGGAAAGAAAACAGTGTTTCATACGCCCCCTCCTGCAGATGAAATGTATTGTTTCAACATAAAACAGCAAAGAGGAAAACAGTCTGTTACTTTAGCAGCAGAACGTGAAAATGTCAAAAAAAAGTGCTCCTCCTCCTCAGACGGATGCGTCACACAGACTTAGAGATCTTGGTTTCGTGGAGGAAGAAAGGATTGGAGTGGACAGCTGCAGGGATACCGATGTCTTCATCAACGGACTGAAGAGATCCTGCAAGTCACCAATCGCTAAAATAAAAGATAAATAAACCGTAAATCAAACAAATGAGCGCCTAACATTTGGAACGTTATCACGAAACATTCAGCTCACCTGTTCAATTGAGTTTAGTCTGTCTGCTCTGCTGCTGCGCGGCGTTCACCTGCTGCACTGGACGCTAATTTTGACTTTAATCTCGTAAATTTACGAGTTTTTTTCTCGTAGATTTACGACTTTATATTTCGTGATTTTACTTTTTTTGTGTGTGTGTCCCTAAAACTCCGTCGTCAGTTTTTTAATGTTTGGAAAATATTTTAAATGTGAAACACCATGAGCTACTTTTGTCAGAAAACGACTCTCCAAATAAAGTTAGATTTGATTCATTCTGATTAAAAAGTATTTTTTCCTCTCAAGTTTTACATTCTTTATGTATTCTTAAACCCAAACCTCACAGAGTAGACTTTCTATCTGAAAATGTCCACATAGCTTCATGTTTTATTCAGGATTAGTCCTTAAGATCCTTTACTGTAAAGCTATTTTTAGACACACCTGAAAATCTATATAATACTGTGTTTTTCATGTTGTTTTTTTGTAAAGGCGGTAACGTTGATCATTATTCACTATTTTTATAAAAATTCACCCAGGGTGTGCTTAGTTTTTCACTCTGCTTTTGCATTTGAGCTTATTTTGTGGTAAATAATTAAAACTAAAATGTCATGATTTGTGCTTTTATATATTTACCACATTTTTAGCACCAGATAAGGTTAATAAAACTTATAAAAACAGTAAATAAATCAGGGCTTTTTTTTACATGACTATTTAATATAAATGTCAGACTTTTCCCACTGACCGGTTTTATCAGCGGGATTACTTGAGCCCATTTATTATTCCATATGAGTGTGGCCAGCATGGGTAATTGTAAATTAAGTGGATTACTTTGCAGTGTAGTGCCTGAGGGAATTAGAGAATCTCTGAATGGATGCAAAATCCTTTCGTTCTATAGCCTCGAGGTCTTGAAGCAGCATCAGCACTTTCTGAAGCAATGATATCCACATGAGCTTTTTTGAATTATTCTTATTTAATATCAGCATAGCAGATTTAATGACACCAGCACTCAGGTTTTTTTTTTTTTAAAGCTCCCTGAAGTGAGCCAGTGTTTCAAATGAGTGGGATCCGTTCCTAAGTGTGCTTAATGGATATTAAGGCGCATGCTAATTTTTTTCCTCTGTTTAGCCACAACAGAGGTTTGTCTTAAACTGCAAAGTTTTAAAGGGGTTTGAGTTCAAAGTATATGTCAGCTCGTGCTTTCAGGGCTTTGCGTAAGATGAAACTACAAGATTCATTGTCTTCCTCCTGACTTCAGTGGCTTTATAACATCCCAAATCCCCCAGATCAAAATCCACCACGAACGAACTGCAGCGGAATACAAATGAGGAAGCGGTGGCAGGGATTTTTGTTTTAATGAGGACAAAAACCTATCACCACATCTAACCTAAAACGCTTCATTTGTTGCTGCCAGCCGTCCGGCTCTCCCCAGACGGGTTGTGGGGTTAAGACTGAAGTTTCAGGCCTGTTTACTCAGGGCCCTGGCAACATGAGGGGCTCCCTCCCACACCCCCAAACATTTCAGCCCGGCTCTGTTTGCCTAAAGCAATCCCAGCTCCGCCGGTGGAAGGGTCGGCTAAAATAAATAAAGAAAGTGGCTGCGCATCCCACGCAGTGAGTTAGCAGCCCTTTGAAAGGAGAACCAAGGCTACCGTATCTAGCATCTGCTAGCCTGCAGCGGTTCGGAAGGCAGACGGTCTGAGAACAGAAAGTCTACTTTCAGACTGACTCCCACTCGTTTGACACCGCTTCATAAGTCACTGTGCTGTTTTAGAAACATGTCTGGCCTGTTTGTAACCAAGTCTTTAAATGAAAGCTGCCAGCAGCGTTGGATGGGCCATTGGAGTTACCCCCCTCTGCTTTAGACCTGCCCTCACTGCCTCTGCCACTCTGGTCAGAGCTGCACGGGACAAATACATTAAAAAAAAAACTTTCTCAAATTGGTGGCTTTATTGTTAGTGCTATCTCCATTCCAACCATTTTATTTTTTGTTCGCCGTACGTCCCCCCCAGGGGATATCATTTTTAGAGGAATCTGCAAAAGTACATTTTGGGATTTCCTTGGTAACAGAGGTTTTAGTTAACCACGCCCACATTCTTAGTGGGTTTATATCTTATATCGTTGCGTTCAACTTGAGCCAACGATTCATGCAGTACACTTTTACAACATTCTGGTCAAAGATGTGCGAGCATCAGGAAAACGCCCTTGTGCGAGCTTACCACGCTAACGCCATCAAAAATCTACAACTTCTAAAACCAACATTTTCTTCCTAGTCAATGATGCTCGAGAAGTTAGGAGGCGTTTGGAGAAGATGATTTTTTTAACCCTTGTGCTATCCTATGGGGTCCAGATGACCATTGACAGGTGCAGACAGTTGGCAAGGATGCATGGTTGGTAAAAACATGTTTTTTGTAGATTACATAGCTACTTCAAGTAAGTATAAACTTGAAATTATTGCTAAAAAATCATAATTTTCAGCCTACAATTGAAGATCTACATAGATACCCCTTATGCTATCCCATGACCCCACCCTTACATTGACGTGTTATCCCTACCATGACAAAGGTGGATAAAGGTGGAGAGGATTTCATGTAATCCATGGACACCAGTGAAGATCACAAATCACTGAAGAAAAAAGGTTCAGCGCTCTGTCTAGTGGGTCTAGATGACCCAAATTCCAATGTTAAAGTGCCTAGGATAGCACAAGGGTTAAATGAAAATTCAAGATGGGGGCATCTTCTCGAGGTCAAAATTCAACAAAACTTTTGGTCGTGGATGTAGACTCAGTCTGGTGGCGTGTGTGTGGCATTTTGTGAATTTTCGGGAACAAAAGTTTTCTTTTCCCATATTGTGTGAAAAAGTGAAAATTGCCAAATTTCCCACCTTGCCACAAAGCTGTCTCTGTCCATCCCTTACTAATTTCAACAGTTCCTTTTCACACCCCTGATGTGTGATTTGGTTTCGTTAGTGGATTTTGAAACATTATTTTGAGCCCCACAAGAGATTTTGTCTACATTCATGTAGACAAAATCAGGCCCTGAATCAGAGCCTTCCTAAGCACGTCCACCCCCCCTCAAACTTTGATCTTTGCGGTTTTCGCACCGTGCTTCCACCTGGCAGTCGCTAACTGGGCCTGAATCCTGGAAAAGCCTTTTAAATTCTTCAGAATAACAGTCGTATTGTCGAAGTGGAGAAGCAGACTCTCTGCGAGAGCACAAAAGCACATCAATGGAACATCAACGTTCTCAGGTTTAAGGAGGGTCTTTTCTGGCCTTTGAAAGTAAGTCGTTGTATCAAGTGCACACAAGCCAGATTCATGGACCTACAACCAGAGATATAATATTCTGGGCCATGAGAGTCTCTGCACATCCTAATACAAACACACACGCCTTTTGTAGTTGCAGGAACCCAGCTCATGACATCATGGGTTTATCAGGGACTGATCAGCAGAAGCTCATAGACTTCTCAAAGGCTGTTTTGTCTTCCTTCCCCATGAACCCCCCTGATCCCACAGATACCTTCCAGCCATGCGTATTTGTTTACCGCCGCCTGAATTTGAAAGTCTTTGTGGTGGCAGTTGGCCATCTCTTCCAGCGTTTTCCCATGCACTTTATTTGTGCCAGAAAAGTTTCAGTCACTGAAATCAGGTGCTGTTTCCACCAGCCAACCAATCAAACCAGCGTCTTGGAGATGAGCAGTGGTCACGATTTCTTCCTTCCCTTTTGGCGAGATCGGAACGTGAACGGATGTTCTCCGTGTTTACGTCCAAACTGACAAAAACAATGTCATCGGGATTAAACAAGCATTTATTAAGACCACAGGCTCCTCATTTAAGTCTTTTTTGTGTATTATTATCATTTATATGTATTTTTTAAACTCTTTTCAATTTTATACACTCCAAGAAGATAATAAATCTGATATGTCTTTAGAAACAGTTGCTGTAAGTTATAGAATTTTTCTATTTTTTGGATTTTATAGTTGAGATTTTTAAGTCATGTAGTGAGATTTGTTTGGTTTGTTTTTTTCACATCAGTTTTATGACATAAAGAAAATTAATATAATTACAAGGTTAAATCAACAAAACAGCTCATCTTGCAGTTTTCCAGTTCATGAAAATGATGAAAAATTTCAATTTTGGTCAAGAAAATTGTCAAATCGTTGGAAAAAGGGGTCAGGGGTCGGCACTGCAGGTCAGCTGTCACTAATTTGAACATTTAGTTTGGCATAGATTTCTCCACCAGGTGCCCTTTCTGATACAGCTCTGTATTTTATCCGGGCTGGGGACCGGCACAGGGGGACCCAGACTCCGGCCCCGTTGTGGCTTTTTATGGGCCAAGTGTGTTCTTAATGCTTGCTGAGTCCTCACAGGGGGAATAATTTCATCTGAAAATATCAAATGCAGACAGATATTTGCAAACTGATTTCAGAAACTTTGGGGAAAAAATCAAGGAAAAGACATTTGGGTGTTTTATTTGGATTATTTTCAGACAATCCTTACGTGTAATGCTTTAAGTTTGAAACTTCTTGTTACTCTCAACACTTCAGCAGGTCTTCATAAACACAGAGGCGCTGATGGTCATAGCTTTAGCTTAGTTGTTGTGGAATACATTGCATGAATTGCTGAAGTCCTCCAGTGAAAGTGACATATATTAAGAACATACTGTATATAAGGACAAATATTAGGAAAATTAAGCTCAAAATAGCATTTCTGAGTATTTCTTTATCCAGATTATTGTGAATCAGGTGCAGACAAAAAAATGCATTGTAGCAGTGGGGGAGGGGCTACAATCGCTGTGCTCCATTCTGATGTCTCCATCTGTTGACAAACAGATCCATCTTTGTTTTGTTCATGTGAGCTGGAATCCGACTCAAAGCTAAACGCCTGAATAGCTCAAGTATTGCATTTTTGTTGCACCGCTAATGTTTGATTGGGAGTGTGAGGGGCTGTAAGCTGGCGGAAGAGCGTGTAAACAGAGAGCTCTCAGTAACAGGGAGGGGAAGGGGGTCGGGTTTGTTCTGTGCCAACAGTCCTGCCCACAACTCAGGGGTGAATTCCTGCAACTCTGCAGAAACGATGTCCTAGAAAAGGAAACAGAAACGGCATCATCATGATTAAAAGACCCGTGGGAATGCTTTAAAAAAAAAAAAAGATCAAAAGAGGATCAGAGTGGGACTTTAAAATAAGTCAGGAATGCTGTAAATGAAGCTCAATGTGTCATTTTAAAAGGTTTTACTGAATAAAAACTGCTATTAGTACAAATGCAGTGTTGAACAAGGCTTTAATTTTATGAACAAACCGAGAAGAGGATTATCTTCCTGCAGACATGAACAGTGGAGGAGTGGTCCGCTCTGTCTCTCTCCGTGGCTCCAAAGACCACAAACGTCTCTCTGCTGGTATTCGGTGACCCAACATTCAAAGTGGGTGAAGAGGCCATCCTCATTTTTTATTGGCCACTTAGCTCAGAAGAGGGCGAGTAATTAGCCGGGCTGGCTGGGAGTCAGGCCAGCATCCTGGAGCATTGTCAGAGCAGCCTGGTGATGAAGAGGAGGAGGAGGACTTGATGCTCCACCAGACGGCTGCGGCCGCCGCGCTCAACGCAGGTCTGCGTCCTCCATGTGGAAGGAAGTGTTGTTCGCCGCCTGAAGGAGAATGTGTTTCTTGAATTATCTATATGGCTGTTTACTCGGTCACAGTTTCTCTAGCACCCATCCACTCTCTTGAAAACCCACTCAGCTCACTAACGCTGCCTCTTCTTCCTTTGTTTATGCCTAAGGGGAGTTTTCCCTTAATTGCTTGCAACTCTAATGGAAATCACGCCCGGCTGTTTGAAGACTTTTCAAATGACGATTATTTTAGCTATAGAAGATGCTGTAATGTGAGCTTAAGGTTTACTTTGGGGGAAATTGGGTCTTTGTGTTGATCATTTTAGTACCTACCTATATGCAGGTGCAGCCTCAAGGTTGAACCCCGAGTTTCCTGACTCTTTCTGCTCTTTAGTGGCTGCTTGTGCTCAACACAACGGTAATGAGGCCAGGAATCATTCCAGTGAGCTTTGTTGCAGCCCATTCCTTCATCCTTTGTGTCTATACTTCTAATAAACTTACAACAGCAAAGAAAATCCCTCCACTCAGACAGACTTTTGTCTCTCCTCTTCACAGAACTGTGCTGGGGCCAAGACATAAGAGGACAGGGAATCCTGTGTAGTCATGAAACCTTAGAAGCTGGACCCAGCAACATGTGTCCTAAAACCCATTTTATTCATCAGGAGAAAGATCCAAAAAGAAGAGGATCCCTTTTGTTGGTGATTTTCCCCTTTTTTGGTCAACTAAATCCATGTGTTTAAGTGATCATACATAGGAATTTTGACCAAAATGGAGAAAAAAGTGAAATATTTGTAAGAAAATTGGAGCTACCAGTACATCCATTCACAAGCATTAAATATTTATTCACTGTGGGGTCACTGCCTACGGTACAAACACAGTCCAGAGCAGCGTCAGTACTCTTCAAGCCTTAGTCATAGCTGCCCTTACAGGTGAAAAGAATGTACAACACTCTAAAAAGAAAAAAGTTGATCCAACTTAAATGAATCACGTCAATTGGTAACAGGTAATTGAATTAAGTTTATTCAACTTCACTTTTTGTGTCTATCCAACTCCATTTAATACGTTGATCTATCTTAATATCATATATCCTTCTCAATAC
Organism: Oryzias curvinotus; assembly: GCA_023969325.1. NCBI lineage: Eukaryota > Metazoa > Chordata > Actinopteri > Beloniformes > Adrianichthyidae > Oryzias > Oryzias curvinotus. Next base: position 7,697,510 of record CM043716.1, on the reverse strand, counting down.
AATGTATTTCTGGCATCAATTTTTATGTATTTATTTTTGTCACTATGATTTTACATACGTTAAAGTTTAGCCCAACAGGCCTTGTAATTTCCATATCAATGACGTGAATGACCCAGCACTGTTTTGGCAGGAGCTCAAATGTGGTGAGCTCTGTCTTGGATAATGGGACTTTCGACGTCTTTCCGCCCAAGGGGGTTGGTCATCGTCCTCTTTCCACACTCTAACTCGTGGTGCAGAAAGAAATAAACATAACAATTACTTGTAAAAACAGAGTAAAACAGCTAGACAACAAAACACATGGACAAAAACTCACACTTAGACCCCAATCTGCCCAGACAGGCAAAGAAAATGGTATCCCACAATTCCTTGCGCTGCCTTATGTTGTGATGTCATGACCCATTGACAGCTTCACACCAAAGTTACACCAACTTATTTGAATGGAGTTGATTCAAGGTAAAATAACTATGTCAGAATTGACTGTTGAATGAACTCAAAAAAATCAACTATGGCCCAAATACTCTTTTTAGAGTGAAGGCAAGCGTGTGGTCCACATGAAAAAATGAGGATCACAGACCTTTCTGGAGGAGCGGCGTTAATGTACATGAATGGAGGAGCCCGTTCAGTTCACGTGATGAGTGTCCCCTCATTGCGTTCCGCCTCACTGTCAGAAATGAGGAAGCTAGACAATCCGTTTGTGTGGACATCCTACAAGCACTTAAGTATCACGTGCACACCCGTAAGTAAAAAAGTGGTCAGTAAGGAGCCAGCACTCGCACCACACTGACGACTAGAGTGTAGCATAAGGACACCCTATGACAGCCTCACCTGTATGTCATGAGCGTGTGTAACTTACGTTGGACTTACAAATACTTCACGATGCACCTACCACATGCACGTCAATGGTACGTTCCGTTTTCAACAAGCCTCAAAGGAACTGCAAGACGCACATGCACCCCCATTTAAAACGCAACACCAGAGCCCAGCGAGGGTAACCAGAGCGGGAAACACCAGAGTCCACACAAGATAGTGCATGTCGGGAGTGAGTTCAGTAAATGAGTTAAAATCACTTCAAATCGTGCCTAAATTCCATTGAAATTTCTTCATAGAATAAGGGTTGAAGTTACATTTTACATGAACTTAGCACATATTTTCCTACTTTTACACTAATATTTTCTTTAAAAAGCGTGAACATCTTAAAAGGGACACTTAAGCTTTTATGAAATGTAAAGTAAGTGAGTGTTAATACAGCAAAAAAAAAAACATATATTTGTGACAATAAAAGTGGAACAAAACAAAGACATTCTTTTCTTATCCTTTGACGTAATTAGGAAAGTCATTGGTACTGTGCAATGTCGCTGTCAAATAAAGTTCAGGTTTCAAGATTCAACGATGCTTTACTGTCATTCCACACACAGTATTTGCAGAGAAATACACAGGTGAGACAGCATGTTGTTACTCACTAGTATGACAGTGCAAAGAAGCAAGCAATAAAATAGAAATCAACTAAAATAAAAATTTTCTGTCATACGCATAAATAAATAAGTAATAAATAAAAATGAATGTATATGACAGTGTAAAAAAAAATCCACAAATTTGTTTTAAACTGTGTACAACTACATTATTTAAGAAAAAATGTATATGATTAAAAAATGATTTGTTCCATAGTTCAATTTAAATCAAGTTAGATTCGTTTAAATCCGAAATAACCCAAGTGTGGTAAGAGTGTCAGGTTTGAAAGAAAGAATGAGAGCATTGATTATTAAAAGTTTATTTTGAAAAAAAATAATAATTATTGATTAAGTTGTTCTCTGAGATCTTTTTTGTGACCTTTCCCCCTGTTGTGATAAACAGACATCATGAGTGACAGCTAAAGGATGTGAGGAAAAAATGTCAACTCAAATCCTATTTTGCAGCTTTGAGTGAGGCTTTTACGCTGAAAGGATTTCATTAAATGTAAATATTTCAGGTTAAAGCTCCAATCTCGGCCACATCTCCGGCTCTCCTGCATGAACTTCCCCTCAGATGATTCGCTCGCGCGGAGGACTCCGGTTATGAATGGGTGCCTTCCTGCAGGCCCCGCCCCTTCCGTTCCCACGGACGGACCAATCAGCGGCGCCGCTGCGCGTCTGTGGGACGTAACGTCAGCTGCCGTCGTGTCGGGATTGGAATGTTAGCGACTAACTCTCGGAACAACTGAGCAGTCGGTAATTGGACACTCGGACCGAGGATTCCGGTCTTTTCCGACCCGTTTATGGTTGATGAACCGGCTTGAAACTCATCGCTCGATCGGCGGGAGAACTTCACGCGCCGCGCGGCTCTCCGTGATTTTTTTTTTCTTCTTCCCGCGGCGCTTGAGGATTTAAGGCGATAAATCGGAGAAATGCAGGGATTCGTGAGGTTACCGTGGCACTGAGCTGCCCCCTCCCCCGGCTCCGCTACCCCCCCCCCTCCCGGTGTTCGGGTTTCCTTCACACCGGATCATGAGGCAGTGACGGAGGGCTGCGGAGCGGATTGAGCCGCGGTGGTCACCGGTTACCGAACATCCAAACCCGCGCGGAGGTACCTTTCTGGCAGGGGGGAGCCCCCCGCCCCCCCGGACAGCCCCCTCTGAAAAGCCCCGAACAGCCCGCCTGGATGAGGGGGGGCAGGAGTCCCGGAGCGTCCGGGCAGCGCGGATCCCTGTAGGTGCGCCAAAGCGCCGCGTCCGGCGCTCCGCCATGCGCTGAAAGTCCACAGCCGCGCGGGACCGGGACAGCACTTCCGAAACAGTCGCCCACATGCACCGGATCAACCGCTGGACACGGGAACCGAATACGCAGAAGGGGGCTTGGGGATGGATCGGTGCCGCCGGGGTCTGTGAGAGCCTAACTTGGGGCCACTTTCCGTTTCTTCTTCCTCGTGACCGACTCGCCTCCGTTCCCGGGACACATGCAGGCCAAAAAACGCTACCTGATCGTCCTGTCCGCCGGCGCGTGCCTCGCGCTGCTCTTCTGCCTCGGAGGGGTTCGGCTCCCGGCGGCGGGCAGGAGGAGCCGGCATGAGCGCAGCCGCCGCTCCGACCAGCCCTGGCCCCACTACTCCGACCCGTTACACCGCTTCCAGCCGTTGGACCGGGCGGACACGGAGGAGTTCAACCTGCACACGTCCCCGCGCCAGAAGAAGGAGGCGAACACGAGCGCCTACAGAGGGAGGCGCTGCCGCATGGACTCCTGCTTCGACTTCTCCGCGTGCCACAGGAACGGATTCAAAGTTTACGTTTACCCGCCGCAGAAGGGCGAGAAGATCTCCGAGAGCTACCAGAACATCCTGTCCAGCATCGAGGGCTCCAGGTTCTACACCGCCGATCCCGGACAGGCGTGCCTGTTCGTCCTCAGTCTGGACACTCTGGACCGGGACCAGCTCTCCCCTCAGTACGTCCACAACTTGAAAACCAAGGTCCAGAACCTACCCCTGTGGAACGAGGGCCGGAACCACCTCATCTTCAACCTGTACTCGGGGACGTGGCCGGACTACACGGAGGACCTGGGCTTCGACATCGGCCAGGCCATGCTGGCCAAAGCCAGCATCAGCACCGACAACTTCAGGCCCAACTTCGACGTGTCCATCCCGCTTTTCTCCAAGGAGCACCCGCGCACCGGAGGGGAGAGGGGCTTCCTGAAGTACAACTCCATCCCACCCTTTAGAAAGTACATGCTGGTGTTCAAGGGGAAGCGCTACCTGACGGGGATCGGCTCGGACACGCGGAATGCCTTATATCACGTCCACAACGCGGAGGATGTGGTGCTGCTCACCACCTGCAAGCACGGCAAGGACTGGCAGAAGCACAAGGACGCGCGCTGTGACAAGGATAACGCGGAATATGACAAGTGAGTGGGCTTCTTTTCTAGCTTTTACGCACGAACTCTGCGCGTAAAACGGCCACCTGTACTGTAACTTTACGCATCGCATTTTAGCTGCTAAAATGGTCAGAAATGACCACTTCAGGAGTCATGGGAAGTTAAACTTTTAAGAAGAGTTCAGTTTACAGACAGCAACCCCCCCCCCCCCCTCCTTCCAAACAAGCTCCGCTCTTTGCTCTTTTCTCAGTGTGTCAGCTCCCTGGACATCCCCTGCTCCCCCATCAGTCCCTCCTTTCCCACGAAGGAATTCACCCGCCTTGAACACCTTCCAGCTCCACTCAGTGGGAGCGTTTTTACTAGGATATGCATGGACACGTTTGATTTGCACCCTGTACTCAGTGCAAATTGAGTGAAAGTTGACCAGCAGAGTTTTTTTTTTCTCTGTGCTTTTGAAATTATTATCAGAGTTAAAGTGACCTTGTCCCGTCTGCTTCCCACACAAAGTGAAGTTTATTTAGTTTTCCAGGGTGCAACACTGCTGCTGCAGAGCAAATTATAAAACAATTTAGTCCCGATAAATCAGTCCTAAGGAGTTAATTACCACTTTCATTTGCAGGAGTTAGTGCCATCATTTCTTTGAGCCCCCAGGGACAGCTGATTACCTCTAATTTTGGAAGTCTTGGTTCTGTCAAGGTAGTAATTAATGACTCCTCCTGAGAACAACAGTTGTAAATGCTGCGTTTGAATCCAGAGGGCGGGTTGGTTCAGGTTGGAGGTGCTGTGACGGTTCATTGTCCCAGTCTGGTGGGTTCCGGGGGCTCCACTCAGAAACCCAACGGCAGCTCAGATTTGAGTTGGAGCCGCTGAGAAGATGCAGGATGAACTCGGAATGAACTCGGCTTGGAGCTGCTAAAATTTCACAAGCATGCACTTGTCTTTGCCTTCGTCACCCCCCCCCCCCCCCCATCGCTCCCTCTCTCTCATCCCTGTGGATGCTTTGGCCGCCTCATCACCTGGAGATATGTCATCCATTATCCGACATTCCAGCCGTCCCTGGACAGCCCACATCTGCGGCTCTTTTCCCCAAAGGGGTCCGTCCCGTTTCCCCGGGGTAGCTTTGTCTCCAGAACATCTTGGTTGTGTAATGATGATCATTGATCCAGGAACATGAGTTCTAGCCGTCCGTTCTTTCTAGCAAAGCGTGTGTCATTGTTTTAGCACCAGCACTCGCTTCTTGCTTGATCCTGAAAATCCTGAAAAAGTGTTTTTGCATAAAAGTGTAATGCATTCTTGTTCCTTGTGCTTCCTTCTAGCAGCAGTGTGTCCTATAAATTGAAGTATTTGCCGGGGCTTTTATTAAGTAACCTCCTTTAGATTTAATAAAATTGACGACTTCTTTTTAATAGCATTCAAAGCCCCTCAGGGCGCCAACCCACGCCGCGCGCAAACCCTGACGCAGCTCTCTCAGGTGAAAGGATCTGTATGCAGCGGAGGGTCCCTGATGTTTGCTGGTGCTTCCTTTCCAGAGGCTCAGTCATGGGGGTGGAGGGGGGGGACAGGTGGTGCCCTGCAGGGACGCTGCGCTGCAGACTAAGGAATGCACACATGTGTGAGAGCAGCTGTTAGCTGTTCACGATGGTGCTCTGCCAAGCCAGAGCGGCTGCAGAGGTCCTACCTGGACGCCAAAGCTTTTTATGTCTAGAGAGGAAACTTTCAAACAAACAGACCAGATCGTTGCAGCCGCTGCAGGTGTGTTGATATATTCAAAACAGGTCGTGAAGATGCTCCTGCTCTGCACTCGTGGTCATTTATCCCATTTATTTGGGTAAACTTTCTCTTAAACCTCCTCCGGTCTCCACGTCTGCTGGCGGCTGTTCGCTTTGCTAACTTAGGAACTAACGTCTGCAAAATAAATGGAAGGAGGACATCGTTGACTGTACATGAGAACTGGAGCGAGGGACTTTGATGTCATCCATTGAAAATGAACTCCTTCGGCAAAAAAAGTCAGTTAAGCTGCCTTTTTCTTTTTCTTGATACAGATGTCGTGTTGGAGCCATTTGTCGGCAGATGTGTTCAAATGGGTCTTAGTTTCTGTGGAAACCACCTTTGCCACTCAGGAGTCAGCTTGTTGGAAGGCCACACCCCAAACACCTGAAAGCTTGCATGCACTTCCTGTTTGGAACGCCAGAGGGGAGGGGCCACTCAGTGCAGTTTCTATTTACAGTCAGTGGAAGAAACGACGGTTACCTTGGAAACGCGTCACTACTCTGGGGCCTGATGCGACTTCCGTCATGATGTACAAGAGCAAAATCATTGAAATAGAAGTGGGAGACCTTATCGGCTTTTCGGGGGTGGGTTGCTTTCATCTGATATCTCATTAACGGGAAAACTGCCGTCATCAGACCAAGGACATCTAAAAGTCTCGTCTGTATAAGATATGATATCTTGAGAACCCACTGTGAGGAAAATCCTGTTTCTGGTGTTTGTAACCCGTTCTTGTGGCATTTTTCTGATGGAGGACAAATGAAAGAAATGACGTTAACGATGGCATTTTTTGGGGGGAAAAGAACGTCTGATAAAGTTAGTATTTGTGATGTAGAAAATACTCTGGACGGGGCCACAAGCTCCCTGCTCCGCCCCATTTTGATGTCTTTGTTTTCCTCGTCTGAGGATCTGGATCAGAACTGAACGGCTGGACGGCTCTGATGTCGCTCGCTGTTTTAGTTGCACCGCGAATGTTAGATAGCGGGAAAGCATGTCGACTGAAAGATGGGTAAGGGGGCGGGGTTGCTCTTTGTTCGTGTTGATTGTTCCTAAGTTAGCAAAGTGAACAGCCGCCAGCAGACGTGGAGACCGGAGGAGGTTTAAGAGAAAGTTTACCCAAATAAATGGGATAAACTCAGAGATGAATTTCTAAACGTTGTTTTTTTTTTTTTTTGATTAAAAACGACAATCAAAAGATGATGGGAGCGGGACTTTAAAGAATCCGTTGATGTTTGGACGTTAAGCGACCTCGCCGTGGATGCTGCTGCTTCCACGCCAGTCCTCTCCCGCCCTTTGACCCTGCCGTTTTTCCTCGGTGCTCCTCTCAGGAATGTGCCTGCAGGGCCGGCTGAGGGTTGGGATAAGCAGGCTCCCGCCCGGGCCGCACGCAGACACAAAGGCACCACGCTCCATACATTTATCCAATTGATTTTCTTAGCTGTAATAGCTTTCAATTGGAGCCACTATAGTCCACTTCATGGCCCGGCCCGATGAAAGGGCCTATTCAACGGTACATTATCCGCTGAGTTTTCAGAGCTGCTGACAATAATCCAAGGAGAGTGCAGTGGGTAGCACTTACAAATGTGGTATTTTATAATAAGTATTAATTTTATGCTCCTTTTATTTTCAGTCTCCCATCATAGAATATTAAAGTCTCTACATTCACTAATGCAAAATCAACTTTTCTTCTTTTTTTTTTTAAGGCATCGTTGTTGTTGTGGGTAGATCTGTGTTTGCATGGTTAATGTGGGTCAGTGTGGGGACCCCCCCCCCCCCCCCCTCCTCTGCCGGGCAGAAATCAGAAGAACTCTAATTGAGTGAGTCTTTTTGGAGTACTCCATTATAACTGCAGAGGGGGGGGGGGCTAACATTCATCCCGTTTCCTGCCTTCAGCTCCTTCCTCTGGTTCCTCGCCATGTCATCCGCCCACCTGTTTAATACTTAACCAGCTTTGTTGACTTGTATTGACTTTGCACTTTAGCTACTTTACAGGCAGCCGCTGCTCAAGGTCACCCGGGGATTGAAAACAAAAGCGATGAAGAGAAGATTTAGAGGAGAAATCGTCTGTAGGAGAAGCGAAGAGGAGATGGGGGAGATAAGCACGCGCCTCCCTCCATGGAGGGCAGAAATGTCCAGAAAATTATGTGGGGATATTTTTTTTTTTGGTCTTCTTCCCATTAGGGGTCAATGACAGGAACATAAGCCAAGCGCCGCGGCGTTTTCCTCTCAGCCACTGTGTCATCAGCAGAAATTTCCCCACACTTGAGAAAATCATCTGAAGCAGGAGCGTCTGATGGCCAGAGAGGCTGAGAGGATCTCTCTGCACTCCGCTTTCCTTTTTTTTTCCTGCATCTTTCTTCCCATTTACTCGTTTTTTAAAAATATTTTTTCTTCCGTTTGATTGTCTTATCGTTTTTATTTGCTGACGCGCCATAAGACGGGACGGCAGGTGGTAGGCCGACGCGGGCCGAGTGAAGACGCCACTTCCTTTTTGCTCAATGTTATCTGCGTCAAACACCATCATTGGGAGGGAAAATGGCAGCACTCACCTGAACGACGGCGCTTGTTTGTCAGGAGAGGGTGTCACGCGCTCCGGGTTGCCATTGTTTGTGTTTCTGTTGTCAGATTAATAAATCATGAATATTTCATGATGGCCTGCTCTCTCTTAGATAAAGTACCACACGTCTGATGGAGAATGTTAATGATGTGGAGGATAATTGGTTTGAATGCGGCGCGGTGTAATTGGGGGCCTTTGATATTTTGCTGTGGAACATGTGCGAGAGACGGATTTGAGCCCGGAACTACATTTAACCTGTTTGTTATTTCATCCAATCAGGGTGCATATCTGTCAGGAAAATATCCTCCAACTTTATCCGTCTTGGTTTCGGCGCTCCTCTCATTACGGCGGCGTGTGTGTTTGGGATGTGACACGTGGGCGCGGTGACGGCGCTTTCAACGCTGTCCTTGTCTCCGAAGCCGAGGCTTCGATGACCAACTTACGTGACAAGTGTTTGTGTCATTACTGAGCGTCCTTTTTAGGCCTAACAGCAGTTGTTTGGTTGGTGCTGAAGAGCCCGCTCTGATGAAAATGGCATTCTTAACATCTTCTTGTGGCATTTTTCTGATGATGGAGGACATTAACCTCATTTGTACAAGTATCTCTTCTTTCAGACCATCGCGAATCAGGAGCAGATGGGGGGGGGAGGAAACCTCCCAGCTCTGCTCCATTCCGATGCATTCGCTTGTAGACAAATAGCTTCATGTACGTCTTTGTTTTCCTCTTCTGGATCCAAACTGTACGGCTGAATAGCTCCAATATTGCTCGCCATTTTTTGTGACACCGGTAGTGATGGCGCGTATTCAGACTGGGCACACACAGAGTTCTTTTCCTACGTGAACACCTGAGCGGACCCTGCCCTCTCAGTCTTAATACGCTTCGTACTCACAGCTGAACCAAATTGGCCACCGGAGCCGGACAGAGCTGTGAACAGACATGGAGCAGCGATGATGCATAGCAACTCACTGAATGTGGTCAGAGGAATGCAGGCTCCTTAAAACGACATTTGATGTGATCCACATTGCTTCTCACATGGTTTTCCTGACAATCTCTATGTCATAAACACTTATCTTTGCCGTCTTCTTCTCAGTGACGGCCTTGCCGCATTCTTACATCGTATCAAAGTAAAAAGTGTTGTACCTGAGGTTGGTACAGGCGTTCAAACCTGGTCATCGAAATATACTTTTTTTTTTAAAACGAACTATCCCAACGAGGATTGCAAAGCGCAGGACTTCTGTTATTCGACGGCATATCAGAAGATCTTTTTAGTCTCATAGTTTTGTTTACAAGCTTTGGTTAGAATCAGAAATGTCCGGTAGACGTCAGTCTGAATACAAACCCTACGCAAGACTCCATCTGGACCAAATTAAGCGGACTCCATCCAGACCAAGAGAGATTTCCAGTGTGCGCCCATAGATGGAAGGTGTGTGTGTGTGTATGTGGGGGGGGGGTCTGTAAACTAGCGGGTAATCGTGTAAACTAGGGGTGTAACGATACACGTAGTTGAACCGAACCATTTCGGTACGGCAGTTTCTGTTCGGTTCACCTCTGTACCGTTTCGGTAAGTTTTTTTCTTTTTTTTTCCGCATATGCATTGTAAAGATCCAGCTGCTTTGTTGTTCGTAGCGGGGAAACGAGAGCTGAACAGCTAATTAACTAGCTGCATTGGCTGTCCGTGCGCCATACTCCACTCGCCCTCAAACGGTCTCAGAGAGAGAGTCCTCTCCGGCATTTAAACCCATTTCTTATGAACACACACCAACAGCGTCACAACATGAACCTCACTTCTCTTCACAGCTCTCTAAGTTATGGGGAAGGATTCAACACACACAATTTCACACTTCCCATGAGTCTTAGTGGTTGTAGGCGGGGCTAACCCCCAGGTCGCCACGGTATTAACTTTGCGGAAGTAATGTTAGCCGCGAGTTTCCTTCGATACGCTTTGAGGTGATGGACAGTTAGCATGTCAACGTATGGATATGGCTAATGCAGATGCGCGACCACAGATGAGTACCCCCCTCCCCCCCATATCCTTACGCTGTCCTGTGAGACTTCGGCTTTGTTGTCATCATCCAAGAAGGAAAAAGACATGTGGAAAGGTCGAATGCTGTGTGTTGACATAGTTACACAAAGATAGTGTATGCCACACATCTAGTCTGTTGACAAACTTAAAATGGCATCACCGACTGGAGCAATCGGGTCTACAAGAGAAGAAAAATGGTTTTTTTCAGGCCAGTGTTAAGTATCCAAAGGTTTCGGTTCCTGGCAGCTAATAGTGTTTCTTATTTTATAAAGCAGATCACCTGCATAGGTCAGTTTTTATTTATTGTTATGTAAAACCAATGAATGCATTTTGTAAGTAATTTTTTTCTGCTTTATTTTTTTTACCGAAAAAATACCAAAAATAGATAAATAGATAGGTCAAAACTTTATGAATCTCCCAACTGAGAAATTCCGGTGTCCGGCAGCAAAACACACACAATAAATAACAATAAAATAATAGTTCATATAATAGCAGTTCATATCAGGCAGATTTGTTAAACAGCAGTACCGAACCGAAATGTACCGAACCGAGCCCTATGAAATTCTGAACTGAACCGAATTGAGATTTGAGCGTATCGTTACACCCCTAGTGTAGACTGAGAGGTCCCAGGTATGGGTGACGGGAAGGGGGTCCTCCTCCCCAACGGTCTTGCCCACAACTCAGAACCAATAGTGACAAAAGTTGTAGGATATTAGTGGAAAAGGATGTTGTAGGGTGGATCCTTGCAAAGAAAGGATTCCTTCGTTGTGGAGCAGGCAGCATTTCTGTCAGGGAAACAACAAACCATTTCTGCTGAAACCACTGGGGTCACAAATGTTGTGTCCTCCATGATGAACTCTGACACACATCAGTTTGTGCTCCTCCTCCCACGGCGGCCTGCGCGCGCATGCGCGTCGTTGTCGTCGTACACAAGTGTGCGATTACAAGTGTGTGTCTGTGTGTGATGACTGAGGTCACGACCCCAACTGTCTGTCCCCTCGCTGAGTGGCGAATCACTGACCCACATTCACTGAAGGATTACCAGCACAGCCGGGCTGCCCCGGCCTCCGGGGGGGTGGGGGGTGGGGGTGCAGTTGTTGGGAAGCAGGAGCAGAAAAGAATGAACGTGGGGGGTGGGGCTCTGCTTCCTCGAGATCAGACCAAAGCTCCTGCCACAGCAGCTGCTAGCTAGGTGTGGAGGAGGCCGGAGCGTCCCAGGAACCCCCTCAAAGATGAAAATGAGTGAGGGGATTAGCACAGCAGTGGGCCGCGTCCCAGGGAACCATTTCCCCCCAATAAGAACGCTCACTTCCTCGCGGCTTTCCCGCATGATGGAATGGAAAGAGTGAGCCGGGAAAATGTCTTCTGTCCGCAGGACTGTCATTTCAGAGGACCCCCACCCCAACACGGGTTTATTAAAGGGAAGGTTTAAGGGGTTTCAGGTCAAACTGATGAAGAAAGGCAGAGAAGCTCGTTGGGGAATTTGATTGAAGCAGACAGCTCAGGGGACGGCTGAGGCTGATGATCAGGCTAGACGTGTGATTGGCTCTCATGTGTTTATGAGGATGAAAAGAGAATATGGCGCCCATCTGCAGGTGGGCCGGTGCTAATCTGACTTCTGACATTTATTTGGAGAGACAACGTTTGACCATTTTTGACCTCTAAATGGCAATTCTGGTGAAATACAGGTCATGGAATTGTATTTATAGAACCATAAGCCTTAGTCAGATGTACCTGTATGGGGTCGACTCTCTACAACCAATGGAGGGTTGTAGAGGAGTGGATGAGTCAATAGAGTTTATACCTTAAAAATGGGGGCCCCAAACAACGAGTTTCTGGTCTGTTGACCTTAAATCAAGGTTGCTTTCCTTAAATCTGAGGCTTCAACGTCCAGGAAGTGTCTGTGAAGGACGGATTCTTCTCTCTCGTTGGTTGTTTTGTGTGAACATTGGAGTGTTTTCCTGCAGAAGGGTTGGAGGTGGTGGTTACATGACCCCCCTGGGGATTTGTCTGTCAGCATGGATGACCCGAGGCTCCGTTCTGAGAGCAGGCGAAGGGTAAAAACCGACCCAGATCCGAAGCGGCAGGTTTAGTCACACCAAACCCTCCAGCAGGAAAATGTCATTTTTCTGTCCACAAAAGAACCCGAGGCGCTCTGATTGGGCCACAGTCTATCAGCATTGCTGATGTCTCCTCTTGTGAGCTTCACATTCCCCTGGGGGTGTTTGAACTGCAAAAGGGGGGTGGGATAGGGGGTTTTTATGGTCCTCCAAGGCCGCTCGGCAAACACCTCCGGCACGTCAATGCCGCGCTGGATCGGTCCACGTCAACTTGAACAGGTCCACAAAAACAAACACTTAACCCCTCCTCTGGGGTTTAGATTTATATAGTGGCGGGGGGGGGGGGGGGGGGAGCATTGGGCAAATAGGAGGAAAGAGTGGGGGTTCTGGAGAGTGCAGTAGCTTAAAAAAGCATTATGTCAGTGAAGAATGCGCTCATGGAGCGGTGTTTAGGGGGCCACGGCTTCAGCAGAGAAAGAGGGTTTTGTTGCAGCAGATCTGGCAGGCTGATGGCAGGCCTCTTTCCCGTCTGCCCCGCCGTTCTTTACGGCTCTGTTTGAGTTCTTCTCATGGAGTGGAGGAGTGGGAGCTGCTCCTCTTTGTGCTAAAGTTTGCCTCTCGTTCCTGAAGTAGCGCTTGTGCCTTGTTGACTTCCCAGCCTTCCCTCCACGGTGGTGGTGGACTCCTCTCCACCACCCTTCTTTCTCCGCAGCTCATTTGTCCGCCTTTATTTGCTGGCTGGCAGCTGATGCTCTGCACAGCTTCAGCCGCCGTCAGCCTCCTCCGACATGCTCCTCAGCAGATCAGAAGCTCACAGGAGAGGGGAAGGAGCTGGGGTCAGAGGTGGAGGGAATTTGTTGTCATCGGTGGCCGCATAAAGATAGGCAGAGTGTGGGCCGACACCCCCAGTTGCTTTCTATTGGGCTGTTTCAAAGCAAATCTGTCCTCTAACATAATAAAAATATGAATAAATCCCCATTAGATTGATCTTTAATTAGAAAATACTAAATTAATTTGTCAAATCCATAAATCAGTTTTGCATTAAAGTAAATTCTCGTGTTTCGTCAACTTCTTCTTAGAAAAGACTTAAAAAGATGATTATTGATTCCCTTCAAATCAGTCATGGGTTAAGTGTTTTTCTAACCAAACTATTTGGTCTTAAAAAGTCATTTAAAAAATAAATTGAATTGAATCAAATTTTACGGAATGGTATATCTAATCCAATTCAGGATTCAGTAATTAGCCCTTGAGGCAAACTGATTGGTCAACTGTTGGGACACGCCCACTAAAGCTGACCTGAACGGTTATTTTGGTCACCCGTCCATTAAAAGACCACACCCATATTTATGTACAGGTTTACTCTGATATAAATGCGGACAAGTAGACTAGCTTCAAACTGACAAGTAGGCGGAGTCTGCTGGCCCCCCCGCGATCAACGTTCAAAACGTTAGACAGATTTCGTGTAGGGAGGTGGCCTTCCAACAAGCCCACTCTTGATTGGTGAGAGGGGTTGTCATAGAAACTCCAGTCACTGCTTACTGACGTTGTTTGGCTCCAACATGGATGATGTCCCACTCACTCAGTCCAGTTCTTGGATACAGTCAATGACTGGAACATGTAACATGCCCCCCTAGAGGCTACCTGCTTAAGTCACCTGGCTCCAGTCACTTTGGTTTCTAAACCTACCTCAACAGGAAGTGGAATTTGTGTTGGTGGTTGGTCCTAATGGGTGAAGTTTAGCCTGAATGATTGACAAGGATTTATTCAAATCTGCATTTGTTGAAATTACAGGTGACTTTTATCACTTTTGTTCCAGTTTACAATACACTCCTCCACATTATGGATGGAAAAGATACAGATATGTATGGAAAAATGGATGTAGCACTGGCAGTAACAGCCGTATCGTGGGCTTTAGCCATAATTTCCTGTCACACGCTGCAGCACCAGAACCCAACTGGAGAATCCACTATAGGGTTAGTTCTGATGGCTTTCATAGACGTGTTTTCTCATTTTCTCTTTCTGTATCATCAACCTTAAAAGACACCTTTTCTGTTTACTCTGCTGCATCATTACTTTTGGTCTCTTCCCGAACGTTTTTCCGTCAAAAGGAAAAAGCAGAAACGGGAGAAACCCAAGTGAGTAAAGCCAGGGATTCGTGCCAGCGACATCAAGGCGGAGGAGAAACGCGAAAAGATCAGGTGGCAGCCAAGACAACAGGATACACAGCAGCAAAACAAGCTATATTTCCTTTATGGAGGTAAACTGAAGTGTTTATTCTCCCGGAAAGTTGTGACACGGCAGCACTTTGTTTTGAAAGTCTTGTTTGCTGACGAAACCCCCCCCCCCCACCAGACAAGGTGCTCGCTGCTTCTCTGATGTGAGGCGGCGAGGGGTGAGGCGGCGGCTTCCCTTTCCTCACAACGGTAACGAGACAGCGCCGGTTCCCAGGTAGCAGTCAATTAGACGTTAGCAAAAATAGAAAGTCTCACGGTATGGTGTGGGGTTTGGACTACAAAAACAGCCGTTTGGCAGGAAGTGAGCATGCATACAGGGGCAATTTATGAAGCATGTTTTTGGACGGTGGGAGGAACCTGGAGATCCCGGAGAAAACCCACTCATGCACGGGGAAGACATACAAACACAGAAAGGTCCCGCATTGGTGTTCTGGTTCATGTCCCCTAGTTGGGACTTGAACCGGGGGCCTTCTTGCTGTGAGGCAAGAGCGCGAACCACTGCACCATCGCGCAGCCCTAAACATTTTACTCTTTGTATTTTTATTCTACAGTCATGCTGCATGCCTGTAGAATCACAAAGTTTAGCCCCAAATTTTTGACAGGAATTTCTTTGTTTATGGAGAAAATGGAGCATAAATTACAGATGACCTTTTTCACAGTATATTCTTCTGAGGGATGTAAAAGAAACAGATATGTATGCAAGCAGCACGCCCGTAGAATAAAATGTTCCTGACCATTTTCACTCTACAGGCTACCAAAAACATCAGGGCACTAAAGCTTTAAACGCAGACGATACAAGTTCTTCGTTTGTGATTTGGACCAGTCATTCTATAAAAAGATCTATTTCAGACCATCCAAAATCAGTTCCTCTACTCTTGTTTTTTTGGATTTTTGAAAAACAGAAGTAAAGGTACTCTTATAAGACAACAAACATACTTCTGTAGTCAGAAGTTCTTCATCTGTCTTTATCAGACAGACGCTTTGTTTAGTATTTTTGTCAAATGTCTGACATTTTCTTTTCATTTATGGGTTCCTTTTTTAAAAAATGTGCGTTTTTCCAGAATCTTGGTCTGCTGGGTCAAACCTTATTGGTTTCTCACACAAAGGCGAGTCCAGGGGGAAGCGTGCAGTGGGACCTGTGTGTGTTTGGTTCGAACCCCGGTGGAAGTGTCAGTTGGTATAGGAGCGCATGCATCCCTAAAAAATTTGACATTTTGGATCCAGACTTTTTTTTACGTGTGATTTCATGGGATGAAACATGCAAGAAGCTCCTAATGTGTCTCAGTGAGCAGAGAATTCTGTCTCCAGTGCCTTGCTATTTATACACAAAGCCATGATATGGTGTCACTGCTACATATCTTACTGTCTGCTAATACACAACGCTGACTAGGAGCATTATAGACTTCCTGGGCTTTTATTGTCAGGATCTGCTTGCGTTGCATTGTGTATAATTTGTCAGGAGAGTGGAAGAAGAGGCTCGCTGTCAGTTTCTGTTCACTGTTTGCTCTGAATCCTGCAGGAGGACAGACAGAAATCCAGACAAGCATGCATTTCCACACCAGTCGGAGCTGTGTGTGTGGGTGTGTGCGTCTGCTTGTGTGTATTTGCTTCTCGGGCTCAGTGTGTGAGCTTCCTTTCACTTATTCTGTCAAAGTTCTCCTTCTAGGCCTTCGGGCGGCCTCAGCGTCCTGCTAACACACCTGTGTGGTGCTGGTGCGGACTTGGACCAGAGCTTCCTCCTCATCCTTTTTGCGAAGGCTCTAGATTTGGCCAACATTCTATCCGAACTCTCTTTTCACTCGGAGAAATTCCACTTCACCCGAGATCGGAGAGCAGCGACTGATCAGAGTTCATGTGGTGCGAGCAGCGCAGGAAGTTCATCATGCAAGACGTGCGTTCTGCGTGGAGTTTTAGGCGGGACCAGCCCAGCTTCAAAGCGGACGGCGGCGCTGGATCGGGGTAGCGTTTTTAGGGGAAGACGCGTGGGAGGGTTTTGGGAACGGGAACAGGCACATTTCCTCTCCTAAAGGAGGAAAGAAGAGCTGAACTGCTTTGGATTCCCCAGCTGCTGAAACTTTCAGGACGTTAAGGAATGTAGATCTAATGTAGATTTACTTTCTGATTGCAGAGACGTCTGCTGGGCTTGTTCCATTTAAAATCTGCCTGAAAAAGTCAGGACCAGCTACAGAAAAGCAGTTTTATATCAGATCTCTTGAATAAATTCATTACTGAGGCTTTTATTTTGAAAGTACAGTTGTTATCATTGACAAGTGAGGTCAAAGTGAAGATAATTTTTCTTGGCACAACAGTATCTTATTTTCTCACGAACCAATGTGCACCTTTGTGTTGAAATGTTTCTCATTCTTGCATATTTACTGATAAACACAGTTCAGGAAGGTTTTTTTCAGCTTCTGAAGAGTCGACGTTTCTTCTCAGGTGTTCTGATTCCATCATCGCTTCATTAACGGATGCCTTTCCGCTCGCTGACGTGAACCTGTGCGGTTAAACGTGTGAATTCTTCGGCTTTGACGGGTTTCCTGGTGAATTGTTGATCCAGCAGCCGACAGAACAGACTCCATCCTTCATGCTGGCGCGTTTGGAAGCTGCTGAGCTCAAACGCTGCTCTCATATCTTCTGTGATTTTGTGCTAACAGCTTCTATCACCACTTGACAGCTTTTTGATCTCACACTTATGTGAATAATTGAATATGAGAGCTTTGGCTTGTTAAAGCCAGGCTGCATTCACAGGGGGAAAAAAGACATTCCTGAAATACTGAGAATATTTTCAGGATAATGGTATTTTTTGGAGGAGGAAAATTGGTCGTTCGTGAATATAATTGGAAATAATGAGAAAAGTTGTGGTTCTTTACATGAAATTTTCACAGATGTATCAGGAGTGAACCATGTTAAAACCACAGAAGAAGTACGAGTAAACCACGCCAAGAAGAACATAAAACCTCCTGTGATTATTGTACTGTTTATATCATATTCATATGTGATTCGAGTGTAAATTACGAAATTTCAACATATGTACGCCGTATACGCAATATAAAAGTTATACGTCAGTGGTACACGCGTGAAAAGTCCATTAGACATACGTGGAACGGTCGTGGAAAACCTCAAATTAGCATATGCATCTCACAAAAATCCTGCACAATTGTGTAAGACAGCGGTCCCCAAACAGCGGACTCGGTTCCGGTCATTTAGAACCGGGCCGCACAGAAAGAATTAATAACTTACGTTTTTATTTATTTTGGAATCTGAAAGAGGTTTAATTTTAAAAAATTGCCCGTTTCTCTGTTCCATCCGTCTATGTAACTCTTGACGCAGGCCAAGGCGCTCTTCTCCGTCACGTGATTGGATACTGCTAAAATGAAACCCAGGAACTGGCAAAATGAGTAAAAAACAAACGTTTTTGGAAAGTTTCTTTGCCGAGAGGAAAAGGCCCAGCCAGGAGACAGAAGAGGAGCCTTCCCCTTCCAAAAAAAACGAAGGCTACATTTTAGGGCTGCATTATACGAGGAAAACTCGCGACATACGATATTAGCGATCAATATTGCGATAACGATATAATTTGCGGTATATAAACAAATAGCAAAATAACCAAAAACATCATTCCGATTTCATTGCAACCGTTTAAAAATTATACTCCAAATGATCCTCGTCGACATAGGTGACAAACATCTAACATAATAGGCCTTCATCCAATTGGTCAACAACGTGAAGGCGTCCATCCGATTGGTCAAATGCATAAAGGGATTTATTTGATTTGTTAAATGCTTCAAGCTGCCATAAGATTGTTTGAACATATTTAAGGTTTGCCATTTATTGTGGTTTTCACCATCTTTTGCGACATGCATGTTGCAGAGCTGGATATTGCGATAACGATAAATTTGCGGTATATTGTGCAGGCCTACTACATTTAATTGACTGTACTTCTTTTTTGCACCATGAGTGTGGGAAGGGGAGAGGAGGATCACACCTGTGTGATGTACTATGTTACTCGTTTTAAAGTAAAAGCTCAGAGTTCATTTTGTCACGATTCCCTTCCTCCTTCATTGTAGCATAGCAACAATAATCATTGGCCTACAATTTCTAGACCGGTCTGTGAAAAATGTGTGTGACGTCATACCGGTCCAAAGCATTTAAAAGGTTGGAGACCACCGGTGTAAGATTTACTAAATAATTGCTTAATAATCATGTAATGATTACATGACTAAACTGCGTAAAAAACATTTTGAACAGCTCAAAAAATTCGGTTTCGACGGACATCTTTGCTCATCGATGAATGACGAACGCAATAAAACACTTGTGAATTACGTGTGTCACGCGTGTGTCACGAAAGACTTAAATTCATACGTGGAAAGTGCGCATGTGGTGGCTGTGTGACACGGACTTAGGATGGAGGCAGCCGATACACTGTGGAGACTCATTAAGTGAACAACCGAAAGACTAAAAGGAGTGAAAGAGTTTGGAGGATAATCGCAGAGCAAAAGTCGGATTAGCATCTACTGGTCTACTAATCACTTCAAAGCTGCCTAAACCACTTCTGTGGCTCTGACGGCACAGGTAGCCCCGCCCCACAAGTTTGAATGCTGTTTTTCTGCAGTTGCGTGGAGGGAAGTAGGAACTCCTCATCAGTTTTCAGCGCAGTGTATGGTTTCCATTTGATTGGTTCAGCATTTTTTAAAGGATTTATGTGCACTTAGGCGTATTGCTTCTTTTGGTTTCACAAAATCATGTTTGCTTATGCTCGCAAGAATTTGCTCATTTGCTTTAAGTGCATTCGGAATAATTTAGCTAAATGTGTCTTTTAGTGAGCTGTGAGAACAGACAGATGGTGAAACCCAGTTCTGTCCGTCAACACTCCTCTGTTACCCCGTTATCCCGTCTTTGAATGGTCTGTAGATAAAGAATAACGGCGATAAGAACAAAGAGGGACCATTGCTTTTTATGGAGTGTTCCAGAAATAAAATAAAAACCATTGTCTTTTGTTACTTATGCATGTTATGTTTTTTTACTTAACTCTGGAAAACCTTTAAATTGATTCTTTTTTTTTAGCATTAGTTGTTATGTTTGTCCGCAATAAACAAAAAGAAATGAAACTTTTAGAGAATGGAATAAAGTCAGAATTTCAAGAAAGCACTACATCTTTTCCATCAGTTTTTTTTATTTTAATTCACAATGTATTTATTCATCTTATATTTTAACTAACTAGTAGAGACACCCGTGGAAAACTGGCCACATCCGATTTGCTTCCCTACCCCTTCCTACTCCTACATTTATCCCTCCAAGCGGAGAGATATAAAAAAATAGTGTCTTCAAATCCAGACATTACTACCACTCGATGACACCATCAATAGTTGCCGGTCATCTGTGCTCGTGCTTAGCTGCCAGCGCTTAGAAAATACATGACCTCGGTTTTATAAAAGTCACGCAAAAACTAAAAGTCAATAGTTACATTTAAATGTAAACTTCTGTGCTTCAGCGCACGCCCACGTGAAGAAATGTGTATCTCGGGGTATCTAAGGGATACCTAGCCCTAAGTCTCTACGGTCCCTCTTAAAAAAAAAAAACACTTTGGGACACCACCACAGCTCCAAGTGCCCCAACAATTAGAGCAACAGGGAGGAGCCAGAGGGGTAGGAGAGCCATTTGGATTCAGCCTTTGACAGAAGTGTTGGCGTCTCAGCTGACCTGATTTAGCATTTATATCTGCATTTACTCCTCAGTCTGCAAGTCTAAGTGATGAGTCCAATGGGTGAATTGGTGCTGACTGTTGACTGTATCTAAGAAGAACTGGATAGCGTGACCCCACCTCCACCCTCCCCCAGGCGTTCCAAACAGGAAGTGGCTCCAAGAGGCCAAAATCCCATATACTTCCATAGAGAAATAAACAGCTGTTCCTCAGTCATTCTATCGGTCAGAAGAACCATTCTTACTGTGATCATTTTTGAACATGTTCTTGATAATCCTCTTTTTTCACGATATTTTTCCAATGGTTCAAGTTATTCAAGCGACAAACTGACCAATCAGAAGCATTCAATAAAAGTAGGTGTTCCCATGTTGATCGTTTGAAACATTAGGTTAACAGATTACCTGATGCCTACTTTCATGTGGTAGGGGTGTGGCCTTCCAATAAGCCCACGGCTGAATGGAGAGAGTGGTTGTCATAGAAACGTTGACCAGGCCGACTTGGACCAATCACTGCTTAGTGACGATTTCTGGCTCCATGAAAAAATGGTATCTGAATTGGCTTCATTTAATTGGAGCCAGAAGTAAATCACACTCACTCGCTCCAGGTCTCTTATACAGTCAATGGTGGAGACCGATAAAGTTAAAAAGGCTACAAAACTTCCAAAGGTTTTCGGCATTTCCTCACTTTCCTGAGGGATTCTCCTTCAGACCTGCCCTCTGCGTCAGGTGGACTCTGAGTGTAGCAAACTGCACTGTCTAGTTAGTGACTGTCAGATAGAATTACCCAGCATTACCTTATCAAGGCCGTGCGTGTCAGGCTGTCACTCCTTATCGGCATGTTACCGCACGGATGGATGCCCCTGTGTGTGCACGCTAAACAAACATGGGAGGAGAGGGAAGGCATCCATCCATCTGCCATGTGGCCACCCACAGCTCTTGTAATTCACGCTCGTTTAATGTGCTGACATCGAGATGTGCAGAGCGGGAATCCACCTGTATGAGTACGACGACTCCGCACGGCGCCGGCTGAGCTGCTTCTGGGGTTTGCGGTGTGTCCGGTGATGCTGCCCCGAACTTTCCGTTTCCTTTTTTGCAAAATGACAAACTCCTGCCAGAGAGTCTGAAAGCTTTTGTTAATGGGTCGGTTAATAGTCGCATGCTGCACCAAGCATTTATTAATCAATAGGACAGGAAGGGCATGTATGAGGGGCTTTACAGAGCAGTCAGGGCAGTGGTCAGCGCTGGAGGCACGGTTACAGTGGATGGTAATGGAATCCATTCATGATAATGTGGTTCAAACAACAACATTATTCAGGTTTTTGCATTGGGTAATGTAAAAACATGTCATTATTGGCCTTTTTAGGCACTTTCTGATACAGATTTGATTAAAATCCAGTATTATTTCTCTCATTTGTATCAAGCTTTAAAACACCAATGACTTCCTCCTAATGATGCAGAGTTTCACTCTCATTCATTCCTCCCATGATGGCTTTCCTCAGATTAATTGCTGTGAAACAAACCCTTGACGTCAAAATAAATCCTCTTTACCTGCGGCGAGAGTCCGACTGATCCTGCACATTTCATCCAATCGGTGTGGATGTCTGATGATGCTGCAAATTATTGCTGCTTTCACTGATTGTGAAATATTTCACGGGGAAATCCAGTTACACGATTAGTTTTTCCCCCAAAATCAAAAAATTGTCAAAGATTTCAAAATTAAAGTCCTATTTCGGATGTGTTTCCTTTTATTGCAGAAAAGGTGAGTTTATATAGACATGTATAGTTGGGGGAAAAAAGCTGAAAAGGGCTTATATTTAATTTATGCCCTGACATTTTCCAAGTATGCATCACTGGCAGGTGCATACTCTATCATTTTGAGGTTGGAGCTTCTCCACGACGAAACAAATGACCGGTTCTGAGAGTTACGACCGCCTTGTTTATTGCCCATAAGAGTTGTTGGTGGCTTTTTACAGGAATTTCAATTCACAGGATTATATGAAGGTGAAACTCCCACAAACAATGAAGTGCTGCCATTTGGTTCTGAACACATCATTTATCTTTGGGCTCAACGTTCCCCAAACCAATCCAGCTATCAAAATCTGGGAAAGTAAAACATGCAAATAGGAATGAAAAGCAAAGATAGTTGCTGCTTTGCAGGCGTTGATATTGCAAATCTGTGCAGATGTAGGCAGCACTGATACGGACGTTATACTATGCGTTCAGATTGAAAGGCGACATTGATTCTGTTTACATGCCCTGAAAAATGTTCAGGTAGGAGTACTGGGATTCTGGGAAGTTAACAGTTACCATGGTAAACAAATATGGGTTGTTTAGTTTCTTTTTGGAGAATCACGTACGCATGTAATGGTGCAACATGTGGACCTAGTGTTACGTTTGCTAATTGGGCAACTAATATGTCTGCAAAAAGCTGGACGGTGGAGTAGTGGTTTGCACTCACCTCAGAGCGAGGAAGCCCAGGGTTGAATCCCTGCTGGGACCTCTCTGTAGGGAGTTGGCATGTTCTCCCCTTAAATATGGGCATTCCTTAGATGTGAAAGTGTTTGGTCGTCTTGACTGGTGACCTCTCCAGAGTGTACCTCCGCCTTTACCCAACCGTGGTAGGATAGGCTCCAGCAACCCCACAATCCCAAAAAGAACCAGGAGATTGTAGAAAATGGATTGATGGTTGGATATGTCTGCAAAATGTTCATGACGATACTCTGTTTGTACTTTGCTTGGGGGGAAAAAAATCGAATTTACTCTTGTGTGACGTTGTGTCCTGCGTGTTGTTCTTACACACACAAGTGTAAAACTACAAAATGTATCAGGTAAAAGTAGATAGATGCCAGTAAGTATTGACTTTTTGCGTAGAAACCGACACAAGTTCATCTGATATTCTATTATCAGATAAGTAACGGATTTAATCAGAAATGAATGGACGAGGCGTTGCTTTTACCAAGTCCATTCTTTTCTAATGATGGACACCTCACCTTAAAGGGCTTTATCCCGCTCATACCATGGTCACTTACAGCAAAAAAACTGAAATTATATATTAGTACTTGTCACTTTTTCACATGAAGTGGACCAATTGATATGCGGCGTGACGCGTTGTCATAGTAACAGCTGTAGAACCTGCTGCTTACTCTGCTGAGGAACGATATTTGTGGACTAACCAGCGGAGAAAAAGGGTTTATAGATGTTCTGGTTAACAACTGGCATTAAGACCAGCGCAATGATATACAACATTTTGTCGATTTGACGGAAACTTCCCTCTCAGGTGTCCATTATTAGTTTTTAATGGACACCCTTCAGGCAATCAGAATTTAGTCTTCACCCAGACCATGGCATAACTGTCATTATCAGACTAAGAACATCGGATTATTCTGCACACATGTAACGAGAAAAACCCAACAACTTGAGAAACCAAATAAAGATCCGATATTTGCGGCATCAAAGCATCTGTAAATGAACCACCGAGATGCAGGTTTAGCATCAAACGCTGCTTCTTTTTCTCCACATGTTGTTGCGTTTGCATTGATCTAATGCAGTCCGGTTTTGTATCTTTACAACTTAAATAGTGCTGGGTTGATAACATTAATTAACTGATCTGAATCGATCTAAGCTTACTAGATCAATTATCGATCCTAAAAGCAGAGATCGATCTTTTATGCCTTTCCTTTTCCGGTGACCGACGCATAACAGCAGTAAAGCCAAAGTCCGCCAGCTTGATGCAAACATATAATGGGATTTCCCATAGGACGACTAAAGCTCAGTCGACCTAAACATACATTGCTGACTAAATGAACAGCTTTATAGACTCACAGGCAGGAATTTCCCAAACTCTTTTAAGAAAACACTTTTCTAAAAGGAACCATTTGTGGTCTAAAGCACTGTTTTTGGTCAAATCTTCTGGAATAAAGTTTGATGCTATAGCGCGAGCTTCACCTAGTGGCCAAACTAAAACCCCCTCCAGGAGAGACAGAACATTTATTTTGTAATATGAGTCATTTTAGAGCCTTTACAATGTTAATGGACTGGTTAATGCACATTTTTGCTGGAGCTTTTCTGTTTTAGAAATTCTGTAGCGCTTTATGTTGTCAACGATCTTACTGTTTTTTTATTTCACTAATACATTTACAGTATGAGAACTGTATCAGATTATTATAAAAATATTCAAATGTATATAAATTATTAATGTATTTATCTACAAATATGTCTAAAAGTGTAAATTCAAAATTGAATCAAATCAAGTGGATGAAAAGAATCTAAAAAAATCGTGAATCTAATCAATTCTGGACAGTATTGGTGAGACTCAGTCCTAAACTTAGTGTTTTTCCTGCAGGCCTCCCACTTGTTGTGGTGTTTAGAACCTGCACACAGAAGCCAACCTGTTATCTCTGAGTTTTTGAGTCTGGATTCCCTCATTGCACCAAGAAGGCAAACTGAATTCAATCTCTTTTTAGGCGAAGCACCAATTTTCAAAACTTCCACTCTGCTTTAACTGTAGATTTTCTTCTTCAATCTCGCAGGTTAAGGCGCAGTTATGCAAGAGACAGAGAGTCAGTACCTGAGGTAGCAGAGCAGCTTCGATGGGTGCGCTGCATCCTGATGGAGGAACATTTGTGGCAGTAATTTAGCACATGGCTTGTTTCGCTGCAGGGGTTATTGTATCCGTCATGCTTGGCTGGGGCCATGCCAACTACAGTTTGTGTTCAGGCTGGCCAACCGGCTCTCACGTGAAATCGCCGACTTCCCAACAAAAAGACGGCGCCAGACGCAGGGTTGGGCGACGGCCTGGGAGGGGACGAAAGTCCAAAGAAAAGATTAACCGGATCGACGTGCGAGGACAGGAATGAAAGTTCCATCGGTTCAGGAATAAAGTCAAGAATGCGCAGGAAGGATGTAAATCTTCAGCTCAGCTGGCGGCTTCGGTCGACCACAGGACGGCCGCGAGCGCAAACAGAAAGCGAGTGTGCTGCCAGACCGCAAAGGCTCGGCCCACCGCTGACCCAAACACTGACACAGAGGTTATGTTTATGCAGAAATGTGGATGCATGTGTCCACGTGTGCAGCAGGGTTTGTTTAAAACCACAACACACTGCAGGCAAACAGCTGCTGTGACCGCTGTGGTCGCCACTAACCAGACCTCACCCAACGCCATTTTTCTCTGCTTCCCAGGGGGTTCCTGTCATCACATTCCCATGCTGCTATTGATTCAGCCATTTTCACCCATTCTTACTATTGTGAGGTAGATTGAGGTATTAATGGCATCTTCATTAAGGCAGAGGAAAAGCCAGCCAGTGGCTTAGAAAGAATAAATGGTAGAATATTATCATCTTCTTTAGGTGATTGATTGGTTGGTTGATTGATTGATTGATTGGTTGATTTATTGATTGATTTCAAGCAATTGCAAAAATCAAAAGAAAAAATATAAATAAAATTACATAGATATATGAAATGTATTTAAGACATCCATTCATTATAAGTGCTACTTATCATAAATATTTGCACTCATATACATAGTACACCCATGACACATTGAATCCATTGAATGTAATTGTTGTCAAATATACTGTAGTTTGAGGAAAAAAAAAACAAGTCCTGTAAAAGTCATGGTTTTTGTGTTTTTTAACAAGTTCTTCTGGCATTTTTTTCATGGAGGACAATTACAAAGAAAATTAGGCTCAAAATTGCAGTTTGTAATACAAATATGTATGTTTTATCCAAGTCGTTTGTGAATCAGGAGCAGACAAATAAAATGCAGTTGAAAAAAAGATCCTATTTGTAAAGTAGAAAATACGGTGGGCGGGCCACGAGGTCCCTGCTCCTCGTCCGAGCTCGCATGTGGCACCAAACTGTACGGCTGGACAGCTGCAATATTGCTCACCGTTTGTTTAAGTTGGGGTTGTGAGGGGCTGTAAGCTAGTGGGGGGAGCGTGTAAACACATGGATGACGGGAAGAGTGAGCGGACTCGCTCCACACCAACAGGCCTGCCCAAAACTCAGAGGTGAATTTCTAATGAACTCCTGCTGTTCTGCAGAAACCACGTCCTAGTTGAAAGACCACTTTGTAAATAGATCAAAGGATGATCAGAGTGGGACTTTAATTAAAGTAGGATCAAGCAAACTCATATAATCCATCCCCTAATATGTTATCCTAACGTTTTTTATAGTATAGAGTTGCCACAGTCTGTCCTTTGCTTTTATTTAAAGTTATTCGTACTTTTTTCAGTCCAAGCACAGATTATTTATCAAGTAACAAAAGCTGCACAGTTGGAATTGTTAGTTTTTTAAGTTGGTCCCTTTCTATCTAAAGAGGCAGCAGCAGATTATTTATCTTGTAAACTGTTAAAAAATCACTTGGTTTACTGCAGAAAGCAGGTCAGTTTAGTGCTTATAAAATATGAAGACAGATTTCTGAACCGGTGGAAGTCCACTTGTTGAACCACATAGACCAGATTGTTCCTCTTAAAGTAGTTATTCAGTTGAACCTGAGCATTCCCTGATGTTATATGCGATAAAGATCATGGGAATCTTAAATGATTGTTTTAGTAATGAGTGTTTCTCCTCCTGTTTGTCCGTTTGCTGGTTCCTGCGTACCGACTCGCCGACTCTTTCGTCCGTCAGCGCTCCTTGGCTGGGAGGAGCAGGCCCTCCGCCCGTGTCAAGTGCTTCCCGGGACAAGCTAACTGTTTTCTCGAGGGGAAACCCGACTTAGTGGACTTTGCCCTTATTGTTTAGCATTTCAAAGGAAGGCTGCCGAGAAAGGAAATGATGGGAGTGGAGGGACATAGCAACTGAAGCGTTGGAGGGAAACCGGCGGCTGAGAGGGATTGAATGGAGCCGCAGCAGCAGTCCTGTGCACGTCCTGGAGTTGGAGCTTCCCTGTGTTGATTCGTTATGCCATGTCACTGCTGTTGTTCCCCTCTTGTCTGGGAGGGAATCAATCTGCTGCTGGCTGTGCTGCAGCGTTTCCTGCAAAAGCCTTTGGAGACCTCAGACCGTCACAACCCCTCTGGAAGGCTTTGGGCACTGAAGTGACTTGATGGTGGAGGGGGGAAAAGGAAGGACTTAAAAAATGAGAATGGGATTTTTTCCCCCTTGCTCCTTGTCCTCCTTCTCCTTCTCTGCACTCAGACAATCCCTTAGTTACCGCCTGGCTTTTCCAAGCACCAAACGCTTTTGCAGGCCTGTCACTCACTGCTCCAGCAAATCCGACTTTCTCTTCAGTCAGGGATCAAAGCGGAAAGCCTGGCCCAGCCGACCTACGAGAAGTCACATTCTTCAGCTTTCTGCTGATCCGCAGCCACCTAAGAGCTCCGCTGCCTGTTGTGGGCGATGGCTTTTTTTCCCTCGTTCCGTCATTCCTTGTTTTTCTATAAGGTGTCTTTGGAGGTCATGAGTCACACTAACGTCTTTAGTGGTAATGAGTGAAAGTAGTGTGGTGTTAGTCCTTTAAAAGGAAGATGGGACGCTAGACCTGTAGCTGAAGATGTGTGGGAAAATGGGGTTGTTCACAATGGGCTGTTTGGTACAGACCAAGTCAGTTCCATTTAGGACGAATCTATGTTCCTCTTACTTTTGTGTTTAGAAATCTTAATACCGCCATGTTAAACGTAGTTTTGTGAGGACATGAAGGTCCTTACCAAGGTACGACACTGGAGTGCTCCCTTATTTCAGTTCATACGCCCTTAAGTTTGCTTTAGTTGGATACAAGATCCAACAATAACAGTGGAAATTGTCTGTTGTAGCCAAACTGTGTATATGCTTATTTCCATTGGCCATTTTATATTACAGTAAATGAC
This sequence comes from Oryzias curvinotus, assembly GCA_023969325.1. NCBI lineage: Eukaryota > Metazoa > Chordata > Actinopteri > Beloniformes > Adrianichthyidae > Oryzias > Oryzias curvinotus. Next base: position 7,669,531 of record CM043716.1, on the reverse strand, counting down.
GATCTGCCATCTTGTATAATAAACAAAATTCAAAGTTTTTTATTCTTCTTGATCAGTTCTAATCTGGGACCAATTCAATGTGAGATGTAAAGTTTTCGCCACTACCACCCAATCGATCCAAGTCCAGCAGAATACTTGGGTGTGAACACGCTCTCAATAGCATTTGGGAGGTTTTGTGGGATCCTTAGGCAGATGTATACAAAATTATAGTGATAGTTTTATTTTCTTTTTGATAAGTTTTTCTTGAGATATAATAAAACTTTGAGTAAATATTTTGTTTATAATAGTAATGGATCGGATCTATCTGCGCTTTTCCAGACGCTCAAAGCGCCAGCATTGTATCACCATTATTCATTCACTCATGTATACTTGGTGTTGGTGGAGGCGTGGCTGCCAGTACACCTCTGACCATCACCGGGACATTCACACACCAGTGGAGCAACTGTGGAGGCACGGAGGGTAAGGTGTCTTGCCCAAGGACACAGCAACAGTTGACTGGGGAGAGTGGGGATCGAACCGCCGACCCTTCGATAATTGGCCAACCTGCTCAACCACCTGAACCACTGTTAGATACTGACCAATGAAAAAGAGAAATGTCCTTTTTTAAACTGACAGTGAAAACCAGCTTCTCCATGGTGCTTCTTTGGTACAAACCAGACACGTTTTCATACAAGCTGAAAGTGTTGAATGGTCTGTAAAGCAGGAAGCTTTGTGTGCGGGTGTGTGTCTGTGTACAGAGAACTTTTTTATGAACTGTGTTTGGTGTATCAGCACTGCTTCACATTCACACGTTCGGTTTCATTTCCATCAGGTTGAGTTATCATTTAAAGGGTTGAGTCCTCTGCAATGCAGCGAATGCGAGAGTTGAGGGATGGTTATGACATTTCAGCCCCATTTAATGTCGGTGTGTGTGTGCGTTAGCGTCGCCTTTGTGTGTTGTTGACTGACTGTCCCTTTTTTTTTTTTTTGCTGAGTAACATTTTTTCCCCTCCTTTTTTTAATAAAAAGATCTGAGTTTCCCAGATCCATAAGCCGCCGGGAAATATCTCTATTTTTCTCGCCTTCTGTTTTTAATCTTATTTTTCGTATCCACAGCGTGACATCCACAAATAGACGTGGACAAAACAGTCTGCTTGCTAACTGCATGAGTCAGAAACAGGGAGAGGAGAAAGTGAGACTGACTGGGGAGGGATGGAGGGCTAGGAACCTGAAGAACAGAAGGATTCTGACCCGTCAAGATGTACCCCAATATCCCCAACAGCAGCCCTTTAACACAATCTGACCTTTACAGCCCGATAAGGTGGAAACACAGCATTTCCCGACTTTCTATCAAAGTGTAGCTGATTATCTTATTATTAGAAGATTTAACGTATTTGATCAGAAAGGATTTTTATTCTTTTGTTGGTTTTCTAAACAGCTCAGTCTACGGCATGATAGCATGATTGTTCGATAAAGGTTTCATATTCACACAACAGTTGTTGGAGATCAGTCGGAGTGGTTTCTTAAAGTTTTGCTCAGCCTTTTTGGGTTTACTTCTTTAGCTTCAGTGAGAATTTGAGAAATTCGGCGTCCATAACAGATCAGAATGATATTTTTCTTTAGGTCTCAGTCTAACCAATCAAGATGAGGTTCTATTGGCAGCATCTGTTCTGCATTTGTTTTCTCTCTCTGGGTTGAGGAATTGAAAGTCAAACAAACTGTAACATCTCAAGAAAACCTTTTCTAGTAATTACACACAAAGACCATTCAATTTTTCAGGAACTGGTTGTCATTTCATTGACTCCTGTCTGTTTTTACATTAAAAGACTTTCATTGGTGCTGATCTTCATCACACAATGACATGGTTTCGCTACATTATACAGAAACAACTTCTAACCTACACAAATAGGATTTTAAAAAAGGTTCAGTGACATGAAATTGGATGTTTTTCCTGACTTGTCAAACTGACATCCATCTCACCTGTAGAAGAGGAACCAAAGAGACGGATTGTTCTTGATTCGAAGCTGCTGCTCTACACTCCAAAGTGGAACACCTGGAGCACAGCCTTGGGAAATGTTTGTTTCATGGCTGAGAGGAAATCAGCAAAGCTTTATTTTTCCTTTCTTTGCGTCCCTCTTTAATATATTTGAAAAGGCACGATTGCCTGGGAATGTTACCCCGGAGAGGAATTGAGTCTATTGTGGCTTCTAATTTATTTGGGCGTCGCTCGGTTATTTAAACCAACGGCGGGCCGTCGAGGCCATACGGTTCACGCGGCAGACGATCCATTCCAGCAGCTCCTATAAGTGAGCGGGTCTGTCCGGGGATGGAGCCGGGGAGCGTTCCCATGGAGCCTCATTATGGGATCTGGTGAGGAGGAGGAGGAGGAGGAAGAGGCACTTGAGTGCAGGTGGTGGAGGACAGTTAGAGCAGAATGTATACTTTCCACACATTACACTCACATTACAGCCGGTCTTCTTTCATTTCTCCTTGGAGATGGATAAAGTGGGATTGAATTGAAGGGCTTCTGCTGGTTCCAGCGCAGGGCGGCTGGGAAAAATGCGTCTCTGAAGATCGACCAATGACTAGCATCTGCCGCTGTCTACTCGCTGCTGTAAAAGCTGTTTGGATTACGTAGCGTTTATGTCTCGTTTGGTGTCCCGCAGTCGTCCTGGACCGAAGATTCTTTTTGTGCCTTTGAGCAAAAAATTTCACCCCACATACTTAAAAAGTCCCTAAAATTTGCACACACTTAGTACCCAGTAGAAACTATTTTTGGGCATAGTGAATGACCCCCCCTCCCCTCCCCCAAGAATGATGACATCACAGACGGAGAAACCATCCAAATATGGAATGGAACCAAAAATTCTTATGGGGCTCCAAGAAATGACTTTAAAATCAGTTAATAAAGCCAAAAAACATGTCGCGATATCCAGAGGAAGCTTTAAAGTTTGTTGATTTTGAACGCCGTCAGCGTGGCGAGTTCGCAAGAGATTTCAGGTCAGACGAGGAAAACAAAGACGTTCATGGATCCATGGTTGTGTCCGACTTCCCTCCCTACTAACTAGGGTTGTGCCAATACCATCGTGATGGGTGACTGACATCACGATGGAGAGACACCATCGTGATGCCACGCCCCCGCCACGCTGCGAGTCGACACCATAAGCCGCGGTTTTTCAATCAAAAAAACGCAAAAATGCAATTTTAGGTTTCATTCATTCTTCATATTGTCCTCCATCATCAAAAAAATGTTAAAAACGCCATTTTGTGTCTTGAAAGTCGGACTCTGGGTTTACTTCCAACTGTTGAGTTGGATGGTACATATTGCCTTAGATGCAGAAACTGACCTGTCTGCCTCCGACTGCCGTTTTTTAAAAGTGCTTTACCATAAAAGTTTTGGCCTTTGGCGCCGGCGAGGCGTGTAATTAAACTTATTTACTTTGGGAAATCACCTGTAGCTTTGAAACTTCCCAGAAGAGCAGACTCTCTAAAAGACGAAAGGACAGATTCTATACAAACAAGGAAAGGTTTGGTGTTCCTCTGGATTAACCTCTTTAATTTAAAACATTTTGTTACATAAGACTCTGCAGCATATAGGAGTTTTCTGGACTCGTGAGGCAAACAAAAGACTGCAGAGTTATAGGACCTCTCTGCATAAGAGCTTTGTGCCGACAGAACGACCACAGGCGGGGAAAGAAGGTAACGACTAAACCCCGTGACAGACAGTCGTTTTGGCAACTCTATTCCTAAAGAGACTTTTTCTCAAACGAATCCTTCATTGAGAAGGGGGCGGGGTCAGGTACAGCCGCACTAAGCGTTCTGCTTATTTTCCTTCGTAAGGCCTGGACAGGGCAGCTAATTACGGTTCATGGCTGTCACTCACAGGTGAAAAAAGGTCACCGTAAAGACGACTCCCCCCACAGTGGGCTGCACTCATGATAAATGAGCGGTACAGTGACTCATCTGTCCAGGCAGAGGAACACAGCCTGGCACTGAGGCTCGTGGATTCATCATACAAAACAGAACAATGGCGGCTGTCACGGCCTCGCCGAACCGCCTTCTGAAATCTTCTTGGTTAAGCCTTCGTCCCAACTGCCCCTACGGGTGGAAATACAGGCAGTAAAAATTACATAAAATATGCATAAACTGCGCAATTCTCAACCGACCACAAACTTTGAACTGCTGAAAACTGAATTCACGTGAAGACCAAAACCCTCGTCAGACATCTACATCGACGAAGGACGAAAGCAAGAAACACTTATGAATTATCGCGCATTTATCCCGAAAGACCGAAATGTCATTTGTTGGAAATGTGCAAAATGCACGTATGCCATGGTCTGGGTGAATTCTCGATTCTGATTGGCTGCTGAGTGTGCATTAAAAAGTGATAATGAACAGTGATAATCCACGCCTGAATAAGAAGTTCCGGTCAGCTAGCTTTAATGTTCTGTATCACGGCACTGGCTTCTTTAAAACAAACTTTAGCTTCATTATCTGGACAGAAACCAGCGGTAAAACGTGACATTTCTCTCTGAACCGATGCTTTATTTAACCCTTCAGCATTAATATCGCTTTCCTTTGCTGCTGAAGTCGAGGTCTGCCCCCGCTCAGCTGGCTAGGCAGCGTGTTGTCACGGCAACACGGCGCACCATGAAACCAATGGTCCATTTTTTATGAAAAAAGCTATCCAAACTAAAAAAATAACAAGAATAAAGTACTAAAAACTGATAGAATGTTTATTTTTTATGTCAGTGACCATGGTATAAGTGTGCATCATCAGAATGAACGCTTCCCGTCGGACGGTTGGTGTTCACGGCATGCGTTCATTTCTGATGATGCACACTTCGAAGGCCAGTACGTAGCTGCAGCGTGACACGACCTTCACACTCAACTCCTTAGCGATTAGAAAGTCCTAAAGATATTAAATATATACATTTAATTCATTGATAACCCAAACAAACTGGGGGGGGGGGGGGCATTTAAATTCTCTTTTTTCGTCATTTTTCTACTATTAATTAATTCTTTTGTTGAAGCTTTACTATAAAATTCTAGTTCCAACTAAAACAATCAGATTTATTGTCTTACAATGAGGTTTAATAATCAGAAGTGGACATAAACTAAATCTTTCCTCTCTGCTGATTGCATGGACGTCTGTGCTAAATGGTGGTGTGTGTGTGTGTGTGTGTGTGTGTGTGTGTGTGTGTGGTGGATGTAAAGTGGTTCCCGCCTGGCGTTTGTCTGTGTTTGCTCTCATGGTTGCTGACAGCCACCAGCTCCTAAACAGCCCAACAAGGGATTGGCTCTGAAATGCCCCTTTGATCTCCCCGTGTTTCTCCTCTCAGCCCTCTCCCCCTCTGCCTCCCTTCATCCTTTCTCTGCTTTTCTTCCACCCGCCGAGCGTCATCCTTTCATCACATCCATATTTAAAGCCACTCTGCTCGTCTTTGCTGATCTGTGCACGTGCGCATGCGCGTGTGCGTGCACTTGTCTGTCAGAGTTGAAGCATCTCTTGGTGGAGATACATTTTTTCAGAGAAGCTTAAAGCTGACTTCTTGTATTTTTATTTCATGTTGTCTTTTTCATGATTTTGCTTAAAATCCGAAATTGATCAAAAGGTTTTCTGGCTGATCCCAGTTCCTTTTAAAGCCCCGTCCACAGTTCCTAACGCTGTGTTCACACGTGTCAAGAACGCGTTGAACGCGTGTTCCTGCTCCATGATTTTAGTTCCACAGCTCTATTCCCATATACCATAGACTTGGTGTCATAAGCTGCAGTTATATGTGCAAAATATCTCTGATTGCATCAAAAGTCTTTAACTTTATCCGGTTATAACAACATGTTACATTCGCCACACTTTCGGTCGTAAGAAATCATTTGGACTTGAGCAGAACTGTCTAAAATACCGGAAACGGCCGTAGAAGAAGACATGGCGAGAGCAAAATGATCTTCTGAACGTGCTTTTATTATTGTTATGATGATTATTAGGTGCTTGTCTGCTCATAATTATTTTAATCTGTGCAGCCAGTGCTTTATTCTTGGTCGAACGGACCCGGAAGAAGCGTTAGGTGCCAACAACATTTAGCTTTGAATGAACTTCAAATCCGTGCGGTCAATGCCGCACTGTCCGTCTTTGCTGCTCGTAAATATGCCGGCATAACATCAGCCTTTATTTTGTCCGGACACGATTAGCAAACCACAAATTCACATGATTGTTCACACGGTTTCTCAGTGCAGAGTGGCATTTCTGCAAAAGCCGCCTCACCAGCTCACAGACATATATCAAGGTGAATAGCTGACAAACTCCTGCCGCTCTGCAGAAACTATGTTCTGGAAAATGACACAGACTTTCAATGCAGATCAAAAGATGATGGAAGTGAGACTTTTACTGGTATAGGTGTAAAAGGGCAAGAACTTGTAGTTCTGGATTATTTTCACACCAAATTATTCTCCATGTGGCTCTTCTGCTGGACATAAAAACTCAATGCATGGGATTTTGATGCAGTCGAAATCGACAAAAAAGGCATTCAATTCTAAAATTGAAGTGTGGTCACACTAGAAAGGCCGTAAAGAATTTGGCTTCAAACTCCACATCGAACCCTCTCCTCAGCTCAATGGCAGGGGCTGCCCGCTGCAGCACAGCCTGGAGGGCATCGACTTGACACCTCCCATTTGAAAAGGAGGAAGCAGACAGGAAGTCTTTACGAGGGAAAGAGATGAAGAATGGCGCCTTGGAGCCTTTCTGCCCCTGAGACCTTCTGGACCGGCTGACACAGCAAGAACCTGTGAACCACAAACACGGTGGATTTCGAGGCCGTGTCAGGAAGACCGCGGCACAAGGACCAGATACAGCAAACCCCGGAGTAAACAATCAACACTTTGCGTGGTGACGACTACAGAGCATCTGGGAGCAAACACTGACCTGATGTTTAGACTGAGATGACAAACCATATCAGAACACATGGAATCTGTTGCAGCTTCATAGATCTAACCGAAAATATCCCGGAAAACATCGTGAGGAACAGATTTTACAGTCTGACGACCAAACGAACCTTCGCCTGCTGGCGTCCTGTCCACCGTTTACAAGGGGGTGTCCCGACACGCGAGGGCCTGACATTGTTTTAACTATTTTAAGAGGTTAATATTAAATCTAAATGAACTATTTCATGAACATTGTTATAGGCATCCTTTTCATGTATCCACAGAAAACAAATACATCTGAGTACATTTCTACCCAATCCACTGCCTGTGTGAATATGACTGATTTTATGGGCCAGAAGAAATTTTAAAGCGGGCTGCGTTTGGCCAACAGGCCGGACTTTGGACAACCTTTTGTAGTTGTTGTCTACATTTAAAGTGACCTTTGAAGACCCTCATTTGAGACCCTCATGAAAATTGTGTTTTTATTAGGTTCTTGAGGCCTTTTTCTGCTAACAGAAGTCGTATATCAAGAAAATGAAGCTCAAAATGGAATTTCTGGTTATTTCTTTATTCAAATTGTTGTGAATCAGCAGTAGAAGAAAAAATCAGTTTGGACAAGCTTGTAGTTGCCATAAGCTCTCCGCTTCGCTCCATTCTGATCATCCACCTGCAGGGGCTAGCGAGACAGCAGGTAAACAGATGAATGATGGGGAGTCAGGGCAGGCTTACGATGTGTTAGCAGTCCTGCCCAAAGGTCAGAGGTGATTTTCTGATGGAATTCTGCAGAAGCGATGTCTTAAAAAGCGACATTGGATTTCAGATGTTGGCTAAAAACGGCGTCATCAGAATCAAGAGACCAATGGCAAGGCTTTGAGAATGGATCAAAAGAGGATTTGAGAGGGAGTTTAACAAATCTGAAAGTCAACAATTACACAAACTAGAAAAAACACGGGGAGATTTTTCTCAGATAACTTCAGAAGTTGCGACTTTTCTCAGGACAGGTTTTTTTTTTTACGTTCTGCGCTTCCTGTGGTTTGAGTTACTGCGCTGCGACTTTGTTGGTCTCCGTGTGAGCCATTGTCAGTCTAATCCCAACCAGCTTTATTTGCAGGAGCATACGTACGGCCTCCGTGAAGGCTTACCGTGACTTAATGTCCCCGAGAGCTGAGCCACTTCATGACTTTGATCCATGGTGGGAGTGACTGCGCGGCTAAGACCATGCTGTCTTTCACTGGAAGGATCTCCTCTGCCTGGCAAAGGTTTGCTGCCTTTAATCCAGCCGTGGGGTTTGTTTGTTTTGTTTTTCCTCCGTTTGCCTGCTTTTTTTTTTTTTTTTTTTACTTTTTTTTTTTGCCATCAACATTGTAGCATCAAACCCTCCACGCTCGGCGGGTAAAGCCATGCCTCAACGTCTGAGTGCAGTGAACCGCCGCCGCCGCTGATGCCGGCTGGTTTTCATGACATAAGCAGACAGTGACAGAGGTCTCTAATTTTCCTTCCCTCCCTTCACTTTTTTTTAAACTTCCGTTTCCATTCTGTCGACAGAAATACGACCCAGAGGCGATGAGGGCATTCATCTGATTTTTTTTTTTCTCTTTAAAAAAAAAAAAACATTTTTCTTTTTTATTTACTGTTGTGTGGCAAAATACCTCGCTACAGAATTTATTTACTTCTAATCGACACATTCTCCTGACTGTTTCCACGCAACATGCAGCCCTATAGAACGACACATACATTATTTAAGCTTTTCAATCTGTTTTCCTGTGAAGGAACCAGCAGAGTTTGGAGGAGCGCCACTGTTATCGTCTCAAATGTTTTCCAATCCCTTTCTGTTCTTAATAAAAGTAAAAAAGTACCAAGGTTCCTATGCCACTGGATTGTTGGTTCAGTCAGCCAAATCTTTACTATGTTATGATCCATCACTAATTTATTTTCTCTAATTTGTAGCTTTACAAAAAAAACCTCCCAGAAGTTCCGTTACAATGGATCTATGATGGACTGAACTATCATGGAAAGGTCAAACCGCCGTCTTCTTGCAGCTTCTTTTTGTCAGAAGATAAGAAAATAAGGTTGTTGACCCGTTGTGTGGGTTTTTGTGTCGTCTGGTGGAGGGTTGTACAGAGGAGCACAAGGTGTGTCTCAGTTCCCTCTAGGCTTGTATGGCCACATCAGGGTGCATTATGAAAATGGAACGTACCATTGTTGTGCGTGTGGTAAGTCTGTGGTGAAATATTCCTAAGGATAATGGGGAATGTCTTCTTCCACAGCTCTATTCCCATATTTGAATTTTTCTAGATTTGACTTGGTTTCATAGAAATCTCATTCCTTTCTTCTCCATGATCAATTATCGAACGGTTGGCACTACCATGAATTACTTGACGCCGCCCCTACTTTACTACCAAATCGAAGTCCCTGATTGGTCAAAATTCAACCTTGTTTAACTTTAGTACGTTGAGCCCAGAAATGGAACGCAGAAATCCGAAAGGTCACATACCACAGAGGTGCGTTTACGTAGACTTTTCCTTGGGAATAGTTGCTTGAACGTGTGTTCTGATGCCGGTGTGAACGCAGGACAAGCGTTCGCAACAACGTTTTCCCTCTATGGACTGCCCCGAATGGTCTATTACCTTTATTTTTGGCGTGGTCCATCTGCATGTAGAGCCACGGCACACTTTATCCTTGACAAAACACCAGCATAAAAAAAATAACTAAATGCATTGTGGGAAATGTAGTGCAAACAGCCGCCAAACGCCAGACAGACTCGCGTATCTTAGCTTTATAGTTTTGTTCACTTGTTCCACGGTCTGATACCGGATTCTGTGGAAAGCTACACCGCTAAAGACGAGCTTTAGCTGATGTTTTTGTCAGAACTGAGCGACTTTATGAGTTACATTTGAACAAGGAAGTAAAGACTTTAACCACATCTGATTGGTCAGACTGATGACGTGTGATTAAGCCTCCAAGAATGATTGGCAGAAACAGTTAAAGGGGCGGGACTTTTCCTAAAACAGAGCTGTAGCTGCAGCTAAATCGCGTTACCGTCATTCTTATCAAAATGTCTTTAAATAAATATTTTACAATCTTTACGATCAAAGAGCTGATATCCTGGAGGTGGAAAATGTTTTAAGATCAGTTGATGAGGGCAATTTCCCACGACACACCTGACCATCTCGCGGTGGGAGATGGTTGAGAATCACTGTCTTAAGCTACAGGTAGGACAGTGTTTGATTGGTTTGATCCGTCGTCCCTGCATCAAAAACATGTTTACTGAAGAGCCTGTAGCTAAAAACCCGACATGCCTCACGCTGGTTTGAAGTGAAGGCGAGTTTGATGGCTCATCTTTAATACATTATTCACTGCTAGGGTGAAAAATCCTAAGAAAAGGGGGGAGAAAGGGAATGTTGTAAGGACTAGACTTCAAATGAGTAAGAAAATGGCCGTTTTCCAAGGAAAACTTTTGAACGGTTTTTCAAAAGCCTGGAGAACTGTGGCTCCAAACCACTTTAAAGAAATCAAAGGAAGTCTGGCTCCTTAAAGGCAGGAATTTGGCTGAATCTGGTTCTATCATGTTCGACATCATTTCCTCTGGATGTCATGCGTCCGGACAGCGGCTCTATAGGCGGTATCATCGACGATCTCTACAGACGCAGGAGCTCGTGTGGAGAACGCCGTTTATTTATTTTTTTTTCCCCCTCTTGTTTCCCAGCTTAGCCTTCCAGATCAGTCCTCCGGCTTGTCACCGCTTTATTATTTTTAAAAAAGCTTCCAAGCGCCTTTATTTTGGCGGTCCCGTCAGGGGGAAACAGCTGAGGTTAGCACAGACCAGATGATGTAAGCTGCTGTTTTTCATTATTTCCCCTCTCCTGCTCAGAAAGTCCATCTGCAATAAGGGACGTACATGCGTGCACTCATGCATGCTTGCAGCCTCTGACACTCTTCCAAATTTAAATCAACGCCAGCTGATGGAGGAGTAAAGTTATGTATAGCTACCAGATGACGGCCATAAATGTCAGCCGCCGCGCACTCGCACGTGCATACGGCGTCAAGCGTGTTCGGCAAAGCTTTTATCCCCGAAATACACCAAGAGTCGCTTAGCCGCTGTTGTACTGTGTGTGTTTTCTCCTTTACTGGGACAAGCAGCCGCTGACGTGTGCAGTCAGCCCTTTGCTCGGATGTTTGCCCGCCGCCGCAGAGCGTGACTGCCGGAGACGGGGCAGTTTGGTTGTTGCTGAGGGGGTTTGTTGCTGGGAGCCCAGGTCATTAGATCAGAGGGACCCCCGCGCCCCACTCCCATTCACCGTGACAGGGGTCACAAGGTCAGGCCAGAAAAAGGCTGCTAACGTGGAGCCGGAGACATTCCGGCATTCCTGGAAGATTTCAATCGCGGCAAACGCGACCCGTCCTTTGGAGATCAACAAGCTTCAATGTCACTGAGATGCCAGGTGACAACAGGGGAGGGCCAGCTGTGGGGGTGGGAGCTTTTTTTTATCATCAATCTGACTTTTTGAGCAGACAGACCGCCAACAAATTCTCAGATTCTGCAGTTCCATCAATGACCACTAGGAAATGTTACTTCAATTTGATTCACGAATCAAGATTTTAAATCGTGATTGTTGAGTTTAAGGAGCCGCTATATGAGCGTCTTTTACTGCATGCGTGAAAATGACAATTATTTATATTTGATAATCATGTCTTCCTTCATTTAGGACAGCGGATATAAAACTAACAAAACCGATATAAACACAAAGAAAGAAAGAAAGAAAGGAATGTTTATTTATTGCTTTTAGAGTTGATTATTTAGTTTTTTATTCATGGCAACTTTTGGAGATGGGGTAGTTTTTAAAAACTCGAATAGGAGGCGGAGCTAATTCCCACCGGCGTGTCCTCCCGCGGAGACGTCAGAGAAGATCCGTCCAGTGTTTTGGAGGGTTTTCATCGTCTTAGGTCTACAGTAAACATTTTAGGATTTTCTTAGAAAAGAAGAACATGATCTCAAGAACAACCAGCATCCAAACGTGAGCAAAGCTAGAACAAACAAACGTTTCAAAACCAGATGAAATCTGTGCTCCGAAGCATCACTTCTGATGAATCCAAAGGAGGGATTTGCTTTTGCTGCTCAGAAAGTCTCATCATGTCCACCACCTCAAAAGTGTGTTCAAACATGAATGTGCAGCTCTTTAGGACTTACATAGAAGGACTTTAGATGTTTGAACAAACCTATAAACGTGTGGAAAAAATGAATTTGTTTGCATCCATTTGCAGAAATGTGGGGCTCATTAGCTGCAGCTAAAGCGTATGTCTTTGGGGCAGAGTCGGCGTTTGGAAATGGCAGAACATTTGAAAAAGGTTCAGGCCTCATTTCATTTGGCCCGGGTGCCCGTGGCTACAGGATCTGCGGGGAAGCTGGAGCGCCGCGGGAAGGGAGGAGCTGGACGGAGGTGTGTGCACGGGTGTTTTGGAGCAGGGGAACTGAATGATTTATGAAGATTGATGGCTGGCTGTGCCGGGCTAAAGCGGCACTGCATCAGCGCCGGAGAATGTCACTGGGTCCTGGAGGGCCGCGCGCTGCCTGATGGGCTGTCTCATAATTTCTCATTTTGCTGGATCAGCAGGCAAACGTGCATCATGATGAAATGTAGACATCAAATTCAATGAGTTCATGTGCAGAAAAAAGAAGCCAGTTTGCCGTTTTCCTTCTTTATCGGCAGTTTTTGCTTGAATTCATCTGCCGCAGACTCTGAAGGACGCATTTTAGATTCAGCCCGTCGAGCTTGTTTTGTTTTCCAAGACCCATCCGGTTTTTGGGGTCTTCTTGTAGCCTTTTTTTCCTCATGCTGGAGAACATTTATAAAGAAAATTAAGATAAAAACGACATTTCTGAGTTTTTCTTTATTCAAATTGTTGGATATTAGGAGGAAACGGGGAATAAAAAAAAATTCAGAGCTGTAAGCTAGTGGAAGAGAGTGTAAACAGAGAGCTCTCAGCAATGGGGAGAGGAGGGGGAGTGGGGGTGCTCCACACCAGTGGTCCCGCCCACATCTCACAGGTAAATGTCTAATGAACTCCTGCCGCGTTGTAGAAATTATGTCCCAGAAAACGACACAGGTTTTTGGATTTCGGCTAAAAGCTACAGAATCATAGGCTACGTTCACACTGCAGGGCTTAATGCTCCATTCGGATTTTTTCAAAAAATCCGATTTTTTTTTTTTGCAAGACCGTTCACATTTCCAAGTAAATCTGAACTTTTGTGATCTCCAGTGTGACCGTGACACGACCCAAACGAGACCCGCATGCGCAGAAGAATACTCAACGGTGAACGACGTCACTCGTTGTTTGCGGAGCCAACGTTAACAATGGATGTCAACAACAGTGTTGTCAACAGCGGAGCTCTTTTTGTAATATTACATTTATTTTCACGAAGGAGCAGCACAATTACAATCTTCTCATTTTAAGAAGGCAATGGAGTCGGGATCGTCTGAACCCACTGTGGTGGAATAGGGATGTGTATGTGTTGGGGCTGCGCGCCCGCGTGTGTGTGTGTGTGTGTGTGTGTGTGCAAGCGCGTGGCGCGACAGAGAATGGGGGGGGGGGGCAGTGTGGGGGCACATTCATGATGTGTGTTACGGAGGAAGGAGGACGGTAATAAAAGAAGGTTTCCCCCAGAATAAATGCTATGGACTCTTTATTAAGCCGCTCTGGAGAATCTAAGGATCAGAACAGGGAGGAGGAGGAGGATCCGCCTCGGGTCCCCCGCGCTTCTGACCACGGTCGAAAAGGGGAGAAAGAAAAAAAAGATGCAATCGCGGGGAAATTTCAACACCACGCTCGGCCATTTAGCTGGAAATTTTTTCAAAAACCGCCCAGTTGCGATGAGAGCCCTGGAGTTTGGCCTGAACAGAGCGATCAGCCCAAATATGAATCCAATCGGTGAGCTTGCTTCCCTTCCACTGACTGATCCCAGCAGTATCGTCCACCATGGTTGATGTTTACGTTCTCGTTCCCGCCCACTTCAACGCAGAATGATGACGTTTGTTGCGTGTCGATGACGTACGGTTCGGAATCAAGTCGCCTGGCCGGTCAGACGGCGGTCGCAATTGAAAAGATCGGATACGTATCGGAATCAGGCCGGCAAACCCACGGGGCCTGGGTCGCATTTGAAAAGATCGGATCTGTGTCGTTCAGACTGTCATGAAAAGATCGGAATTGGGCCGCATAGGGGCAAAAAATTCGGAATTGGGTCGTTTCAGCCTGCAGTGTGAACGTAGCCATAATCAAAAGATCGCTGGGAACGCTTTGAAAATAGATCAGGAGAGGATCATAGTGGCTCTCTAGGGATTCACACCAAGCTGCAGAACTACAACTCTAAAGTCACGCCGTCCTCTGCAACGCCCCTTCAAGCGCCTACCTTTAAGAAAACGTCTGTGTAAATGTGCGTTTTGGCCTTCTACATCTCACACTCGCGCACCGTTTCCGGGCTTCGCCTTGGACGTTAAAGCAGCTGAACTTTGAGCAGTCGGGGGACTCTGACTTGGTAGTGATGTACGGATGGCGCCCCCTTTTCATTCACTAAAGAAAATGAGATCATGGAGGAGAAAAAGCCTGGAGTGAGATTCACCAGGTTTGCACCGCCTTTGTCATTTCGGCCCAGCCCCTTTCTAGGTAGTGAACATGCGCTAGTAAACAGCAGAGAAAGACGAAGAAGCCCCTCCCTGCTTGTCCAGTGTGACCACTATGGGCCAAATTCCTGGTGTGTCTTCAAGGCTTTGCAGCAGCTGTTTTTGCTCTCAATTCAGTATTTTTTTGTTTAAAACCATACATCTGTTGGTGGCTTAATTAAGGAAAAATCGGTCTAATTTGTTTGGAGGGGTTAATATCTTTGGATTTCCGCTCCTTTGGAGTGAATTAGTCTTTTGCTTTCACTGCATCGAGGATTTGACAGATGATGATGATGATGATGGAGAAACGGCTCAGATCCTCGGCTTGAGAAAGACGCCGGCGCTGAACCGGGACAGCAGGACGGGCCATATGGCCCGTCCTGCTGTCCCGGTTCAACGCCGGCGTCTTTGCTTTGTTAACCCCGCAGTCCCCGCATCGCCCTCAGTTCATAGCGTGTAACACACCCCATGCATGTTGGACTTTTGGCTTCAGGTTTGAGGACTGCGCTGCCAGGAAACCTGAAAAAGTGTTTTTTTTTTTTTTTGCATCCCCATTTCTCTTGGCAGCTTTGATGCAGAGTCTGATTACTCTGCGCTGCTGTGAAGTTTGATTGGTTGCAGAAGGAGAGCTTCAGGCTCAGCCAGGCATTTCATGTCGGGGGGGGGGGGGAGTTAATATATGGGCATATGGAGGGAATGAATTAAGTGTAAACCAGGCGTGGCCAAACACCTAACTCCATCTCAGGAAGGGAAGAAGGAGTTAAATGCTTAAATGTCATCCTGTCAGACGGGTAACGGATCTCTTTAACAGCTGGATGAGGACAGTCCCGCACCTTTTCTAAATCTCGTGCTCTCCCTCGGCACCCTGGGAAATGAAGATGGATGATCAGCACCTTGCTAAGCAAGCCCGCGAGACACTTAACAGATAACGCCGGCGCATTTACAGCTGACTACTTTTGCACAAAACCCCCGTTTGTAAACGGCCCTGACGTGCATGTCGCACAAAATAGGTGTTTACCTTTGTGCGGTTGTGTTTGTGTGCTTCGGCTCAGTGCAAACCAAGAGGCTGAAATTTGTTAGTTTTCCCCGCAGAGGACAACAGAAATAACGACCCAAATGTTACGTTCTCATTCTGACAATGTTGTGCAAATGTTTAATTTCTACAAAACTCAGTTTGATTTAAGTTTCCAGCACCAAAACAATGAAAAAGCAGTTTCTCAACAAGTTCGTCCTCTCCAAGGGCTGCCAGAGGCATGTTTTAGGTCTTTCCGTGTGCACACAAAAGCTTTTCTTCACATCTTTTACCTGGCTGAAGTGAAGATCCTCTGCTTTGCAGGTGTTGGGAATCACTTTGCAGGACTCCGAAGCGCTTAACAAGCTTGCGTTTTGTCTCGACAAATGCACCAAATTGTCTGATCAATGTGAGAGACGGGCTCTGATGAATCCTCCTAAAACACTGCATCAAAGGACACACTTTCAGTCCAAACAACGTGCACATTTGCACGCACACATTCCCGCAGAGGAGGCACGGCTCTTATTAATCACGTCAGGGGCTTGTTGAACTGACAGGGGTCCACAGAGAGAGACGCTTCATTAATATCAGCCCATAAGTCCCTGAGGCAGGAGGAGTAACTGCACATACGTGGTAAAATCCAGAAAGCACTGCAAGCATGATGCACGTGTAGAATGTGCTGGATGCAGAATGATCATTCCAATTTCATGCAGGACTCATTCCATGCACTGTATGTAGAACGTGCTGCATGCAGAATGCAGTGCATGCATGACACACTGCATAAAAGACATACTGCATCCAGGGTGACTGCATGCAGGACTCGTTCCGTGCATGACCCACTGCATACAGAACACACATGCAGAATGCACTGCATGCAGATTATATGCAGGACTCACTGCATTCAAGATGCACTGGATGAGGAACGCGCTGAATGCATGACACACTGCATTCAGGACTCACTGCATCAAGGAGGGACTGCATGCAGGACTAATTCCATACAGGGCGCACTGCATAAGGAACGCACTGAATGCATGACGCACTGCATTCAGGACTCACTGCATCAAGGAGGGACTGCATGCAGGACTAATTCCATACAGGCCGCACTGCATAAGGAACGCACTGAATGCATGACACACTGCATTCAGGAGACACTCCATGGAGAAAGTGCACTGCATGCAAAACATGCATCTAGATCCATGCAGGACGCACGGCATGCAGGACTCATTCCATGCAGGGTGCACTGCAAAAGGAATGCACTGAAGGCAGGACAAACTGCATGCAGGACACGCTGTCGTCCAAGTTCAGACTACTCATTTTCCAGTCAGGGGGAACACGCTCTCTGCATGCTGTTGTGTCTGTTCAGAGTTTCTCACTTGGTAAACACATTCATGCATAGGAGATGTCTGCATTGAAAATCTGGACCCCCCCCCCCCACACACACACACACACACACACACACAGACACACTCCATGGGAGCTGTGGACGTCTGCTTGACTTACATATCCATTCAGCTGCTGCTTCTATCCAGGTCAGGTCATCTCCAACGGCTTAATGGACACCAGCTCTGCTTTGAAAACATCAGCCAACGTCTCCCTTTCTGGATGTGTGTAGACTCGCAGCTCAACATGAACCGCACACAGACACACACACACATGCGGTGTCGGGTGGTTGTGGTCGGACAGGCTGTTGCCAGTGCAGGAGAAGTTGGCATAGCTCGGGTTTCCTCCGATTCTTGTCGTCCCGGAGTGCTCCGCTCTCCAGTGACGCTGCCTGTTTGTCTGCTGCTGCTGCCTTTGATGGTTTTTTATAGCAACTCCAGAATTTTCTCTGTGGAATTCATTAAGTGACCCCCACAGGATGATGACAACACCAACACACACCAACAGGCTAACGCTAAACATTTACACAACAGAGGAAGAGGAAGGGGCCCACTTAGTGGGGTTTCTTTGGGCATTGTGTTCTGAAATAACTCAAGGATGTGTTGGCATAAAGGCCCATTCGTAAACAGTTTATC
The DNA here is from genome assembly GCA_023969325.1 of Oryzias curvinotus. Classification (NCBI taxonomy): domain Eukaryota; kingdom Metazoa; phylum Chordata; class Actinopteri; order Beloniformes; family Adrianichthyidae; genus Oryzias; species Oryzias curvinotus. The sequence goes on along the minus strand of CM043716.1, from coordinate 7,651,952 downwards.
TATTTGGAAGTACCTCATGAAATCCTTCTGTGGAAAAGTTAGAAAACCAATCCGACATGCTCTAGGGTAAGACGCTTACTCTCACTTCACAACAGATGGTTTTATCGCAAAAACAAAGGATCTGCATGAACCAAGAAGTGACGTACAGAACCTCGGCTCAGTCAGTCTTCTCCGTGAACTTGGAGAGACTTTGTTAAGAACCTGGAAAAGCTCCCTCTGAAGTCAAAGTTTGTCTGGTTTGGGAAAAAGTGGGAGCAGGAAGTTGGATTGGGCCATGAAAACTATCAAAGAAATGGAACGACTGCTCTTTAGTTTGTTCTCTGTCATACGATATTTTGTGTCATCTGGTAAGCTTCATAACTTGGACATTTGTTGGGTATTTCCTGTGTTTTTTGGGGATTTTCCTGTTTTATTTGGGATCGTTGAGGCCTTTTTTGGGTGTCCGGGTCCGTAAAGGGTCGTAGAGAGGAGTGGCTGCATCTTCAGGGGAGCGCAGGTGTATCTTTCGGTTCCCTCGACGCCGGTACGGTCTCCTCAAGGGCCGTCTCAAAAATGGGACGTGCCGTTGTGGTGTGTGTGGTAGGGGTTTCGTGAAGGGTTTGTAAAGCTACGGTCTCACCGGGCATGTTCAAGAACATGCTAAATGCGCAATTAGGTCATGGTGTTCACACTGGACTGTCGCTATCCAACACTTGCGCAGGTCCAGTTGGGAGAGTCTTGGTGCGAAATGTCAAAGTGGTGCAAATCAGGGGAATCTCACTCCAAGCTACATTCTGATAAATGAAAGATAAACCAGATGGACCAAAACCACAATTCCTACAGGTAGGAACAACAGGTAGTTGACAAAGTTTGACCAAAGAATTGCTTCAGTTTTTCTTTTAGTTGGCGTTATTGCTCCTTTGGCAGCGACGGGTTGATCCCTCAGGATCTATTTGGCTGGAAATCAGGGCCAAAGATCTGACCATGCTGACCGAAAAATGAAATCCTTCCTTCGAGTGCACAAGCTGTCATTCTCTCCTGCTTTTACTTTGAAACAACAACGAGAAAAGCAGTTTCCTCTGAACGGCCTGAAGATCGCAGAAAAGATGCATTTTGCAGTAGAATGCATTGCTGAGTTAGTTCTAGCTGCTAACTATTCAACTATTTACACCTGTCCTATAGAACAGAAAGTAACACGCCTGCGGTGAGCTCCCCGCAGTAAATTCTGGGCGGAAGCTGCGGTTGTTTGTGCGAGGAAATGGCAGCAGGTTACAGATTACTAAGAAATGCAAATAAATCTTGTTTCCTGTCTGGATTAGAGAAGACAGAAGTTGAACTGCATCTGGGATTTGACCCAAAGCCGGTCATTCTGTCATAACGAGAAGTAAATCTGTCGACTAAACGGAAGTGGAGCTAATTGGCAGTTGGGTTAACAAGGTTGGTCAGATCTTGTGAGGTAAAAATAGCTGCTAAGACAAACAAACAAAAGAAAAGCTGCACAAACGTGAGCTCAGCAGAGGCTGCGTTTCATCAGCGATCCTGTTAACAGTAATTGAGCTTTAGGTCGGGAACGGCAGGAATCTCTGCGACTTTTGATGCAGGAGTTTCGGCATCGTTGACTCCATGCATCAGGCCGTCAGAGAGACTGGATTCTGGGTTCACACATGAACTTTATAACCTATTTTTAAAAATATGACCTTCCTTAAAACGCACGGCTTGCTTTAGACTTTCACTGCACCAAACCACGGACATTACGTGTCTTATTTCCCATCTGAACCCGCTCTTTCTAGATAATCCTAATGGAATTGGGTTTGGGCCATCAGCCCCGATCGGATTCATTAGCCAAACAGGAAGCTGTTTTCTTGGTGTGTGCGCATTTCAGCTGTGAGGAGAAGATAAGTTGATGATGTTTAGCAGAAAAGTTTCTTAACTATTTTAAGAAAATATCAACTTTCTTAAGATCATTTAAAGGATTTGGATTTATTTAAATGAATTAAATGGATTTCTCTAAAAAAAAATCAATACTTTTATTTTGAAAGTTGTATCGGGAAATAAAAGACTGAGCTTTTGAAAAGGACAGAAAACAGCTGATACCTTTTATAAAAAAAAGTAGGAGTAGTAAAACGTTTTTACTTACAGGAAATATAGAAGAGGGGATGTTTTCTTTTAGCTTCATCACTGATTCCGTAGAAACTAAGCTGCAAAGCTATTCAATGTCATTTATCTGTAATAATTTAGCTACTTAAGGCTTTTACTTTTGTAAAAATGCAATCAGAAATGCTCCGAAGTGCATCCAGTCAGCCTGTTCTTCAGGTGGAAACATTGCATTCAGTTCAAATCAAACAAAATTGGTTCAAAGATTATTGTCGGACACATTATTTGTTGATTAAAGCACCTTATGTTTGGATTAGTGGTAAATTCACCTTCTGAAAACGTGCTTTTTGAGAAACAGAAGCCAAAGTTTATTCAAAATTATACTTTTAAGATCTATTTATTGTAGAATGTGTGCAATATTTTATAACAAAGCACCGATTAAATATATCTGTCCTCTCAGACTATGGTGCAAACATGCATAAAAGTACATGCGCAATGAAAATACACTGCATAAAAATAGCAAACATATAAACAGTATACATCAATGAGATCAATAAAAATGGATATTCATTTGTAAAAAGTCTTTTTTTTTAATCTTGGTTTGCATTAGAGTTTCTCTCTTTGAAAGTAAACAAGGGTTCTGGCTCGTTTGCAAGTGAACCTTGGTGAGATTCAATGCAAAGAGACACAAAAACACACAAAAAACACACTCCCCTAGGGAGTACAAGGTAAATGCCGTATACTTATGTAGTCATTTACACATTTATACACTGATGCCTAAAGCTACACCAGGGATGTGACCGACCAAATACTAGCGCATGTCCACCACCTGCAGTTGGAAGAGTCTTGGTGTGAAATTTGTCTGCTGAATCTAGTCCCAGTCACTTTGTTCCACGGCTCTGTTCCGACTTTGAACCGCATCATTCCAGCTGGATGCAAACCACAACTTTTAGTTTCTCCTTCATGATCAATTTTCAAACGGTTGGTATGTCCGTGACTTATAGAGGACGCCATCCATACGTCACTACGGAGTCAGAGTCCCTGATTGGTCAAAGATCGACCTGGTTTCACTTTCAACACGTCTTCAAACAGCTGCGAGATGACAAAGCTGACGATTCAGATTGTATCATGGTTTTTCAGTCGCAGTTGTGATCATTTTTTGGATCAGTAAACAAGCAACAAGACAAGATAGCAAGGAACACGTGTGTACTGAACCGAGGCTGGTGATTAGTATAGATCACGGATAACCCATGATCTGTTGGACCCCTAGTAGCTACGCATGAACGTGGGGATTTTGAACGCAGGACTCGCATTTAGGCGGGTTTGCATCGCCTTTTTGATGGAAGCAGTTGTATGTGAAGGTAGGACACTGGTGCAGGTAAAAGGTCGACCGCTCTATCCCGGGTCGACCCTCATACAGGTACACGTGACGTGACAGGTGCAGCACAGCGCCCCCAGCATCCTCCTCCCTGCCTGGTCCTCCAGTTCCGGACAGCATCGCTCTGGTGTGGAGGACTGGTGCCGTTTGTAGTGGATGCTTTCCTCTCCAACTTTCCTCCTTCTCACTCTGGAGCCCACACAGAATTGACTTTGAGGTTTGACGCCGGTGTGTGTGTGTGCAGGTCTCATGTGTTACGTTATCTAAAGAAAGAAGTGGGTGGAAGGAAGCGCACAGCAGCACATCAGTCCTCCAACATGCTCACGCACACAACCATGGGAGGAAGACGGTGTGTGCCGAGAAGAAGACAAAATGTCAGGGCTGGTGGTGGGAGACAGCTGCTGGTGCTGCTGTCGGCATGGAGACAGCTGCGGAGTGAGGCTGCAGCCCAACACCGCCGCGCTTAAATTCACTTAAAATGTCAAAACACCTGAGGGGGGTTGAGGGCTGTGTCTGGACCTGACGACCGTCAACCTTTCTGCGGCTCCGCGCACTTCTGACAAAACCTGGTTGGAAACCTGGGTGATAACTGTGTAACCTTTCCAGTGAGCACTTTGGCCTTCATTTGTGTTTGAAATCCTATTCTTCTCTTGTTTTTGCTTCACACTCTGGCGAATGGCGGCAGTTAAGATCCCCCCTCCCCCTCAGGAGCTCTGGGACAGTTTGCTGGTGCTGTGTCACCGGTGGACTCCTTTAGCTCAGCGCGGCGCTGCTTTTGCCACCAGACCGCCAAATAAACGCCGCTCATGCATATTTCTAAAGAGCAATACTATTAAGATCCCATTAGGCCTCCTCTAGGCTTTGCGCCGTCTAATATCTTCCCTGCATGTTAACTGACGCAGCCTTAGCTTGATATTTAATGGCCATGAATTTCTAACAATGCGCGGCGCTCTCCGTGGCGTGGCATTTAACAAAGCCTTAAAGGGGATGGAGAGCGCGCTGCTCAACCTTTCGTGTTCCACGCAGCTGTTCTCCTTCCTGCAAAGATTTATGGGAGGCCTAATGCGCCTGTTGCAGTTTTCGTCTCGGTGGAAATCACGTGTGATCTGGTTTTTTTTTTTTTTTTTTTTCTTTCGGGCCTGGCTGCTTGTCGGTTGGAGGTTTGCTGGAGTTTTTTGGGGATTTGCCTTCTGGTTTTATCCAGAGAGCTTCAGATCGCGGACAGCTGGGTTGGCAGACGCCACGGCGATTTCCAGAGACGCCACTCGTTGATGCCCATTTGGACATTTTCTGTAACACGTTTCAACATTTTTTGCACGTTTAGTTTTAGTTTTACGTGTTTTTTCTTTTTTTTTTATATAAAATATACGAAAAACCATTTTCTTCTGGGCTTTAATCCTCTAACACCGAAACTTTAGCCCTAGTGTTTTCATTCTTTCGACTCTTCCAGCAGATTCTGAGGCAGAGGAAAACTTTGAATCAAAAGTCCACAGAAGCATCCTACACGTCTGCTGATAGACACCTCATCTTTGGATGTTTTCTAGATAGAAATCAGAGAGCCTTTTTAGACATTCATCTGTCTTCAGAACCCAATGAATCCCTTTTAGAGTCACTGGGTTGCTGGAGCCTATCCCAGCTGCTGTTGGGCGAAGGTGGGGAATGCACTGAACAGGTCGCCATACAAGCAGACTCCTAGAGTAATCAATTAACCTATGAAGCCTGTTTTTTGGACTGTGGGAGGATACCTGAAGAAAATCCACACGTGCGAAAGGAGAACACGCAAATTCCACACAGAAACGACCCTGCCGGGATGCGAACCACTCCTCCACAGTGCAGCCCCCGAAATGATCCGTCAAGTTTAAACAGGGAAGACTGCAGGAAAAGTCAGCTGTGCATTGATTGACCGCCCCGGAGCGGACGGTCTGTCTGTAAACATTCCACCTTAAAAGTTCCAGGAAGACTTCCTGAACAAAAACAGGTTGTCTGCTTCATACTCCAGACTCATAAGACAAAGTTTATGATATTTATGCTCATAAAAATATGTATTTGTTGAGTTTTGTTGCTTCTAAAGTGTGCGACCCAACATATTTGTTTACCTCAGAACTGAGCGGTTTGTAAATTCTACATCCTGTTCATAATTACCGCTGATATTTACATATCAAGTCATTTCCTGTGCTGTTTTGGTTGAGTCAGCGTTCTAACTGGAGGACTGATTGGATTTTGGAAAAAGTCCGGTATAATTCCGGCTTTTCTTCGTCATGTGGTTGTTTTTCCTGAACATCGTGCACCCGTTCCTCTCTTCCGCTCTCTGACGGTTCAAATGCAGAACCGCCGTTTGATTGGCAGCCGGGTGGCGGGCGCAACAACACCAAACCCCAAGCAGACACACATGCGTGCAAGCCCCTGCGGAATACAACCCAAACCCAAAATGGCAGCGTCTTATCTGGCGTGTCTGTTGTCAGTCATCTGATGGGTTTGCTGTAAACCACATGAGGCCACTTTAGCCTCATCAGCACGCTCGCTCTCTCTTCCTGCCGCTCTCACTCTTCCTGTTCTAACCGCAGGAAATTTTCCCGTCGCCGCAGGCTGTGTGAACGGCTGACTGGCAGTCTGACTGAACGGCTGCCTCGCTCCAAAAGGGACTTTCAGAGCTGCAGTTGTTGTTCTACACTTGCAGTAATTGGTGGACTCTACAGAAGCAGCCTTCCTGTACCAAGTTTCACAGGAAGGTTTCGCAATTTTAACGTAAAATTGGCTGCTTTCCAGCACGAAGCGAGTCAGGATCATTGATTGTACGTGAGAACTGGACTGAGTGACTCCTCCCCCTTTGTGTTCCAAACAGGAAGTGGTTCCAGGAAGCGGAAATCCCATAAAGTCCACACATCCAACAACTCAAACATTTGATTGACATATTTTGTGGTAGGGGTGTGGCTTTCTAACAAGCTCATACTCATTCATAAAAACTAGAAGTTCGCTGAATGTTCGGCAGCTGAATATATTCTTTCTGATATTGCCAAAAGAGCCAAATTACATACATTTTCCACGTATGACATTTCAGTCTTTCATGATACATGCGTGATAAACGTAATTCATACGTGCTTCATATTGACACATGCATTGCATATAAACAGCGCAATGATTACACACAGGTTCATGAAGTGCAGTTTCAGCCAACGTGCAGTGACGGCTACAATTTATTTGTAGGCTATTTATTGGGTATTTATTTAAAAAATAACAAATAATTTTTCATTCGATATCAATATGAACAACATTATAACTATTTGGAATTCGGCCAAACTTTTTTTTTATTTTCGACTCTGACCAATCGCTGCTTACTGAAGGCGAATGATCTGACTTCATTTCATGGAACTGGAAGTAAACCATTTTCTACTAATGACATCACACACGCTCAGTCCAGTTTGATTTGCAGTCATTAATCAAGATGTCTGGAAGACATCACTCATGTCATAGGGAAGATCTAGATCAGTCGTCCCCAACCGCCGGGCCACGGACCGGTACCGGGTCCCAGGGATAAAAAAAACTCACAACCTACATTTTTCTCCGTTGGATTTGCAGTCTGACATTGATGAGGGTTTTATTTTGGAAACGATCCGGATTCTCTAAACCGCATCCGACGCATGTCGAGTTGCTCTGATCGCTAAACTGAAACCTCCACGCTAGCAAAGTTAACAAAAGAACAAACTCATTTTGGAACGTTCCTTATAGCAGGAAAGAAGAGCCTCCAGCTTCAAAATAAAAGAACGCTTCAAAGAACCCCGCCCACTTCAGCCTCGTCCAGGCCGGTCTGTAAAAATAATGAAACAGGTCTGCGGCCTGAAGAGGTCGGGAACCACAGGTCCACATGACTGCAGTCACACATCACGTCATGCTGTGTGGATTCCATGGATGCAATCTGATGAAATCGTTGCCTCCAGCTGTTTACTAAATCTCTTCTAATCAACAAACTTTTTTTTTTTGAGCTTTCGCCTGATTTCTCCTGAAACGACATCAAGCTGATTCAAGTGAAATCGTCTGCGCTCGGAATCGTCTGAATTATTTACTCGTCTTCTTGTCTTTGATCTTCTACGGCTTCATCTGCATTTTTCAGCTTAAGTGATGTCAAATTATTTATTAGTTGAGCTTCTTTTTTTTTCTTTTGCAGTCAAACGGTGTTACACTTCAGATACTTTCTCTGGAGTCTAAATACTTTGGTGCTAGTGGGCAGAACAATTATTAATCGTTAAAAGTAATTTGTTTTTGTTTGTTTTTTTGCAATAGAAAAGACTTTAAATAGTCAGCAGTATAAATGTATAAAAAGACATCTAACTTTTTCTTTCACGAGTTTGTTTCATCCTTTAAAATCACTTTTTTTCCCCCAATAAATCCAGATTCTTGACACAGAAATTTGTCTTTTTCTTTTTCCCGGCTCTATTCCGATACAGGAAAGACTTGGTGTCATAGAATTCCAGCCGGGCTCAAACCGCAATTATTAATTTTTTTTTTTTTCATGATCAATTTTCAAACGGTTAGCACTTCCGTAAATAAAAAGGGATGCTGCCCATATGTCACAACCGCATTCAAGTCTCTGATTGGTCCAAGTTCAGCTGATTTACTTCAAATTCCACTTAATTTCCAACACTTTATTTGTAAAGCACTTTTCCTGCTACAAAGCCTCTCAAAAGGTTTCTCAGAATAAAATGAATGTTAGGATAAATATACTAAAGTCAATACTAATAAAAATAAATAAATTTTTAATGGTTTAAATATTGTGATGTCACAAAGTGAAGAACAGCACCTTCCAGGAAGAATATGCGCTGCTAGGACCCGCCCCCCCCAGGCCACACCCACTTTCCCTGTGGAGCTAGCGGTGATCGGCAAAAACTGATTTCCTTTCTTACTGTATGTACTTTGCATGTACTTTGTCTTTGTAAAAGTTCGGATGTTGCTCGTTTTCTTTGCTCGCCAGGCCGGCTCTAGGTTCGACGTTATGAAATTAAATGGGCCGCACCCCCAAGGAGTGAAAGGCGGAGCTTCAGAGATGGAGTTGTCAGACTTCCTGGTAGAAAAAGAACACAGAAAAAAAACTAAAATCTCTATAAAATGTGTTTTATAGTGTGCCGAAGGTAATTTATTATCAAATAGATATTGTTTACTATAATAGTATAGCACGGTATAACTTTCAATGTGTGGAGCCCGAATGTGAAAGCCCAAAACGAGCAGTTCTGTTCGTTGACATGGACTTTTCATCAGAAGTGGTCTCGCCGAGGGCGGCGTGAACGCCCTTGGGACTCAGCTTAGCATCTGTCCTGAGGAGCAGTTGGGAGGAAACTCCCCGCCGGCTTGTCTTATTTCAGATTGCAGCTTCACCAACCTCTTTGAAACAGGTGGAGCAGAAAACTGAGCAGAGAGGGAACAAGTGGATCAGTCCAGTAGTAGATTAGAAAGGAAAATGAGAAGATCAAGTAAGTGTAGAGGGAATAAGAGCACAACAGAAGCAGCGGTGAAGGGTTGAAAGGCAAAGAGCTTAATATGACCTCCTTGTGATAAGCAGGGGAAGCCCGCAGAAAGGATGGGAGATTGAAAAAAGGAGATGAAAGTGTCTTTTTTTGGAGAAAGAACCTGCTAGATTTGTAAAGGGGCGTGCCCGACGTGTCTGAGTTGAACAAGCTCGATTAGCCTCACTGGCTGCAGAGGAGGCAGAGTACTAATCAAGTTTTCTCCCTTTTTCTCCCCCCTTTCATTGCCTCCTGTGTCGCTGCCGTGTCCGACCACGTCCAGGTAAGAATGCTTTTCCTCTTCCTCTTCTTCTTCTTCGCTGGTGTTGGTGCTCTGCTGTGTAAATGTTGGGTTTGGTGGTCATCCGGGCCTTCTCCCGTCTGTTTGAGGCTTCTCCTGGACTCCCTGCAGTGGTGAAGACACTTTCTCTGAAAGTGCGTCTCATCTAAACACGCGCCCACACAAACAGCTAGAAGAAAGCTAGTGCACGTTACAGCCGTGCACGGTGAACTTCCTCCCACGTGCTCGGCTGCTGCAGCTCAGACCTGTATTTACATCCGACCACCAACCAAAGGGCAGCCGCTCGTCCGTGCAGACACTCTCCGGGGGCATTTCTCGATTTGGTGGGAAACGTCTCGTCCCTCCCTCCTTCAACCCCCCCCCCCCCCCTCCCCTTGCTCTGTGTGAGGTCTGTTTGTTGTTTACAGCAGCCGGTGGGAGGCTGTTTGCAAACAAAGCCCAGAGGCTCGCTGCCATGCTGGTTTCTAGAGATGATGCTTTCACGGGGGCTGCCATCTTGTCCCATGTGGAAAAGGAGAACCAAATGGGGTTTGGGTGCATTTTGGGGATATATTGAGTTGTTTTTTTTAAGGTAACCAATGTATTCTGTTTGATTTAATTCAATTCGATTCTATTTTATTTATGTAGCCCAAAATCACAACAGTCGTCTCATTGGGCTTCATACCAGTATTTGTGAAGTAGAGATAAAAACCTAAGGATCATGAATACATGGAATTCAGTTGGAAAATTCTAAACTGAACTAACTTCCACCCATCCATCCACCAAACCCATCATTCCATCCATCCATCTTCTGAACCTACCGAATCTCTTTCGAGGTCATGGGTTGCTGGAGCCTATCCCAGCCTTTTGTTGGGTGAAGGCGGGATACACACACAATCATGCACCCACACACACTCCCACTTGGGGACAATTTCGTGTCACCAATTACCCCATGAAGCGTGTTTTTGGACTGTGGGAGGAAACTGGAGTTCCCGATTAAAATCCACTGGTGAAAGAAGAGAACATGCAAACTTCAGACAGAAAGGACCCAGCCGGGATTTGAACCAGGGCCTTCTCGTTGTGCGGTGAGAGTCCTGTCCACTACACCAATGGGTAGCCTTCAATGGCTTTTCCCTAATATCCTGTTATTAAAGAAATTTGCCTTCAGTTTTTGTTTGTCAGACGATTTGATGCGTTTTGCCTCCTGACAATCCTCAGCCAATCAGACTGTCACATCGCGGTGACACGTGTGCTCTAACAAACGGCGGCTTGACCTGTGCAGATTTCAAAATGAACACCAGCGTCCGCATTTCTAATGAATCCCACCTCCCCTCGGTAAACTTTTGCCTCAGTGTTGCAGCCGACTGTTTGGCAGGCCTGACGGCTCTGTCGCACACACTGACGCTTGAATGCGGCACACTGGCTGCATTGTGCGTTTGATGAAGCCCTGCGTCTTTCTCCCTGGAGTGTATACTCCTCTGTTCTATAGTAGACTTTGACGGATAAAAACATCAATTCGCTCCACGCATGCACATCCTCAGCTCGACTTCCATGGAAGCATGGCTCCAATTTTGAATAACCACCCCGATAGACGATAAACAGGAAGTTCCAGCCTGATCATTACTCCAGCTCCCAGGCTTAAACATGTCAGTTACTGGCAGGGGCGACTCTCTAAATCTCCATCTTCCCCTTTCAGGCTCCATCACACCCTTTGCAAATCCCTGGCACGTCTCCACTGGCTTTGCCTGCCAAATGTCTCCACAGAATAACTCTTCTTGCCCCATTCAATGTCTAAACTACTTTAAGAACGGGGCAAGGCTTTCTGCCCCCGCACTCTTTAATCATATTAAGTGCTACACAAGACTGACATCATTTTTTGATGCGCACTGAAAACAATACCTCGAGTGCTCGGGTGCCTACTCATCAGATTTTGACTTCCCATAGAGTTGATGCCTTTTCAAGGCTTCGTCTCTTCTCTGAACAGCACTCAGGACGCAGAAGTAATAAACTGAAGGTTTCCATCGGTGGGCTGTGTCGAAAAAACCTGTTTGGATTAAAAACAAGATGTCCGAGCAGAGTTACACATCTAAAGCAGCGGCTTTGTTAACCTTGTAAAAGTCCCGCTCTGATCATCTTTTGATCTATTTTCAAATTGTTCCGTAATCGTTTCGTTCTGATGATGCCGTTTTGAGCCAAAATAAAATTTAAAAAACGGTCGTTTTCTAGGACGCAGTTCCTGCAGAGCGGCAGGAGTTCGTTAGATATTCACCTCTGAGTTGTAGGTGGGAATGTAAGAGCGGAGCAAGCCAACCCCCCCCTTTCCCTGCTCGTTGCTGAGAGCTCTCTGTTTACAGGCTCTCCCGCTAGCTTACACCCCCAACCTAGCATTACCAGTGCAACAAACATGGCGTGCAATACTGGAGCCATCCAAAGGTTCCATTTGGATCCAGATCCCAGCTCAGACGAGGAAAACAAAGACGTTCATGGATCAGAAGGGGGCGGAGCAGGGAGCTGGCGCCCCGTCCAGCGTATTTTCTATGTCACAAATACGATTTTGGCCAAACTGCATTTTTTCGGCTGCTGCCGATTCACAAGGATTTGAATAAAGAAATATAGAGAAGCGCTATTTCATGTTGTGGATGACCTCCATCACAAGAGAAATGCCACAGGACACATGTTAAAACCCCAAAACACCGTTTCATTGGTTCGCATTGGTTCGTTAACGTTGCAGATGTCGCCGGTGACACCAAAACAACACACGCTCTTGAACATACCATAAATCTTTGATTGTTGACGCGGTCAGCAGTAATCTGCTGATCCTGACCTGGAGAAAAGCACCAATGTGCTACACATCACTGAAGTGTTGGCTGCACAGTGGTGCAGTGGTTAGCCTCGCAGCAAGAAGGCCCTGGTTCAAGTCCCGGCTGGGGGACCTTTCTGTGTGGAGTTTGCATGCTCTTCTCCGTGCATGCGTGGGTTTTTTCCGGGGGCTCCTCCCACCATTCAAAAACATGCTTCATAGGTTAATTGGTTACCAATTGTCTCTAGGTGTGAGTGTGAGAGTGAATGGGTGTGTGGTTGTGGTCCTGCAACAGACTGGCGACCTGTCCAGGGTGTCCCCAGCCTTCGCCCACAAGTGGCCGGGATAGGCTCCAGCAGCCCTGTGACCCCGAAAGGGAACAAACAAATTAGAAGATATGCATAGACACACAAAGAGGGGTTTTCTGACTAAATCTATCGTTTTACGTCGATGATGTAAACACCCACTGATGTGAAGTGTTGCATATTATCCCGAGGCTGATTTCTTCAGCTTTCAGAATTCACTGGAAATACAGTAATTATGTCATCTGTTGTGGAGTTCCGGTAGTCAAAAGACTGTTTAAGGCAGGGGTCACCAACCCTGTGCCCTCGGGCGCCAATGCGCCCCCGAGCACCCCTTGTGGCGCCCGCAGAAAATGCTCCAAAAAAAAAGTTTTTTTTTTTTTTTTTTAATTAATCATACCACTTGGTGCCCATTAAATAGCCCTCAGTCTCAAAAAGGTTGGTGGCCCCTGGTTTAAGGGTTTACCAGGTTGGTTTTTTTTGGGTTTAAAAATGTAAGTTTATATTCTCACTATAAATGTTATATGGATGCATAGCATAAAAAGAGGCAGATTTCTTGTTCCAAACTAAAAAAAAAAAAAAACATTAACAAAGTGCTCCGGCTCGTCTGGGTTGTTGATGAAGTGCAGAAACGTCTCCACATCAGGTCCACCAAAGTAAATGTCTTCACGTTTGTCTCCGAGCCCCATGCAGCTTCACCAAAGCGACTCTGATTTGTGGTATAAACATCAGCTCTCTGCAGAGCAAACACTGCCTTTCATCCAGCCTCAGTTTTTTTTTTTTTTTTTTTGGTGGCGTGCTGAGAGCGAGCTGCAGTCTGATGAAAAACAAGGCAGCGTGGGAGCTGTCGCCGGCGTGCAGGAGGAGGGGAGGGACCGGACCGGGGCGCGGTGAAGGCCCGCAAAATGCAGCTGCAACCATGTCGACCACTTTGTCTGACTGATGAGTTCAAACCGGACATGGTAATAGCCTGTCTCCAACATTCGCCAAACCATAAATCTCTCTGCAAGGAAAAATGGGAAAGCAATCAGGTGGGAAGACGATCCTCTGCTGCGAGTTTTAGTGGGTGTGTGCGCGGAAGAGGAAAATACAAACTGAACCATGGCGGTACGGTCGGTCGGTCGGTTGGCTGCAGGAGAGGAGAAGCGCCGGTGTTTGTCTTAAATATTAGGGAGCAACTCTTCATCAGAAATGCTCTCCTCTAGTTTCTGAAGCCTGTTATGAAATAGTACAGTGGTGGAGAAACAAAAAAATCTCCTCCTGATTCAGTAAAACACAACTTATGAAGTGGAAACTTTGAAACGTAAAAAAAGATTCAGACTTTGTTTTGCTGTGTCGTGGTTTTGCTATATTTTTTTTATAGTGCACTGTGTTCTGCACCCTGTTTGCCTGCAGACCTCTGTCAATCAATCAATCAACCAAACTCCAGAGCGCATCCAGTTTGCCAAATTTACAAGAAAGAGATCTTTGTGTTCATTCTATAACTTATTTTAATGTGAAGGTTTGAACTTTGAGAGTTGAAACAACAGAGGAAATGTGAAAATGTTCATGTCTGTCTGAGAAAAGGGTTTAGTGAGGACTTTTACAGACGTAAACATCTAGAATAAATACAAAAAAATCACTGTGAAAACAAGACCAAAGTTCTTGCGGACCAAGTCCTAGTTTTCTTTAGGAGAATCTGATTTCTGTTTTAATGACATCTACTTCAAACATGAAACCAATCAGCCACTAGCTCTTCACGCAAGATCAACGCTGCACTGCAAAAACAGCCCTGTAGAAATAAGTGACAAACAATGTTTTTAGATAAGCGAAAACCAATTCTTATTTTACGAAAAGATTTTGGTCACTAAGCTGTATTTTCGATTATTTTGCTAATAAAAAAACGTTCTTAGCAGGATGGTTTTTCTTGTAAGACAAAAAATGACAAATTTTCTTGAAACAAGAGACTTTTCAAATTTAAAGATTCCGTTTTTGCAGTTTGTCCTACTCCCTAGAACCTATAAAAGACTCAATAGAGCAGGACTATTCAGGGCTATTAATGTTATTTGGACGCCATGTTCACTACTTTTTCTTTTGTTTTGTTTTTTAAATGGCAAATATTTACCAAAGTTGAAACCTGATAAAAACTTGGATGATTTATAAAAAAGATGTTTTTCAAATGACAAAATTGTTCATACGCGGTGCGTATTCGACTATCCAAAGAGCAGTAAGGCCCGCTAGTCTTTTGCAAAGACTTCTGGGAAATGTCCAGGGCACTGGATTTAGGAATTGTTGATTTGGACATCCCAGAAACGACTTTTATAGTGAACTAAGTTAACCTAGTACCTAATTTTTTGTTTTGTCTTTTCACTACATACCTTTGCACAAATAAAGTTTTTAGAATAATAGAAAGTCTTTCGTACTTTCTGTCCGCATTTTTCGTAAGATACTCTCCACTTTGAAGAGTTATTTGGCTTCTTTTGCTGCTTTGGGCATAAAGCAGCAGAAGAAATGATCCTGTTAACGAGTTGTTTCTTAAACCTTTTTTTTTTCTGCAGCTAAAACGTAAAGAAGTGTATTTAATTCAAACGATGGTGGAAATAGAGTTCAAGGCATGTTTTTTAGTGTGTCGGGACTCCTACAATGGAGTCCAGCCCTGAGAGACGAGGCCTGTCGGATCCTCTCAGATGCCCGTTGATTCCTCTTTGGTTCCTCTGCAGCTCACGTACTGTCATGCCACCGCAGCCCATTTCCTATAAATGTAATTAGAAGAGACTGCGCCTTGGTCTGGGAGCACAGGGAGGAGACGGCAGTCGGCAAAGCTCTCTGTATTGCCCTCTGTAGCTGGGGGATACGGCTCTGGTGCCGCTCGGCGTGTCATCCTCTCATGCTTCGAGGCCTTGCGCTTCATTATAAGTTCATGTGATTTGCAATAGGAGCCAGTTTCTATGAATCCTGTAACTGAGCCTTTTTCGGTTAGCTGCGGCGGTTTGTGTTCCGGTTGGCCTCAGGCTTGGCCGCAGGTCGGCGATTGCCAGCGGTCCACTTGAAGCCGAGGCGTCCGTTTCCCCCTCCTGAATTCCACACTTATCTCCAGGCAGCAGAGGAAAGTAGGGAGTGAAGAATTGACTCGGTGGCGCTTAGAAACCACCCTTCTCCCGTCCCACACACCAGATGTGTTCACGCAGTGCGGCATTAACCAGGGAAGTAGCCACGTATGTTTTTTTGAGCACATATCAAAGCCGGCCAGAGCCTCTGTTCCTGCCTCATCCTTTCTCTCCCTTCATCTCTCTTCTTCCTCTGCCACTCCTCAGCTTGCGGTGCGTTGGAGCACGAATGTTGATAGGGGTGTGTGCCCGCTGATAAGTAAACACTCTCAAGGGGCTCACGGTGAAAACGCTGCCTAATGTTCCTGCCATTGTGCAGAGAAACTAACTCTGGCATAGCCGGCTGTCAGCTGCCTGACATAAACAGATAACCAAACCAATCGCTGAGCCGTGTTGACTCTTAAATATGCAAGTGTGGTGAGTTTGCTGCAAACGTGAAACCGTTGGAATCTTTTCTTTTTGCTTCACTCAACACAAGTGTCATTTGTCATCTCGTTGGACGCTTCATCGGAGAATCGCTACTTCCTGACATGTTGCCGGGAGCGAGATAGTGGAAGATGGGTGGTAAGGGGATGCCAGATTGGCTTTCCCGCCTGCTGCTTTTGATAAGCACGGCTCAGAGATGGAGTGGCGGTGAGCAGCACTCTTACAGGTGTCATTCATTCACGCAAGGCCTCAATATTTTCACTCATTGATGTCCCAGGTCAATAGCAACCATCGTCCTGTTGTGTGATGGATGATGATCATAATTCTGATCCCTTATTGAAGCTGCCAGTTTGGTCCATCTGTCACATAACCTGCAACCATTTTGGAAGCTTCTCAGAAACGAGAGTTCTCCACATCAAGCCTGATGGGATTGAGTGTGTTTGCTTCACTTGAGGCTCATTTCTATTCCAGTGCAAAACAAGAAACAACAGCAACTAGAAAAATGTAGACGATCTGATTGTTTTAAACCAGAATAGGAAACTTCTGCTTTTCAAGCATCATAACCAACCAGCTCAGCAAGGACGACTATTTTTGTCAATTAGCTTTAACATGTTACTTTATGGCTTAGTTCCAACTGCCTTTACAGGTAGATATGGGCTGTCTATGGGTTAAAAAAAAAAAAAAGGTTGCAAGCTGTACGGGACACACCGGTGGCCCGCACGAAATATTAATGTTGGTGACCCCATAGAATCACAATGTTGATTCACATCTTTTTCTACGTGAATGCTGCATGCAACAGGCTGTAGCGAACACTCACACAACACGAAAAAGTAAAGTAGTGCTGTGTTCCCGACAAATGCGACCAATCGCGTCGAATTCGCGTTGGGCGCCTCTTTTTGAGTCAAATTTGCTACTCGATGCTTGTCCAAAAATGTGATGACATCTGATCACATCTGTACGCTGTAAGGACACTGTAGGATAGCATCAACTGTACGTCATGAGTGCATGGACTTCCGTTAGTTGTACTAATACTTTACGATACACTTATCACACACACGGCAATGGTACATTCCATTTTTATGACTTCTCTGGTCGTACAAGTCTCAAAGGAATTGCAAGACACACCTGCAAGTCCCCTTAAGATGTTTTGTGTTGAAACATAAAAAATAAGACTAAAATCGTCAAGATCATTTTATTTTCTACGCCGACACTGCTTTACTGTTGATAGGTTATTAGTGATGGTTGAATGACATACATGCACATTTCTTCTTCTGTGCCTCAATACCTTCTGACTCATGCGCAACACCACCAGGTGGACAACGTACTATCACTACACTCTTGTCTACGACCCTCCACCAACCCGGACAACCCCAACCCGCAACAACTGAACGGGTAAAAATATTACAGGTCCATGTGACTATGACACATTACTATTGATTTTGACACTTTGGCCTAAAGCACATCATGAGAGTTCATATTTATTTCCAACCAGAAGCTCACAGCTGCATTGTGTTCTATCATCAAAAATCAATGTCAAAGGGAAGCTAGACTTGCTTTGTTAAGTCCATTCGAGCATCCATCCGGCCATCCATCCATCTATTGTTGTTTGTTTGTTTGCTCCTGGGCGTGAATTGTTAGATTGATTAAACAGGAAGCCGTTCACTTGCATCGGACGTAGCGCTGGGTTGGTGTGGGTTTTTACCTGCTGCAGGTAAAAACTTTGCATGGGCCCTTAAATCATTCTCTAACATCCCCGGGCACATTTGTGTAAACAAATAGCTTTTTATTACACCATAGATCACAGTTTGAAATTCCCACTGCTCCTCTGCTGGAAAGGCAATGCATTAACATACATGGCACCAATTGAATGCATTGAAAAAATGTCAAATGGGCCCCCCCGGGCCACTCTATTGAGCTTTTGTCCCGCAGCCTGAGACTGGGCTTTTTTTGTCTTTGGCCACAAATGCATTTTTCCCCCCAACTTTTGTCCTCTTCGCTGCTCATTTCAACTGATAATTTCAATAATTTTTGTTTGAGGACTAATAATTCATTTACCCGTCTACACACCGTGCTGTTGATCTTTGTGTCCTTTCACATTCATTTGCACTGTACATTACCCTGAAAATGTCTGAGCAGAGGGATCCCCCTCTGAGTTTCTCTGGAGCTTTGCCAACACTCAAAGAGGTTTGATTCCCAGAGGGATACCTCTAAACTCCCTGCCAAGACCTGATGGATGCCTGAGCTTCTTCGGCTGGCCCAACGAGGTCCAAAGCATCTCACGGAGGCTGCCGGGTTCCGTCGCGTTCTTTCGGTTGTTTATTCGTCTTCTCCCCTCGCCTTTTCTGACCCATCTGCCTCCTCGGTTTCTCCATTCCTGTGCCGTGCCGCCGCCTGGCAGTTCGCAGATTTCTTGAAGGATCTCGAAGGTCTTCAAGGTTGACTTAAAAGGGGGTGATTGAAGTGGATCAGTCTTTAATCATTAGTTTTCCATTTAAATTGTGGCCCGCAATCGTGCTTGCAGAATTTCAAAGCCAGAGTTGAAGGTTATTAGCGCTCTCAAGCATCTTTAGATTCTTCTTTCATCCAGCATAGAGGAACATTTTCTTCTGGGGGTGCTTTAGTATGCTGTAGCTGTGATTAAAACATGAGCGGTATAATAATGTCCTTGTTGACTACATCATCCTCATTTTGTTCTAGCTTTGCTTTGACCCACATTCGCTGCTATCTCGTTTCAAATCTTAAAAAGGCTCCCTCAAAGAAAACAACTTTTCTTTGTGTCTTGTTTTATGCTGGTTCAAGCCCTGGAAAAATGACAGCCGTTCTTTCTGCTTTTGTGCGCATTGAGTCAGTGTCAGCTGAGTGATGAGCCAATTAAGCCAAGCTGCCGAGGTAGTCTGATTACTGGAGCTTAAAGCGGCGATACGGCCTAATTCGGCTGTAATGAGGATGGCTCAGGAGGCTGGAATTACTCACTTTAAGACCTTCCTTCAAAGATGAGCTCATTGTGTTTTAGCAGCATTTGGGCTTTTCAGATATCTGCCAAGTCCACACAAAGTCATTGTTCATCCCCAGAAGTCTGTGTTATTGTCATAACACAGTGCATCATGAGTCAGACAACACCAACTGTGTCATGTTGTAAGTATGTCTGCAAAGCTGACAGGATTCTTTGTTGGATTGGCACACACAGGGATTTAGACAAGTCTGTAGAATCGAGGACTGTCTCTACTCGCATTTGCACACAGGTGAGTCAAAAATCACATTTCCTTTTTGATTCTGAGTCTGAAGCCAAATTTGCTGCTGCCAAACAGTTGTCTGTAAAAAGAACTTTGGTAATGTACTGCTTGTTCTCATCATACTAAAGTCCCTATCAGTCTATAACTGTGTTGAGGTTTGGGCAGCCATGAGCAGCGGTCGACCAGTGATTGGAACAATGAATGTTTGATTCCCGGATGAATAGGACTGTGGCGTAAAGCGCTTCGGGCTTTCTAAGAAGGTAGTAAAGCGCTATACAAGTGTACACCATTTACCACTTACTCAACTTAAAATACCAAAAATGGTCGATTAGGTGAAACAGAATGAGGATACTACCCATAATTCCTCCTACCAGCTAATCCAATTAGAGCAAAAGTTGTCATTGATAGGAAATCAAAGTCATTACATACGGGAGCTGCAGGTTTTAGGGTCGTCCGGGTCTGTGGAGGGTCATAGAGTGGAGCGCTGCATCTTAAGGGGAGTGCAGGACTGTCTTGCGGTTCTCTTGAGGCTCGGACAACCCTCTAACGGGACATCAAAAAATTGGAACATACCATTGTGGTTGCTTGTGGAAAGTGTATCAGAAAGTATTTGAAGGGCTACTAGACTTATGACGTAAGGGCGATGCCGTCATACAGTGTCCTTACACCACATTGCAAGGGACGCACACTTATTACTTGAGCAGGGCTAACGGGCTCCTTGTGCGATAAAAAAAAAAATTATAAAGTTCAGGAGAACAATCAGAATACCCTGATGTTTGTTTCTCAGTATAAACGACCCCAAAGCAGTGGTATTTGGATCCATTCATGCATTTCTACCATAACATAAGTACCAGCCTCTCCCAATCTACGAAAACGGGCAGGTTCTCGAATTTGTGATGTCACAAAGTGAGGAACACCTCCAAGAAGAGTCTGCGCTGCCAGCACCGCCCCCAGGCTAACACACACGCCCACTTTCTCCGTGGAGCTAACGGTGATTGACTAAACGCTTTCATTTCTATGCGCAATATGGACAACCATCTTTGCAAAAGCTTGGATGATGTCTGTTTTCGTGAGTGAAACGCAGACAGGCGGGGCCTCAGAGATCGAGTCGTCTTACGTCCGTGTAGGAAAATGAGCTGTGAAAATAAGTAATATTTCATTAAAATAAGGGTTTCTTTAGTGTTCCAAAGGTAATATATATATGTATATATGTATATATATATATATATATATATATATCCATCCTGTGACTGATATCATCTGATGTATTACTCCGCCTCAGGTGCCAGGGAGGGATACCTTCTATGACTCATTAGAGGTGAGCTGGCACGGCTCAATCCCAGGTTAAAAGTTTGACCTCCTTGGACCTTAAGCAGATAAGGGAAAATGCTGGGCATTAATAACAGGGCTGCCGACGAGACCTGTGCTGGAGAGACCAAGAAGATGACCTCTTTAAGAGTGCGAGGAAGGGTAGGCCTGGTGGACGTCCCGAGGTGTTTTCATGCTCCTAATTAGTCCAGCATCTGCCTGAAACGTTCCCAGGCTTTTCCTCAACCCCGTCCCCGCGGTGCTGGTCTCATTTTTCTTCTGCATGTTTAAGGAATTCTTTCCCTCACTCTCAAAAGGGTCCCTGTGGGATTTCGATTTCTAACACAAACAGGCATAAAGAGGAAGATAATATCCCTGCTTGCACAGCACAACCAAAGCCATAAACATCAGGCAGGGCCATCAACAAGCCGCTAATGTCAGCTCACCTGCAGCTAAACTCAGCTATAAGGCCACTTATCAAGCCCCTGAGCTAAAAGCGCTCTGAGCGCGGAATGACGGGCAATAACTTTAAATATGGATGCTTAAGAAAGTGAAACGCTGTGAATGAAATTCCAACCAAGCTTTGAATCCTTGTCAGCTTCAATGAAAAATGTTTTATTCCCAGAAAAATATACGGCCAGTGTTTTGGTTCAAGAAGCTAAAGGAACACTTGAGCAATAGAGAGATTTTTCCGTTTCCTAATATTCTAACTCAATCATATCTTTATGATAGTTTGAAGTAAAAGTCAATCAAAACTCTCAAAGCTCAAAAAACAACAGGTTGTATTTGGGATGCCACCGTTAGAATTTTGGCCCAATCCGTTTCCAGAGTCATTGGTTTTGAGTATTTACCGTTACCAATCCGAAACTTTTGTAAACATGAAAAATGGAAAAAAATGTGAAGTGATTTTTGTGCCATTATTACAAGCGCAGCACTCATTATTTTAAGAGTAAAACTTTAGGGATTTTTTTTACTAAAAAAATTATTGTACATTATTGTACCATAAAAAATGCATGTAAACTAAAAAATAAGTCAAATTTAAACCATTTTTACTCAGGAGAAATTATTTCTTTTCTGTGCTCTAAACAGTGCAGGGCACCACGTTATATGAACGTGAAGGTAGATGCTGATTGGTCAGACATTCTTCCAATCCGCTCTTGGGCTGGATTAGATTAGAAATATTTCTGACCAATCAACATCAACCTTCATGTCCATGTCTATGATTGGCTGGCTTTTGTGGCTCATTTGCTCCGTTTTAAGCTCAGAAGAGATTGACTGCACGTTTTTTTTTTTTTTAGTTCAAGTGCATTTTTCTGTTTCAAGTGCAAAATACGTTTTCTAATACAAGATTTAAAAAAAAGAAACAATGAATGCAGCGATTGGAAAACTCACACAAAAATCACTCCATATTAAACAGAGCAATCTCTGTGAAAAAAAATTAAATAAAAAAAAGAAAGCTTTAATAATCAAGTATAAATAGAAAAATAGTTAAGTATTATCTAGTAAAAATTGGTAGTCATGTAAGAAAGTTTGTCAAGTATAGCATTTACATTTGACCTTTTATAGGTGTCCATTATCACTTTTAAATGGACACGCTGCACCCAATCAGAGTGGAGTATTCTCCCAGACTGTGGTCTACATTTCTACTATTCATCGATTAACGATGAACCCTAAAGATTCACATGTACTTCTTCTAGAAACTTCAACACTGACCCTAATGAGATTTATTTTTGATTGATTTATTTTAAAACGGGCTCAATATGTTAAGCCAGTGTCACACAGCCACTATGTATATTTTGTGAATTTTTCACCTATGTCTTTCGTGATCCATGCGTGATATACATAATTCTCATTGTTTTATTCTTGCGTTCGTCATTCGTCGATGTGCGCAGATGTCCGTCGCGGGTTTTGGCCGACAGGACAATTTTTGGTCAGTGTAGATTTACGCAATTTTACGAATTTTACGTAGTTTACATGCAAAGGGGGGTCTAAGGGCAGGGATGCCAGTATAGCTTAGTCAGTTTGATAGTTCATTTTAGTATTTTTCTATTGAACTCTATGTACTCATGATCCTTTTGATTTCATGTTTCACTTTTTAAAATACTGATAGAAAGCCCATCGAGACGACTGTTGTTGTGATTTTGGGCTATACAAATAAAACTGAATTGAATTGAATTATTACATAAGTCTTACGCAGTTGCGTGTGATTCTTGTGAGATACATACACAAATGCGTGTCTTTGCATGACCGTTCCACGTACGTCTAACAGGGTTTCCACGCATAAACCACTGATGTTTAACCTTTATTTCACATATACGATGCCCGTATCCGGTTCAAACTCCCTAATTGACGCTCGAATCCCTAATGAATTGCACATAAACAGCACAATAATCACACATAGTTCATGTTCTACGTTGATTTACATGTTCTTTGTGTGGTTTATTTGTACTTCTTTCGTGGTTTTAACGTGGCTCTGATGTTAATAAATGTAGTTTGGTTTCTTCTGCGTCCATTTTTTTGTCTTTTTAATGGACAGGAGGAGTTTATCATGTCTGTTTCCTGCATCCATTTGGTACCCCAGGCCTCCATGTCTTCTCGTTTTCTCCATGAACATGTTGCTGTGCTCATGTCTTCTCAGAAACAGTCGGTGTAAAGTATGTTTGTCTCGTGTTCGGTGTAACAGAAGCCTCACAGAAACAGCATTTTTCAAAGAAAGCAGCTCCTTCTCTTCTGCTCTGGGTAATGGGGGGAATGCCTGCAGAAACACTCTGTTGCTTGTCTCAAATAAGGAGATACACTCTGCTCTGGCGGAATTTGTGCGCTTGTTTTCCGAGATATGAGACCTTGGCTCGGACCGGCGGGGTTATCGGGCCTAAGGCGAGCGTATTTGTCCGTGAGAGATCTTGACACCATCTGCAAAGGTACCACCACGGCGTGCACACGCCTCCCGAACGGGCTGGTCCGGGGGGGGACTCAGCGTGAGGGGGCGTGTAGAGTCTGTAAGCGCTAATTAAATGTGTTTAACCCAAGGTCACAGAAGCAAGCTAACGAAATGTATTCTTTGAGAAGTCCAGACTTGAAGCAGCAGCAGCAGCAGAAGGAAAAATGCTAAACAAACCCAAGAATCAGACGGAGGGAGAGGCAGGCGCGAAGGCTTAACCTTGTAGTAAATGTTTTATTGGGCTCCTTTGAGCAGTCTCTCTGAAGTTCCATTCAGGAGAACATGAAGCCTCTCCCCCTGATGACCCACTTATGTGAAAAGAGGCGGGGAAATCCAGGCTGGGTAGATGACCACACAGATTCTTCCATGAATTGTCTTTTTTCCCCCTCAGTCTTAGTGATGAATCACCTAAACCATCAGTCAGCTCTGTTTAAAGATGTTTTCTTGTTTACTAAATCTGCTTTTGTTGATAGAAAATGTTCCCAATGCATCGTGTTAGTGTTGCAGTTTATGAAATATGATGACTCAAACCTCAAGTTTAACAGCATGTGAATCAACCAAACATCTTGACAATCTAATTTATGGTTCCCAATTTATCACCCCCCTCCATTTGACTCAGAAAAGAAGAATTCAAACACGTCTCGAGGCTATGGAAACGAAAGCCTCCACTTCTCTAACAAGATAACTTTCCATTTTCCCAAGGGATTTTTTTTTTCTTTTTGAATGAAATCCTGGAAAAAAACATTTCCTGTTTCCCATGAGACACTGCTCTATGTGAAAGTAGCATTTGGAGTGCTGGGAGGCACCAGCCACACTGAAAACAAGCTGACTGAAGGCCGAGTCGAAAAGCCACTATGTACTTTTTGCACATATTGCACGAATGAAAATTGGTTATACGTGAATCTATGTGGAAAAAGTAAGGAAAATCTTTACGTTAAATTTTCACAGATGTTTCACGAATAAAACATGTTAAAACCACGAAAAGAGTACGAACAAACCACGCAAAGAACACGTAAAACAACGTAGAACATAAACTGTGCGTGATTATTGTGCAGTTTATATACAATTCATTAGTGATTTGTGTGTCAATTATGTTTTTTTACATGATATGTGCGCTGTATATGTGACATAAAAGTTATTCAGCGGTGGTCCGTGCGTGAAAAGTCTGTTAAACATATGTGGAACGGTCGTGGAAATTTGCGTATGCATAAAAATCACACACAATTGGGGAAGATTTACGTAACAATTGCGGATAAACTATGTAAAATAACTTTGATATAATGAATATTAACTGTTTTTTATTATCCTTTTTTGTATTTATATCATGTTTTTTTAAATGTTTAAAAAATATAAAATAAAACAAAAAATACACACAAACTCAAATTCTCAACTGACCCAAAAGTGTTTAAAAGCTCAAAACCAAATTCATGTAAAGACACCGTCTGCTGAAATCCTTGACGGACGTCACATTGTCGAATGACGAAAGCAAGAAACACGTGAATTACATACATCACGCATGTATCACCAAAAACTGAAATTTTATATGTGGAAAAAACACACACACAATGTATGTAGTGGCTGTGTGACATGGCCTTCATTTTTTATATTTCTCTTTTTGTGGGGTCTTTTGGATCATAAAATATAAAAAAGTAAAAGAAAGTCAACTTATTGGTTAAAGCAAAGTATTTGAGCAAATAAATGTCATGAAGTCAATTCAGTCTGAGCTGGATCCAGTAAACCAACATTAACCAAATCAATGGGCCTGAAATCAACGTTTCGTCTTTAAAAATGACTGAAAGTGCAACGACAGAACCTTCAGATGCTGTTTGGCTGATGCTTGAAATGTGGCGTCTCTATAAGCGTGCCGTGCTAAAGCGAGGATGGAGCTGCTCGAATCAATGCTTTTGCATGCGGAGTGAATTAATTACAGTTTAATGGCCAACAGCGTTCTGCTCTACAGCTCTGCTTCATTAGGTGTCTGTTTTACAGTTCATCGTTTCAGTTCTTGTGTCATAAAACCAATAGTTTGGTCTACTGTCACCACTCAAAGGAATCGCTTTCCGGAAATATCCACATGAGAGGAGCACGATGCATCTTTAGAACCAAACCAATGAAACAAATACATGTTGTTGATTTATTTATTTGTAGATTTGTTAGATAAATGCAGTTATTACCAAAGTAATTTATTACTACGACTGCGATGGGTTCAGAGCCTTAAAAGCCTTAGTCCCATGCGCGGATACGTGGGGTAGACCTGTACAGGTGCTGTACAGACAGGGTAGCACAGGTGTGTCTCGCAGTTTCCATAAGGCTTGGACGCCCACCTCAAGGGACGTCATGAAAACGGAACGTACGTATGGCGAAGTATTTGTAAGGACAATGGAAGTTGCCCGTACTTATGACGTACAGGTGGTAGAACTACTCTAGTAGTCATTACGACAGTATTTGTACACCTTACTGTTAATGCTGCATGCGATGAGCACGTGATACACAAGCGCTCGTAGGATGTCCACACAAACTACACTGATTGCCTAATTTTCTACTTAATGGCAGCGAAGAGCGTACACTTATCACGTGATCAACACTGACAGGCTCCTTGCATATTGTACAGGATTTGGGGGAGTCTGTAATCTGAAAAACCTGTACGACACGCGACGACACACGTACTTCACCCTTACTTTTGATATTGTATAGGTGTTCACCACAACCTGTCACCTGCATGAACCTTTCTTCGACCTTGATATTTCGTACTGGCCACCTGCATTGGCCCAAATTTTTCCTTTTCCGTGTTGTTCTTGGTCTGTTTTTGTTCCACTTTCAAAAGGTCGTTGTTTGAAAGAAATTGGAATTGTTTGATTTACGTGTTTGGTTTGTGGAATTGTTGCTTTGGTGATTGACATTCTAATGTAGATCTCATCTCAAAATTAGAATTTGTCCCATTTTGTCTTTTGTCATCATTTTAGTATAACTTTTAACGAAACAGTCCCCTAAGCGTATGGTTGTGTTATCGTGTTTGTGTACCTGAGCTGTGAGTCAGACTCGAGCGTTCCTCTGCCTGCATGTGTGTGTTGGGGACGTGTTCACCAGATGGAGGTCCATTTGTCACGGATGGTTAATGCAGCAGCAGTAGTGGGATTGTTATGACTTTCAGGATGTAGAAAGCGTGCCATTTCCAGAGAGGGTGACTAACGACGGAAAGCTGCCGCTGCCGTGTCCCATTGAAGAGAATAATCTGCTCAAATTGGAGTCGACGCTCAGCGAGCTGAAACAAAGCAGTGGGGTAGCTCTCCTTCATACACTGCTGCTGAAAGGAGAACGGCGCCGCTTTTAAGTGAACGTCTTGAAGTCAACTAAGTTTAGAATGTATTTGGAGCTAGAAAAGGCCGCCCCTTCCCCACATCCCTTTGCCCTTCCCATGCTCCTCTCTGTGAGATGAAGTGGCAGGAATGTGTGGCAACTGAAGTCCTGCCTCTGCTGCAACAATATCCCTCTGTTACAGGTACAACAAGGGCAGTCTGGCTCAATGCTCCACTGCACCACAGAAATGCTGCTTCTTCCTCTTAATGGAAAGAAACGCGGCCTCTCTTCACCTCTCACATTAACGCTGGTCTTCTTCCCAGAATGGATCCGTTTGCAATTAATCCGGCATCAAAAAAGTTGCCTTTTCCTGCGCAACACCTCTGAATGCCTCCAGTAAGCGGAGACAAAAGGCCACATGACAGTTCCTCTGTGACTCTTTGAAGACACAATAGCTCCATTATTTGATTTTAGATGATCTCTGACGGCAGCAGAGAAAAGGAGCGGGAAAGGAAGATGCATTGGAAGAATGTGAAGGAACGTCTCTAAGGCATGTGGATCTACATTGCAGTGATACCATAGCCAAGGTATAAGAATACTGACATTTAGTGGAAATTAATAAAACACTTTCTATAATTGAATCTTAATTTTCTATTGCACACACACACACCTGAGGTTTCTTCTCTTTCCAGAATCCATTTTTTTTAGGAGTTTTTCCTTACCCCGAAGTAGGGATGGGTATCGTTAAGGTTTTAACGATACTACTACTCTTATCGATACTGCTTATCGATCCGGTACTCTTATCGGTACTCTTATCGATACTTTTTGAGGACGAAAAAAAATAAATAAATAACAAATTAAGAACATAAAAGTGTTTTATTTCCTCATTATGGAACAACACTGTTTTTTTTAACAAAACATTTTACTTTATACATGAGAATGTTCCAGACAGGATATTTATTTATTTATTTAATCTAATTGTTTTTATTCTTTATGAGCGTGATATTTCATTTGGTCTTTTGTCCATTTTCCACAACCTTGAATAGACTTTTCTGTCTGTCAAACACCAGAGTTAAGATAAGTTAAGTTAAGTTAAATGATGGAAACAAATTCACTTTGATGCAGACTCCTTTCTATTTTGCCAACTCCATTTATTTTTCTTTAAATCCAGTAAACCCAATAAATTATATTAATTTTACGGATGACAACTATTAATTATTATTAAGTATTAGGAAGCAGCTGATAGTTTGTCGCTGGTCTGGAATCAGAAGTTGTATTCTCCGCGTGCAACGCCCCCCCACCCCCCCCCCCCTCCCGCTGCCCCAGCCTGTTCTGCACAAACAGCGCAACATACGGTCATCGTAGCAGCAAGGTGACAGGATGGTCGGCAAACGTAATAATTTTTACGCAGAAACATCAGTTCTTAGTCTAGGGCGGCATGTGTCCCCTACAAGATCGCCACTGTGTGTGCGCTGCCTTGTCTTGTGTGTGTGCGCGCGCGGCGCGTGCTGTCTGAACAACAGCCCCGCCCCCCGTGCACACAAATAGACAGACAGAGCTCTCCGCTTCAACGAGAATACCGAAATTAATATCATCATCTATAATTAACGCAAAATTGACTGACTTGGTGAGTTAAATATGGCAGATAACATTTATATTTTGTGGGACACACAAAAAAAAAAAAAAAAGTAACTTCTCCAGTACCGATAGCAGAACCGTTAAGGTCAGATCTTAACGATACTGAGGTATTGAAGAATGCGGCCCCGGGGCTCGTTCAATACCGGGGCACGGTACCCAACCCTACCCCGAAGGCAAGTCTGAGGGTAGTGATGCTTTATATTAGCTTAGTCTGCTTAGTTTAGTTTGGCCATTGCCTGTTGAATTCTATGACTTCATGTTCTTTGTGATTTCATGTTATTATACAATTACTGGTATGAAGCCCATTGAGACGACTATTGTTTTAATATTGGGCTATAGAAACTGAACTGAATTTGATAAAAAAGCAGAAAATGAAAATGCTTGCTGCTGTTTCATAATAAATGTGACCCTGCAAAAAGAGGTAGCCTAAAATTAGGAAAAGAACATTCATCTTTAGAAGAAAATCACTACGAAGTAGTAGAATTATCCGTCCATTACCGATTTTTTTGCAGTATAATTTTAGCAAAGTTTGGTCAGGTAAAAACTTCAGGCATGTGTGTCAAGAACGTGCTTGAATGCGGTCTTCACACCTCAATACTCCACTTCCAGTTGGAAGAGGCTTAATGCAAAATGTAAAAGCAGTGCAAATCTGGTGTTTTCACATTTCGGAGGTCTAATCCAAGATGTGAAAGACTTGGCACAATTTCTAGGGCTCTGGATTTTGGAATTGTAGATTCGGAGAGTGCTACAAAATGCGTTGTATCGTGAGAAATGAAGGAATTCGGACACAACCAGGAGCCAGTTACGGTCCAAAAAACAGTTCCACACAAGCATTCAAAATGGAACAATACTTCAAGTTGAACATTTTTCAGCCTAATAATTAGTATTCTCTTTCTAATGGTTGGAGTTTTTATGAACTCAATTGTAGTTTATTTTGATAACAGTAACAAAAAAATCCTTGTGGAAATGGAGATGACTCAGTTAAACAGTTTAATGCCAGTTTAAGATTCAGTGAGCTTTACAATAAAATAGAACCAGAATTTACAGTTTAATCTAAGTTTTTTTTTTGAGTCTTAAATCAAGTTTTAATTTTAATGTGAAAGTCCTTCTTTCTAGATTCTAGCTCTGAATGAGACAAAAATGTCTCCCCTTTTGATTTATTTCTAGAAAAGGTGCCGTTCATACAACTTCAAACCTGCCTAAAATATCTAGAATTCTTTGCAGGGATCAAATAGTTTGCAGTGCAGAAAAAGAGGTGAGTTGAATGTCTTTGGGTAGAGAATTGACACCTCCATTCTCTGCGTGTTCTGTCAGACGTGACCCTCAGCAGCGCACATTCAACACTCGCCGCTATCAGTTTATCAGGTACAGGAAGTCGGCGCTTGTACACGTAGAAGCGCGTTGCTGGGACACTATAGATAGCATCTAAACCCGCCGTCACACTGACACAAACAGACACCTCCAGTATGTCACATACCCGCATGTTTTTACTGTACAAAGATGACAAATATCTGGGGGAAACGTTGCAGCGTTGGATGCCATTGATTACCGGGTTTTTGAAAGAAAAAGAAAACGCGTGGCATAAAGGTCGCCGCCGCCGCTTCTTTCACACTTTTCTTCTCATCCTCTGTCTTTAACTTCGACGCCCACTCCTGCTTTTAATCTTTCATTATTTCAAGTTCCTGGCAGATGGCATTCAGGCGCTCTTAATTGAGGCTTGGAAGTTAGTGGAAAGGATTCAAAATACCTGGACCTTGAATCTTTTGAGGCGTCTAGCGGCAGTTTGGCCCAGCTCCACCTCATGCAGCATCTCCTCTCCTCTGCTGCAAATATTATTCTCACCACCAATATAATTCTTTTGCTGAATCTGTCAAGCAGAAGGGATTTATTGTTGAGTTTTTAGCATAGATGAGGCCCCCCCCCCTTTTTTTTTTTTTGTTCTCTGAAATATTGTACAACAGCTCCGATAGTTTTTCTCGGCGCATCAGAGAGATGAACCCATTTTTCTCTCCTCACACGGGCCTTATTAGTTTTCTCTTCCACCCCCCCCACCACCACCCCACCCCCCGCCTGCCGCTGCTTTCTCTGCTGGAGCGCGGGCCCCACTCTCAGCTGCAGCTCATGATTGCCTTTGCAAAACTGTGATTTCTCAGACTTATCACATTATGTGCTGCCCTGAAATAGCTATTATCTCCAACAAAAGGCCTTTATTCTACTTACTCTGCAGTCGTGGCCAGAGGGTCAACTCCCTGTCAGCAGAGTCAAGTTGTTTATGGGACTGATGTAATTAATTTTCTTTAATTAGAGGACTTTACGGAGATGACTGTAGTGGATGTCTTTGAATGGGCTGTTATGAAGGCGAGCGCTCCGTCCACAGACGTCAATGCCACCGCCTTGTGGCCCAAACATCGTCTTAACGTCTCTGGGGTTTTCTCAGATCCTCGTCCCCCGGCCTGCACTATGGGATACAGGTAGAACATCAGAGGGGTGTCCAATCCCTCTGAGCCCCCGACAATCATGTTACGGCGTATCCTTACATAGCGATTTACTACCTTCTAAAGCCGAACGTGCCAAACTCGCGCTGAACGCCTCTCTTTAGACACACGTCCAATTTGCTGCTCGACAATCGTCCTAAAATGGGTTCATGAGCTTGATGCCCCAAACACGTGTGGGAGGAGCTACCACCAAATGTCTTTAGCTGATTGCTACATGCAGCGGTGTCTGTCTAATGTACATCGCATGTAAGAAACAAAGGATGTTTGGAGATCAGATTTTCTTTTTCTTTTTTAACCCTTCTTGTGGGGTCCAGATGACCCCACTCCCAACTTTGGGAGTGGGGTCATCTGGACCCCACAAGATAGCACAAGGGTCATGTTCTACAAAATCATAGGTAAACACGTTTGGCTTCATGAGCTCCACCATCTACTGCAGGAGCTGCGTCCAAATGGTGGCGCGTTCTGCGGCGTTCCCGTCTCTCTGTGAGTTTGAAGACCTGCCGTCCCGCAACTCGCGCCGCAGGACCTCAGATTGCATCTGACTTAAGATTGAAGCCTGATGGTTGGCCTGTCTCTAATTGACGCTGATCTTGTTACTTTAGACGCTGTACACTAATAGTGGCCAGGCTCCTATAAGAGACCCCCTCATCCCCCCCACCCCATTCACACAGGGGTCTTTAAACTACATTATGATTATGTATTTTGTCAGCCAAAATCGAAAAAAAAGTTATCGTGCAGATGCCAGGGGTCTGTGGTATTGTGACCCAGATCAGGCAGTGATGGAAGAACCGTTCATTCGATTTCGTTTTTCAATTGGGTGCGGTGGCATACGCCATTAAACATTCCGGCGAGGAATCTGCACAACATTTAGGGGAGGATCCTAAACGCAACCGAGAATGGCGCTCTAATGGGTGATATCAAGAAAATGGCTGCAGAAAAAACGATTTCCTGGTGAAGCTGCATAGAAAGCGAGCGACGAATTAGAAGAGCTGGTTTGAACGTGGATTACTAAGCAGAGACGGAAAGGTGGGCGTGTCTCCAGGAAAGTGATCCGCATGAAAGCCCAAGAGGATTTTTTTTTATACGGAGGTTAATGCTTCAAAGAGAAATGAAATGTTGACAGCCAGTGCTAATCAGAACAAAAGACAGTCATCATTTCAATAAACCCTAAAATGTTCCTCTGCTTTCTTGACCAAATTTCACCGCAAAATGAACCCGTTAGCCATCACTATTCTGTCTGATGGAATAAAATCTGCTGTATGTCTCTGCATTTACCAGGCTTTGGACCCGGGGTTGTGCTCTGTTAAGGCTGCGTTCATCTTTTTTTTTTCTTTTTCTGTTTTTTTAAATTGTTTTTTTGTGTGTGTGTGTTTTCTTTGTTTATGATTTTTTGTAGCTTTTCTTTGGTAGCTTTTGCTTCTTTAGTTATTGTGGATTTTCATGGGCCATTACATTTGGCCCATGCCTATATCCGGCCTTGCCACGTCCTCAAAAAGTCCGGACATCCCCTTTCCCTGGGAGGACTTTCTCGCTCCCACCACGCGTTCTTTGCTTGTGTCGTTTGACCGCTTCATCTTGTCTCTGCTTGTAAATTTGTTTTTTTTTTTCCCATCGAATCTCCTCTGCTCTCCTCTCATCTATCCTCCTCCTCCTCCTCCTCTCCTCTCCCACGTTGCTCAAGCTGCCGTTCCCACAAGCCCTGGGGCCACAGCTGTAGTCCTGCCATGTCTCCCCCTGACCTCCCCATGTAGCGCTGGTGAACAGCTGTTCCCTGTACACACACAAACTCACCGCTAAGCCAAGTGCAGAGCTCCAGGGGTGGCCTGCAGTCGCTTTGCACTTTGCCTTGGCCGCTCAGGCAAACACACGCAGACGTATGCGTCCTGACATGAGGATCACGTCCGGCCACGTTGCGCTGAGGCAGATAGATGCTGTAAATCAGAAAAGTGAATCATATTTTCACCCTCAGCAAATATTTGGGAACTCGGTCTCTTCAGACACACAAAAAGTAAAGAACACAATGACCCAGACAAGCACACAGACAACACAACTCCCCCCGTCAGCCTGATCCTAAGCCACAATATCCTCTGTCAAAGCTTCGGTCCCCCTTTTGTTTCCTCAGGGTGGGGACCAGCATCACCTTTGACCCATGACTTGTGACCCCACCCAGCTTTGGGGCCGTGGTTCAGCCACGGGGTAAAGGGTGCGACATGTGACTAAAAGACACGGGTTGTACCCGAGGGGCTGTTCTTAGAGACATAAAGACAAAAACAATAGTTTAAACTTGTTTATTGGTCGTAAATGAGAACTGAACTGAGTGACCCCTCCCCCCTAGCGTTCTTAACAGGAAGTACCCGCTGGCTCTAAGAAGCCAAAATTCTATAGACTTCTATATTCTTGTATTCTTGCTCTGACACATATTTTTGATAGTCCTTCATTAAATATTTTCTGTAGTTAAAGTTATTCAAGTTATAAACTAACCAATCAGAACCTCAATCAAAGTAGGTGGAGCCTGCTGACCCCCCACATCTGAAACTTTTGACAGATATTGTGTAGCCTACACTAAATAATAGTGGAGGTGTCTTACTCTTGGATTGGTGAGAATGGTTGCCATAGAAACGTTGACTCAGACTGACTTGGGCCAATTACTGCTCACTGACATCTAAACACGGGGGCGTCCATATCACAAAACAACGGCGCCGTGATAGACTTGATTCTGTTGGAGCCATAAGTAAACCATTTTCTTTGAGTTTGTTGGTCAAGCTAACTCACTCCTCTTCACGGAGACAATCTGCTAACTTCACACCAACCTTAGTCTAACTTCTGATTTTATAGGCATATATAAAAATAAGTGGGGATCATTGTGATCTTAAGCCCTTTGTTTTTGTTATCTGCTAAGTATGGTTCACAAAATCTTTGTAAAATACAGAAGTTATGCTCAACCAAATTTACATAAGTTAACCTGAACTAATGTATTTAATATAGGCTATTACTATATAAAAATTCAATCAGCTTTCAGTTGCTGGTCAGAATTCACTGATTTAATTGGCAATCATCAAATTCAGTCCCTGTCTGTCTGCTGGTGAAGTGGATCATTAGACTGCAGCTCTGAGTCCAGGCTCAAACCTGAAGGTGATGGGTCGAGCAGGTCAGCGCTGACAACAGCTGCACGGGATCCCACATACAGATGAACAGACAAAGAGGACGAACACAAATCCACATGGCTTTGCTGCTCACGTTGAATTTGAATGTGGACCTCCATCTGACATCTATCCATGATTAATGACAGAGAGGGGCTGAAATTCTGCCTCCTTAATGAATACAGTGCGCAAAGCTGAGGGGCTTATAAATATTTGACGTGTCTTGAATTTGTTTGCATAATTAAAACAAAAAAATCTAAATTGAATCATAATTGCATCACTGTGGACATTTTGTCGTCTTGTTCTTTTGCGTCCTTTGTTTCCGACTCCCTGTGATGTTTGTCTCTAAACCAAAGATGGCTCCTTCGCTTCCACACATGCGGCGCACGGCGTCAGATGGCCGACAGACAGTCGATGTGATCTCAGGGCGTGACTGACACATGGTGCTGATGAACTGGCTGCGTGGAGCATCACTTTGCTTGCTTCCGTGCTTTGATTGACAGCTGTACCTTCTCACTATCTTCTCACATTCACCATGGGAGCACAGACTGTCTCAGGCATCATGCTGCTCTCCAGTGTCATGCAGTGCTGACATAGTTTGTGTTTGATGTTGATGTCAAACTCGCTCTCAGATCAATCTGTGTGCTTGACTGTGTGTATGTGTGTGTCTGTGTGTGCAGCCTTTTGTTTGAAAAAATATACACACAAAAAGGTGCAATCTAGAAAACTACCGAAACAAAATCCATCAGAGATCAGAAGAAGGTTCAAAACTACACCTTCTTTAGATACAGATTCTAATTAAATTTGTGTTTTATACATGAGGCCTTTTTCTCATGATGGAGAATATTTATAGAGAAAATTAAGTTTAAAATTGCATTTCTGATTATGTCTATTCAAATTATAGTGAATCGTGAACATTGGAAACAAATTTCTTTTAAAAAAGTCGTATTTGTGACATCCTTACCACTCCTTTTGTTTGAAAAATACTTTTTTTTTCTAATCAAAAAAGGCAAACTTAACTGCAGACCCTAACACATTGAAACTCTGGAGATGTCTCTGTCAAGACCTACCGTGTCCTTTGACATACCATGACTCCTTACGTGATCAACATCAACCAGCTGATTTGCAGAGGGAAGCGGCTTTGCACCAGAATGCAACCATTTAAAAACACATTTTTACTGATATGCAACACATTATTAATAAATAAGTGGCGCAAAGTCGCTTTTCTAAGCCACAAAATAAGCGGGTTCAGGTTGATTGCGTTAAGGGTTGAAAAGTTACGATAGTCGAATGAATTTAAAGCTAAAGCTCCGCTGAAAAACAGTTTTTATCTTTAAACTTATCTTGCACACTAAAATATTTTGTACTGTATACTGTTTATTCAAATAAAAATGCAGCAATTCCGAAAACTTGTGGAAATTCTGCTTCCAGCTAATGATGTCTGGGCGCCATTTGTCAGCCAGGTCCCCTTGTATTTTTTGCACTATAGGACGCCAGATTAAAGGGCACAAGAAATGGTCTATTTTAAAAATGTTTGCCATAAGTCACACCAAACTAAATAGCACACTAAGCCAGACAAAAGAGTCAGAGATTAGTCTGTCTGTCAGTCAGACTGTAACACGCTGCACGCTAGCCATATGGGAAGCGTTAGCCACATTACCGTATTCACAATAAACCCCCAACCTTGTGTGCAAGACGTAAAAAGACAGACTGATACCGCTAAAATAAACATTACAGTGACTATGCTAACTTCCAACATTGGTAGTAACATGTAAAAAGCCAAAAAGAAAGTCCAACACTGCTACACATTAGCTAGGTTAGCATAGAGAGCGTTGTGTACCTCTCAAAATCACTTCAACCTTGGTAAGAACAACCATACTGTTATTATTATTACTCTGTTATTTAAAAAATCTGCATGAGATTCAGTGCGTCTTCATTTTCTTCGTCCAAAGCCTCCAATATTGCTCAACATTTTTGTTGTACCAGTAATGTTAGCTTGGGGGTGAGAGGGGCTGTGAGATAGCAGGAGAGAGTGTAAACATGGAGCTCTCAGCAACTTGGAGGGGAGGCGGTGGATTTGCTCCGCTCTTGGTCCCGCCTACATCTCAGAGGTGAATTTCTAATGCTGCTCTAATGCAGAAACTATGTCCTAGATAGTGACACAGGTTTCTGTGATATCGGCTAAAAACTGCATAACCATAATTAGAAGACAACTGGGAACGCTTGATCAGAATAGATCAGAAGATGATCGGAGTGAGACTTCATTGTCATAAAGGAGGAAAAAATGCAAGCTATACAACATATTTACAACAGTGGCACAATAAAATGGAACATAACCCTTCAGGTTTACAGCTGTCATCTTGCCGTCTGCAGTACTATATCATGATGTTTGGATAGATGACTGTCAGGAAATGACTCAGTAGAAATGTGTGAAAAACTGCTGCTGTGAACGGCCAGACTTCATATCTTCACCTATTTCCCATCAGCCCAACTGGCTTCATTAGGCCTCCATGCGACAGATACTGCAGCAGGGACTCCCACTGTTTGACAGAAGGTGACAGCTGGCTTGTTCTTCAGGACAGACGTGGGTTTGTTTTTCAGCGTTTCCACCTCACTCCCTCGGCGCTTTACATGGAGAAATATTCTGACGTGACGTCAATGTGAAGAGACGGACTAACGTCTGCACAAAAGTCATTTACGCTTACAGCTGCAATTTGATTTATTGCTTCAAAATGTTTTTAATCCCTAAAAGTCATTTTTATTCGAGCAGTTTCGTATTTGGTATCTGTCTGTGCCAGAGCAAACGTTTATTCCATGATTTGTTGTCGTGTTGAGGGACCCAGGTGGCTCCAAAACCGGGATTTTATTTTGATTTAGAGGAGACTTCAGAGGGAATACATTAGAGTGTGTTTGCACACAAGAAATTAGATGTGATTAAGTTTCTCCTCACCCATTGGTGAAGAGTCAGACCAGTCTTTACCAGCAGATGGGACCCTGATAATGGTTGGAGGTGCTTAGGAAATAAGAGGGTTATTCTCTGGGTAGTTTAGATGCAAAACTGAGCGTCTAATTGCGTCTTCGGTGCTGGATAATATCTCTACGTGCAGTTCACATCACAGGAAGGCCCTCCAGATTTTTTGGTTCAGATTTGTTATGTAAAAACCCACAGCAACTATCGTCTGGACGGAGGAAATGGAAACATTTCAAGTTTGTGCACATTAGATAGAAAAGTATCTTGGTAATGGCTGAGCTTTTTCTGTTCTCCTTGTTTCAGTGTCTAATGCGAAGCATGTCAGTGTTTAGAAAGGCAACGAGCCTGTACTGACATGTCTAAAGATGGCCTCTGTCCACATGTAGAGCCATCTGGGGGATCCGAGCGAGCCACAGCT
Source organism: Oryzias curvinotus (assembly GCA_023969325.1). Classification (NCBI taxonomy): domain Eukaryota; kingdom Metazoa; phylum Chordata; class Actinopteri; order Beloniformes; family Adrianichthyidae; genus Oryzias; species Oryzias curvinotus. Next base: position 7,614,671 of record CM043716.1, on the reverse strand, counting down.
GGTCTCCAGGGATCATCCATTGGTTTCTGACCTCTCATCTCCAAGACCACAGAGGGCCTTTGTGCAAGAAGCACTTGTCTGATCATGACTCATCCCATAAAAGCAAATTCCCCTCTTACTCTTTGATAATTTCGTGGAACAGAACCACTACTGCTTGGAGTTTGGGACTCACGCTCCTTTGCAGACACAAAATGTAACTGACAAGGGTCCTTCCGTCTGCTCGCAGGAGAAAAACATTCAGAGAGGACAAGTTGAAAAGAGGATAAAGCTGCCATACTGAATTAGTTTTGTGCCAGGAAGATGGCTTAGCATCAGGTTTTTTATTTTTTATTTCTCGTCTCCTCATGGAGGTGTGCAACGTGGGGAAGAACCAGCTCCTGACCCAAACGTAGGCAGACGGATGTACCAAACCCAAGTCGTCCCGATAATGATTCTTATTCTCAGATTGTGTGTGGACATGTTTTGTTCTTATTTTGGCCTCAGCTGTAAACGCCCACCACCTGCAGCTATCCTCGCTGTCCAACTCCTATTGGAACACAAATATAAGAAACCAGCGTGACATTTCAAAGAATCTCTCCCACCTGGTTTGGATTTCATTCTGCCGCAGTGGATTACAGGGACTCCCCGGGCAAATTCTGACAGGTGTGGGTTATGTATTGGCATCAGACACAGACATATCTATGTACGCTTTCAAGGGTTACCTTCAACAAAAGCATGAAGGTGGCCTCCATCGAATCACCCCCGTTAACCCAAACGGGTTGGTAGTATTACATTTTATGTCTCTGACAGGAGCTTAAGGGTCCATTGTGACCGTAGGTGGTGTGTATTCAGCTGGGGTGATGGTGAAAGAAAAATAACAGAATGAAAAAAGAGAATAAGAAGCTCAGACAAATCAGTCAGCAACTTTGCCAAGAAAACTGTTTTGACAGGGCAGAAAAAGCTGTCACACTACAGGCCTGTTCAATTTCAAGTCAATATGGACGTTCAGTTTGATGCCAGGAGTCAGAAAAGAGGACATCTGAACACTTGGTTTTCACTGTGCTGCACTTCTTCAAAACAGCAGATGGAGGATCTCAGAACTTTACAGACTGGAGTCATTTGTTTAAAAGATGGTCGTTCACTAAAGCAACAATCGCACGTCCCCGTACAGGTCAACCCATAGGTTTCGGGGTTACCGTGGAGGCGTTGTAGAGAGGAGCGCAGGTGTGTCTCACAGTTCCCGTGAGGCTCGTCTGACCATCTCAAAGAGCGTCGTAAAAACAGAATGTACCATTTCCGTTGCGTGTGTATCAAGTACCCATTTGAAAGGAGTCCGTGTAGGAAAATCCAGTCAGCCTCCGGCCGTCATTGGCTGAACACAGAAATCATGTTTATTTGGCTTCCAGGACCTCATGCTGGAGAGCTGATTTGTATTAGCATAAGGTGGCTAATGAATGCTAAGTGGGCTAATGAATTAGCTGTTGATTGTACAGCAGGAGTTAAAACCGCTGAGGGACAAAATGGACATAAGCACATCTGGATGCGCTCCCACAGATGCGGGGTGCTTCTGGGTAAAGCTGTGGACCAACCCACACAACAATTTGCTTCAATTCCCCTCTAATGTTTATGAGGAGGGGGCTGTTTCCGTGTTAGTTCATGGCATCTGTGTTGATGAGCATCCTTTCGTTTCGTTTTGCATATTTTTGCGGCGGGAACACGGAGCAGAAGGTAGCGTTTTTGCTTCCAGAGAGCGCTCATGCGGCGTGTTAGATTCCAAGCCCTCTCGCTGCATTACAGCAGGAAAATAAAATCCTTCTGTTTCAGCGATCAGGCCACCAGACGCCCATTCTTTCACTGACTCGCACACAAAACCCACTCTGAAAGACAAAGAAATTAGGGGGCAGAATGAAGAGGGAGTCATGAGAGAGGGCTGGGAGGATAATGTAAAAACGGCCTGAATAAGCAGCAAATTGGATCCTTTTCTCTCTAGTTTCTGTAAGACAATCAGACTGGACGAGGTTTTGTGTTTCCTCTTATCTTCGAGGGGACGAAGCGTTTAGGTGTCTGCTGGACTCTTGTTGAACACAAAACCAGGAGCCAAGTGTTCCTTCTGGCACTTTGTTCTCAGGAGTTTTTATTCAAACAAAGGCAGATTAGACCATCGAAACTTTATTTACAGATACTCCATTCTGATGGGCTGCTGGGTATGCGTTAAAACCTGATAACCGCACGGTGAAAAAAAGAAGTTCCGGTCAGCTAGCTTAAATGTTTTGTATCACTGCGCCGGCTTCTTTAAAGCAACCTTTTGCTTCATCATTTGGACAAAAACAAGTGGTAAGAGGAGAACTTTCTCTCTGAACTGATGCTTTATTCAACCCATCGGGGCGATCAGCATATATATCCCCGAATCTTGACTGCAGCGGTGGTGCGGCGCGATGCGGACTATATGTTATATATGTATCGCCTTTGTAACTGACCGTGGTATAAGCAGGTTAATGGCCTTCGAAGTGTGCGTTACTTTTTAACGCGCTTCGCGTGGGATGGTTCTACGGCGTGCGTTAAAAAGTAATAACCGCACACTTCGTCGCCCATTAACCCTTACTTAACGCACGCCGTGGAAGTTTGAACCATCCGATGCAAAGCCTTATCCCTGTGCATTATCACTTTTGACTCCACACCCAGCAGTCAATCAGAATTGAGTATTTACCCAGACCACGGTATAATGCAAAATAATCTAGCATTTTACCTAAATTATCATCTTGGATCATCCTTACATTTTTAAGTTGCTAACACTATAAGTGTGCAGGATTTAAACTTGATTGATGATTAATTTTTTCACCAAAATAATAGCATTATAGGGGCTTTTTTCATATTCATAAAACTGTTGGTCAGGTCAGGTCGCTGCTTTGACTCCATGAGTTTCTAGTTTCCATAAAAGAATTCTGAAAAAATGTATCTTGAAATTTCTATGTAACAAATAGAATCTTTTTCCAACTGTATGTTTTCTTCTGATCCTGATGCACAGTGATTTGAATGAAGAAATACTCAGAAATGTCATTTTGAGCTTTGAAATGTCCTCTATCATCAAAACAAAATGCCACAAGAAGATGTTAAAAGCACCAAAAACACAATATTCATCGCAGTGAGTCTGTATATATATATATATATATATATATATATATATATATATATATATATATATATATATATATATATAAAAAGAGGATGTAAAAATCTTTAAAACAGTTTGTACGGATGCAGCTGCTAGTTCCGTGTCATCAGTTGCCATGCGACCGCTGACAGCTGCTAACCTTTACCAAGTTAACCGCAGCCATACCCCTCCACCACAGCAGTAAAGGAGGGAAAACACACGAATAATGTCACTCCAAAGGCTTCAACACCTGATTGTTATCGTATTAAAAGCTGTAGCTGCGTTTTTTTTATATATTTTTTTTTAGCTCCGTCCAATCCCACTTTCACACCAACTCCTCCAGTTGAGCAGAACACCCCTCCCGTGTAATTAAGTCCCTGCAAACAAAGGCACTTAATGACGTGTTACCATGGCAACACTTTAGCATGATGCTCTTTGAGATGGAGCGTGTTTTATTTTTTTTAACACCTGACATGTGCTCTTTTGAGACTTGAGGTGGCGGCAGGTGTTCAGACGTCCAGATGACAAATGGAGTTGAATGAATCAAATCCAAAGACAAAAGTTTGTTCCGGTCGGGAAAAAATCCAAGGTTTTGATAGTTTGAGATGTCTAAATATTCAGATTTATTTGATGTTTGATTCTTTCCTGGGTGAACTCCTGCGCGGCTGCCGTACACATGTGAATACAAAACAGCTGGTTGCACAAGCAGAGGTCAGCCCCTCTGTTTATTGGAGAAAATGTACTTCATTGTCTGTGCAGCATGTCCTGCACGCCCTTCTCCTTTCCTTTTCTCCAAGAGTCATTAGCCTTAATGCCGTCATAGACATGCACCTCTGTTCTCTCTGCTCTGACGTGTCTGGAGAGTTCAGACTTCCCACAAACTCCTGCAAAGACAAAGCTGCAAATGGCAGAAAAAAGTAAATGTATGTCAGAGGAGGGGGGGGCGGAGGCAATGCGTGACCTCTGAACTCCACATTAAGGGTAAATCGGGAGGCTTGAAGAAGGAAGAGGAAGACGGGCTGAAGGTTGTGACTCTTCTTCACCTCATTCCAGCGTCTGACCCACAATCTTCTTTCGACCCCGCGATCAAAACCTTTCATTTCTCAGACTTTGAGGATATTAGAGCCTCTGTTTTTTTTAAAGCGTAGTAAAAGAATCGTCTTCCTAAAGAACCGGAGGCGTGTTATCACATACATGTCGGCAGCAGCGTCTGCAGCCACACGTCAACAGGAACTCACCATCAGCAGTCACGGTCGCACCCCTGCACAGCTACAGTGCAGTCTCAGTGGAGTATTGTGTGTGTGTGATTGTACGTGCACGCTCATGCACTTCTAACCTTCACCTTGTATGGATTACATTTGGGAAAAACAGATTTTCTGTCTGCGAGTCCTTTAATCTCAAAAGAGAGCAGCCGTTACAGCCCATTATATGTTTGTACATTTAAAAAAGTGCACAAAATTCAAAATTAAACTAATCATAAAGTGGTTGAGATATTTAATATATATTTTATTTTAACATTTTGTGTAAAAAAAAAAAAAAAACAGCTTAAATTTAGTATAAATTGGAATTAAAATAGTTTGACAGACAACAAAATTTAATTTATTTATTTTATTGAAGTATATAAATGTACAATAGATTCAGTTAGTGTTATTTTTTTAATGTGTTAACTTAAAAAATATAAACATCTTAAAAATTATTTAGCTTTTTCACACAGCATGAAACTGGGCTGTTTTTTGTTTTATTATTTCACTGTTGTGACGCGTATGCGTTGCATGAAAATGTTTTTTTTTAAAGCAAAATTTAGGATTTCCTACACCTTAGATGAGTTTTCAGGAAAAAATGTTTAATCTTAACTCAGGTGGCTGGTGTTTCTAAAGTTAACAAATTTCAATTATATTGTAGCCTAACTTTGACAATACTACAGCCTCTGTTTTTTTTTGTTTTTTTTAACAGAATCGTCTTCCTAAAGAACAATTCTGATCCTCTTATGATCCATTTAAAAAAAACAATCACTAAAAACAGGTATTTTCTAAATAGAATAATAATAATCGTGAATCCACCGTTTGAACAACTTTATTAGCAGCATCCCCGTGACAGACAGACAGACAGACAGACGGTTGATGATTATTCTGCATTATTATTATGGTCTGTTAGGAACGACTGTCACAATGAATCCATGTTGGGGGTAAAGACTCCTGGTTTTTCATATGTTAAATGGAGCTTTCTTTTATTTTGAAGTTTTTTTGGGGGGGGGTTAACTTTGTTAGCTTGGGGGTTTTAATTTAGCGGTTTGCGCAGACACACGCGACCAAGCGACTGCACACGCGTCAAGAATTAGTTGGATTTTGTGAGGAGAATCCAGTAGATTTTCAAAATAAAACTTCCTCCAGAAACGGATTATAAAGAAAAGGGAAAAAATGTAGGTCCGGGGGGGTTGGGGACCACTCTTTCAGAAACATAGTTTCCATTTGCTGTGAGTTGGGGGTGGGGGGGGTGGGGGGGGGGGCGCTGTTTGTATAGAGAGACCCCAAACCCCCTCCCTGTTGCAGAAAGCTCTCTGTTCACACTCTCTCCCGCTAGTTTACTGTCTCTCACACCTCCAACCTAACATCCCCGCTATCCACCCGTACAGCATGTGGCCCCGCCCAGCGTATCTTCTACTGTGGTGCAGCGGTAGGGCCATGACCGTAAGATTACAGGTTCGATTTCCGCCTTGCACGCCCATGTGTCAAGGTGTAATCTTTGACACTGACCCCACCTTGCCTCTGGTGGGAGGTTGGCGCCAGTGTTCACCAGTGTGTGAATGTGTGTGAATGTGTGTGTGTGCACGGGTGAATGTGACTGTAAAGCACTTTGGCCCGCTACATAAGTATACGCCTTTTACCCTCTACCTCACAATTACGATCTTTTTCAAACAAAATGTTTTCACTTTCTCCTGATTCACAGGGATTTGATTAAATAAATACTCAGAAATGCAGTTTGAAGCTAAAATGTCTCCATCATCAGAAAAATGCCACTAAAGCCTGTTAGAAACACCAAAAACAGCGTTTTCATGAGATGAAGGTGTGCATCAGCATGATGGAAGAGGAGGAAACGTCTCCTGTCTGAGCAAATCTGCAAAAGATAAAGAGTTTAAGGGAGCAGGGATCCTCCCAAACTTGTTAGAGTCTGTTTGCAGCCTTATCACCACTTTATATTCATCAGCTGCTGGTCCATCCTGCATCCACACATGCAGCGCCGCGGACAGCTGGCGTGGCGTTCAGGGCCAACGTGGCTCCTTCATCTGCATCCACAAGTGACGGGGCGTCGGTGCGAGGGCGTGCAGCTGTCGCAGAATCTGTGCCGTAGCTGCGTTAGCTGCTGCGCAGACCGCCGTGCACGTGGGCGTGAGCGACGGAGGCGTGTTATCACAGGCGGTCGCGTCCCCATACATTACATACATGTCGGCAGCGGCGTCTGCAGCCGCACGTCGACAGGAACTCACCATCAGCAGTCGCTGTCACACTCCTGCACAGCTACAGGAGGGGGGGGCGTTTCTAAAGTTAACTCATTTCAATTATATTGTAGAAAAAAAATGTAGCCTAAATTTTATTTTACTATTTAAATAATAAAAAATAAAAAAAATTACTGGATCAGACTGACCTGCAGGTCAAACATGAGGTTCTCATTTGCTTAGATTTTAGTCCACAGCTTGAGATTTAAGGGAAAAGTGACATCATCACATCTCCACCAATCACAGTGAAGCTCAGCTCACCTGTCAGGAGGAGGAGGCGCTCCTCTTTTCCTGTCTGCTGTGTGATGTCACTCTCAGATCATTAACCCCTGGGGGGGGAGGTGGTGGCTCTGGGTGGGGGGTGGATTCCCTGACCTCTCTGACCTCCTCATCATTCAAGCTCTGATCAGTTAATTCAGTGTCAGCTGCTTTTTGAAGCTGTGTTGGGAAAAGGAAGTCAACTTTTTCTGTTTTCTTTGGATATTTTTGCAGATACGACTACAAGGAGATGCTTCACAATTCCACTTTCTGCTTGGTGCCTCGCGGCCGGCGGCTCGGGTCCTTTCGCTTCCTCGAGGCCCTGCAGGTAAACACCCTGAGGAGGCGCTGGACGCGGCGCCGCAGCTTCATCCAGGAGTAATGCCGTAACCGAACCGCTTCTTCCTGCAGGCATCTCTTTTTAATAACACGACCTCCAGATCTAAAAGAAAAACCAGTTTATTACCAACTTCATTTTAGACTAATGAGCTCATTCATATTAAAAGGCTCGACTTTGCCAGAGAAAATGGGATCTTTTTTTTTTTTCTTTCCTCTAATCACCTTTCTTCCTTTCACATCATGTTAAATGATCGCCTGACTTTAGGAAAACAGCAGGCAATTAGAAATGTGGTTATTTGCAGATTTAAAGAGACATAAATGCAATTTCCCTTTTCATGATTGGTCATGTCAGCTTTCTAACCAGCTGTTCATTATCTTTATAAGACTAATACATATTACATTTGTTCCCTAGAAAGTCTATTGTGAATAAAAAAAGAACAGGAAAACAGACATTTTCAGTCTTGACTTAAAAAAAAAAAAAAAAGATCTGACCAATCAGAGGGCAGCTTTTCAGGGCCTTAAAAGAGACGGAAGCTGTATTTGTAAGGGTTCTGTTGGAATAAATCCCTTTAAAAGACAAAAATGCTTCTAACTAACAGCTTATATATGAACTATTCTAGAAAAGCTGCAGAAGTTTAGCTTTATTTTTACGTTTACAGTTTCTATGGGATCAGATCAGGATCAGCGTCAAATAAAGGAAAAATATAAAAAAGAAGTTTTAAAAGATAGGAAACATTTTTAACTCGTGTAATATATTTAAAGTTTGAAAAAATTATATTTGAAAATTTTTGAAACATAATTGTTGGCAAATGAAAAAAAAAATAAGTAAATAAATAGTTGTATAAATATCATATTTATTTATTACTTTATTTATAATTTAAACAAATAAATGTATAAATGTATTATTTAAATAAATAATAAATAAAAAAAAGTTTCGTTTTAATTCTTTGCCAGTTTATTTCTTTTCTCTTTGGTTTTCAATCCTCAATTTACCGTGACTGTTCGTTTTGGGAGTTGATCCTAATTTTATGTTGGGGGCGGGGCTCTGAGCCCATTGGCTACCGGGGACATGATTGATATAAGTATACAGACACGGACATGACACCACCGTAACCTCAATCACCGGATGTCAATCATGTCTTGATAGCCAAAGACTCTAAGCCCTGCCCCCACCCAAAATTCACTCCAAAACCAAAAGTTCAAAACTGAATTGAGACTGAAAGTGAAGACGGACAGAAATGGATAAACAATTGAACATTTATTTTCATTTGGTAACACTTTTACTTTTGTTGTTGTTTTTTTGGGACTCAAACTTACCCCCCCCCCCCCACACACACACACATTTTTAGCATTTATTTAAAACGTTTACAATGTTTAAAGTTTAAAACCTTCTTCAAATTTCTTTTTTTATAAATCTACCATCTGGCCTTTCATTCGCTTTCATATGTCATATGTTGCCCCCCCCCCCCTAAAAAAAAGGTTTTTGATGGTAAAGAAAACAAACCCTAAAACGTGATTGTACGGTCCACACAGCGTTTAGCCGTGTGTTACATCACATGCGTCTCCTCTTAAATAAGTCCAAATGTGTGCTTTTGCTCCTAAATCTGTCATCCTCTTTGGATCCTCCTCTTCCTCATACGTCCTGCGATGTCAGCGGGACACGGATGGAGCTGGAGCGCACTTCCTGTGACTCTGCAGGCCTGCCGTCGTGCAGAAGGAGCGCCGGCGTTTTCCTGCTGAAAGAACCGCAGATCCCGGGAGGGGAAAGAAAGGAGGAAAAGCTCAGCCTTGATGGTGGCATATGTCTCCAATAAAAAGCATCGTCTCTTCATCAGTGCTGCATATGCGGGACATATGTGACGCTCAGGTGCCAAAGGCTAGAATCCGCCCGGATTTTGCCCTTTTTCTGGGCTTGTTGAATGTAAAGCGGCGTGTTTTTCTGGAACACGGACTCCGCTGGCGGCACGTCTGCCCGTCCATCTGTGTGCAGGAATCCCATTTTCCCTGCTTACATTATGAACCCCCCCCCCCCCCCTCATTCCTATTTTGAATGAAGTAAAAATCCCAAATGATCATTTGAAGCAGTTTGATGTATTTTTTTCTTCATCGTCGTTTTTATATTTCAGTTTGTTTTTGTGTTTATCCGTGTCTAAAAATGCGGCGTGGCTGAGGGTGATGTATGTGCTGAGGTGACCTTATCTGAGCATCAGGAGCCGTGCACAGCTCGTGCACAGGCGGCTCGCCATAGCTGGGGGGGGATTTCCCGGCGCGGATTTTCACACCAACCCTGGACTTTGCACAACACAGTGGAAGATGAAGGCAAAGATGCTGCAGGCTTTGGAGCTTTGCATGAGAAAGCCTTTTTGCTTAGAGGTAGACTTTTTGTACGTGTGTGTGTGTGTGTGTGTGTGTGTGTGTGTGTCTGCAGCTCAGCCCGAGGGCCAGTTCTAGTTTAGCTGACACCTTTATGACCTGGGAGTGACAGCACCGTCATTACATCAAACCCCAACCATAAAAGCACACACAAACACACACATACACACACACACACACACACACACCAGCTGCTCCTTCTACACCTCCTCCTATCCCTCCGTTCTCCCGCCAATCATTTGCCAAAGGTCACATTCAGCCTCGCCATCTACCCTCGTTTCATCGCTTTTTGTGCCTTGGCGTCCACTTCCTTCTGCTGTCAGACCTGCACGCTCACTTCCTGTCAGTAATTAACCAAGCTGATGGTTCCAAACAGATGATGCACAGAGAGAAACTCTAACAATAGAAATGATGCCGTTATTCCCCCCGTTGCATTGTCTTAAGCATTCTGACGCACATGGATGTGACATTCGTTGTGCGTTTGTGTGCGTCTCAGGCGGCGTGTGTGCCGGTGGTGCTGAGTAACGGCTGGGAGCTGCCGTTCTCCGAGATCATCGACTGGAACAGAGCCACGGTCATCGGCGACGAGAGGCTCCTGCTGCAGGTAACGGCCGCCACTCACTCACGATGCAACGTCAAGCAATGCATTTCTGCAAATGACTATTTTCATGAAGGACAGCTCATAGATGCAGTGAAAAAGTAGATGATGTTGATTTAGCTTGAATGATATGATGTTTATGGAGAAATGAATGACAGAATTGGTCAGTTTTAAGTTCTATAATAGAGGGGTGTCCTTTCTTTGTAATGTAAGGTCTCCTCTCAGAAGACATGCAAATGGAATGTAGCATTGTGGTGCGTGTGGCTGGTGTATCATGAAGTATTTGTAGGGATATTGGAAGCACTTATGACATGCGGGTACGTGTAGATTTGCCCACTTTTCGGCCACAGACAGCCCGTATCCCCCCCCCGTGAAGGTAGTTGTGACCGAGGCGTAGGCCGTCAAAGACTACGTCTTCTGTCCTTGGCGACCCGTTCTCAGCTCACAGGCCCCTTCTCCATGCGTACCTTGGTCTTCCTCGTTTTCTCCTCCAGTTCTGACGGGTGGCGCTGGGTGTCGGCTCATCCAACCCCACCTCCACCTTCTCCACAGACTTGGTGTTTGAGTTGAGCAGATGCAATCTGGCTGCGCGTTGGGATGAGGTGGGCTCTCCGGAGGTTCTTGAGGTTTCGTGAATGGTGGCCAGTGCAGGTTTTTCCCTCCAGGTCCGTTCACGTCGATGCCTCCATCCCTGAAGGTCTCCACTTCTTCCAGGTTGTCTGGTAGAGTTGATCTTCAGGATCTGCAAAAGAAGACGACTATTGTCCTGCATCGGATGTCAGCTGTGTGAGAGATGCTGGTTTACAGTAGAAGGGGTTATACAAAGTAAAACCTATTTGTTCTTTGTTTTTGTTTTTTGTCAAAAGACTCACAGAAAAGACTGTTTCCGTCTCTGAAGACAGCGGTGGCGTCATTTACAGTTTCTCCTTTGAAGCCTCTTTTCTTTGGGAATTTAAAGTGCTTTCCCTTTTTGCCTTATTTAAGTTAATCCATTTTTGCATTCTTTGTAGACGCTGCCAAGCTCTTTTCCTCTAACTCTGTAAACCACAATCCTCTAAATTCCTGACTGTTGGCCGTCAGGCTGAGAAATCAAGACGGGCTGCTGCTGATTAGACCTGAAGGAGGTCAGACTGACGTTTGGGTAAACACTTTCCGGCCAAGGCGTCGACGTCTCCACGCAAATGAAAGCAGGTTTAGTGCTTTTTATAAACTCCTGCCTAAAGAGCAGAGTTTGAAATCTTCTCCCAAAAACGCCAAACTCATTCAGACGCTGTACGTTAAGGCGCTGCGGCGCGTTACCTGAGAGCTGATCTTTACTCGCTGCTGCTGTTCTGACTCTGCTGAACCTGTTGGAGGTCCAGGTCGCAGTGGAGAACCACTGAGCTGCAGTCTGAAGTCCAGTTCGATCATTGAAGGACCGCAAATGACAATGAAACGGAGAGGAGATCCCTCAGGTTCTGAGACGGGTTTCAAGCTAATATGTATTTTTAAAAGAACCCAAATAAATGGAATTTTAGAGCCACTGTGTGTCTTTGCACGCCTGAGCTGACTGAAGCTTGTCCTTTGTGGCGTGCAGATCCCAACCACGGTGCGCTCCATCCACCCGGATAAGATCCTGTCCCTCCGACAGCAGACTCAGTTCCTCTGGGAGGCGTACTTCTCCTCCGTGGAGAAGATCGTGCTGACCACACTGGAGGTGAGGACGCACACACATGCACCACACTCTGCCAACTTCAGTCCATGAAGCAGTCTGCGTCCGGATGCTGCGATTCAAAAGACTTCCAGTTTTAGGAATTTGAAGCACTGAAACAGTTTGCACATGAAATGTTCTTCAGATGGAGCGTAAGGATTGTTGCTTGTTAACTTGAAGGACTAAAACTAGTGACCTTCCAGTCGTATTCTGCCTAAATCCCATTATTATGAGGAAGTGTGAGCCCCGGGGGCTTGATGGATGGCTGTAAAAACGATTTGTAGTTTCACCCTTTTACAGAACAGAAGCCTTGAGAGCTGGAGAGCTTTTCTGTGGACCCTAATAGTGATGTATGGTGTTTAGGAGACTTTTCACTAAACCCTAATAACGTCCAGGTCTCTGAGGTCTACAGGAAGTTGACAAAAAGCCCCCTGTAGAGTTCAATTGACTACTTATTACAGCCAAAATAGGTCCGCGGGCTGGCACGCAGCGCACAGAAAGCCGTTTATTTGAAATGCCATCCGAGCTCTTCTAATGACAAACGTCTTTATGGCTGTTCCAAGAGGCCCCAACGGACAGCGAGGAAGGAGATCAGGGAGCCTCTGCGTGGATCGTGACCCGCACGCACCCAGACTGATGTCTCTGCAAATCATACACTGAATGAAACTTCTAGGAGTTTCACCCATTTGGTTTGGAACGGTTAGACTCGAGGTGGGCTGAGGCGGAAATCACCTGACCTGCGAGGGTGAAGAGACACTAAGCTCAGCTGTACCCCAGCAGACTTCAGGGTTGAAGCCCTGTCAAATAAATAAATAAATAAAAACTGAAGCCAGGTGCAGTTCATCAAATCACCAAGAGGGGGCCTGTTACGATTACTGTAGACGGATGGGGGACCCACTGTTTGTTTGGAGGGCTGGTGGTTACGTCACCAAACTGGACTTTAAACGTGTTTTTCTACTAACTGGTTATTTGTGGAACGTCTCCCCCCGTGATAAATGAGGGAACGCTTTGTAAAAAGAATCAGGGCATTGTGTTTGGATGTGCCTCGTAACCATTAACAGTCTCACTGGGCGTGTCTTTAACAAGTGGCAAACCCTTGACTATATCTAAAAACTGGACTCCTCCCCCATGGCGTTCCAAACAGGAAGTGGCTCCAAGAAGCCAAAATCTCAGACTGTTATAGAGAAACAAACAGCTGTTGGTCAGAATAAACATTCTTGCTCTGATTCCTTTTATTTTTTTTTATTTTTTTTCCATATTCTTGATATTTGTCAATTTTTTGAAGTTATTCAAATTATAGATGTCCAATCGCATGCCTCAATTAAAAGTAGGTGGAGCCTGCTGGCCCTCAGGTCTAACATTCCAAACATTTGATTGACAGATTTTGCGTAGTTCACTTTCAAGGGGCTAGGGGTGTGGCCTTTGAACAAGCTCACTCCTGAGTGATGAGAGTGGTTGCCATAGAAACAATGACTCAGACCACCTCTGACCAATTACTGCTTACTGACTGAGTCTGGCTCCAATCATTTGAGAAAAAAATGGCGACTGAATTGACTTCATTCCAATGGAAGTAAACTCAGTCCAGTTTCTACGTATACAGTACAGTCAACGTGGCAAAGACAAAGCACTTGATCATGTGACCACAGCTGTTGTCAATCTTTATTTGTAATCTCTGTTGAGAAAAAAGTGTAACAGAGTAAATATATTTCAGGGCTGATCCTTCATGTTTAGTTTTAGCCTAAAGCAGATTCTACGTTCAGTTTTTCTTCAGCGGTGGCGGTGGCGGTGGCGATGGCGGTGGCGGCGTGAAGGGCCCCCTCACTGCTACAGTCCCGCTAACCCCCAAATCTTACATCTAAATGTGATGCTCTCAGCCACACATCACAGGTTATCTGTGGCGGCCCCATGCTGCACCTCTGCTGGGTTTGTTATACCCCGTCAGAGGTGCATCTCCATATGTCAGGACACGTCTGCGCAGACCTGCATGGCACCGCCCGGCCATAACCCCGCCGACGTTTTGAAGTGCAAGGTGGCACGACGGCAGCCTGTAGCCGAGTTGGAGCGCTCAGATTGAGAGCAGCGAGCGCTAAGTGCTTAATCCTGACTGACTGTTGTGTGAGACGCCGAGGTGAGAGGCGGGGAGTGGGGGAGAAAGGGTGGATGAGCGGGGGAGACGTGTGGAAATGCTGCTGCTGTGGGAACGGACAATGCTGCTATTTCTGACTAAACAGAACCAGGTTCTATGGACGTTTTTAACCGGATTTAGGTGGTTCAGGATGAGGTCACACCAGGATCAGCCTTAAGTGAACGAAAAACCAGATTGTACATTTGAAATGGGTTTTAAACTCCAAAGTAAACATTGTAAGGATAAATGGAAAATCTGGGGGAAAAAATTAAATTTGAAACCTGAATTATAAAAAGAAACTATAACCGTAAAACTGTTAAATTAATAAAAAGGTCTATTACTAACGGCTGTCGTTTTGTATTTTCAAAGTTTATGTTTGTGCTTTCAGTCCTCATGGTAAAACGTTAGTAGTTAGTATGAATTAGTAGCTGATCCAAATTTTATGTGGGGCGGGGCTTTGTGCCCATTGGCTACCAAGGGACATGATTGACATCAGGTGACAGCGGCAGAAATGATGTCACCGTAACCTCAGTCACCGTAACCTCAGTCACTAGATGTCAGTCATGTCTCTGTTTGCCAGTGAGCTCAAAGCCCCGCCCCTACATACAATTAATTTTGAAAAACTAATTAATTTTCAAAGACTAAGATTGACACCCACAAAAAAAACTTAGCTTGAGAAGCTGATTGAACAGACAAAAGACAAAACAAAAATAAAAACCGGTTTTTGGGGGGTTTTTTGCATTTTGAATTTATTTTTAATTCAAGTTTTGAATATTTCTTCAAATTCCAAATCTGATTTTTTTCACACTTACAATAATTTTTTTTCAGCTTTCCAATATTTCTTTTAGGTTTACAATGTGTACTTTAGAGTTTAAAGCTGTTTTCATTTTTTGTTTTATTTACTATTTCAATTTTTCAATTTACAATCTGGTTTTTTATTCACTTGATCCTGATTTTGTCCCAAAGTTTAAAAGGTGGTAATTTTAGGGAGAAAATCTGATTTTTGGTTTAAACTCCATGAACTTGTGATCGTTGGTTTAGAGCAAAGAGGAGTAAAAAAAACAAAACAAAAAATAAAAAAACCGAGTCTTTCAGTTCTCCACTCAACTACCAGTGTTGGACTTTTACCTGTCAGGATGTGGGGACATTTCGACCAATCACAAGGTCAATATCAGATCCCTGCTGCTGGTACGCCTATTAAAGCGGCCTATTAAAGCTGAGTGGCGAGCGCGCTCTCACGGATGCAGGATTTATCTATCATGCTCTAATTGGTTGATTGTTGCTGTTCTGAGGGGAGATTGAGTCGTCCATCATGTCCGACTGAGGGCCGCCGACGGGGGAGGAGCTGCAGCCAAGCGAGCAAAATTGCCCCTCATAAGGTGTGAAGGGCTGGAGGGTTTGGAGGTGGCAGACGCTGTTTTTATAGAGAAGTCAACAGACTGGGAGTTAATCTGTTTTTCCGTGCCAAGCGGTCGGCGTTGGCGCCCCGGGGACGGGGCCTCACACAAGTAAAAGAAACTCGCCGCTGTTTTTGTTTTTTGTTTTTTTTACCCTTTTTTTTTTTATTTTGCTTAGACAGTATTACGGCGGCGAACGCCCCCCAGCTGTGCGGTTAACTCCTTCCGTCGTGGACAGATGTGGGCCTGGCCCGGCCGCCTCCCTCTGCCCTATATATCAGTCCTTTGAGTTTCCCGGCCAGCAGCCATCACCTCCCGATTCAATAGTGGTCATAAAACACCGCTGCAAACCTGTGTCTGTTTTACTGAAGCAATTTAGCAAGGCTCAAGGGCACAGCAGCAATATCCCTCTCCTTTGCCTGTTCAGCACAAGGCGAGCGCGGGCGGCGGCGGCGGCGGGGGAAAATAGCGGCCCTCCTCACCTCTGACCGTTTGACTGACTGCTCTATTTGGACCCAGAAAGCATTGGGGCATCGCTGACGCACCGGTGCAGATACGGCGGATGACTTTGGCCCGTCTGGGGGGAAATATCACCCAGTAAAGCTGATTTCTTCCAGCTTTTCTTTGTGCTACAGTGATTCAAAGTCACGTCAGTCAATATTGAACGCAGCGGAACCTCAAAGACGAGCTTTTGGGGGTTTTTTTGCTTTTATTTTAACAATGCTACTGAAGCAAACAGGGGTTATCAGAGTCAGACACATTAGCCGCGTTGATATTCATTTACATTTATGACTATCATCTCTCTGCCGTTTTAGTGTGAAAACCCATTTCTCAGTGTGAAATGTTTTATTGGAGCGATTACACGGCTCATTGATCATATCCTTATTATTTCATCCGGCGTAATCGGAGAGGCTAACGACTCTTCCTTTATGCTCACAAACAGTTCAGACGTTTACGAGTCCTCCGTGAAACGAGTCCAACGTATTCAAAGACGGGTAAATACGGCCTGATGGAGGGGGGGCAGAACACAACTTTTCCTTAGCTTTCAACCTCTGATTTTCCACTATTTGCTTAGTTTTTGGTTTTCTATTCATACATTTTGTTTTTCTTACAGCATCAACATGTTTACACTCTTTCCCATCCCCTTAAGCTAAGGTCTTGCTTATACTGGTTACAGATATAACACTCACGTGTAAGAATAATAATAATAATAATAATACTCATGAAAGTGACGTTGGATGGCCCGCAGGTACTCCCCTCCCCCAACCACACTGCCCCCTTTTGATCTGCCCTCCCGTTTTGCCCCTCCCACCCTGGTGAGAGCTACGTGACAAATTTATGAAAAAACAAACACTTTTTATTCAAGATGGCGGATTTTCTGTAGGTTTTATCTCTATAGCAACCATTTCATTTTTTGGTCACCTGAGGGTGTCGATGTCATTTTCAGAAGAGTCGGCCAAAGTACATTTTTGGATTTCCATGGCAACAGAGTTTTTTTTTTTTCTATTAACCACGCCCACATTTCTAATATCTACATATTGTATGTAATATCGTTTTGTTTTTAAGGAGTCGTGAATTCAATTTTTGCCAAAATTGTGCGAGCTACAGGGGAGGACCGCTTTTGCTAGCTTGCCACACCGAGGTCAAAGGTCAACAAATCTTTGGTAGTATACTTAACCTTTCTTCAAAGATTTTCTGATTTTGTGAGAAAATATGAATATTGTTCAATTTCACTATGTCCAATGTTCATTTTTACCAGGTAATAGCCACGTGCAAAAGTTTTCGCTCAAAGGCGCATAAGAAAGAAAATAAATGTCACTGCTGCGGGAAAAGAATGAATAATTCTATTTATAAAAAAGGAGTAGTAGATTTGTCTTCTCCCTTTCCTTTCCTTCTTTAATGTGACAGTTTAAGTATTTGCTGGTAGCGCTTGATGTAATTAAGTAATAGATTACATTCTTTACAAATTACTTCTAAATAATTTTATGTTTTCCAATTTCAAAAGACATTAGTTGTGTCCAAATTCTCTGACTTCCTAATATTTAGTTCACCACTTTTGCAGTGTACGAATTTACATTTCTAAAATTTCCCAGAAGTCTCTGCGAAAAAACTTTTGTGTATCGATGCTCATTCGATTGGCGAATACAGACAAATTTTCATGTGAAAAAATGTTTTTTATAAACAAACCATCCAAGTTTCCATCTTCAGAACAGGGTGGATTCATAAATAGTCTTTGTAAAAGGTTCCCATTTTTTTAGGTTTTTACTTCTGGTAATTGATTATGTCCTTTTTGCCGTTTAATAAATGGTCCAAACTCTGCTTTAAAGTACAGAGCACTGGATAGATAGTCCAAATCATGTTATAGTTAGTAAAGGAGTAGAGAGGGAATTCATAAATAGTAATTTTGTCGACGAGCCAAGACATCAGGGATGCTTCTTCCAGAGTTGCTTGACCGGCATCTTTACCAAGGGATCTGGAACACCGAATATTCCCACGTGAGCACAAGGCTCAATTTGGAATCTGAGTGTTATTTAAATTAAGAACTTTTCAAGATTTGGGCCAAACCAAAACAGAGGTTACAGGGAGGTGAAGTCTAGATTTGCTGTGGACCACTGTAACCTTTGTGCTATCCTAGGCACTTTAACATTGGGAGGTGGGTCATCTAGACCCACTAGACAGAGCGCTGAACCTTTTTTCTTCAATGATTTGTGATCTTCACTGGTGTCCATGAATTACATGAAATCCTCTCCACCTTTATCCACCTTTGTCATGGTAGGGAGAACACGTCAATGGTAGGGTGGGGTCATAGGATAGCACAAGGGTTAAACTGTATTACATTTGCAGGTCTTCGCTACAGAACGTTGAGGTCTCGTTTTGCGGATTAAGGACGCTCACGAGCGTCTGGTCTTTTTCTCTCTCTGCGTGCAGATCATCCAGGACCGTGTTCTGGAGCACGGATCCAGGAGCAGCCTGATGTGGAACAGTCACCCCGGGGGGCTGTTTGCTTTGCCCCAGTACTCTGGATACCAGGGAGACTTCCCCTTCTACTACGCCACTCTGGGTGAGGGACACGCCCACACACAGGAAATGACCTGCAAAGGTCCATTCAAGAACTTCAGGGGTTGCTTCGTTGTCAAGTCCGGTTTGGATCTTGTCCGGTCCAGAATGTCTAGCCGTGATCTCCTGGCCTCCTGGAACAGCTTTGTCTGGCAGGAAGTGGAGTGGGCAAATGGCTCCGTGACAGATGTTTGTGTTAGCGCCGCCACTACCCCACCCTGTCCATCATTGCTTTTTTTTTGAGTCAGCAGCGCTGCTGCTGCCGACTCTGCAGAGAGGCCAATTCGTCCCGCCACGGTTCAGCGGCGCCGAGTTTTCCCTCGCCACATATCTGCAACCATGGAGCTCCTCCCCCTACCCCCACCCCATCACTCCATCATCGTCCACGGCTGACAGCACGCCGCAAACAGGCTGGCGCGTTAAATGCGTGCACGCTCAGCTGACGGCGTGCAGCTCATGATAACACAGACAAACGTGGACTCAAGTGTCTGTTTGTCAATTACACAGATGGACTTCAGAAGATGAGGCGACATTTTCTTTTCTTCTTGAAAGCTAACGACAAGACGAGCTCCTCGCCGACGTCCACATTAACGGGATGGTACAAGCTGGAGCAGCTCGGCTTTAATTTGCTCGAGCAAGATGGAGTTTTAATTAAAAAGCTCAGAAAGATGCTTGTAAATAACAGCACGCGCTCTCGACAACAATAAAAAATGTCATGCATATACGTGGAGTGGCTACTCTGTCAGCACAGCAGTAAAACAGGGAGGCACTTGTGCAAAGATAATGGCGCTCGGCGCTATTACACGCCATCACAACAGAGTGATTAGTCAGTGTTGAAGCTGCATCAAATGGGATCGTTTGAATCCACATACACAAAAAGAGAAGGAGGAGCCGATGTCTGCAGTGACGTCCTGTGACGACTGATAGACGAAATTAGACGGTGGAGCTTATGTGCACATCCTGTGCTCTGTGCGTGCAGCATTAACCGTACGTCATAAGCATGTCCAACTTCGCAATGCACTTACCACATGTACACCAATGCTACGTTCCATTTTCATGATGTCACTTAAAGGGTCTATATCAGGGGTGGCGAACAAGTTTGACACCAGGAGCCGAATTTTGTCGCTGTGAGAGTCAAAGAGCCACACCACACACTGACCTGCCAATACGTACACACACAAACACGCAATTAAAGCCGTATTACTTTCCATAAAACACTCCGTTCCCTATGATACAATAGCAAGTATTGTACTTGTGTTTATTTCAGTTGAGTGTAGCGTAAATTAATTTAGACCTTCAGTAAAATAAAAAGAATTCTTCAATAATTTTTTTATTTAAAGTTTATGATGGATCTTTTTCATGAAAAAAAAGTAATTGAGGACATGATACAGAAACTTGAGACACCTCAGCTTGTTCAGCACTGCAGCTCCTATCAGAGCGACAGTGCATTTACTTGAACTCAACCATCAGTACTCAAACATCATGAACCTCACTCCTGCATAGCCACCTCACTAATGGTTTCACTTCCCATGAGTCTTAGGGGCTGAAGGCGGGGCTATCCCCCCGGTCGCCACACTATTCACACAGGCATGCTCAGTCAGGTGTCTTTGCACTTTGAAAAGCTTCAACTTGTTAAAAAAAAAAGGAGACAATTTGTGTCAGATTAGGAAGAGTTTTTAATTTCACCGTTTAGTTCTTTTCTGCCATGAACAATTTTACTGCTTCCAAAAGCTCCTAATACTAAACGGTGACTTGCTATTCTGTTCAGTAAAAAAGTAAGAATCTTCCCATTCTTCCGTCCTGTGTTCATCTTTATACTCTGAATTTTGCCATTTTGAATATGAGGGTGCACGCACATCAAATGTTTAGTCATTTTTTCTGGAAATGATTGGCGGTCACTTATGTCTGGAGCAGAATCAGAACACTCACACGGCCCAGCGGCCTTTTTACTATTTATTTTTAATACTCTGATGGATTTGAGAGTTGTATGAAAGTGAATTAACAATGAAATGAGGCTCAGTATGTCGAAGTTATTGTCGCGACACATCCATGACAAGTACACCATTCGACTTTGCGCAGTCTCAGAGAGGAGTAAGCAAACTTATGGGTAGTTTGAATTTCCTCCTTTCCAACATCGATGCTCGCATACGTTAATACGCCCAGAAACAGCCGAACAGCATGGATGTCAATTGTGCTAACAGCCACCTGACTCATGGTGAGCAACTTTACACCCACAATTCCCCACTTCTCATGAGTCTTAGGGGCTGAAAGCAGGGCTAACCCCCGGGTCGCCACAATATAATGAGACGCAAAGAGCCGCATCCTCATTGGCCCTGTTCTATATAATCCAAAGTCAACTTTTTGAGCATCTAAGTGTATTATAATGTGTTTTAATGTGTGATATAATAACATTTTAGATCCAGATTCCAGCTCAGACGAGGAAAACAAAGACGTACATGGATCAGGGCTGCAAGTGGATGCACTAGTATTTCTACCTCACAAATAGAATCTTTTTTAATGTTTCCGTCTGCACCTGATTCACAACGACTTGAATAACGGAATACTCAGGAACGCCGTTATAAATTCATATATGTCCTTTAGTATCACTAGAGCATGTTAAAAACATCAGGGTGGGTCTTTAAATGAAACTGCTGGAAGGAGCTGATCACCTTTGACAGGGTCAGGACCTAAGACATTTCAGGAAGAATCTACTTGTTAGCAACAAGAGAACATTTCAAAAGAATTAGTTAAACTTCTATGTCAAGTCTATGGAGCCCGTGACCTGGCGTGGGTAAAGAAAATAAATAGTTTGTTCCGAAAACGAAATAATTAATTTGTTCCAACGAAATAAATACTTTCACATTTCTGTTATGAAATAAGATAACTGGTTTAAAGAAATAATAAATTATATCTTTGCCATTGAATCATTGATGTTTCCATTGACTATAGCAGTGGTCCCCAACCTTTTTGTTACCGTGGACCGGTACAACGCAAGACACGTTTACTGCGGACCGGTGGTGGTGGGGGTGGGGTGGGGGGGTTTGAGGTGCAACGCAAGACACATTTACCGTGGACCGGGGCTGGTATTTTCTCTTTAGTAATAATAAAAATAACAATAATAATTATAATTTTCCCCTTGTCAAAACAACTTTCTAAAGAAGTTAGTTTTTTGCTCATTTTGGTTGTTTGGGTTTAATTTTACCGGGGTTTATCACCTGATGTTTGTTGTCGCGACTTTGACGTGTGTTAAGTGTGACAGATGTAACAAAGAGAATCCGATCACTTTTCAAAATAAAACGTTTTTTTCGAAGAAAAAAAACAATAAAATGGAAATTATTTTTTCTTTCTGTGCGTCCCGGTGCCAAAATTTCCCGCCGCCCGGTACCGCTCCGCGGCCCGGTGCCAAGTGTCCCGCGGCCCGGTGGTTGGGGACCACTGGACTATAGCGAGGTGATTGCTGCTAGACAAAGGTGTTTGCTGTAAATCAAAGTATTGTTCACATCTGTGTTTATCAATCACTTATCAAGTGAATTATTATTTCGTTGGAACAAATTAATTATTTCGTGGGAACAAAATATTATTTTATGGGAACTAATTTTTTTTTTTTTAACCCATGTCAGGTCACTGGCTCCGTACAAACCAATTCTCTGTATTTATAAAATAAAATACAGGGAAAAAAAATGTTTTTTTGTCATAAATCATTTAGGTGTAATCCCTCTCTTAAGGCTGAAGGCTCCTGAGTGTATGTAGTTGTTCCTCCTTGCAGAGGAACCTCCTGCAGCCTCGGAGAGGAGCAGCATCTGCTGCGATCAGCTGGGACGTCCGCATAACGACACATTTGATCCTGAGCCATTAAGACTGACAGACCAGTGAAAAAATGGCCCCAAAAGTCTGCATAACGAAAAGCGAGGCTCAGTCTCAACTAAAGGAAACGATATTTTTGAAGTCTAGCTGCAGAGATGGAGACGTCTGCATCACTGATGAAGAACTTGTGTGTATTTATCCTTGAAAAAGTCAATAAAGATAAATCCAGAGCCTCCCATTAAACCTGCGTTCATTTACAGATCAGACCACAGAATAAAAAACGCTGCCTGATGCACGGTGTACTTTGACGAATGAGCAAATAGAAAGACTGATGCCATGTTTTTTTCGAGGGGTCACATTTTCACCTAAAACCTGCTTGTTAATTAGCGGACCTCGCTCACAGAGGCGATTTAATTTTCTCCCAACAAAAGCCTCCTTTTGATGTTTTTAGTTGTTTTGTTTTCCACCTTTCACTATTGCAGCCACTTCTAGAAGACACAAAGCTGAAATTAAACAAATTCTGCTATCAGTAGTAGCCAACGGCACGTGCTAGGTGCTGATAGAAAATAATAATAGGAGTGACTTGCTGGGATATGGGGTCAGTGCCACTTGACGTGAAAACTGCTGCAGCTTTGGTCTAGTTTTACCGAAGTCTGCGGTTTGTTTGCAGCCAGCAGATTAAAGTCTGCAGACTCTATACTTTTCCATTAGGAATCAAAAAGATCCAGTACAGTTTACCAAGTTAGAAAAGTGTATGTTTTCTTCCCAGAAATTGCTCGGTGGCAGAACGGAGGCACATCTAATGCTATCTCCTCCCCGCCATGCTTTGCTGCTTTGGCTTAGATTAGATTTAAATTAGGAAAAGTTGGACGTCCTCTACGATGTGTCTGTTTCAATATCTTTTTTTCCTCCTCACTTTCGCTCCCCATTACTCCTTTCAGACATGAAGTCAGACTGAATTTAACATCACATCAGCAGATGGTTGTCTGTTTATCTGGGAGAGATGAGGCCAGAAAGACATCCTAACGTAAAAATCGGAACGCCGCTGAATGTTCGAGGCTTTGAAAAATATTCCTTTGTGGCGATAAATAATCTATATGTGTGGTTACTATCTTGCTCTGCAAATAGAATAGTTCATTTCTTACTTTGCTTAAAGACAAACTCAGATTAACATGTTCTTGTGTCATTTTTCTAAAGACGGGGGTCGGTGTAGGTACCAAAACTGTACAGTAGGGCTGCACTATGTGAGGAAAGCTCGTGATAGTAGTGATCAATATATAAGTTGCGATAAATGAACAAATAGCAAAAACATTTGCGATTCAATGCAAACGTTTAACTTAAATAAGAGTCAAAATACCTTAAATTATTCTCCAAATGCCCCTCGTCCAATTAGGAGGGCAACACCCAACATAAGAGCTCCATCTGATTGGTCAAATGCTTAAATCCATTTATTCAATTCATTAAATAGTTCAAGTTGCCATAAGATTGTTTTAGCACATTTAAGGTTTACCATTTATTACGATTTTCACCTACATTTGCGATGTGTATATTGCACAGCTTGAAGTCGTGATAACGATAAATTTGCGATTAATTGTGCAGGCCTACTGGACAGCCTGAAAAAAGTGTTCGGGAGCCTGACACTAACGATAACGTCACACTACGGTAACCCCGCTTGGACAAACCACGTAGCATCGAGATCTGCATTTGTAATGTTTTTAGAGCGATTTTGCCACAGCCCACTTTATAAAAAAAATCTGTGGCTGTTAGAATGAACCGGCTGCCCAACGCCAGGCAAGCAGAGCAGCCGGACACGTAGCTTCGCGATTGTTCGTAATATTTCTTTTCTCTTTTTTTCGTACTGTAATTTGTCCGAACCAATCACTATCTCACACGTCATCCGACCAACGTACAGCCAAAAGTGTGACGTCATCATTAGTCGCAGTCCGAACACTTTTGGTACCTACACCGGCGGTGCGACTTGTACGCAAATGCCACTTCTATGTAATTAAAAAAAAAAAAAAGGGTCTTGCATTTGTTATGTTTCTACAAACAACCGCTAGAGGGCGCTGTAGATGTTTGTTACAGACAACAACGCAGAAGAAGAAGCGGCAGTCTCGGCAACGTTTTTTAAAAGCAACAGAAATGCAAAAATTCAACAGATTTGGGTATTTCAAGTGATAGAAGTAGCTAAGTTGACGTGCTAGCTTGTTCCTTACGTTGGTTATCGGAGTAATTGTTCATGTTGTGCTAAGATACTGAATTCCACCTGTTTCATGAAGCTAAATACAGTAACAGTAGTGAAGCGTGTAGAAATTGATTGTGTTATACTTTTCTATCTATTCAACAACAAGCCAAAGCTCATTAATAGGTGAATTCACACACTAAAGTGACAAAATATTTATATAAATATACCAAATGAATGAATAAATAAATATCTGTTTCAAACTGTACGTCTGAATAGCTCAGCCAGGGGTGGGAGGGGCTGTAAGATAGCGGGAGATTTTAACAACAGAGGTGGTGGTGTGTGTGTGGGGGGGGTTACTAAACTTAGGGTCCTGCAGAGACTATGTCCTAGAAAATGACCCAGGTTTTTGGGCTAAATACGGCATTGTCATAATAAAATACCACAGAAACGCTTTGAAAATAGATCAGAAGATGATCAGAGCGGGACTTTAGTTTTTTTCAGAGATGAGTGGAAGTTTACATTTCCTGAATTAACTATTTGAAAATGTGTTTTTGTGTTCCAGGTATTAAACCTTACCCCAAATTCACAGCAGTCATCCACGCCGTCTCCCCTCTGGTGTCCCAGTCTCAGCCCATTCTCAAGCTGCTGGTAGCCGTGGCCAAATCCCAGTATTGTGCACAGGTACGGTACAGCATGTGTGTGTTTGTGCGATTGCGGCCCCAGACTCCTTACATTATGCTACATTTCGCTGCTCACTGAGGTCTTTTGCAAGCATGGTTCTCTATCAGGAGCAACATGAGCGCCGGTTCCCGTCCATGTATGTTGCAGAGTTAACTGCAGAGAATTGAATTAGAGTGGCCGTCTGTAGCTGTGCTGCATCTGTCTCCATGGCAGCCGGGCCCCCTCCAGCACAGCTGGAGATGGCATGTATTGATTCCCCAGCTTGCTCCTCACCAAAGCAGGAAATGAAATGGAATTTGCTCCCTGATGGCTGGTTTGCTGTGTGGATGTGTGGGTGGAATTGTGTTGTGTCATTGTTTGTTTGTGTGCTAGATTGATTGTAAGTTTGCATTTAGAGAAAATAGATTTTGTTTTTATAGGATTACTGCATTCATGGGCCTTAATTTGAAATGCCTATTTTACCAAAAGGTTCTTTCTGTAAACAGTTTCATCATTTTTCTGCAGTTTTTGCACAGAAAACTCAGTTAGGGTTGTTGGGTCACCAACCTTGATAATCATACACAATACTTAACACACACATGTGTTAAGTATTCTAAGTAACTTTTTTTAATGAAAAATTCTGCTATTTGGAAAATTGGAAATGATTTAATGCATTATCTATCTATCGATCATTGATCTGTTATATATATATCTATATCTAGATAGATAGATAGATAGATAGATAGATAGATAGATAGATCCTAAGCTAGTTAGGATATTTAGTCATATAATAAATACCTAAATATAGGATAAGTTAGAAAATGCACACAAGTGTATATTTAAAGAAGAAATAAAAACAGAAATATTACTTTTGCTTAAACATTCCACAAATTAATAATTATTGTTATTGTGCAAATCCTACTGTATCAGACCTTTTTTGTTGGGAAAAACCAAAGATTAATTTAAAAATGATAATTTAAACTATATGTATTTTTAAATTTCTGTCTTAAAATACTGAGTGAAATAAATCTTTCCATTTTTTTCAATCCAGCTGGTCTTTTTTTCTTGAAAATAGACCTTCAACCATCACAAATAAAATGTCAGCTCTCAAAATAAAATTTAAGATAAGAGTCAAGAAGATATTTAAGATTTATTGTCCTAAAACGAGTCATTACATTTTGCTGAAACAGGACTATTAAATTAGCTTTGTCTTTTAGGAAGTCTAATAAGATATTTCACATAAAAAAGTAAACAAAAATACTTGCAGTGTAATAAAAAGGTTTTTCATTGATAGCCTAGTTTATTACAAACATTATATTACCTCGCAAGTTTGCCTCAACTTCCAAAGACTGTTTCCCAAACCTGCTCCACTATAACGGAAAATCTAACCCTATACTTAATTTAGCCAACCAGCTAATCCCACAACCTACCTCAATCCCATAACCCAGGACTTTGTCCTTCTAATCCAGATAATCTCATTTGCATGAGTCCGAATGACTAATCAGTTGGTCTCCCCTAACGCTTAATCCCAATCTCTGTTCTGAAACCTCTGCTGAGATTACAAGGTAAGGGTTATGGGGGGTTTGCTTTGAAGAGGCGAATTTCTGATAAATTCCTGCTGCTCTGCAGAAACTATGTCCTAGAAAAGACCACATGGAACGCTTTGAGAACAGATCCAAAGAAGATCAGAGCGGGTCTGGAAGAGGATGGCACTGCGTTGAAAATCCCCAGAATGACTAAAGAAATCGACTTGTTTTTGTGCTTTTAATGGTCCGTGGGAATGAACCGCATCAGTGACAGAGAAGTGAGGACGGAAACGTCCAACGCAACCGGTTGTCTCTATTTGATGCTGCGCAGCAAAAGCCTGTTAAAAGCAGTGGCGGGGAAATTAGGTGAATGTAATCTTCAGAGTTCAGCCGCTCCTTCAGGTGGTAAAACTCAACTTAAACGCTGTTATTGCCTCAATTTCAACAAGTCATTCCCTCGTAACAGCAGGTTGAAGGAGTAAACTCTACCCTGCTATTATTTTTTATGGGTGTACTTTTGTGTTTTTCATTCTTGGCGGTGTGCACGCAGAGTGGAGCGCCGGGCGCACCGCCGGTGTGTTTTCTTCCTCTCTTAGCGCTCAGGAAAAGAGGAGCGATTGAGAGGTGAGCTCCTACAGAGGAGGCGAGGATATACATGAATAAATGGAAAGAGGAGAACGGAGGAATCGGAGGGTGGAGGGAGGCTAAATTGGACTCAAGAAAGCTTTTGAAGCGCATTCGCGCTCCTGCTGTGTGTTTGCCGCTGCGTGTCCACACACATTTTGATGGAAGTTTCTTCCTCCAACCACACTTGTCCTCCTCCACTCGTTCATACACACTAGAGAAAACACCGAGCTCTATCCATGAGAATGTGGAACGCTGACAGAGACGCCATCTGTCTTTGTAATCAAACAGCAATAGACGCCTGGAAGAATGGATTAACACTCAGCTGCGTCTGTGTGTGCACACTCCATACCTGTTGTTATCTCACACTGGCAGATATTTTCACGCCTGTCTTTTGGAGCTAATCAAACAGCCGTACGTCATTGTTTTCTTGAAGAAAAAACGTCCGCTCCCGTCTCATTGTGATGCCGCGACAAAAGTCAGACGTTACACATCCAAACGTTATTTGGCAGGTCCAGTTGGTTAGCAGTGCGCCGCGGGTGTGACGTAGTTAATGTAGGTGTAATGTGAGGCTTTATTGATCCCTGCAATGAAATTCTTGCGGTTTGCCTCCACTGGGGATGCCTGAGCACAGCGCCGACCACAACTCTGTGCAAGTGGAACTAGGATGGTTTCATTTACCGAGCTGCTCAAGGACAGAGCAGCAGGTCACATGACCTCTGACCTCCAAACACAGGCTGTTGTTTTGGGAAGAATTGCTTTAGCGGTTTGTTTTACCCTGAAAGACATTGCAGATTTAACAGAAAATATATTAAATTAAAAAAGGGGGAATCGCTTACGTTGGTACTGGTGGTACAGTATATGCCGGTACTGTATATATTGATACTGGTGGTACTGTATATGTTGGTACTGGCAGTACTGTATATATTGATACTGGTGGTACTGTATATGTTGGTACTGGCAGTACTGTATACGCTGGTACTGGTGGTACGTATATGTTCATACTGGTTGTACTGTATATATTAGTACCAACATATACGTACCACCAGTACCGGTTGTACTGCATATGTTGGTACTGGTGGTACTGTATACACTGGTACTGTATATGTTGGTACTGGCAGTACTGTATACGCTGTTACTGGTGGTACGTATATATTGATACTGGTGGTACTGTATATGTTGGTCCTGGCAGTACTGTATACGCTGGTACTGGTGGTATGTATATGTTGGTACTGGTGGGACTGTATATGTTGGTCCTTGCAGTACTGTATACGCTGGTACTGTATATGTTGGTCCTGGCAGTACTGTATACGCTGGTACTGCATATGTTGGTCCTGGCAGTACTATATACGCTGGTACTGGTGGTACATATATGCTGGTACTGGCGGTGCCACATATCTTTGTACTGGTGGTATCGTATACGTTGGTACTGATGGTACTATATAGGCTGATATTGGTAGTACTGCATTCCTTTATATTGGTGGCACTGTATATGTTGGTACTGGTGGTACTGTATACGCTGGTACTGGTGGTACATATATGCTGGTACTGGCAGTGCCACATATCTTTGTACTGGTGGTATCGTATACGTTGGTACTGATGGTACTATATAGGCTGATATTGGTAGTACTGCATTCCTTTATATTGGTGGCACTGTATATGCTGGTACTAGTACCTATATGGCACAGAGTTTCAGTACCCATCCTCAGGTTCCATCACACTGTAGATGACAATGTGTCGCTGTATTTAGTTTTATATGTGACCCTAAAGTGGTGCACATATAGGGTTGTGGGGCTTTTTGTTCCTTTTTTGAGAAATTTCACTTTAGTGACTTCTCGCCAAGATGGCGATGACAGAAAAGCCTAAAAACCAGCTTTAAATTGGTTCTGTGCAAACAAACTGACCACTTCTTTGGTCCATCACAGTCAACTGTCAAAATATTAAACCCAAAACCAAAACTGGAGTGGGCTGGTTTGTAGAGAATGCAAAAAGAGACGTTTGTTTGTTTCTGAGTTCACCACCTGCTGAACCTCTGAGATAAATGACATAAATAGAAAATAACCAAAGAAAGTCTGTTTGAATTCATTTTTACAATAAAACCAGCAGACTGTAGATTTGTAGATTCAGACGACAGATGTTTAGAACGGAAGTTCTGGAAGTTAAACTTCAACGCGCCTCATAGGGTCACGGTTGACTCTGGGAACTCTGACTCTGTTGGGTTGATGGACGATGTTTTGTTCACTTATGCAGCTAAATGAGATACAAGACCATAAGCGTATTTTAATGTCTGGTTAAGGTCATACGTGTGCATCTTCTGTATTTAATACTAATGAGGTCTGCTGCTGCGCATTGAAACGGCTGACCTGCAGGTCGCTGAACTGCAGTGCGACTCGCACAAAACATGACATTAGACGTTACGGCCGCCTGAAACAAGAACTCTTGGTGTGAAACATCCTCCGATTGGAGGCGAGCGCCTCACGGAACGGAAAATGAATTCATTCTGGATGGAAGTGGAAACCTGACAGGGGGACAAAATACTCGTTCTGCTCTGAAATGTGAAAGTCACGGCGCGGCCATCATCGACAGTATTTTATCGCTGCGGTTGCCCTTCTGCCTCGTTAACGTTAAATCTGCTTGTAATAAGTTGGCATTTGCCGTCCACCAGGAAAGTAAATGTCACATGTTTGTTGGGCTGCTGATATGAAGAAGTTATTTAAAATAGTTTCCTGCATCGACAGACACGGATGGGGAGATAAAACCGGTTTCTGTTCCTTTTTTTTTTTTTTCAGATTCTTGTCTTGTGGAACTGTGACAAACCTCTTCCTGCGAAGCAGCGCTGGCCCGCCACCTCCGTGCCCGTCATCGTCATCGAGGGAGAGAATAAGGTAAGCGTGCACCCACATCACCTCCATATCACTCCTATTCATTTACTCCTGATGTTCTCCGACAGTTCAACTACAGGACGCTGACACTTTTGTTAGCTGGAGTTTCTGGGAGTCGATGAGTCTCGATTTGCACCGATTCCATTAGAAGACAGTTTATGTGCTGTTAATTAAACATCAGTATTGAGACTTTTAGACGATCCCTGATTCCCGGTCTGGACTAAAAATGAGCTGGCACCAAAAGGAAATTTTTCTATTTGAAGCTCTTTGTGTCCAGTTATCTGACGGAAGGAGCAACATTCACACTAAATGGATGAGTTCATGAGGTCTGATAATGTTGATGTTTTGTTTTAGAGTTCACAAATGTTTACTTTTAATAATTTCATACTTTATTAGTCTGAACTATATTTGTTTTTTTGTCTAAAACACATAAATAAAACTTTATTGCTTGTCAGATTATACAAAACAGCCTCAAACGCATTTAGTTTACATTAAAGTAAAAAATGGTCTCTGTTGCTAAAATAAATAGAATGAATGGATGTTGGAGTGTTTATTGGAGAAGTGCTGATGATAAACAGCGCTAAACCGATTCACAGCCAGCAGGAGAATCTGGAAAAGTTCCCTTCCAGCGCAGATCAAGCAAGAATGAAAAATAAAAAAGATAAAAACAAAACGTTTTGTGACAGAATGAAGCTTGTAATTACAAAACCACTGTGGAACCATAAAAACCAGACAATACCCCAAGACACCTGAGATTATTTCCAGTTGTGAAAGAAAAGAAATCCTTTTTGGATTTGATAAATGAAGGTAATTTTAGTGGTTTGATCCATATTTGCATCAATAGGTTTTAGAAAAGGTCAAACAACAGTTTGGCTGAAAGCTTTTTTTTTATGTGTGTGTGTATGGAACTTTAAAAAGGTTCAAAGCCCCTTCAGGCCGTGTCACACTGCCGCTACGTACAATTTACACATGTTGCATGACTGAAAACTGTTTATACTTGAATATACATGGAAAAGGTGAGAAAAGTTGTGGTCTTAACGTAAAATTTTCACAGATGTATCACAAATGAACAACGTTAAAACCACAGAAGAAGTATGAATAAATAGAAACCGAACTTCTTCACTTTGACATTCAGAGCACGGAGAAGGAACTGCATCGCGTCAGCACCAAGGACAGTCACACTTTTGAGGTTGCATCTCACAAAAATAATGCACAACTGTGTAAGATTAAAGTAATAACTGCACATAAAATATGTCAGGATATGCGTAAACTCTCAACCGACCAAAAGATAGAACAGCTCAAAACCGAATTCACGTCGACTGAAACCCTGCACACATCGCAAGAAACACTTACGAATTACATATATCATGCGTGTAAAACGAAAGACTGAAATATCCTACATGGAAAATGTGTCAAATGTACGCTTTAATGTAGACCTAACTGCTTCAAACCTGAGAAACATGTCCAAAAGGTGGAGGTTTGGTCAGTGAAGCTCCTGTTTTTCAAAGCTAGTTTCTTACTTTTGGAATGAATGTGGGTCACGCTGACAGGGAGCCCATTAGAGGTCAAAGTCAGGCGGATTTGACTGTTTGATGAGCGTTCCGGTGTTTGTTTTGCCCCCACACTCGGCTCTGCAACCCTCGGGGAGGACGTCTCCCCTCTCCACATTCAAAGGGCCTCTTTTATGTGGGAAATGGTGTTTTTATCAGACATCAGCCTCATCTGCCTGTGCGTCCCCCTGTGAGCTGGCAGGGATTTAACGTCACCTGCCAGTCGGTGGAAATAGTTTCCACATCAGTGTCGCTGGCGCGGCGGTAGGCTGGGTTTATGGCTCTCCTCCCTGTGGCTCTGAGTGGTTTCTCCCAAGCTGTCAGTCACAACAGGAGGTCTCTGAGTGGAGTGGCGTGCCCGTGGACAGATAGCGAAGGCGGCTTAGTGCGCCGTTAGTGTTTGTGTGTGCCAGGCAGCCTGTGCTTTGTTGTGCTTGTGGGGTTTTCTGCGTTTACCACGGTGAGCCGAGCTGTGTTCTTCCACCCCACAGAGGGAGAGAGAGAGAGAGAGAGAGAGAGAGGCGGGGAATGTTTTTCATCCTGCTCAGCTTTTTCCTGCCACTTCGCCGTTTATCCGCGCTCACTTTCATCCTCTGAAATCCAGGCCTGCTTTTGGTTTTGAAGTCCGTTCATTTTCAACTGGCGGTTTTCTTTTTAAAGTGAATTTCACCAAAACGACTTCAAATATGGCCGCTGTTTTTTTCCTAAAATATAATCGTTAAACGAAAAGCGGCGCTGCATGGCGTGCAGGAGCCAGCCGCCTCTGCCTTCGCCCGCCCCCCTTTTGACACGCCCTCGCTGGCTGAGTAGCTGCTACTAATGGCTGCTTTTCTGTTGGGTTTATTTCCATAGCAACCATTTCAGTTTTTGGTCGCCTGGGGGTGACGAACAGATCAATGTCATTTTTAGAAGAATCCGCAAAAGCACATTTTTGGATTTCCTTGACAACAGAGATTTTTTTGGTAACCACGCCCACATTCCTAATATGTTCACATCTTATGTCATATCTTTTTGTTCAGCTTGAGCTAGCGATTCATGTATTAAATGTTCACAATATTCCGGTAAAAAAATGTGCGAGCAACAGGGAAACGCCACTTTTGCTAAGTCACGACCTACAAATACTTTTTTCCATCTAGCTTCCCAATGATGCTCTAGAAGTTAGGAGGTGATGGATCGTAATTCCTCAGAGGAATTTGAAGAAGGTACTAAGGATATTTTTTTTTTTAAATTCAAGATTGTAGCCTCTTCCTGAGGTCAAAGGTCAACAAAACTATGGTCACGGTTGTAGACTTAAGTATGTGTGAAATTTAGTAAAGATAATAATTATAATTATTGTTGTTATTATTATTTTAATTCAAGATTGTAGCCTCTTCCTGAGGTCAAAGGTCAACAAAACTATGGTTTCGGTTGTAGATTTAAGTATGTGTGAAATTTTGTAAAGATCAGTCGAACAAAACTTTTCTTTTCACATATCGTGTAAAAGTGAGAAAATATTCACAATTTTTATTTAAAAAATGGCAAACTGTAGGTCCTTTGGCCATCCCGTAATAGTTTTTAACCCTCCATTGGTTACCCATGGCATGTGGGTTTCGTTGGTGGATTTCAAAATATATATTTGATGTTTGCCCCCTTTGGTAAAATGTTGCTGGTTTCCACGGCTGTGACGTCATCATTTGTTTGGTCCGAATCCCAGCAGAGCTTCACGAAGTCGCTGCTCCTTCTCCTCCTCCTGCTGTCCTACCGAGCAGGAGGAGGAGGTGAAGCGCTGGAGGCAGATTTCTGCTGGAAGAGCTCGCTTTCCCGCGGAGCAGCATGAAGCCTCGGGCCATTATGTCTCACTTCTAACGTTACAAACCATCCGGGGCCCAGAACATCAGCCTCTCATCCTCTGTTTGTCTCTCCTCCCTGTTTGTTTCCCTTCTTCTTGTCTCCTCTCTCGTTTTTTTCCCTCCTCTGCTGGTCTTCATTCTGTCAAGTTCTCCTGAAAAACAAGAACACAGAGCTGGGATGCTTTTTTGTTTTGTTTTTGTGCTTTCTCTCTTCATGCCTGCAGGACATCGCATCACGCCAATGACAATGAGCTGAACCCTCCACCCATCACCAAACCCTCATTTTCTCAATTTGTCTGTAAAACTGTCAGTCCCCTGTTGTCCCCGGTGGTGGGATGGATGTGACATCCAGGACGGTTTCACAATGGGGGGGGGGGGGGTGTGTAAACGGGGAAGCTTCAGAGCTTCTCCTCACCAACGTTACTGAATTTCAGTGTTTTTCAACTAGTGTGCCGCGGGAGATGGTCAGGTGTGCCGTAGGAAATTACCCTCATTAACTGATCTAAAAACATTTCCCATCTCCAGGAAATCAGCTCTTTGTTTATCCAAACAGGCCCTGATAAAACACTGAGAAGTTAGGAATATAAGAGATCAAAAAATACTTTTTTCTTTGTGTTTATTTGATTCTGTTAAAGACATTTTGATAAGAATGACGGTACCGCGATTTAGCTGCAGCTAAAGCAGTTTGTGGAAAAGTCCCGCCCCTTTAACTGTCTCCACCAATCATTCTTGAAGGCTTAATCACATGTCATCAGTCTGACCAATCAGAAGTGGTTAAAGTCTTCACTTCCTTGTTCTGATTCTAGCTCATAAAGTCTCTCAGTTCAAACAGAAATACCAGCTAAAGCTCGTCTTTAGCGGTGTAGCTTTCCACAGAATCCGGTGTCAGACCGTGGAACAAGAGAACAAAACCATGAAGCTCAGAGACGCTAGTCGGACGCAGCAGTTTTCACACTACATCTCCCATGATGCATTGGGTTAAAGCGACAGCGTCTCAGCGCACAATGAGTCGTCCTTGTTAAACGTCTTCAAACCTCAACAAACACAGATCAAACAGTTTTTAAATTTTCTAACTTAACTTTTATTTAATCTTTTAGAAAAAAAACAGCTGCAGCTTCCTGCTTTTTCTGCCACAATTATCACAAAAATGCGTGTGTGTGAGATTGCGGGGGGGGGGGGGGTCCAATCAATACAGACTGAGTTTCTGCTTTTTTTTTCTTTTTTTTTTGAATGCTGGTGTGCCGCGGGATTTTTGTCAAGGTTAAAGTGTGCCGTGGCTCAATAAAGGTTGAAAAACACTGCAGTATTTCTCAGGTGTTGGTCCAACAGGTGAACGCTGGTCCTCCATAGAAGAAGCTCTAACCAGGAAAAGTTGGAAAGTGTATATTGTTTAAATGTGGTTAGTGAGGATTCCTGGTTACTGCTTGTTTTAGATTTGAAAAAAAGAAAAAAGGGAGGTTTAACCCACTCTCAAAAGTGCAGTGGGAAACCAAAAATCCACTTTACCCTTTCCTAGACATTTTTTATTAATTCAGAAAAACGTTTTGTTAAAATAGGCAGAAGAATTTGAAACAGTTTTTGCAGCATTTTTCTCACGTTGGAGGACATTTATAAAATCATTTCAGAGTAAAACTGCATTTCTGAGTATTTCTTTAGTAAATCGGTTTGAATCAGAAGCGGCTCCGGTTTGTGATGCTGCTGCTGGACCAAAGTTTTCCTTCTGATTCCTCCACCTGCAGACAAACAGATCCATAAACGTCTTTGTTTTCTAAACTGTCTGTCTGGACGGCTTTTGCTCCACCACGGATGTAAAGAAAGGAATGATGGGATGTCAGCGGAGGGTTACTTCCACTCCAAACATAGTAGTATAGATAGAAGAACTAAAGAAAAAGTGGAAATAGAACAAAAAATCACTAGATAAACTCCAAATAGGTGGATGGATGTGACAGAAAAAGGGTCAAATGTATAGAGAGGTGTGGTGACAGTGTGGATCGTATAGGAAACCAAATCCTATCTGTTTGCTGAGTGAGCTCAGAGTTGTCGGTTCTCTTTTTTTCATGGGCATCGAGCTTCTAAACTAAGATTCAGTTTTTACATCATAAGACGGTTTTACCACTTTAGTTCATTTGGAGTTTGTTAGAAATTAGAAACTACATTTCTTCCATCTAGCAGGAATAACCTCTTTCACATGTTTTCAGCAACCAAACAAAGGAGAATTGGTCAATTCAGATCAATTAAAGTCATTGATTGATTGGTTACGTGGAGCTTTTTTCAGGAACGACACCAGAAGTAAAAGCACACCGATGAATTCTTTTTCATGAATAAATCTCCGCCTAGATCCAACTTGAGTTATTATTGGATAGTCTTTGGGAAACCAGCAGCTTCCTGGCGTTTGGCAGGTTGTAATTGGTCGTTTGGTGAAGTGATGTGGAGTGGCGGCGCTTCACGCTGGGTGGCGGTGAAACGGGCGTTCGCCTTGCTTTCTGTTTTGCTGCCGTCCTCTGGAGGTGGCGGCGGCGGCGAGCGGGAAGCCGCTCCAGGTGTTTTTATGGGGAAAGGAGGTCAGCGATGGAAACGTAACAGCTTTGCAGCGCAGGAACTCCTCTGAAGAGATCAGGATCCTGGATCAGTAAATAACCTCCCTGTGAATGTTCACATCTATTTACTCCTGAGGTTCGTCGGGGTGGGTGTTTAACGCTGGGAGCCGTTTCTCGGTTGCGTAGGAGTTTGTTTGAGTTCAGGCACTTTTCCCGTCTACAATGCACTTTCTTTGTCAAAGAAAAGCCCTTTTTCTCTTCTTCTTCCTCTTTCATCATGGCAACAGACCAAAGACTTCCCATCTCCATATCCTCAAGATGTTTATCCCTCCATCCGCCCACCTCGGTCCCTCTCTGCTTCCAGGGAAATTTCAAGGACAGCCATCCATTCCGCTTTCAATGGCGGAGGCGGCGAGGAGCAAACTTGAGCCGCGTGTATCAGACATCGGTGTGACACAGCGCCCGTCCTCGTCTATGTGTTTTTATCGATTTGGAAGAGAAAGGCGACCCTTCAGGCATAATGGAAACTTGTATCCGCGCTCCGTCACTGTGGAGAATGACAGGCCGCGCCCTGCAGTGGCGCTTGCACCACACTGGCGTCTCTCCTCGTTGCCGTGCGCGGCTGTTTTCTTGTTGTCGTGACCCGTCTCCCTTCCAAAGCCATGAATTTGTTAGAGGTGATTAAAAATTCATGCGGTTATATTGGAAGCAAACAGATTCGCTCTAAGATTTATCTCAAGGTGAACCTCTTTATGGATGTCTGCATGCATATTTAACCAGCCCACGTTAAAGCTGGGGATCCTATATCTGTCCGGCGAGCGCACAAACCTTTAGATAATGAAAGTCAGATAGACCAACATGAGCCGCTGACAGTTTAACTTTTAAAAGGATGTTTCTGGCCTCTTTTCCATTTGTGAAATCGGAGGTGTTATCGATTTTCCCGAAAAGCTCCTCAGGTTTGACTTTAAGGTCGTCATGCGTTAAAGCAGGTGATGCACTGATGTCATGATCCAGCGCGAACTCCAGCCTCTGGAGCGCTTGGAGGCGCTCCAGAAAGGCCCGTTTCTCCTTGATTCCGTTCCTCCGCTGGCTGGAGCTTCCACCTTTCATCAATGCAGAGCCTGCAGCAAAGTCTGGAGCTGTACTTCCTTAATGGTGACCATTAAAACGACTTCAATGGCCGCTGGGGCCACAGACGTTAACCCTAGCAGGGGCAAAGGTTAAAGGAGATCAGGAAAAGGAGACTGTAGGAGCAGCAGGTCTCACTCTGATCATCTTCTGATCCATTTCCTGACTAGTCCTAGTGCTCTTGTAACTACGACTGTGCATTTTATATCCAAGAATTTAAAAGCTTTCTGCTGCGCAGCTCGAGTTCATTAGAAGATTGCCTCTAAATTGTGGGCGGGACCGCTGGTGTAGGAGCAACCCTGCCTCTCCTTCCCATTGCTGAGAGCTTTCTGTTTACATCCTTTCTAGCTGGCTCCTCACCATAGAGAATGAAGATGATAAAAATCGCTAATAAAAGCCCTTTAAGGCATTAGGAATGGCACCTCAGCTGCTGTTTGAATGTTGATAATAATCATTTTAACAGTAAGATGTATCCTTGATCTTTTCTTTGTAATGTCCGTCCGCTCTGCTTTTCCCATGTGCCACCCTACCAAAGACTTCTGCCCCCCCAGTCTAAAATATTCTAGCTCTGCCAGTGTTCCCGGTGCAAGCTTGTGGCCCCGCCCAGCGGATCTTCTACGACCTTTTTCAAACTGCATTTTTTCATCTGCTCCTGATTCACAGCGATTTGTCAGGGTTCTGTTATTACCACTGATTGCAACAACCGTCGCTGGTGGAATAAAAAAGAAGAACAGGGATCTGGATGCTTTTTTGATTATATCCGTTACCGATATCGGACGCTGACTAGCTAGCAGCAACAAACGTGACTCACATCATCAGCAAATATCTCTATTCTTTTCTTGTTTTTCTTGATCAGTTTTCTGTTTTTCCCGTTTCTCTGCCCCTCTGGGATAACTCCGTGTCGTTTTCGGTGTTTGTTTGATTTTTAACGCCCCCCGCTAACAAAACTTAACGGTACCTGCGGGCTTCACCGGCCTGCTAGATCACTAACTGCATGCTGGGTTGGCGCTCACTTCATCTCTGTGTTTTTAGATCTTCACTGATTTTTCCAGAACAATCGAAGGAGAAGTGAAGCTGGAATAAGCACAAACAAAAAGTCGTCATCATTTAAGGGATGTAGGGAAATCAATAAGCACTTCATCTTTGTCATTTGACAAAGATGTTTAAACGATTGTTTAAACGATCTGCACTAGGACTGGTAAATGATCATTCTAAATAGATGTCATAAATATAAAATACATTTTCCTCTTCCAACGTCTTTTCGCGCAATTAATCGAAGGCGTTATTAAAAATCGAAAAAATTTGAAGTAATAATAAAATAATTACAGTAGTTACCAAATGTAACTATATTTGATTTATATTTTATCAAATAAATAACAATTAGTGGAATATTGTTAAATTATCCATTTGCTTCTCTACAGCCAGATGTTTTTATCTAATTTTGTTTTTATTTACTTTTATTTTTTATCATCAGTTTAAGCCTATAGCTAAATAACGTCTTTACTGTGTTAATAATACATAATAATTTAGACTATAGAATAGAATAGAACGCCCCTATTGCCATCATTCACATCTACATGATATAAACATAGAAGTTATGTTCAAAATATTACATTTGATTAAAAAAAATGTATATGGCAGATAATAAAATAAATACATATTAAAATAAATAAATAGGAAAAAAAAGGCTGTTTGTCCATAAGGATTTTCTTTTAAAAGACACCAATGAACATATACATACATTGGTCAAGGTTTTCTGACACTGCAATGATTTTTAATTTGAATGAAATGCCATTTAAAAAAATTAAAAATGTATTTGTTTAAAAGATAACACCAGACTTGATCAGTTGATTTTACGTAATACCATAACATTTAACGTTCCATAAATAGTTGATTTCTAGGATAAATGGAGTCTCCTGGAGTTGTTGAAGAATGGTTTGTTCTTCTGAATACATTGGAAAAATGTATTTTTAGCCACAAAAAAAGTCTTTCTTAACTTCTCACCTTTTTCAGTCTTTTTCAGGTTTATGGTGGTTTTGCTTTTTCTGTTTGACCTTCTCACCTTGGATTTTTATTTTTTTAAGAAATCACCCACATTTTTCAGCAGAACTTTACTTCCATAGAGTCTTGTGTGTTTTTTGTTCAGATCTTTTGTGTTGGAAATCCTTTTCTATGTGACCCAAAGGCCTTTTTCCTTTCATTTTTTAAAAAACAAATTACATGTGGAATGAATTTGGATGAATAGAATCTGTTCACACGCCTCCACCGCCGCGGTTTGCTTCATCCGACCAGATAGTCGTGCATCACCGCTGGTTGAAGGACCCCCGTTTTCCGTGGGTTCCTGTGGACTGAAGCGTCTGTGTGTTTCCCTGCAGGTGATGAGCAGCCGCTTTGTGCCGTATGAAACCATCGTGACCGACGCTGTTCTGAGCCTGGATGAAGACACGGTGCTGTCCACCACCGAGGTACGGCGCCATCGTTTTTAGAGAAGGAACAGACGCTGCTCTCCTATTTTTTCGTTTCTCTGTACTGCTGTTCGTCACGTATGGAGTGAGATGAACGTCAAAATGAAACGTACGGTCATAGACGCAGCCGTGCAAACTTAAAAAAAAAAAAAAAGAAGACACAATATGAAAACAACATTTGGTTTTATGTTTAACATGTTTGTTTGGAATCCGATTTGTCTTTGTCTTGAATACAACATTTCCCATTCTATCAAAAAGACGCTACAGGCCTTTATGTATCCAGGAAACGGCGATTCAGCGACGTGCTCATGCGTTTTGACTACAGCTAAGGAGAACAATAAGCC
Organism: Oryzias curvinotus; assembly: GCA_023969325.1. NCBI lineage: Eukaryota > Metazoa > Chordata > Actinopteri > Beloniformes > Adrianichthyidae > Oryzias > Oryzias curvinotus. Next base: position 7,574,677 of record CM043716.1, on the reverse strand, counting down.
ACTGATAAGCAGTTTACATGTTTTATAAATGACTTACGTTATTGATATTTCATCAATGTCAATTATTGCTCACAACCAGCGCCGTGGTAGGCTGCCAGTTAGCTTCCAGTTGTTTTATTCTCTTATTGTTAACCTTTTTTTTTGGACATTTTTAACCTAATAAGTAGATTGGCATGTACGCCACTCTTTTTTTTTTTGTTTTTTTTAATATTTTCCACCACTTTTGGGTCGACGCCTGCATTGTTTACACCATCAGCTGCTGTTGCTTGGCAACAACAAAACGCTGCCAGAAAAAGGACCAGAGACTGCTGTTATTTCTTTTAACAGAGCTATGGTAACGAAAACATGTCTGTTATGGGATAAAAAAGTTCATTCTAGTTTCGTTTATCAATGAGCCTCAGAACGCAGGTTTGTTGAATTGCGGGTTTGTGACTCATTATGTACGACTGAAACCCAGTGATGGTTTGTGTTTTACGGTGTTTGAACAGGCGAAATATCATATTCCATTACAAAAGTCACAATTTAAACAGATATGTTCATATATATATATATATTGCAAAGTTGTCTATATCAGTGTTTTTTAACCTTTTTTGAGCCACGGCACGCTTTAACCTTGACAAAAATCAAGCGGCACACCAGCATTCAAAAATAAAAAAAAGGAGAAACTCATAGTCTGTATGGATCTACAGTCCCTCCATGATCTCACAGCATTTTTGTGATAATTGTGGCAGAAAAAGCTGGAAGCTGCAGCTGTTTTTTTCTAAAAGATGTAATAAAAGTTTAGTTAGAAGATTTAAAAACAGTTTGATTTGTGTTTGTTGTGGTTTCAAGACGTTAAGAGAGACTCGTAGTGCGCCGAGACACTCACGCCATCACTTTTAACCCAATGCATCATGGGAGATGTAATTCAATAATTCGCCGAACGCAAAAAGACTAGCGTCTCTGAGCTTCATTGTTTTGTTCTCTTGTTCCACGGTCTGATACCGGATTCTGTGGAAAGCTACAGTGGTGTTTTAGTGGTGTTTTAGTGTTTTAGTGGTGTTATAGTGGTTATTTTTGTTAGAACTGAGAGACTTTTTGAGCTAAATCGGGATAAGGAAGTGAAGACTTTAACCACTTCTGATTGGTCAGACTGATGACATATGATTAAGAATCCGAGAATGATTGACTTTTCCTAAAACGGCTGAAGCTAGGGCTAAATCACGGTACCGTCATTCTTATCAAAATGTCTTTAATAGAAACAAATAAACACAAAGAAAAAAGTATTTTATGATCTCTTATATTCCTAACTACTCAGTGTTTTATTTAACCTGTAAGGATGAACAAAGAGCTGAAATCCTGGAAATGGAAAATGTTGTTAAATCAGGTAATGAGGGCAATTTCCCACTTGACCATCTACCGCCGTGGCACACTGGTTGAAAAACACTGGTCTATATGCATACATTTCACTTTGACAGTTATCTGACCCCATATAAGGATTTATTTAAGCGAAACGTTCTGAGGGACCGATAGGGCTTTGCACCGTGTACACGGTGCAACAGTCTACAGGCTGTTGAGGGCTACCAGAGAGGCAGAAAAAGAAAAGGAATTCCTAAAAAAAAATCTCAGATTTCTGTGCAGAAACGATTCTGAAAGCCTTCAAACCTCAGACTAAGGACAAGAAAAAAACAGAAACTAAAATTCGGTATATTTTATGAAAGGCACACATTCAAAGCAGCTGCTCTTTTCTTTGAGACTTAATTAAAATAAATCCTTAAACAGAGCAGATAAAATTTGCAGGTGTACGTTCACCTGTAGGTTTGATGTTTCTGTCGTCTGATTGGACGCTGATGTCTGTGAGTCTTCACTTCCTCCATTTCAATGTTTTCTTTTACTCACATTGAATAAAATTTAAAATAAGCAAAAGTGTTGGTGAGAATCATAAAAAAATATATATTTTTTGGTGTTGCTTTTTAATACTAATAACTCTGGAAAGTTGTGTAGTTTAAACTGCAGGTTTTGAGAGCAATTTCCTCCCAAAATACTGCATTTGTTTCATGAGAACACGAAATTCCCGGGAAGTGTACGTTTAGTTTCACTTAAGAGTAATCATTGGGACCCGAAACCCGGTGGCGTGCTCGTACGGCGCCGCGTGGCCGCAGCGCCACCGTAATGAACAGAAAACCAGCATTTTGGACACAAACAGCACCCAAACACGGAAGCCCAATGCAACACGGAAGCCCAAAGCGCACACGCCTCGTGTGCGCTTTGGGCTTCCGTGTTCAAAACGATGGTGTGAACGTAGCGTTAGAAATAAAGAAAAGTTCTTCCTGTACAAAATATCCAATTAATACAATTTAAGGTCGCCACAAATGAGCTCTTTTTATGTAGCCACAAGAGGCCCAAGTCCGGGTCTCCCTGAGCCGGTCCCCAGCCCGGATAAAACACAGGTTGTAAAAACCTGCCAAAGCACCTGAGCTGATCGGTGAAAGCTCATTGGCTCTTTTTCCGACCGCTCTTCTCTTCTTCGTCTGCTCCTGATTCCCAATGATTTAAATGAAAAGAAATGCTCAGAAATGCGTTTTTAAGCTTCTTTCTCTTTAAAAATGTCCCCCCATCATCAGAAAAATGCATATTTTCATCAGAGCTTTGAGTGAATTTTCCAACCGCCTGCCTCATTTTATGTTTGCATTTTTACTAGATTTGGTTTATTTTTTGGTTTATTTGATGAATTTTGATTGCATTTTATGTGCACTTTGTGATTTTATCTAACACTAGCCCGTCTTTGTTAAAGCATTAAGCCTGTGTGCGTGTGTGTGTGTGTGTGTGTGTGTGTGTGTGTGTGCAGGTGGACTTTGCGTTCACTGTCTGGCAGAGTTTTCCCGAGCGAATCGTGGGTTACCCGGCCCGCAGCCACTTCTGGGACAGCAACAAGGAGCGCTGGGGCTACACGTCCAAATGGACCAACGATTACTCCATGGTCCTGACCGGCGCCGCCTTCTTCCACAGGTAAAGCTCCTCCCCCCCCTGCCTCTGCCACGTTCACCTGTGTGTCCTGTGATGGAGTGGTGTGGGGATCATGAAGGGATGGAAAGCTCTGTGGAGTCGGTTTTCTCAAAAACGGTCAAAGTCTCAGCTGCTCAGCCATCCTCCGCTGCTGCATGACGGGAAGCTTCACTGCCGTCGGCTTAAATACGGCTTCACTCCTCCGTGATGACATCCGTCCGTCAAGCTGAAGGCAGCCAATCACAACAGCCCAACGCTCGCTCGCTCTGTCCGTTCAGGAACCAGAATCCCACGAGTTTTTCCAGCTGCAAATGTTTCATTTTTGATTATACGTGAAATAAATGGTGTTTTTTTTAACCTGTTAATTATGATACATACCTTTATGTGTGGGTAAAAACTTTATGTGCAAGAATCGCACTTTTCTTTCACTTGGAGTTGAAAAGCTCATGTGATTTCTGCAGCTGTGGGTTTGGGATTTAGCAGCTTCGTGGTCAGGTAGACTTCCTGATTTAAGATAGAGGTTTGGTGGCAAATTCATTGGATAAAATCCTGACATAAATCAAATCTTTACACTTACATTTTTTTCGAGAAAAATAAACTGCATCCACTGCTCTTTCGTGTACTATCATTTCTTTTTTCCATCCTCTACACAGGCCAGGGTCTTCCTCAGCATAACCACCCCCTGTGGCCTTCTTGGCTCATTACAGTTGAAAATGTTGCAGTTTAAGGGAACTAAATGTATAATTGGATAACTGTATTCCATTCTGTCTGCTGCTGCTGCTGCTGCTGATGTAACTGATTGGTCTCATCTGTCACGGCAGGTATTACCATCATCTGTACACCAACTACTTACCCACGACTCTGAAGAGCATGGTGGACCAGCTGGCCAACTGTGAGGACATCCTGATGAACTTCCTGGTTTCTGCTGTAACCAAGCTGCCGCCCATCAAAGTCACACAGAAGAAGCAGTACAAAGAGACCATGATGGGTCAGGTGAGATGGCAGCGGGTCACCCACACCCCACCAGGTCCCACCAGGGTCACCCACACCCCACCAGGTCCCACCGGCTCCCAGAAGGATTTGAGTCACAGGAAAATTATTTTTAAGTTGACATTTCTAGAATCATTGAGTATATATTAGTGGAAATAATAACCACTAGAGGGCGATGTAATATTAATTTTTAAAAATCACAAATAAGTCGCTCCTGAGTACAAGTCGCACCCCTGACCAAATATGCAAAAAAAACACAACTTACACTTGGTATGCGCTAATAAATAATTAGTCCGTGGTTTAAGCATGATAATGAACTTTAGGTCCGTTATCAGAAATAAAGGACGAGGCGGAAGCTACCATTTAGACTAACTAAAACCTTACTTTCCTTTAACTTGCTTTGAGATCATTTTTAAATTTTAATTTCTATCTGTAATTTTTATTTTTATTTTAGATGTGTAAGAACCAATCCTCTGTATATTTTATATTTTCTTGGTTGCATTTAATATTTCAAGTAAATGTAGCCTTCATGTCTCACAGTTTTGGTAACAAAACAAAAGTGTTTCTTCACAAAAACACAGTAAAACAATATTTTCCTCCATTCTTCTCAGAACAGTTTGTTTCTGAAATTCTATTATTTGGTTTTTCAATCCATTTTTTTTGCATCCCCCTCTCTCTCCAGTCTTCTAGGGCGTCCCGGTGGGCCGATCCGGACCACTTTGCCCAGCGGCAGACCTGCATGAACAAGTTCGCCAGCTGGTTTGGCGGCATGCCGCTCATCCATTCCCAGATGAGACTGGACCCGGTTCTGTTCAAGGACCAGGTTTCCATCCTCCGCAAGAAATACAGGGACATCGAGAGGCTCTGACAGGACCGCCACCCCCTCGGGGGAGACCCCGCGCAGGGGGACGCACGAGACAGGGACTCGGTGGAGGCCAGACGGAGTAGTCGGACTCCAGCGGTTTGGACGGGCGCCGCTCTGTCCTCCGCCCAGCGCTTTGCCAACGACCGGAGCGCCGCCGCCGCCGCCGCCGCTGCTGCCAAGACTTGAAGCAGAGGGGAGAGGAAACAAGCAGATGGCATTTGGATATGAAAAAAAAAACCTCACAAATATACGACGTGATGTACATGCCAAACAATTCTGTACGTTTCACAAACACACTACTGATGACAAGAACTATGGGATATGTCATATTTTTTGTACAACCGGGACGGCGTTTCGTTTCTGCACTCTCTGCACATGTGCGGGACGGTCAAAGCGGAGAAAGTGTTTGTGCTTGCAAACCTGGCAACCCAGCTTTCCTTAAGTCCCTGTCAACCCCCCCTCCCCGCTCTGCTTTTTAGCCCGAGATTATTTTTGTTAACAGTGGAAAAAAAAAAAAAAAAAAGGGTCAACAGCAGCGGCGTGTTTGGGTTTCCTCGCAGCAAGAGAAGTCGTAAATTCCAAGAAAGAAGAACCCTGAAGGTTTTCTCGTTTTTCCGTCGATAGCGCTTCTTCTGCCCCCCCCTCCTTTGTTATCGCAGATAAGTTAGAAAAACATCTCATTTCCTGTTCCATTTATCTCTTATTTGCCACATCCGTTTTTTTTTTCTTAACTCTATATTCATCAACTCTTTCATCAGCATTTTCCCCTCCGCCGTGTTTGTGTGTTAAGAGCCTTAAAAGAGTTTATCCCGCCTTAAACTCGAGCTGGGAACCTTTTCCCGCCATTAAAATGAACATTTCTGGGTTAAATGCTAACCACCACCACCCCCCTCTTAAAGACATCACTTGTTTACAGCAGGATAATTGAGGTGCGGCGCCGTCTTTCATGTTGAAAAATTCTCCTCATCCTTGCCTTCTTTTTTCATCCCGACGTATCTGAGGAAAAAAAAGAGGAGTTTTTTTATTTTTCTCCTCGATCAGTCAGCGTTTAGTTCAACCGTTTTCATTTAGAAAGCGGTTCGAGTCCCAGGAGGCCGCTGCTGGTGAAACGCCGTGCGTTGTTCTGCTTTAAAGGGGCGAGATTAGAAAAAAAACCCCAACCTGCTGGTTTCCCATTTGCCCCTCTTCCTCTTCCTCCTCCCCTCACATCAGAAAAAAATGGCCGCCCGCTCCGGCGGCACGTATCAGTAGCAGACTCTTGAATGAAAGCGGCGCTCTTCCGTCAGCCAATGAGGTTTCCAGCCTTTCGGCGTGTCGTCACAGATCGTTTTTGTTGTGTGTTTTGTTTTTTTTTCTCGCGCTGCCTTTTCCGTCGTGGTTAAAAACCGTTTATCAGAGAGCGACCTTCGCTCTCCACGCTTCTTTTTTTTGGCACTTTACGCTGATCATCATCCGTTTAAATCAGGAAATTATTCACAAGAAATCACGAAAGAAAACAAGAAAAAAAGAAAAATCATCGTCTGATTCCATATCAAGCCTTGTATGTGTGATTGTCTGACCCCCTCCCCCATGTCCCATGAGGCTTTGCAGAGGATTCCCATCATAACCAAAAGCGATGATCTGAACCAGATCCTGCATCTCTTGGGGGGGGGGTTATTCCGTCTATTTGATGATGTTTTGCTGCTCATTCATTTCATTGTGTTCCTGTGGGGGAGCGTCCATCACACCGCAGTGTCTTTCTAACACAGATCTCCCCAGGAGAGAGAGAGAGAGACAGAGAACGGTTTGACTGGTTTAAACTCCAGAAAAGATTGCATACACCAGCGATCCCAAATTGGATCGGGCCGTACCATGTTGGCTCTCGGCGGGAGGCAAATTATAAAGTCCCAATAAAGGCGACGCCCGCTGACACGAGGGAAATGATCGGCAGCTGGGTCGCCTCCGCCAGATGGAAACGTTTCTAGATGGCTGCGACTGCGTCTCTGCAAAGCCACGGCCCCGTAACGGAAAGTTTTCCAGCTTTTTAACGCACGTGCAAACGGAAATCATCAGGGGAACTTTATGCAAGTTATCGTCTTCAGCTCCAACACAGGAAGTTTACCCGGCTTATTGATTTGTGCCTTTGATCAGCTATTGAGTTCTTGACCCCCCTGAGTCTCCATCCTCGCACCCTGGACGCCCCTTTTCGTTGTTGCGTTCGGGCCCTGTTGCCACGGCGACAAAGCACGACCACTTCCTGTTTGGGATTATTTATCGGCGTGGGCGATCTGCGAGGACTCGGCTGAGCCCGGCTGTCCTGATGCCTTCTCCTCCCTCCTTCCTTCTGAGAGAAAACTTTTATAGACGCCACAAATGAAATAGAGAAATGCCAATTTTGTAAGAAATGATTTATAAAAATAAATAAACTCATATTTGATTATATTTTGAAGTCTTTTATTTTGGTAACACTTTTTTGGGGGGGACTTTCTTTTACTCAGTTGCTCAACAGCTCTTAGGAAGAAAAATCTGTTTTAGATTTGCTCTTAAGAAATCTGCAGACTTCCTCCTTTATGCTTGGAAACATCTAAACGCAGTTTAAAGTTTTAGGACAGTTTGTGAGTCTTTTTCTTCCTCCGTTTGGTCCGGTCGTCCTTAACGGCATCCTGACGTACGCCGTGTGGCCAAAAAATACTTTTTTTCTTTGATTTTTCTTCAGCAAATTTGAGATTTTCTCTTTAATATTTTCCCCCGAATTGCACCGTGGGTTGGATTATGTATTTGAAAGCCAAACTCGGATCCTGATTCACAACAATCTGAGTAGAGAAAAACTCCCAAATGCTATTTTAAGCTTCATTTTCTTTATAACTGTCCTCCGTCATCACAAAAATGCCACAAAAGACACGTTAAAAACACTGTTTTCATTGGAGTGGGTCTTCGAATGATTCTGTCCACACGTCACTCACAGTCTTTACTTTGCTGTTCAGCCCATTTGCGTCCATACTGTTGCTCAACCACACCAAGATTCACTTGCAAGTGAACTGAGACCGTTACCGTAAGGTAAAACCAACTGGACCAAAGGCCAGATGTTCTCAACCAAGCGTAGTATCCATGGTAACAGGTTCTGAAGAGTGCACAGAAGCGTGAAAGCGTCTTTAACCCTTGTGCTATCCTAGGCACTTCAACATTGGGAGTGGGGTCATCTAGACCATGGGTGCCCAAAGTAGGGCACTTTCATGTAATCCATGGACACCAGTGAAAAAAGGTTCAGCGCACTGTCTAGTGGGTCTAGATGACCCAGCTCCCAACGGTAAAGTGCCTAGGATAGCACAAGGGTTACAGCCCCTTAACCTTTCCCATTTATTCATGGAGCAGCAACGGCAGTAGCAAACAGATACGAGACATTTTAAACAAATATGGGAGGAGGATCATTTTTCTCCTGAAATCTCTTCTCAGGCTGTTTGTCTTTTTTGTCAGCAGCCATGGCTGTACTTAAAGAGTACAATATACGCCACCGCAGCGAGACTAAACACACAGTTTTATCCAAACACAAAGGTTAGGCGCAAAAGACAAATTCTAGGGAGTTCCAATCTAAACTTGTGTCACAGCAAGCCACCCTCATGATGCCCTCAGCAGCACAGGACAGCGCCACATTGGCTAGCTACGAAAGTTCAGCGTTACATGCCAAGAGTGGGAGATCGACAGAGGTTCAAAGAAAAATGTTACTAACTTTTTAGTCTCACTCATGTGTGTTACCTTGAAAAGTACCGAATACAAATTAATAAACAAAACTATATTCTTTATTAGTGTGGCCCACCGACCGGCATCACGTTTAGATTTTGGCCCTTTGAGCAAAAACTTTTGGTCACCCCTGCACTAGACAGTGCACTGAACCTTTTTTCTTCAATGATTTGTGATCTTCACTGGTTCAATGGATTACATGAAATCCTCTCCACCTTTATCCACCTTTGTCATGGTAGGGAGAACACATCAACGTAAAGATCGGGTCATCTGGACCCCATAGGATTGCACAAGGGTTAAAAAGACGCAGTGAGATTATCCACAAATGGATTCTGGTTTCAGAAATACTGCCCCCTAATGAGCAGATGGTGTAAATGCCTAATGACTGCAGGTGGTTTGGACCATTGATTTTATAAAAAGAGCTAGACTGAGTGACCCCTCCCACATCAGGTTCCAAACAGGAAGTGGCTCCAATAGAGAAATAAACAGTGAATTGACTTCATTTGTTTGGAACCAGGTGACGTCTCACTCGCTCACATAGTCAATGGACTGGACCACTTTGTTCTCAGGAGAAGAGGGAAATACCAACTGTGTTTCCTGTTCACTGGAATTTCCTTTAGTTCCACTTTTTTATTTTTGTCTTTCCTCAACTTTTAGCTGAAGTCTAAAACCCGTCGATTCAACTCCTGAACAAACAGTTTTCATTCATCTCTGCACACTTGGAATGTTTTTTCAGCTTTAATGTGCTAATGGAGTCACACACAAACAATATTTTTTTATTTTAATTCTGCTTCTGGAAACGGAAAAGTGCTATTCACGTGGTCCCGCTTTTATTTTTGAAGGGTTTCCATTTAGATTTATAAATTCAGTTGGTTAAACATGTAAATTGGTGTGGAATCCTTCCGGATGCTTTTATTCTGAAAGGACCTCTTATTTTTGTAAAGGATAAACATGATGATGATTTTCCTTGTGCATGTGCACGTCCCAGCACAAAGACCGACTTGCACACATTACAGACCCCACAGTGCACCTTTCCTTCATTGGATCAGAGGAGCGTGCATGAACAAGCACTTGACCTTTGACCTGTGGCTGGGCTGAATGAGGGCGCTCTCCATTTGCACAGTAATAATAGCCCCTCGGTGCTGCGCTGCCCTCTGAGAAATAATAACCAGGCCTGTTAGACGACTGAGGAGTTTATTAGTCGCCGCTCAGAGCATTGATTTCTTTATTTTCCACTCTGTCAAAAGCTCCAAAGCTGCATCTGTCCCCCGTTTCCCAGAGGAGAACATCGCAGATGAATTATTAAACACACCGATATTCTTTGAGTGTCCTCAAATCAAAGCTCAGCGTTTCGCATCCTTTCCTGTTCTTCCCTTTGTTGCTTTTTTTTTCTTTTCTTTTTAGAACTAAAATGCCATAAAAAAAAAAGAGAAAAGAAAAGCTCAACCAAAGCTGGGTTCGTTTCCTCATAAGGAAACAGAAACGATGCAGAGAAAACAGAACCAAAAGTCTCAAACGATTTATGTGGAACTTAGAAAATAAAATAGTACGATGCTGTCAAAGTTTATTAAATATGTAAAGAGAAGATATTTGATACAGTTTTTAGTTAGAATGGCTCTTCTTTTGTTTACAAGGTAGAAACTTTCTATAAAATAGCGATATTTGGAAAAGCATTTTGACATTTTATTTCCTTACCATCAGTAGAGAGTTTTCAATTCATTCCTCCAACTGTCTTAAATATTTCATTTGTTTTGTCTAAAGTCCCTCATTAAATCTGGAATTCGTTTGTCCAATTCAGGCCCCAAATGTACAAAAACTGTTTATTAAAAGGATTTCCAGTGTCTCCATTGGGTAAATTTCATTTTCATAATAGTTCTTTGTGGTCTGACAAAGACGATGATCAGCTGGATGTTCACATAAAAAAAAGACCAAATTTCATCTGAATGGAAAAAAAAAAAAAAAATTTATTTAATTTAATGATTTTCTTTTTAAATATTCTTACCTAAAACCACTTTATGTAATTGGTAATTATCTATTTTAAAAAATTCCTTTTAAAAAAATGTGTTTTATAACCAAAAATCTATTTTATTGAAGACATTTTCATGAAGTTTGATTTTTGATCTATTCGGGTTGAATTTTTGCTACCAATTCCATGAATTTCATATTCCCCCAAAAAAACCTATATCCCTGAAAGCAAACGTGCAGGTATGTAAAAGGTAAAAAAAGACAACAAAAAACAATAAGAAAAATCAAAAAGGTTCAAAAATGGATAAAGACTTTAGAGAACCTGAATCCTGATGCAGCTTTAAGTGTTTTCCTGTAAAAAAATTTCCTATTAATTTATTCATTTTCCAAACCTTAATCTCTTTGGGGTCATGTGGATGCTGGAGCCTATCCTGACCACTCTTGGGTTCTCCAGTCGATGACAGGGCCGCAGTAATGTAATATAATCAACCTCCTAAAGGAAGATTTAGAATCACCAACCGACCTATGAAGCGTGTTTTCAAAACCCACACATGCAGAAAGAGAACATGCAAACTTCTGGGATTTGAACCAAGGCCAGATAACCACTCCACCAAAGCAGCTCCTGATGGATCTGAAGTCCAGCTGTCTTTTCTCAGACCTGACAGACAACAAAAATGTTACTGTAAAAGCCATAAACCTTAACATGCACCGCCAAAATAAGAGTCCCCCGTCGGGGCTGGAGGAGGAAGTGCTTCACGTCTCCACGACGTTCTGCAGTGGCGTCTGTCTGCAGCGAGCGTGAACGGCGCCAATCCGCCGCTTCCAGACAATCGTGTTTGAGCTCAGCAGGTGGGCTGGCAGCAGGTACCTCGACGGCTGCTGCAGATTATCGGGAAATAACGCTAAAATGATTGCTTTTATGGAAGGCGCGTCTGCAGCAGATGCATGTCAAACGCTTCCAAGCATAAAAGCTGCTTTTTATTATCAGTATCATTTTTAGTTAACTGGATTTATCGGCTAAAAAAATAAAAGGGAGAAAATGAATCAGAAAAACAACAGTTTTGTTCTGTTTTTTAATTATGAGAAAATATAGGCTTCAGCAGGATTGCTAAAGCGTCCCGTTTTAGCCAATCAGAGCAGAGAATGGCAGAAGATGTAACCACATTTTACATTTTAAGTGTCTAATGCTATAAAATAAGCAGAACTGAATGATAAAATAAAATAGGTCAATGCTTCTCTACGTCAAGCTCGTACCTGCAGCTGCATTAGGCGTTTATATATATATACATATATATGTTTATTAATCTTCAGAATAATTAGGAGTTTTTGACGTTGACTGAAATGTAGAGCATGGAGGCGGCGGTGTCCTCCTCGCCTCGGCGGGCTGTCCAGCTCCGTCTGCCTTCATTTGGAACTTTAGCGGCCTAACATTCCCAAACTCTTGTAGCCCCGCTGGCGTGTGGCGTCCGGGTTTCAGACGCGCTTCGTCTCGTCTGAAACCTGTGGCGTTTGCGTGTGTGGCTGGGAGGGAGGGGGCGGGGTTTGGGGGCGGGCTCAGCTCCGGACCGCCAGCATGGAGTTGATCTCCCAGATGAGGTTGCGGAGTTGATCCATGATCTGCTTCAGCTGCTGGTTCTTCTGCTTCAGTTTCTGCAGAAAAAGAAGAAAATCCGGCGCCAAATCAGGATCAACAAGAAACAGGAAACAAGAAACGAAGATTTGAAGAAAATATCAAACATCAGAAAACACTTTTAAATAAGTTAACATTTTAAAATAGAAAGAATTATTGAACATATTATTGTATATTGAAAAACATAAATAAAAAGAGAACTATAAAAAAATGACTGAAAATGTAAATATAAAATGTATGCCTCCAACTAAAATCAGGATAAACACAAAAAAGAAAAATTCTGAATTGAAACTGTAAATTGAGGGACAGAGAGAGAAATTTTAAAACGCAAGGAAGCAGCTATTCAAATTCTTTTTATTAATTTGGTAACAGTTTTATGTTTATAGTCTGATGTTCCAAAGTTTCAGATTGACCTTTTTTTTTGTTTCAAATTGTTTTGTTGAGTTAAATAAATTTTTTTTTAAAATTTTTTTAAGTTTACAATCTGTACTTTTGAGTTTAACACTGTCTTAAATCTTTATATATATATATATATATATATATTTTTTTTTAATTGATGTTTAGTTTTTACATTTACAATCATGTTGATTCTAATGTGACATCATTGGAAAACTTCACTAGTTTTATAAAAAAGGCAACAAAAACAACGTAATTCTTTTGTTTAATCCAAACGTTCTGATTTATAAATTCTTCTTTGTACGTCAGATTTGGACTTTTATTCTTCATTCTCAGATTTGAGCCGATAAAGTCTGACTTCTTTAAGTATTCAGGCAGAAATGTTGGGCTAAATTAAAAAATAACTGATAGAAATCTGAGATTAAATCAGAATTTTGGCAAATTTTTTTAACCTCAGAAATGTGACTTTTTTATGTTTTCAAATGTTTTTTTTTTCCGAGCAACTGACAGTAAATGCATCCTAATCAGGATAATGCTTCCCATATGAGCATCATCACTGTTGCAAAAGCTTTTTGGCCTGTAAACGGTTCCAAACTGATCCATATTTTCTATGTTTGTCTACATTCATTTTTAAAATTAAACGTTCAAACATGTCGCTGGCTGAAGGAAAAAACCTTAATCAGAACCAGAAACGCGTCAACGCCACATAAAAAGCGGGTCGTGAACAGTGAAGTGCGGATAATGCGCCTGATGCAACACAAAAAGGCTGATTCAGCAGCATCCTAACCAAACCGCGCGTGTTAGCTGAGCTTACAGTGTAAATGATATATCTGAGGTTGAAGGGAAATATAAATTCAGCTGCTTTTTAAAAAGCAAGAACAACTGCTGGAGGAAAACGTCATGAGCTTTAAAAACATCTCTTTATTTACCTAAATATGGACAAATTCAAGCACTGAGAAAGTGTTCACATCAGTGTTAGCATAGCACAGCTGTGCATAAAGTGCACGTCTGTCTTTTTTTGTCTTTGCTAATAAAATTTGAGGCTGCTAACTTATGTTTTTGTTTTCTAATCCTGACCAGAAGCAGTGCAGTGGTGGACACTCCAGCACAAAATCAATTAGCAGGATGCTAACACTGATAATGCACGGGCTAACGGAATGCAGAAACAACCATTTTTAAGAAAACTATGTTGTTGTTTTACTCTGCTAACATAATCAAGGCAGAAAACTTCCTTAGGACTTGAAACAATTTTTATATTGAATGGAAATAGTGCAGTAATGGAATGATGAGCACAAAGCTAACACTACTGACGGGATGCTAACTGAAAAAACATGAAAAAAATTATGAAGCATCTCCTCCACGCTCCTTTGACATCGTACTAGTATTTACTTCTGGTTCCGGGTTACAGGCAGGGCGCGTGGCGTGCCTCTCTGTGGTTACAACTATCTTCAAATTACTTAACCCTTGTGCTATCCTAGGCACTTTACCGTTGGAAGTTGGGTCATCTAGACTCACTAGACAGAGCTCTGAACCTTTTTTTTTTCAATGATTTGTGATCTTCACTGGTTCAATGGATTACGTGAAATTTGTCCACCTTTATCCACCTTTGTTATGGTAGGGAGAACATGTCAAAGTAAGGGCGGGGTCATCCAAGACAGCACAAGGGCTAAAAAGTTGATTTTCTCCAAAAAGAGAGCTGACCATGCCCCCTAAGAAAACCCAGGAATACGAAGACCTCAAAAAGACTCTTGACGATATTCAGTCAACGCTGAAAAGTTTTATGGATCAGGTGTCGGCTAAGCTAACGCCACTTATGGAAATGATGGAAGAGTTCCGATGATTTCGGGCTCAAAACGAGCAACGAGAAAACCGGGTCGACATTCTGGAGAAAAGACTGGACGATGTGGAACAGCAAGTAAGATGAATAATGTCATTCTCACTGGAGTACCGATCAAGCCTCGAGCGAAGCTGAATGAAGCAGGAGCTAGCACTGCTAATGCTAGTGCTAGCGTAGCTAGCAGTGCTGATACGGAGAGAGGTGGAGAGACTCTGGATCAGCAAATACATTCATTTCTCACATCTAAAGGGATTTCCCTGGATCTCAACACCATGGAGACCTGCCACCTGCTCCCCAGGAGAAAGGAGACGGATAAACCAGCGATCCTCATCAGGTTTGTGAATCACAAACACAAGCTAGCTTTGATGAATCAGCGTAAAAACCTCAGAGGATCTGCTGTTTATCTGAACGACCATCTGACCAGGAGGAATGCTGAAATCTCCAAACATGCACGGCTTCTCAGGAAGCAGAAGCAGATTGAGAACACTTGGGTTAAAGGTTGCAGGATTTACGTCAAACCACTCGGTCCACCGAACCGGTCCAAGGTTCTGGTTGTGAACACCATGAAGGACTTTGAGAAGTGTCTTTTCACGGTTGTCTGAAACAACATGGAGTAATAAACCAAGAGCCAAATCATTTCAAGAAATATGACACCTGGATTCATCACTTTCTCCATTGTCTGACGTCACCTGATTAACAGCAGAGATTACTGGGAAATTTCTAGGGCACTGGATTTTACAATTGTTGATTTGTACAGCACTACAAAATGGCCAACGCGCTATATCGTGCACTACTTAGGGAGTAGTTAAGGAGTTTGGACATAGTCTATGGGATTTTGGCTTCTTGGAACCAGCAGGTACTTCTTGTCTGGAACGCCAGGGGGGAGGGGTCACTCAGTCCCGTTCTCATATACAGTCACTGGTTAATGCGGCCTGAAATACTGCATGTGTCAACGCTGTTGCTTTTTTCTGTTTGCTAATCTTCAGGCTCATTAAACCTCATCAAGAGGTGAAGCTGGTTGGTCTGACAGAAGTGAAGCTCCTGGAGCCGCACCTGTAATCACCTGGGATCGTCAACGCCAGCTCAAACGCCACGCCTCGCCCTTTCTTCCCATTTAGAGGCATGAGCGCAGCAGAACACCTGGCCGTTCCTTGAAGAGTTTGTTCAGAGAATAATTAAAGCTTTCTGGATGTTTTCTCCTGCACACAATGAACACAAGAGTCCCAGCTGCCTGCCAAGGTCCTCAAATGTTAGACGACTTCATCAATCCTCACCGCACTTATCGCTAAGCCAACACGCCGCACTGAGAGGAACACAAGTGCCTCAGAAATTTCCCGCTCCGGTTTTTGTCTGCCGCTCGCTTCTGAATGCTCAACAACCCAGATCTGCGAGGCGGCATCTGCTGTGGAGCCAAGAGCTCCAAGTTCCTGGAGACTCTGAGAAATAAGTCAAGCTCAGCTGCTGAATGTGAGCCGCATTTAAAACCTTAAAAAGTAACAAAACAAAAAAGAAAAAGAAAAAGGGAGAGCCAGGCAAATTTAGCAACAGCGGAACGACAGAAGAACGCACTCGAGGGGGGGGAAGAAGAGGAAGAGGAGTGCTCCTCCTCAGCATCTGCAGTGCGGTGAAATCTATTAAGATTAAATCCATCTCACTCTCAGTAACACTCCTTTAGCCATGACTAATTACCAGCCATTTTTGCAGTGCAGATAACACCTTGAGCAATCGATTTCACACAGCTCTCTTAATATCAAGTGTTTAGCTGATTGTCCTTGGAGATATTCCATAGTGGAGCATTTGGCACCTCTCTCTCTCTTTTAAAGGCTCCTCTCACTCTTTTCTCCTTGGCATCTAACTTTGATTCTGAGGGGGTTTCAGTGTGAGCAGGCGTGGATCACGCCTCATTACCCTGACCATCCGGTCTCGAAATAACCCGGTCACTTAAGTCGGCATTGATCAGAGGACTCCATCTATCTTTAGAATCCGCTCAAATCCGCTTTCGGGGGGTCACGGGGTTGCTGGAGCCCATCCCAAATACTGTTGGGTGAAGGTGGGGTTCACGCCGAACAGGTTGCCAGGTCATGAAGCACACCTTTGGACCAAAAAAAAAAAAACCTATAAAGAGAACCTGAGAACTCCAGACAGAATGGTTCCAGTCGGGATTCGAACCTTCTCACTGTGCGTGAAGAGTGCTAACCACTATGCTATCCTGCA
Organism: Oryzias curvinotus; assembly: GCA_023969325.1. Lineage (NCBI taxonomy): Eukaryota > Metazoa > Chordata > Actinopteri > Beloniformes > Adrianichthyidae > Oryzias > Oryzias curvinotus. The sequence goes on along the minus strand of CM043716.1, from coordinate 7,558,078 downwards.
GCTCACACTAAATGTATTTGTGATGTCACTCATTTCATGGTGAGGTTTTTATTTTTAGTAACAGCGGACTTCTTATAAAAAAGCTCTTTGGCTTATGTTGATGCACAGCTGTTATCACTAGACATGATTTTATAACCTCAGGGAGACCTCCCTCCATTCAGAAGCTCATCATTAGAGCTCCTCTAATCCTTCACATCCCATAATATGATACATTTAGAGGAGAAAAGGGAACAAAGCTAGAGTAAGAGACTGCTTTAACTCTTACACTCACCTACTCATGCTGGACCTGCGTTAGTCTTCAGACGTGTGCCTAAGGACTCAGAGGAGTCCCCTTTTTCCTCCTTTGAACGTTCAAAACAGGAAGTGCTCCCGAGGTTCAGGAGGAAATCTGGCATGTGTGGGACTTTCTGAGTCATCCACTATGCTGGATCATATTATATATTAGAGCTGATGCTCATTGTTCCTTCGTCTATTGCTTCACAGTAATTCAGTTTGAGGAGAGGAGCATGTTAACGTGTAATTTGCAATCAGAGATGAGGCAGCTGGCAGTTTTACTTCTGATTTGTGGCGAGGGGAGACAAAGAACCGAAACATGTCGAGCCTCTTGCTTTGTTGTCCGAGCAAACAGAGCTTGTGTTTGTCTTATCACAGCAGCTCTGTGCGATGTACAGGACTAATAACACACCTGGCTCTTTGGGACCAAACGGGAACCTTTGACTGAAGAAGAGACACAGAGCCTTCACGTGATTTAGAGGTTTTAATTGGATTCTTTTGTTCTTGCAGGAAGTTGATGTGTTTCTGACCAAGAGTTTTTCAGATCACGAGGAGTCATGTTGCTAAGGAAAATTAAAAAACAACATCATCCTGGTCCCACCCATGTCACCATGGGAACCGGAGACCCACTTTCAAGAGACCATCACTTAGAACATTTGATAAGGTTAGTCTGTCTTGAAGGTTTCCCTCCTCAGAATGTTATTCTGAAACTTCCTGCAGAGAAATGCGCGTCCGACGTACCAGAAAGAATAAAAAAACTCTCCCTCAGCTCCTGAATTTGAGGCTTAACCTTAAGTGCAGTTCCTTCAATGACCACTAGAGGCTAGTTTCAGAGTGGTTTCCTTAAAAAGTCCAGCCTTACACCAAAAATAAACCTACAAACAGGCTGCTTACCAGAACATTTTTCTTGTTTACTGCATACAGTGTTCCCTCTTTTTTTTTTTAGGAATTACCGTCTAAAAATGACCCGCCACAAGCGAGATGTAGCATTCTAGATGTTATAAGGCTGTAAAACTCATCACTTGATTTCACAACTTTGAGGTTTTTTTAAAAACTGAAAGTTGAAACTTTCGTAGAAAAAAAGTCCAGTATTATTGACCGAAGAAAAACATCTGATCACGATCAAAGATGAATATAAATGTGTCAAAACAAACGCATTCTGTACAGGAGACACGGCTCAGAGATAATTGATAGACAATGTCTACAGCCAATCAGGACGCAGAACACAGTGACCATTGCGCATAGTAATTATCGTAGCGACTGAATAATAGCTGGTTGGTTTGTCCCTGAACGCACCTAGCAGATGCATTTATTGACCCTAAGGCATGTTATTCAGCCCTGAAGTCAGGACTTGGCCGACTGGAAACTAATTGGCTAAATAACACAAAAGGGGCGGGGACTGGGCAGTGTTTAGGAAGTGAGATCTTTAGTGTTTTTTTTTTTTTTGTGGGGTCAAGTGTGAGTTAGCCTGTTGGTGATCGCCTACAGCGACCATTAAATACAGAAATCTAAGCAAAGGTTGCAGTTACTTAAATGACCACTAGAGGCCGGTTTCAGAGGGGAGCAGTTTTAGTTGGGGAATGCTACATTACTAAAACGCACTTTTTGTGTATTTTCAGAGGGTTCGATACCTAAAGGTATTCTGTAGCTGCTGAAGTTTTATTATTTATGTTTAACTGAATTGTTTAAAGAAGCTTTCAGTCTCGTTGCTGCTAATAATATTCCAATTGGCAGAAACAACAAAGCCTCATTCATAAATATGTCAAATGTATATTTTATCATTTAAATGTTAAATTTCAGTAAAACATGAACAGACTAAAAAGTTCAATGAAAAGGATATAAAGGTGATTTATTTACTTCATTTCTTTTCTCTTACAGTGTAACAGACTAACATAATATGTTCAGGCATTTCCTGATATCTGAAAAAAACATTTGTCTGTTTTGGTTATTGAATAAACAAAAAGTATTAAATGTTAACATCTTCAGACAATGACTGTTATGTTCTGATTTCTGTTTGGAAACAGAAATAAACATATTATCCTTTTGGGTTTTGCTTGAAGCTATTTTCCAAATCAAAACTTTATGCAAATATAAAATTTTGCAATCAGAATGTAATAATTGTTTAAATGTTAATGGGTGAAACCAGAGATGATCATATTTAGAATAAAAGTCTTAATCATGGCAGCAGTTCTGTCTAGCAAACAGCACTTCTGAGATACTTTTAATAGAAAATCCATATTAAAGTGCAAACATTATGAAATAAATGGCTGACATTTACTCAGAGAGAACTTTTTTGAAAGTTCTGAGAAGACATTTTAGGAATCTACCTGTGAACTTTCTCTGACGTTCTCCAGCACAGACCTTTACTTTCACCCTGCAGCACACTTATGGTTCTGAGGGGTTCTACATTTGGACTGAGAGGCAGATCCTCACTGGTCAGGTACAATCTTAAGGCCCCAAAACATCGGATGATGTAGATTTGTCTAAGGTTTCTTAAAAAAAAAACCCAAATTAAATTAATTTTAAAAAAAAATTTAAAAAACCAATGTGGCATTTTATTTCGAAAATTTCATAGATCATAGATAATCTTTGCTTTGTGGAGGATTTCCTGTTTGTTGCACCTTTTCTGAAGAAAATAAAGTGAGAGAAAACTGGTGAAACTCTCCTTAAAGTGGCTTCAAATATCTTTACTATGAATTTAACCTAAATGGAATTTAACAAATATTCAAATGTAAGTTTTCTAGTAGGAAATGTGTAAAAACAAAGCTTCCCCTTTTGTCTTTTCAGTGATTATTTGTCACAAGTTTGTTTAATTTAAATGCCAACAGTGAAGAAAAAAATGAAAATTGACCAGAAATTTTTAGTTTAATGTTAAATTTTAGCTCTTTCACATCCATACTCTCCACATATCTCTGCAGGATAATAAATAACCTATGTAAAATATAAGAAGTGTAAAAAAAAAGTGGAGAGTTTTATTCTTTTTTGGTACATTATTCTAACACAGCTCTTAAAACGGCTGCACCGTGAAGACAAAAATCCATAACTGATCCGCGTTGTGAGTTAATGAGGAGTACCTGTAGGATTTTTTTCTCTGACAGCATGTGATCCACAGCTCCCTGCCAATTTTTAACAGCCTCATGAGTTTGAATGTCTGTAATAAAATAACCTAAAATCCTGCTGTTGTTGCCAGATAAATGATTAGATTTGGTTCCTCTGCATCTCGTGTTTTTTTTTTTTTCTCTTTCACCCAACACTTTTGAAACCGTCTCTCCCAAATCAGATCAAAAATGCCATTTTTTAACAGAAGGGTGGAACAAAAGGAAAATGATTTTTTTTTTTCATTGAAATCTCCACATTAGGATTCAGCTCCACGGCGAGGAAGAGTGCGAGCGACTGAACCTCCAAAAACGCTTTCTTTCTGTGTGTCATCTCAAGACACATTTTGGTTTCAGCAAACAGAGGACATCCTTGGATCTAAAAGCAATTAGTCACGAGGATGGGTTGCTGTCATTAAGGACGGGACATTTCTAAACTGAAACCAGGAGAGAAACGGCAAAAAAAAAAAAAAAAAAAACAGCAACTGAGGAGATTCACGTGAGGATTTCTCGGCTAATCCGCCCCGCTGCTCGCAATTCAAATCGCAGCTTTGACTCTGGCGGGGAATTACATGTGTAAGTGTCTGTGAGTGAGGAGAAGGGATTAGAAGAAGAGAGGAGTTAAGAGGAGTAAAAAGAGGAGCTGCGTTTTCTAACTGGCCCCTTAATGTGTCCTTCTGCAGCAGAAAGAGATCAACATAAAAAAAAAAAAAACTCCTTTTCTGACAGAAATAAAACCTCGCTGGATCACAGCTGGCTGTGATCTTCCAAGCAGGAACAGGTAAAAGACTTTCCCCGCAGCACGGGGGGGGGGCACTGAAGGCCTTTCCTTTTTTGTCTTAACGACCAATCACAAACCACCTCCACATTTCCAGACGGCGAGCTTAACAGAATATAAAAAAGGCTTCCTTCTCTTTATTTTGTGTATAAAAACATATACTGCTGTGAATTTGTTTGAATAAGTTCACCTGGAAACAGGAAAAGAAAAAAACAAATTAAACTCAAAGGCTGAGTAGCTAAGTATGAAAAAAAAAGAAGAAGAATCATTTGGTGACTTTTCAACTAGTTTTATCTCCAAAGCAACGATCGTCTGTTTTGGTCGCCTGGATGTGACGAACAGGTCGATCTCATTTTTAGGAGAATCGGCAAAAGTAAACTTTTTTGGGTTAACCACGCCCACATTCCTAATATAGTCATATTGCGTGTCAAACAATGTTCCATTAAAAAATGTGTAAGCAAGACAGAAAGCTAGTTTTGCGGGTTAACTGCGCCAACGCCGTTAAAATCTACAAATACTAATTCCAACCTTTTTTCCTAGGCATCTTCCCGATGATGCTCGAGGAGCTAGGAGGCAATATACTAAAATCCCTTTGTGGACTTTAAATCTGTAGCTGTTACTGAAGGTGTTTATTAATCAAAATTTCACTTGCCAAGGTCAAAGGTCAATGAATGGTTGTGGTCTTAGACTTAACCTGTTGAAGTGTGAGTGAAATTTCAAAAAGATCGCTTGAACATAAGTTTTCTTTCCCATATTTCGAGAAAGCCTGAAATACGTCCAATTTTTTTACATTTTGCCAAACAAAATGGCCACCATCCCATAGCCATCCCATAATAATTTCAAAACTTCCTTTTGATCTCCCCGACACGTGTGTTTTGGTTTCGTTTGTGGACTTTGAATATATATATATATATATATATATATATATATATATATATATATATATATATATATATATATATATATATATATATATATATATATATATATTATATATATATAATATATATATATATATATATATATATATATATATATATAGCCGGCTGGGTAGCTCGGTTGGTAAGGTGCAGGACTGTCATGCTGGAAACCCGGGTTCGATTCCCACGGCGGAATGAACAATTAATGGTGATTAATGGAATGGGGCAATTACCATAACAATGGAAATGGGGCAAAATGCCATAACAATGACGGGCAATTAACATCACCCAGTGAGAGTCCTTGGGCAAGACCCTTAACGCGAATGCCTACCTCACTACATGAGAGATAATGAACCACATGTCATGCCGGCTCAGACGTCGCCCGGCCAAACAAGGTCTGCGTCAGGTGCTGGGGGACCAGAGCACTCTGATGGAAAGTGGGCTACTGGAACAAGACGGAAATGGACTAGATGCGAGAACAAGGATCTGTTGGAATGCTACTACTCAAGTAATCCAACCCAGAGGGGGTACATGCAGAGAATGTGGAATGAATGGATGCTTCGAAACCCACAATCAAGGCTAACTGCCAAACAACTGGTAGCCCAATGCTCGAATATCCACAAACGCCAACTCCTATCACAGCTTGAGATTGAAGTGATACAGTACAATGCCAATACCACGGGAGAGCCAGAACAACAGGTCAGAGAGGAGGTTATACCACACTCACACCCTGAGATTGGGTACACAGCCCCAACAACCACAGTTACGCTGAGCGAGGCAGCAACTGACCTGAAAGACAAGATCATGTCTAGAATGAACACTAGGCAACCCCGACACCAGCTACAACGGTTAAGTGATGTACTGCCTGAAAGTCTACTGGAAACTGTGAATGAAGCATTGAGGGCAATTCCTACCACAACCATCACAGAAACCAATGAACTGGTTTACACTTCAGCAGCAGTGATCCTTGAGATGCTTGGCTGTAAGAGCAACCATGGAAGAAAACAATACCCACCATGGAAGCAACGGTTAGAGGCCAAAATCAAGGCAACTCGGAAGGATGTGAGTAAGCTGACAGAGGCTCAAAGAGGTACAATGAGAAAGCAAGTACCTAAGAGATACAGTCAGATGCCCATACCTGAAGCCCTGGAAACTGCCAAACAAAGTCTCCTAGCCTTGAGTAGCCGCCTAAAGAGATACACAAGAGACAATGAAGCCAGACGAATAAACAGGCTGTTCGCAACTCAACCAGCGAAAGTGTACGCTCAGTGGCAGGGTCAAAACAGCCGAGCAGACCCACCAAGGCTAGAAACTGAACAGTACTGGAAAAGTATATGGGAGAAAGAGACAGCACATAACAGCAATGCCCAGTGGCTGGTCTCTCTGAGAAAAGAACACAGCAACCTCCCTGAACAGAATCCAGTAACCATCACAGTGGCAGACATCCAAGAAAGAGTCTCAGGTATGAAGAACTGGACAGCACCGGGCCCTGACATGATACATGCCTACTGGCTAAAGAAGCTTACCACACTCCACGAACGCCTGGCAGCACAAATGAACCAGCTGCTAAGAGATGGGACTCACCCCGAATGGCTAACGGAAGGGCGAACGATCCTAATCCAGAAGGATCCCTCAAAGGGTGCAGTCCCATCCAACTACCGGCCAATAACCTGTCTCTCCACAACATGGAAGCTCATGTCAGGCATCATTGCAACCAAGATAAATAGGCACATGGATCAATTCATGAGTAACACACAGAAGGGCATTGGTAGAGACTCCAGAGGAGCCAAACACCAACTCCTGGTCGACAGAACAGTCGCCCAAGACTGCAGGTCACGACACACCAACCTGTGCACAGCCTGGATTGATTACAAGAAGGCCTATGACTCAATGCCACACACATGGATCACTGAATGCTTGGAGCTGTACAACATCAACAGGACTCTAAGAGCCTTCATAAGAAACTCAATGAAGCTGTGGAAAACCACCCTTGAAGCCAATGGGAAACCACTTGCACAAGTGTCCATCAAATGTGGGATATACCAAGGTGATGCTCTGTCCCCACTGCTGTTCTGCATAGGTCTGAACCCCCTCAGCCAAATAATCAACAAGACTGGCTATGGATACCGACTCAGAAATGGGGCCAACATCAGTCACCTCCTCTACATGGATGACATCAAGCTATATGCTAAGAACGAGCGTGACATTGACTCCCTGATCCACACCACCAGGATCTACAGTAATGACATTGGGATGTCATTCGGGCTCGAGAAATGCAGCCGGATGGTGACAAAGAGAGGCAAGGTAGTCCACACAGGGGGGGTCTCACTCCCAGAAGGAACAATAGCAGACATTGAGGACAGTTACAAGTACCTTGGAATTCCCCAGGCAAATGGCAACCTGGAGCAGGCAACAAGGAAAGCTGCAACAGCTAAGTACCTTCAACGAGTAAGGCAAGTCCTGAAAAGCCAGCTCAATGGCAAGAACAAGACCCGGGCAATAAACAGCTATGCACTGCCAGTTATCAGATACCCTGCAGGAATAATAAGATGGCCAAAGGAAGAGATACAGACCATGGATGTTAAAACACGGAAGCTCCTCACCATGCATGGAGGGTTCCATCCCAAATCCAGCACTCTGAGACTGTATGCTAGCCGCAAGGAAGGAGGCCGAGGACTAGTGAGCGTAGAAGCCACTATCCAGGATGAAACATCCAAGATGCATGAATACATCAAGCTCAAGGCCCCAACTGACAGTGTGCTCAGTGAATGTCTCAGGCAATGGAGAGCAGAGGATACAGTGCTGGAGGACAGATCCTCATGGGAGGACAAACCCCTCCATGGGATGTACCACCGGACCATAACTGAAGTGGCTGATATCAAGAAGTCCTACCAATGGCTAGAAAGGGCTGGCCTACAAGACAGCACTGAAGCGCTCATCCTGGCAGCTCAGGAACAAGCCCTGAGCACCAGAGCGATAGAGGCTCAGATCTACCACACCAGACAAGACCCAAGGTGTAGGCTGTGCAAAGAGGCGCCTGAAACAATCCAGCACATAACTGCAGGATGTAAGATGCTGGCAGGTAAAGCACACATGGAGCGGCACAATCAAGTGGCTGGAATAATATACAGGAACATGTGTGCAGAATATGGACTGGAAACCCCAAGGTCAAAATGGGAAACACCTCCGAAGGTGGTAGAGAATGAGAGGGCAAAGATCCTGTGGGACTTCCAGATCCAGACTGATAGGATGGTAATGGCGAACCAATCAGACATCATAGTGGTGGATAAAGAACAGAGGAAAGCCGTTGTGGTGGATGTGGCAGTGCCAAGCGATGGGAACATCAGGAAGAAGGAACATGAGAAACTGGAGAAATACCAGGGACTCAGAGAAGAACTGGAGAAAGCCTGGAAAGTGAAGGTGAAGGTGGTGCCTGTGGTAATTGGAGCACTCGGGGCAGTAACCCCCAAGCTTGAGGAGTGGCTACAACAGATACCTGGAAAGACCTCAGACCTCTCAGTCCAGAAAAGCGCAGTGCTAGGAACAGCTAAGATACTGCGCAGGACCCTCAAGCTCCCAGGCCTCTGGTAGAGGACCCGAGCTTGGAGGAGAAACCACCCGCGGAGGGTGAGAGGGGCGTTTTTTTTTTTTTATATATATATATATATATTTTTTTTTTTAAGGTCTATAGGACATTTTGGTCTAATTCATTTTTGAGATGGTTTCTCCCACTGTGATATCATCATTTTTGCCCAAATTTCATATTTTATCGGGTGCTAGATGTAAGGAAATTTTGGGGTCAAATTTTTGCTCAGAGGCGCAGAAAAGGAATTAAATTTGCAAAGACAAAACGATCCTTGCAGTCTAGGACTGCTGTGGGACAGAACAATGATTTAAGGCAGCATTTATCTTTAATTACAAATAACTGCACCTTCCGCCCTCCACATCAAATATGCATAACACCTATATCATCACCAAATGGACCAAAACCACTCATTTCTAACTGTCACAAAGCACTCGGCAGCTTTAACCTCCCCAGGTTTAAAAAACAAGGCGCAAAACAAAAAACCCGCCCCCCCCATTCAGACTTTAAACGCTTTAACAAAAACACAAGAAAAATGAGCGTAAACTCTAAGAGTTCATAACAAGTGTACAAAAACCTTGGAAAGCAGCGTCTGCTAAGTGGAAAGGTGCTTTTCCGCAAAGCGACGAGCCACCACATTATGCAAAAACCCTCAAGGAAATCGAACTCTCTGTTAGGAAGAATTAGGACAACGCAAACTCAGGGGGCTCATATTTATAGCACAGAATATGTCTACATTAAAAGCCTGTCAGACTCCCGCCTTAACAAAGTGCTGTGATTCCTGCATGGTGACGGGACCGCCTGGATCCTTTCATTTTTGTTTTTATGAAGAAGCAAAAGTGTTTTGGGGTAAATGAAAGTGAAAAGACAAAAATATAACAACAAAAACACAACCAAAGCTTTATATATATAAGAGAAACAATGACTGGAGATGAATCTATGGGACTAACAAAATAAAAGCAGCCAGCTCTGTGTCTAGAGTGTCAATAATCATAAATCAACGCAAGTTAATCCTTTCGATTTCGTCACGAGATCATCATCTCACAGAGAGACTAGCTAGCATTAAGAAAATATACTTTTACTTACTTTAATTTCAAAGTGAAGCTCTTATTGTGAAAAACATCTTAACATTGAGTCTTAAGGAATGTTAAGATTTCCAGTACCTAAAAGCTGTAAAAAAAAAAAAAAAAAGAATTACATTATTTGGGTGGGGTTATTTTTGGTAAGCTTGTCAGAACTGGTAATTAATTTTACTAACTTTATACCAAGATTAGAATTTTTTTTAGAATTTATAATATTTATACCTTTTTTTTCTTCTTCTGTGGGTTTACACAGACCTTCAAAGGTTATCAAACAGTATCGGAATAGTAGAAAATCAGCAATGGACAAAAAATGATTGTGTCACAACTAGGTTTTTTTAATCAAAAATCTGGTATTTGTGTGTATAAATCAGCATGACATAAAGGGGCTCTGAAATAACTACATTAAGCCTTGGTCACAAGCTCCAGGGTGAGTCTCTTACGGCTACCTCGAGGGACGTCATGAAAACGGAACGTACCATTGTTGTGGGTGCGGTTAGAGTATCGTGAAGTTTTTGAAAGGCTAATGGAAGTTGCACCCAATTATGATGTGCGGATGATGCTATTATAGGGAGTCCTTTGACTAAGCCGGCGCAATTTATAAAAAATGTATCAACATTGCGACATCAACTTGTGCAAACGTGTATCGCAAAAGATGGCAATAAATGGTTACGTTAATTGTTTACACACATGCATAGACAGAGAAACCATCATGTTTTCAAATAAAAGCCCAAGCGCACAACTACCTAAATGGTTCTTAGTTGTTGTCCATAAAACTTCGGTACAACCAGAAAGGTAGATATTTGTAGTTGTTCTTAGGGGTATTTCCCCAACATTCAAGTTTTTACCTGCAGTATAACTCATGTTGACTTGTATTTAAACTTATGACATACAGGGGCTGTTATCTAACGGTGTCGTTCCATCTATTGACCGTGTGCTAAGTATCGCGTGATACTTAGGTGCCTGTAGGATGTCCACGATCTACGATCTGATTGTCTGAATTCCTTATTTCTAACGATCAGCCTGAACCCATTTATCACGTAAACAGCACTAACCGGCTCTTTGTGCAGTCCGTAGGATTCGGGGAGGTTAAAAAAAATTGAAATTCCTACAACACGCCTGCGTCTTACCTACTTCCCCCTTATGTGTCGCCTTCAGCATAACCGCAGAAAAATCTTCACGAACATTTTCTTTCTACGGGGCGGTCTACAACCTTCATATTTCTTGCAGTCCACCTGTGTACAGATTTGCCCATTTTACTCCCACAGACGACCCATATTCACCAGTAAGGACACCTGTGACTAAGGCTTTAAGTAGATGCAGATGACTACATCAAAAAGAAGTTTAGCATTTATGACGTCCTTTCTCCAGGATCCAAAATCCACCTGCTTCCAAAGGCGCTTTAATCAGGCAGCACAAAGCTCTTAGTTGTAATGAGATCCTGTGCGTTCTTGTGTCGCTTGATTGATCTTCCATTGACATGGAATGAGACACAATCCATTCCACTGCCATAGCAGGAAACCCATCGATTTTTGGTGTCTAAATCAGACGGCACAACAATTGTCTTCTCGGCCCCCTGCTTTATGGATTCTGCTACAGTAAATGAATCCACGATGATTTATTCAAGCACGTCCGGGGGGGAGGGTGTAACAATCACTAGTACCTGGTCTGACTCCATCTAAACACAATAAAGATGTTAAAGTGAAGTAAAAAAAATGTCCCCTGAGATGGACAAATAATAATAAACTGTCTTTTAAAGCAACTAATAAAAAGCACAATAGAGGTGGGGGAGTAATAAGCTACTTACAGGTCTCTGTTTGTCTGGGGAACCCTATGACACTAAATGTGCCCTAGTCTACCATCTGACAGTATATCTATAGGGAACTGAGACAACCCGCTTTAATTTGCCTTACATCAGTTAAAAAAAAGCCTTTAATTGACTTCATAAACTTTACAGCTTTTTCTCAAGGGGAAGGTTTTAAGAGGCAGCTTGTTCTGTGTTTGGCACAGGTTTTCCTGCGGGAATGAAGTTTAAGGGCGATTTTGAAGGCAGATAAAAGCTTTCTCTTGCAGCACTGGCAGGAATACAATAACTATGTTTTCATCCTTGCATACACCTATCAGAGACGTTCTTCCAATATGTCTACAGTAGTGAAGTGGAAAGCTTGGAGTGTCTGTCGGTCGACTCTGGCAAAATTGCTGCCATTGATTTTGTATCGGAGGCTAGTGGCCTTGGAGCTCCCTGCTAAGCACCCCATGTCTCCAGCAGGTACCTTCATCGATTGGGCCTCCTTCTCTGATTTGGTTTCTGGGGCAGTGAGTGAAAGGCGGGAAAAGTTATGGATGTTTTTATAAAAAAGTGGCATGCGATGATGCATGATGGCTTTTGTATATGGGCTAAGACCTGCGTGACGCCAATAAATGACGGTCTCACGGTGGTGGTCAAGGCTTTAACACGTTAAGTTTAGGTTATCTGCCTCCTAATCTGCTAATAAAGCATTTAAATTAAGCAATTTTTCACTTCTATTCCCTTTTTATCAAACATAACATCGGTGGCTAATATGACAGAGCCTTAACCTTTGGATTATCTTCCACAGGCCTCGCTGCTGGAATATGAGCTCCAAAAAGATCAACCTTTCTCTCAAATTGAGGCAAAAGACCTGCAATAAAGTTTTTAAACTAACAAACCTCTCTGGGTTAAGCTAACTCTAACCCAACCACGTTTTACATTTACTAATAGAGAGTTGGATTAATGGCTCGTGTCACTGCTAATATTTTGGTTTAATTGATCTTTTAAATTTTAATTTGCAAATTCATGATTTATTTCTCCATTTTCCTTGATTAATTTGACAATTTAGTAATTGTGACACTCTTTGTGATGAAGCAAAAATAGAAATCCTTCCATTAAAAACTGTCTAAATGATCAACAATACTGATCAATTCAAGAAAGATTTTTTTATCTTTTACTTTTATATTTCCTATCCTGGTTAGCAAATTAGGAAGATGAGAAAAATAGAAGGCCTATGAATTTATTGGTATTTTAAACATTCTTTCAAAAAAAGAAAAAGAAAATGACAATAATCTGTTAATTTAGGTTTTACTTTTTAAAACCAAATTTTTATCAACCGTATTTTTCAGAGTAAAGTCGTTTTTTTTCATAGATTGGCCAAGGGAGCGATTAACACTCAGGACCGACTTAATTGTGATATTCAAACATAACTTGGCTCATATATTTTTTTTTGGTTTTTCACTAACAACCGGTTGCTCTTTAGTTGTTGTTTTCTGCTAACAACTGCTAGGGGGCACTGTAGTTGCATGTATCTGAATTTGCTGCACACAGCAATTCGGAGGAAGAAGCGCGGTTCAAAACAGACATGGGTTGTGTCCAAATGATTTCCCTTCTGACTATATAGTGCACTATATTGTGCGTTCGCCATTTTGTAGTGCTGTCCGAATGTACAACTCCAAAATCAAGTGCTCTAAAAATTTCCCAGACGTCTCTGTGAAAAACCAGTGGTTTTTCACAGAGACTATATTCACTAGCTCGGTGAATATAGACCACAATGCATTGCGTTGGAACAATTTTTGTCAAGAAATGTATTTAAATGTATTTTTTTAATAAACCATCAACGTTTGTATCTTCAGGATTTAGCTGACTCATAAATAATCGCAGAAAAACACTCATATCAATTAGATTTTAACTACGTGAAATCGATGACATCATATCCGCCGTTTAAAAAAAAAAAGTAGTGAGCTTGGTGTTTGAATTGCTTTTAAAATACAGGGAACTACATAGTGCCGCACTATACAGTTTTTCAATAGTTAGGGGTTAGGGTGGGAATTCGGACATAGCCACGGAGTCCGATAGTTTTCCTCCTAAACGCTATGATGTTTTTCTTATTCGCATAGAGACATCATTATTTTTGTTTTTATTTTTTCTCTTCTTGGACTAATGCGGGACAGCAATTCGCCAAACTGGGTCACAGGGAGACTAAAGACCAGCTAAATAGCTAAATACACATTCGTTCAGATGCAGCTCCTGCAGTATAGAAGGTAAGGAACGCTGTCTGTAACAGAAAGACTGAATGATCTCATGAAACCAGACATGGAGACGTGATTATCCATGCTTTTGTGGAGCTCTTCCAAAACAGAGAGACATACAGAGAGTCAAAGCCTCCATGTAGGGATGAGGCTAAAAACTCCAGACAGTAGCTTCTCTACGTGCAATGGGAGCGTCTAGTTTATGAACACGTTTCTGGACAAGCACTGGGCATTAAATTTGACACACGTCAAAAGCGGGAAGGGGACGCAAATTTGATGCACGAATCGCATTCAGTGTGAATGCAGCATAGCTTGGAGAATGTGTTCATAGATGTTGCACTTTTCTCTTAAAACTGCGACTTATACTCCGGAGCGACTTCTACTCCAGAAAATATGGTTCTAAAAACTGTTTTTCTCTGTTTTATTTTGTCAAGAAAAAAGCAATCTAAATTAAAAAAGATATTTACTTGATTTGTCTGAATCTGAAGCTTTGGCTCGTAACCATGGTGACCAGCCTGAACATAGTAATAAAGTTCTGACCATTTGGCGTTTGGATTATCTCTGTGCTAATGCTAAATTACTAATTTTCTGAGAAAGTTTATGTCATTTCAAAGAAACAAGTAATTTCGTTTTAGGTAAAAAATGTGTAAATTAAATTACTTAACATCTTGAGATTTTAAATTCAGGCTGATATCAGAAAATATCACAGAAGATATTTTTTCAAATGTTGGTGTTTGCTTTGTACTATTTTTTTTATGTTTTAAAATTACAAACATTCTATTATAAAGGTTGTTTGTTTAAAAAAAAGTCACAGATGTCAAATTAACTGAAATACTTTGACTTTTTTGTATCTATAAATGTCATCTTTTTTTTGTTTTTCATAGATATAAATAAAAAAACTAAAATTTCATTTTTAAACAAAACCTTTGTATCACAGGGTTATAAAACACATCAAATATGTTCCTTTTACTATCACTAGTTTGTTTCTTGAATTGCCAAAGAAATACAAGGAACATCTACTGGGATTCATCAAATCTGTTAATTGATTTTTGCATAAAGTAACTTTTTTAGGCAGTTTTTTTTAATTCAAAAATGTAGGCAATATGTGAAAAAGTGTTTATGCTTTTAAATGAACATTTGACATATAAATCTGACGTTGATTCTAAAATCAGTCCAGTATTTTGGCAGCCTTGCTGGAAGCTGCTGCTGCATATATCCTTAACTGCTGTCATCGCTGCCCTAAAGGTGGATTTGTTGACGGGAGAAAATGAAGTGCTTTTACGTCTTTACATCCATGTGTTTACTCGGTAATTGCATTCAAAGGAGACTTCTTTTGATCGAACCTTAAGTTAACATGTTTGTGATGGTGCCACACCATTCCAGTCTCATCCCATTCCGTTTTTTTTATCTCCTAAATGTCTTTGAGGTGTTTCTATCAACAAAGATCCAGCTGAGAGCAGAAACTCTGCCGCAAAATACATACTTTGACTTTCAAGCTCTCCAAGAATAAACAACATTTCTCTAAACATTGAAAGCTCTTCTTCAAATCAGTCACGATCAATGGAAATCTCCAGTAAAGTCTTGCTGAGTTTCTTCATAGAGCGTCTCATGAAAATAAAGACAGTAGTTGCAACCGAACAGCCTCCATCTGCCTGCAGAAGATGTTGTTAGCGCGTGAAAGAAGAGGCGAGGTCGATAAGAAAACAAGTCTGTTAACTGTGCGTCACCCTCAGCACTATTCACGCACACACAAACAGGCTCTCCCATTCAAACGTTAACATTTCTACCTGCGCCGGAGAAAGCAGCTTTCCTTTCACCGAATAAGAAGTGGAGGAGAACATGATGACAGGGTTTGAAGCCAAACAAAACACAGCAGGCTTTCAGGTGATGTAACCTGCCCTTTGGCAGACACAGCAGAGATCCTCAATCTGCTTTTGACACCAAACTCAGACTCCAGCTAAATCTGGAAATAAATACATCCTATAAAGCCGTTCACATCCCTTTCAAGGCGCTTGATGTGTTTTGCTCTCGTTTCTTGTCTTACTATTTTCTTGGTTGTGGTTTTAGTTGGGAGAATTTTGCACAATGGCAACAACAACAACAACCAAAAAGTGCAGTGAACAAAGCTGGTTTGACGTTTTTACCTGATTGTCACCTGAACTCCCCTGAAATTCTCAGCAACTCCCACACAAACGACACAGCAACACAAGTCTGTGAGACTTCCAACTGAAGAAACATTTCTAATTCAATTCAATTTGA
This sequence comes from Oryzias curvinotus, assembly GCA_023969325.1. Taxonomy (NCBI): domain Eukaryota; kingdom Metazoa; phylum Chordata; class Actinopteri; order Beloniformes; family Adrianichthyidae; genus Oryzias; species Oryzias curvinotus. The sequence goes on along the minus strand of CM043716.1, from coordinate 7,542,050 downwards.
ATAGTCCGTCATCACAACAACAGTCGTCTCAATAGGGCTCGTACCGGTAATTGTAAAGTAAACATAAAATCAAAAGGAACATCCTTCCTGCCCAACACAATTCAACTCTACAATAACTTACAGTCTAGCAGATGAATTTTGCACATTTTTGCACATTTTGCACATTGTTACCTGTTTGTAAATAGTCTTTATACCATGGTCCGGGTGAATACTCGATTCTGATTGGCAGCTGGGTGTGCGTTAAGTAAGGGTTAATGGCCGGCGAAGTGTGCGGTTATTACGTTTTAACGCACGACGTAGAAGCCTGAACCGTCCGACGTGAAGCGGAGGACGGTTCAAAAGTGTTATAAAAAGTGTTATAAAAAGTGTTATAAAAAGTGTATAAAAAGTGTTATACCATGGTCCGGTTGAATACTCGATTCTGATTGGCTGCTGGGTATGCATTAAAATCTGATAACCGCACAGTGAAAAAAGAAGTTCCGGTCGGCTAGCTTAAATGTTTTGTATCACTGCGCCGGCTTCTGTAAAACAACCTTTTGCTTCATCATCTGAGCAAAAACAAGCGGTAAGCGATTAACTTTCCCTCTGAATTGATGCTTTATTCAATCCATCGGACTATATGTTACGTGATGCGGCGCGATGCGCCGCATCACGTAACATATAGTGCGCTGTTTGTGAGAAAATTGATCCAAATCGAAAAAAAAACAAGAATTAAGGACTAAAACCTGGTTAATATGTATTGCTTTTGTAAGTGACCATGGTATAAGCGGGTTAATGGCCTTCGAAGTGTGCGGTTACTACTTTTTAACGCACTTTTCTTAACGCGCTTCGCGTCGGACGGTTCAGGCTTTCACGGCCTGAACTAAACAAACTAAACTAAACTGGACATCCCTGCCTTTAGACCCTCCTTCTCAGTAAGGAAAAGCTCCTAAAAAAAAAAACATTCCAAGAAAAAAAAGAAGAAGAAGCTCAGGGGTGTCCACATGGAAGAGGGATCCTCCGCCAGGACGGACAGGCGATGTACTAGAACTCTTAAAGAAGAATTAGCGTACCTAACTCTACAACTGCATGCTTAAATAGTCCAGCAGATGAGCTTCATCCAGATGAGTGGGGGGAGCAAGAGGCAGGACCCACAGCCAAGTGCAACATACGGGATGTACCTCGCCTTCACCCAACATTGACTGGGATAGGCTCCAGCAACCCCGTACCCTGACTAGGGATGAGGCCAGTTTAAAAAAGACGGGAGGAAATCAATAGAAACATTAAAAATTACGATTAACAGCTTTGATTCCGGCGAACCAAATGAAACACAAAAAGAGCAACTCAGGTAGGAGCACCGGCAGTGCAGAGAAGGAGAAAACGCAGAACCAAGAAGTGGGAGAAATGTTCCAAGGAACAGAAAGGAGGAGGACAGAGACAGGTTATCATCGCAGTAAAGAAATGGGGAGAAAAAATTAAGTTAACCAATCTCCCAAACAATCAGTGCGTCTCTCTCCTAGTCTTATTACACTCAGGAGCTCGCATTTGTTTATCATCAGGCCTTTGCAGATAACAGGCCTGTTCTATAGATACGCTATCATTCAATACCCGTGAAAATGATTTTACTCGTCAGAAAAGAAGGTAGCTTGGATGATTCTGAGAAGGAGTCAGGAGAAAAGCCAGACAGTGGAGGCTGGGATCTTTAGAAATTATAAACAACCCCTTTGCTTTTAATTTCTCCGTCTCTGGCTTGAATAAAGAGGACAGGCTCGGTAATTAACGAGGTATTAAAAGCACGACAGAACGCAACGAGGGAAAGGGGAGGAGGAGGGTTAAGGCGGTGGCGGCAGAGTGGGAGAGACAGTCGCTTTAAGAGGCAAGAGAAAGAGAAGAACTGTGGAGAATTAATAACAGGCCAGATCTCTCCAAGGCCTCCTTAATGGGCTGTGACAGGAATTTATTCACACTTAGGCTGGTATTAAATCAAACACGAGGCGAGTGGCAGTGGCAGGCTGCAGCACAGGGGTGGGGCAGACGAGGCAAGGGGATCACCGAAAAACAGAGGGGTTACGCCACGCTGCACGGGTCAAGCATTACACCCTCTGCAGGGCATGGGGGGGTCAGCTCACAGGCTCTTAGGACAGACAGAGGGAAGAGGACACGGAGCGCTCGCGGGATGAGTGATGTCCCCGTGACAGGGCAGCCTGCCCCCCCCCCACCTCCATGGAATGATTATGAGGCAGTGCAGAGAGCCGCCGTAAATCATCCTTCCACCATTCATCCGCCAGCCCCCCTCCCCATCACCAAGACAGGCAGCAGAAACGGCGTCCAACGGAAGACAAAATAAAAGCCTCTTTCAAAAATGTCTTTGTTTTTCTTCATTAACTGCCTTGTGAGCCACTCCGATGACAATGTGACATGTTCAGGGGGCATTTCTCTGACAGTGGGGGAAAAATGTTAACAAAATTGACTCAAACTTGCATTTCTGAGTCTTTTTTTGTATTGGTTGAATGTTACAAAGTATTCAACCCATTGTTAGTTTATTATAGTAACTTCCGTCTTTTTTTGCAGCTTAACTTCTACAATTTTCCAGCTATTTTAACTATTAAAAATGTTCAGCTCTTTCAGCTTTTTCCGGCTAAGACTTTTGGTTAGCGCTTTCTTCACAATATGAAGGAAAATTTGCGATATTAGTGATCAATATTGCGATAACGATATAATTTGCGATACATGTACTAATAGCAAAAACAACCAAAAACATCCTATTTCACTGCAGTTAAGTTTAAAATAGAGTCAACATAACTTACATTATACTCCAAATGAAACTAGTCTACATGGAAGGCAAACATCTAACATAAAAGGGCTTCATCCGATTGGTCAAATGCACAAATGGATTTATTTGATTCGTTAAATCAGTGTTTTTCAACTGGTGGAAAATTACCCATTTTCACTGATCTAAAAACATTTACCATGTCCAGGATATCAGCTCTGTGTTCATCCAAACAGGCCTTGATAAAACACTCAGTAGTTAGGAATATGAAAGAAAATACTTTTGTCTTTGTGTTGATTCGATTCTATTAAAGACATTTTGATAATAATGACGGTTCCGTGATTTAGCCGTAGCTTCAGCTGTTTTTGTAAAAGTCCCGCCCCTTTAACTGTCTCCACCAATCATTCTTGGAGGCTTAATCACACGTCACGTCACACGTCAAGTCTTCACTTCCTTGTTCCGATTTTGCTCATAAAGTCGCTCAGTTCCAACAAAAAATACCAGCTAAAGCTGTTCAAAAAATCACATGGAATTGTGTTTCCAGTTGTGCCCCGACAAAATAAAGGCTGATGTTATTCCCACACATTTACGTGCAGCCAAGCTGCAGATTGCAGCGTTTCCCGCATGGTCCTGGATTTTGTGTCCATCAAAAGGCTAATGTTGTTAGCCTCTCCTAACACTGGGTTCTTCAAGCTCCGTTTTTCCACAAAAGAGCAGTGACCACACGGATTAAATATTAAATGATGAGCAAACAGGCGCTTCATAATATTCATGACATTAATAAAAGCCCGTTTGGAAGATCGTCTCGTATATTACCGAGCTGCTGCATAAATGTATGTGACAGCAAAGGTTTGCTTACAACGGGACCTACTTCCTCATCCGGGTGTTTTTACACTACTGCACATGCCCAAATGATTCATTACGACTGAAAGTGTGAGCCATGGGAACGCTTGTTCTAATCGGAAAAGGTTTTTCTGGACAGGTGAATTTTAACCCGACCATTGATCCGATCAAGATATTTTGCCCATGTAACCGCGGCTAAAGAGAGCCAAGGTAGTCCACACAGGAGGGGTCTCACTCCCAGAAGGAACAATAGCAGACATTGAGGACAGTTACAAGTACCTTGGAATTCCGCAGGCAAATGGCAACCTGGAGCAGGCAACAAGGAAAGCTGCAACAGCTAAATATCTCCAACGAGTAAGGCAAGTCCTGAGAAGCCAGCTCAATGGCAAAAATAAGACCCGGGCAATAAACAGCTACGCACTGCCAGTTATCACAGTGGTTCCCAAACTGGTATTGCAGGGGGGGGCGCGGCGGAGTTTAGAAACAAAGGATTTGTATATTTGTGTCAGTGTGGGGGGGCTCGAAAATATTCCAATCTTCAGAAAGGGGGGCCCTGCAGAAAAAGTTTAGGAACCACTGAGTTATCAGATACCCTGCAGGAATAATAAGATGGCCAAAGGAAGAGATACAGACCATGGATGTTAAAACACGAAAGCTCCTCACCATGCATGGAGGGTTCCATCCCAAATCCAGCACTCTGAGACTGTATGCTAGCCGCAAGGAAGGAGGCTGAGGACTAGTGAGCGTAGAAGCCACTATCCAGGATGAAACATCCAAGATGCATGAATACATCAAGCCCAAGGCCCAAACTGACAGTGTGCTCAGTGAATGTCTCAGGCAATGGAGAGCAGAGGATACAGTGCTGGAGGACAGATCCTCATGGGAGGACAAACCCCTGCATGGGATGTACCACCGGACCATAACTAAAGTGGCTGATATCAAGAGGTCCTACCAATGGCTAGAAAGGGCTGGCCTACAGGACAGCACTGAAGCACTCATCCTGGCAGCTCAGGAACAAGCCCTGAGCACCAGAGCGATAGAGGCTCAGATCTACCACACCAGACAAGACCCAAGGTGTAGGCTGTGCAAAGAGGCGCCTGAAACAATCCAGCACATAACTGCAGGATGTAAGATGCTGGCAGGTAAAGCATACATGGAGCGCCACAATCAAGTGGCTGGAATCATATACAGGAACATGTGCAGAATATGAACTGGAAACCCCAAGGTCAAAATGGGAAACACCTCCGAAGGTGGTAGAGAATGAAAAGGCAAAGATCCTGTGGGACTTCCAGATCCAGACTGATAGGATGGTAATGGCGAACCAACCAGACATCATAGTGGTGGATAAAGAACAGAGGAAAGCCGTTGTGGTGGATGTGGCAGTGCCAAGCGATGGGAACATCAGGAAGAAGGAACATGAGAAACTGGAGAAATACCAGGGACTCAGAGAAGAACTGGAGAAAGCCTGGAAAGTGAAGGTGAAGGTGGTGCCTGTGGTAATTACCCCCGAGGCAGTAACCCCCAAGCTAGAGGAGTGGCTACAACAGATACCTGGAAATACCTCAGACCTCTCAGTCCAGCACAGCGCTAAGAACAGCTAAGATACTGCAGGACCCTCAAGCTCCCAGGCCTCTGGTAGAGGACCCGAGCTTGACTGAGAAACCACCCACGGAAGGGTGAAAGGGGCAAGTTTAGGGGCCGTCAAGCCCCTAAGGTCCTGTACCCCCCCCCCCCCCCCCCCGGCTAATGCATTTTAGACATGTATGAGAAAAAATGCCTGCTTGCAAACAATTTTACCCTCGCCATGCAAATGCAGACACGACACAAAAAAAGATTATAATAGGCATGGCGTGTTGCTGCTGCATGCAGTAAGAATGGTAGCGAAGGCCTCTATTCGTGCATGAGCATCCTTAAGAAGATGCTCCTTCTTCTTCACTTAAGCTAAAATCTGAGGCTGCGGCGCGTCATGCTTCTCAGTAAAGACACTTGCAGAATATGACGAGAAGGATGCCTCCCCCCCTTAATCTTTTCCGACGCTGGGCACATTGCATCACCATCCGTCAGCCTGCCTCTGACAAACAGCAATTACCCCAATCGACAGATAACGAGAGCAAGGCTATCACTCACGGCTAAGATGCCACATAAAGCAGCCAGACATTAGGCTGGAGTCATTCATCTGTTCCCCCCGCGCCGCACCCTTCCTTTCTACCTCTGTCATTCTCTCGTCTGCAGGTCCACCGTCTACATCCCCAGCTTAGGGGCCTAGCTTCAGCTATGAGGGGACGCGGAACAAACATTGCTATCAAGAAATAATCATAAAAGTCTGTCTCTATGTTTTTTTAACCCTCTTCTCACCACCTTTCATTTCAGAGTGTTTATAAATGAACAAACTCACTTGCTAACAAACTCAACCAGAAAACTCTGGAGCGGCCGAGCTCAAGTGGTAGCAATTAGCACAACTGGTAGTATTCAACATGGCACAATGTTCTCGGGCAAGACGGGGTACCTTACAATTCAAACAATGGTAGATCAGTGGTAACACTTGTGAAGAAACAGTGTAGTTTAGTAGTGTAGTAGTTTATTGCAAGTGGTACAATCTAAAAATAACTCGGAAAGAAAATGAAAAACAAATAAGTTAGCTTAATTCTTTTAAACAGTAATTCTAGATGTTTTAAGGCTATAAAACTCCTCACCACACAATTTATACACTTTTCTCAGACAGACATAACCTTTGTCACACTTTTCTCTTCAGTTTAACTGTTAAACGCTGTAGCTGTAGCTTCAGTGTCGAGATTCATTGGACTAACATAAATCTTCAACCATTAACATAAATCTGAAGTGGCAAAAAGCAGCCTTGACCTCATATGCAACACTTTTCCAATGCAAAGCCGCTTTTCTTCACGTCAAAATCAGCAGATTTACATTGATGGCGTAAACAGTCAAAGGAATCACGGTAGGTCAAAGAGCGCATTTTATTTAAGCGTCGCCGGCGACACCTTCTGTGTTAAAGGGTTAAAAACTCTCAAAGCTCAAACCTTTATTTAAAAAAAAGTCCAGTTTTATAGAATGAAAATAAAAATGAATGTAGATTTGGTAAACTGAGCACATTCTGTAGATGAGACACAACATGGAGGAAAATAAATAAATTAAAAAACATAAGTGCACTAAAAATATCTGCGAAACCCACCAAAGGGACCACTGTATTCAGGATACTTGTCTGCACTGGTTTGATTTTATCCAAGAAGGTTAACTAAAAATTAGGAGATGAAATTTCATTTCGAGTATCTTTTAAATTTCTATTGAATGTTTGTGTATTTGAGTAGCAATGGATGAATATGCAAGTTCCCTCGGGATTAATAAAGTACTCTATCTATCTATCTATCTATCTATCTATCTTTTTGTTCCGTAACTAACATTTATACAAAATGACCCCCGCCTCCACCCCAATGGAATACTTTCATTTGGTCTGTTAAGGAAACACAGCAATCCTTCGCTACAATGTGATTCACCTCTTGCGATCCCGCTGTTTTGTGGATATCTTTAGAGTTCATTTTAGCTTTTTTTTTTTTTTAAGTGAATTGTGCTATTGTCCATTGTCGATCAATCTCCTCCACGCCATGTCTCCAGTACAGATTTGTTCACTTTGCCAAATCTACATAAATCTTCAATCGCGAGCAGATCTTTGTTTTCAGTCTATGATAGTGGACTTGTTTTTTATGAAGGCTTGAACTTTAACAGGTTAAACAAGAGAGAAAAGTGTAAAAATGTTCATGTCAGTCTGAAAAAAGTTAGGTTGACTATTTTGCGGATTTCACCTATAGTAGACTGTTTTTAGAATACAACTTCAGGGATAAAAATGCATTTTGTTCTAAAAAATCGGACACTTCAGAAATAAGGTTCTGCCCACAGGACACAAATTCTGATTGGTCACAAATTCTTTGCTGCTTTGTCAAGTCTTGTAAGGCTCTTGTTAACAGAAGACAGGTTGGTGTGACAGCGATGCGTTAAACTACTTTCAAACGAATCTGTTGTCTGTCTTTTTTGTTAAACTTGCTCTCCATTTGACAAATTGGTCACGCCTGGAAAAAAAAAAAGGACATCTTCCTAAAAGACCCATTTTAAGTCGACTGGCTGAACATGTGTTGATGTGCTGAGACGATGAGTCACCGTTGCAGTCGGTGTGGCCCGTTCACTCAAGACAGCTCGTATCAAAGTAGGAGGAAATATGCCATTTAGGATGCAAATCATAGAGAACAGAAGGGTTGAAAACGTGGAATTTTCGGAGCAGCACCGGGTGAAGGGAACTCCAAACCAAACACTTTGTTAGTTCTTTCTTCCAGTTTCCTCAGATACTGTATGATGGTGTCTGGCAGCTGCAGTCTTAGCCTGTGGCACTTCAGTAATTGGACTGCATTTACACGGTGCTTTTTTTTTCCCACCACAAAACCAATTCACACGGCAGAATCAAAGACGGTGCAGGGTTCCTGTTTGGGCTGGAAGAGGTTCGTTTTAACACACACCAAGGAATGAAGAGGGAACAATGTAAGACTCAATAAAACATGTCTCCGTCTTCCTTTCTTGTCATAAAAGTGATAACTTACTAAGCCTCTATCTGGCGTTTTCACAGGATGCGGAAATAATGCTGGACTGACACTTTTGATCGTGCTCCAGTGAGTTAACACCCATTCCACCAAACATTCTCCATCTCTCCTGAAAATGTCCTTGGAAGACAAAAGGGTTTGTGAGCTCTAAAAACAACCCTAATCTTCCATACATCCCCCGGGTGGAACCAAAGAGCCGCTTTTCTAATAAAGAAGCTGGAACACCGCGATGGAGATGTTGTCGAGGATTAGGCGGGGAATGTTCAGCATGGATTGTTGGACTGAAATTCCAGTTTTTTATGCTCCATATAACATGGATTCAGCTTTTTTGGTAGTAAATATAGTCCCCAACTGAAAGTGTTTTATCCAAAAAGGAAAGAAAAAAAGTCTTCCTCCTTGAATTAAATATCAGTATAGGCATCCTTATCGCATGCTCCCATTAGGATGTTCCATCTTGTGTTTTCTGACGAGTGGATTCATATTTGCCACTTTTAATATACATGTATTTTTTGACAAAACTGTTGTCGCTATTTCTAAAGCCAAAGCAGTTTGACGTATCAGCTGCAGAGTTTCGGGGATGCTTATCTTCTGGCTCATGCATCAATCTTCCCTCTCTGTCAGCATTGTGTAACAGAAAGCTCCAAATTTCCATGTCGCAGCTGAATTTCATCAGTTTTCTGTTATGCCTTTTTGAAGACACTATCTGAAATGGAGCGGCTTGACTCTGACAATTCCCGCGTGTCTGTAGATCTATCAGTCTGTTCTCTCATCAATCTTTCACCTGTCCCTCAGGGTCTGCACATCGCTAAAACCTTGGTTCTCCTTTGCTATCACATGCATTGTCTTTTTTTTTTATTCCAAATGTAACACACAGATGCTGTTTTGGACTTATTTTTCTCTTTTTTTGCCCTTTATCCTCCACTTCACACATCAACCCCCTTCTGACAACACGGCTATCTGTCTGGTCATCCATCCTGCGTCAACCTCCTTCCTCACCTGGAAAAGGCTTTTCTGTCTCTTTTCATATAAATTGAATACGTTCTTTTCACCCCTCTTTCTTCCCCTCTATCTCAAATCTTCCATCCTTTCCTCCATCAGCATTTTCATTGTCACAGCTCTCTGTCATTTAGCTCCCTCTTGACCCTTTTCTCCTCGTCTTCCCTTTATGTCTTTGGTTCTCCCTTCTTTACCTCCTCCCATCCGTCGCCATCTTATCTGGCTGAAGTGAGAGAAGCAGATGTTGCTGGGCCACAAAACATCTGCTTCCCTTGTCCCACTGCAGCTTTCCCTTTACTGATCTGAACAACCGCTTGAACTCCCTAAAGCTTGCGGTTCCTACTGCTGCCGTGCAGCTGGACACGATCAGAGCCAGAAATGTTTTAGGCACACGAGGACTGCACTGAAAATCTGTTCAGACTTCAGGAACACCATCCATCCATCCATCCATCCATCCATCCACCCACAACACTGGAGCTGAAGCTCCCAGATACAGAAGAGCAAAGGCGCCGTACACCCTGGTCAGGTCGCCAGTGAGACAACCACATAAACTCCTATGGGACGATTTAGAATCACCAATCTACCTATTAAGAAGGGTTTCGGACTGTGGGGGGAAGCCTGAGGTGCTAGGATTCAGCTGGGACTCAAACCAGTCAACAGCGAGTGTAATGCAACAAAAAAAGGGGTTTTAATTTAACCTCAGAAGGTGTACATGAGGCTCAGCTCAAACTTTGGTAAAATGTCATGATGGAGAGTAACAAGAAAAGTGGCGTTAATTATAACCCAGAACAGGATGCCAAAGATGATTTCAGATCACAAAAAGAGGAAGAGATGATAGCAACCAATTCCAGATAAACCAAATAACATTTGTTTTACGATGTCCCAACTTAAAAACTGAGCAAAGACTTTTGCTATTAAAGCCTTAGTCACCTGCACCCATATGTGGGTCAACTTGCACTGTTGCTGTGGGTAGTTGGTCCATGAACGGTCATAGAGAGGAGCAGCTGAATTTCAAGGCCACCTGAAGGGACACCATGAAATTGGAACGTACCATTGTAAAGTGTGTGCTAAGTGTATTGTGAAGTACTTGTTAGGCTAATGAAATGATGACATTCAGATATATGTATGTCATCACAAGTTTTCTTCATATCGTGCAGCCCTACTGGCTCCGTGCTGACCAAGTATGTATGCAGCATAATACGCAGGTGCCTGTAGGACACCCACCCTACACTTTGTCTAATTTCCTCATTTCTAACTATCATTCAAATTCTTAAATTCTAGTACGACACACCTGCATCTCACCTACCTCACCCTTACCCCTACGTGTTGTATAAGTGTTCTCTACGACCTGTCGGCTGCAATGTGCCCGTAGATAAGTCGACTGGCTGAACTTGTGTTTTGAGCCCGTAGACCCTCTACGGGCTCACTTAGCGGTCTAGGATCTTGATATTTTTAAGCAGGCCATCTGCAAACTGTTTTCCTCCCACATACAGCTTGTATCCACCCGTTAGCGAATTTGGGACTAAGGCTTACAGTTAAGTTCTACTCCAAGCTACATTTACATTTTTATTTTGTGTAAGCAGCATCTTCAGTCTTTTTTTTTCTGTAATTCAACATTTGCATCAATAATCTTAGTATCAGTGAGTCTGCTTGTAAATAACATTTGAACAAAGTCTTCTTTTAAGCTCAAACTCACTTTACAACCAAATAAAGTTTTTAAATTCACCTTAACAAAGTCATATTTTTCAGTGGACACGAGAATGTGTCAAAATTATAGCTTTTGTTGACCTAAGAAATGACACTAACGAGTGAAATTATCATCTTTAAGATCAGAAAAAAAGGCAGCAAAACACCGATTCCAGGTAAAACCCTTTATGTTATGGATCACATCGCAAACTTTATGAATGACAAATGAAAAGGGAAGCCTGTAAACGCAGATGACCAATCACTTCATGAGCTGCAGTGCTCATTGACAAAAGCTAATAAAATTACAAATTTGCTGCACAAAAATGAGGGAACAGCAGCTGGTAATTTTTCTCCTTCTACACCACACGCCCTTCGCTGCACAATTAAATTATTTACAAAGTAAATGTCAGAGAAGGCTGATGATTTAATTACCAATAGAAATAACAAATATAGCTGCCAGCCGGCGACTGGCGGCCACATTTTGCATGTCACCTTCATTGTGTTATGTGAGGGATTTTGCTGTGCCCACTCAAACACGGAAACAAACAAATGCAGTTCCTCTACTTCTTTTTGAAAGCTGAGTGTGTTTCTGTCAGTTTTAAAGCTTTTACATTCATACAGAGGGGCTCCTGTTTGTTGATACAAATGTGTTTCTTCAAACAAACAGTTGGTATTTTTTGTCTATTTCCTTTTCAATTTAGTAAATGGTCGTTTCTAGAGGGCCTTTACCACCTACAATTTTTAAGAGAAGATTTCCAATGATAGACAAACGTTTATAATAGTTTTATCTACAACTGTGGTGCAGCTGCCAAAATAATCCTGTTTTATTCTTTTAATAGACAAAAGATCATTTTTCAAGTATCTTAAACCTTGTTTCCACTGACCGTTCCCGTCCGGTATTTTGAGCATTTCTATTATAAAATGAACCAATTAAGCCAGACCAGGGCTGCATGATATGAGGAAAACTCGCGATATGCGATATTAGAGATTAAGATTGCGATAACGATATAATTTCCAGTATATAAACAAATAGCAAAAAAAACAAAAACAAATCACCACTCACATTTCATTGCAACAGTTTTAAAATTATACTCCAAATGATACTCGTTGACATAGGTGAAAAACATCTAACATAATAGAGTCTCCATCAGATTGGTCAACAATGTGAAGGCGTCCATCCGATTGGTCAAATGCATAAAGGGATTTATTTGATTCGTTAAATGGTTCAAGCTGCTATTAGATTGTTTTAATCAATCAAGGTTTACGATTTATTGCGATATTTGCCGTCTTTTGCGATATGCATATTGCAGAGCTGGATTTTGCCATAACGATAAATTTGCGGTACATTGTGCAGGCCTAAGCCAGACCAAACCAGACTATTTTTTGGGCCTCCATTGCTTGTAGGTCCATAGAAAAAAAAACACGGACCGGTTAGCCACTGCTGTCACACGATGAAACCCGTTGATTGGCAGAAGCTCTTACAGACAAAAGAAAGGGCCGAACCAGCGTCAGTGTCTTCCTCTTCACCGTCCCCAATCTGATCCAAAACACCAAATGGCTTGTATCTACGAAGTACCAAAAGCCAAGCGAAATAAAACAGCTGCTGGATGACCTCCATTGATGCTGTTGAAAGCTTGACTTTTACTGTACACTATGACGAAAAACTACGTATTCGGTCTACATTCTCCATGTGCCATGATGGTCAAACCTTCAATGGAAACGCTTGCCTGAATTGACTGGACTATTCTAAACTGGGCCGGACCGTACCGGACCACTCAGTGGAAACAAGGCTAAGGTGTGGATGGGTGGATGGATGGATGGACGGACAGACGGATGTTTAAAATTAATTTCAATAGAATCCAAAACTTTCTTTTAACTATACAATAACAAGCTTACATTTAGTAAAACCGTTATCTAGACTTACCCATCAGCCAAACCTAAGTGATTTTTGACTATTGGAGGAAGCTGGAAAGGTCAAGACTATGAAAAGTGTGCATCACTTCCTCTAGAACAACAAAGCTATCTACCATCACAATTTCCCTTCTTACTGTATCCTTATAAAGCCTTAGTCACAGGGAATAAGTAATCACAATTTACTACTTACTAACGACTTCAGTGTGGCGTAAGGGGATCATATCATCATATCAACTTCAATTAGCTTTAAAAATACTTTACCACACTCATGACAATGGTAGATTCCATTTAATGGCATCCCCTCAAGGTGGCCGTACAAGCTTTAAGGGAAGTACAAGATACACCAGCGCTCCCCTTAAGATGAAGCAACTCTTCTCTACGACGCTCTAACGGTCCGGCCAACCTAAAAACCTGCAACACCTGAACGGGAGCAGGTGACTAAGGCTTAAGCTGCAAACAGTTTGCAGAATTTCTCATGCAGTTTGCATTAATGACTGTATTTGGTGTTCTAAGAATGATTTGACCCAATCAAAGCGTTTACAGTTAGCGAGATGTGAGAGTCTGTGATGGTCAAACGCAGTTAACCTGTACTTACAATACCAAGAACTGAGGCCAGGTTGCCCCGCTTTTGTAGTGATTCTAAATTTCTATTATTGAATTGATACCAATCATGAATATCTTTTAGAAAACCAGGACCCCATGATTCACTTCAGATCATTCAGTCTCGTTTATCATGAAGACTTTATTCCGGCAGTCGTTGGATTATTTTACAGGAATCCTTTGAAATATTTTTGCTTTGTAAATGTCACATTTATGACTTGAAAACAAAAGTTTTAAGAAGGTGGGGGAGCAAACACACAGTGGAGAGTCAACATGTCAGATGGAGTACCACAGGGTCCAATTCTAGTACCTCTGTAGTTCCTAGTACTGCTTGACATCTTAGATGGCACTCAAGTTTCACAACCATCAACCATTTGACTGTTTCTGCCAAACTCTGCTGCTAAACTCTTCAGCTAAACACTGAAAAGACAGAATGCTAGTTTATGTCTGCATTTAACATGTCTTAAGGATGATTTAACAAACTGGATCTCTGTCAGTATTGGAAATCACAAGTCAAATGGTACCATTTAGTTAATTGGTAGAATTCTTTACTTATTTAAAAATAAATAACGTAATCCAAATTCTGGCAATAAACTGTAACTCTTTAACAGATCATTTAATTTAAAACAATGGATCCTATTGAAGCAATGAATGAGGGGCAACAAGTTGTGCTGAAACTGGTTTTATGACCTCTAGCTATTAACATTTACCAGCTACCAGCAGAATGATTTAAAGCAGGATGCTTTCAGTATTCAGACATACATCTTCAGTAAAGTGACCAATTGTGACCATCTTCCATCTGTTATTTTAACCCTTGTGCTATCCTAGGCATTTTAACATTGGGAGGTGTGTCATCTAAACAGTTTTTCTTCAATGATTTGTGATATTCACTAGTGTCCATGGATAACATGAAATCCTCTCCACCTTTATCCACCTTTGCCATGGAAGGGAGAACATGTCAATGTGGGGATCGGGTTATCTGGACCCCATAGGATAGCACAAGGGCTAAACAAACTGTTAGAAAATGCAGCTCCTACCGAACTCTGCAATTTAGAGCAGTGCTGCAAACTTATTAATCAATTGGTGGCATGTAAACAAATATTCATCACATCTACTGATGGGACATAAACCCAGCATGAGACGTGAGGAAGAAGGGTAAACCAGAAGGGAAAGCTACATTCAGTTGCTTTAGTTCAGAGTCTTTAATAGGAACAGACTGCATAACGGTTTTTATAAAATAACTAGGTATATGTGTAAACATAAAAAGCAAATAAAGCTGCCTTACAGAGCCTTGAAAACCTAACTTTTCATGTCTTGCCTCTCAAATTTACAGCAAAAATCCAAACGTCAGCTTTGTATAAAAGGTCCAAACAAAGTTCTGTCCATCTGGTTTTGTACACTTCCCTGCTAGTTTACATGAGCTGGCTGTTCCTGGGGTGGGCGTGGCATCTCCATGGGATCCGTTTGATCCCAACTTTGGTTCCTGCAATCAATCACTGAGCTGCTAAGATCACAGCATCCGTAGGAATTCGGGTGATCTAAGCTGCTGAAACGGTTCTCACTGCAGCAAATCTGTACAGACTCAACATAATATGAGGAGAGACGAGGTTTTTTAACCAACACAACCTCAGAAACCAGTTCACAAGAACACACCGGTCTCTGAAGAAATAATACGTGTTTTGTTTTCTATTCAACACTAAAGAACAAATAAAAAATGTATGTAAGGCAGACAAGGAACCCCCCAAAAAAAGTCTTCTAACTAATGCATGAAGAAGTTTTCCTCAAAGTCTGGCTCGCTCCATCATTCATAACAACTGAACTCCGATCAAACACTGCTGGGAGATATTATCTAGGTATCATAGCTACAGGCTCTGCACCTCACATGTTTTTATATTAAATTTAGATCTAAAGCTCCTCGAAGCTGACGGCGTTTCTCACAGATGAGACAGTTTCACGACGTTTTGTTATGACACGGTTTTTGATGTCGTTTTCCAACAGTTGCCCAAAGACGGTGATGGGATAAACATATGGATACTGATGGATGCCAAATGTTTTGTAATTCCAGGAGCATCACCTTAAATGGATCATCAAACAGGCAAATATTGAGATGTTTCCTGGGTTTTGACTTCCCATCATGCATCTGCACAGAGCAGAGCTGCAACAGACAATCTCAATTTAAAAAAAATTATTTATAAAATACATGAATTGTTTTTCCCTTTCAGTCATTTTTTGTATTTTTTTAGGCAAAACAAATCCAACCCTTTGACATTTACAATATAAACATTTCACTTCTGTTCTGTTTAAATCTCTATTTACATGAAAACAGTTTTGTAACAAAATAATATAGTTTCATAGTAAAAATTTGGACAAAATATGAACCAAAATCCAATAATAATAGCAGTTTGGTAGGGATGGGCGCTCCAGATCTAGCAAACTAAGATGCTGCAAACTGTATTTTCGAAGGAAACTGTATTAATCAAAAGATGCGTTTCATTAATCGGAACCTTTAAAAAAAAATTGAAGTTGTTAAACAGACATATTGAATGCAATGAAACTTTATTAAAACATGACAGTGATTAAAATTGTCTAAACGGATAAAACATTTTTGATTAAAGCAAGAATGTCTGCATGGCCTTCTGTCTGAGTTTTTTTTTTATTCTAGCAGAAACGTGTCCTCTGCTTTTTCATGCAGAATGAAAAAATGTCGTTTTTTTTCTGCAGCCTCTAAAGGCAAATGGACAAATATGCTGTTGAGTGGGATGGCCATGAATCGCGGCAGAAAGGATGGATTTTCACTCAAATGTTTTTTCTCTTCTGTTTTTTTCATTTTTATTTGATGCTGTAAAATTTAAAATAAGTACCTTATATTGAGAAATTTGGCACATTTAAAGAGTCAGACACCCTCTGTTACTTTTTTTGTAACACTCAACAAATTTCTTTTTAATTCTGCGGCACTAGATTTGCATTTTATTTGCACTTCTACAAGCCAGGTTTTCTGTGTTTAATAAGCTATGACAGGAGGTGGCTTGTCTTAGCTGTGGGGGAATTCCAGATTCCAGTTGGCTCGTCTGTGCTCCTGTACTTGGCTGCGGTCCTCACCCCTGGCTCATCTGTGCCCCTGTACCTGACCGTGTACCTCGTCTCTACTACTGCTTCTACAGTTGGCCGTGGATCCTTCCTCTGGCTCGTCTGTGCCCCTGTACCTGACCGTGTACCTCATCTCTACTACTGCGTTTACAGTTGGCTGTGGATCCTTTCTCTGGCTTGTCTGTGCCCCTGTACCTGACCGTGTACCTCGTCTCTACTACTGCTTCTACAGTTGGCCGTGGATCCTTCCTCTGGCTCGTCTGTGCCCCTGTACCTGACCGTGTACCTCGTCTCTACTACTGCTTCTACAGTTGGCCGTGGATCCTTCCTCTGGCTCGTCTGTGCCCCTGTACCTGACCGTGTACCTCGTCTCTACTACTGCTTCTACAGTTGGCCGTGGATCCTTCCTCTGGCTCGTCTGTGCCCCTGTACCTGACCATGTACCTCATCTCTACTACTGCGTTTACAGTTGGCCGTGGATCCTTCCTCTGGCTCGTCTGTGCCCCTGTACCTGACCGTGTACCTCATCTCTACTACTGCGTTTACAGTTGGCTGTGGATCCTTTCTCTGGCTTGTCTGTGCCCCTGTACCTGACCGTGTACCTCGTCTCTACTACTGCTTCTACAGTTGGCCGTGGATCCTTCCTCTGGCTCATCTGTGCCCCTGTACCTGACCATGTACGTCGTCTATACCACTGCTTCTACAGTTGGCCGTGGATCCTTCCTCTGGCTCGTCTGTGCCCCTGTACCTGACCATGTACCTCATCTCTACTACTGCGTTTACAGTTGGCCGTGGATCCTTCCTCTGGCTCGTCTGTGCCCCTGTACCTGACCGTGTACCTCATCTCTACTACTGCGTTTACAGTTGGCTGTGGATCCTTTCTCTGGCTTGTCTGTGCCCCTGTACCTGACCGTGTACCTCGTCTCTACTACTGCTTCTACAGTTGGCCGTGGATCCTTCCTCTGGCTCATCTGTGCCCCTGTACCTGACCATGTACGTCGTCTATACCACTGCTTCTACAGTTGGCCGTGGATCCTTCCTCTGGCTCGTCTGTGCCCCTGTACCTGACCGTGTACCTCGTCTCTACTACTGCTTCTACAGTTGGCCGTGGATCCTTCCTCTGGCTCATCTGTGCCCCTGTACCTGACCGTGTACGTCGTCTCTACCACTGCTTCTACAGTTGGGCGTAGATCCTTCCTCTGGCTCGTCTCGCTCCCCCAGCCGTCCCCCAACTCCATCTGGATGAAGCCCGTCTGCTGAACTAAACATGTAGCTGTAGAGTTAGATAAGCTAATTCCTTACCGTTTTACAGTTTTTCCTAACCGAGGAGGGTCTTATGGCAAGAATTCCAACTTTAGTCATGTCTGCTTAGTTTAGTTTAGCCATTACCTATTGAATTCTATGACAGATTTTATGTTCTTATACAATTACCGGTATGAAGCCTATAGAGACGACTATTGTTGTAATACATTGGTCATTTAGACTGGTGGCCACCTCAGCAGAGACTGAGAAATCCAATATTTTCCCGCTCAAGTGAACACAACGTGACCGAAGACGCTCAGGCACTGAGAGAGCGAGGCTCTGGAAGTTTGACTGAAGAAAAAGGATCAAGCAGGAACATCTGTGAGGCTTTGCGAAGTGATAAAAATGATGTTAGGGAAAAGCCTTTTAATTCCAGCCAAAACTTGAACAACTCATTTAGGTCTAAGCTTTCATGAGGCTTTCTTCCCTCCGGCAGAGGGATGTCAAAACAGTGGAACTCAGAGGCCAAAAAGGAGGCCAGTTTTTCATGTGGAACATTAGATTTGATCTAAAGTGATATATGTTTCTGACAAGCAGACTGATTTTTTATTTCTGGTTTTGAAGTTTCAACCTCACACACAGACATGGCATATGAACTGATTTGTTAAATTAAGTACATTTACAGCAAAAAGTAGTTGATTTTAAAATATTTTTTTGAGGTTTTTTTTTCCTTGATGTGAGAAAACGAATATCTGTACCTCAAGAATTCAAACTTTGTCCTTACATATTTCTCATTGGTCTGCTTAACTGGACTTCCACTGAATTGAAAAGTTTTATGTTATTATTAGATATTCATTTCTTTAACAGGGACAGTGCTCATTAAAAGCATGGCTGCAATGCGCCAGAATTAGCCCAAAGGCTATTTTACATCTGTAGTCCCCGGACAGGTGTTAAAATTGTCAACTTAAAAACCTCAAAGCATCAATTAATTACATTAATAGAAAGATTTGAATTTGTAAAATGATTTTTCAAAGTATGTGAGGGTTCACACACTCCATGATGAATAAAAAACCCTCAAAACACCCAAAAAAGCTCAATCTGTGGCTTGTTTTTGACAGCTATTGTGTCACTCTAAGCTCAGGAAGCATATTTGACATTTTTATGTTCCTCCCATAATACCGTCTTTTATACTAACAGATTGGAGTGGAAAATAAGTCTCCTCTTAAATGATCCTCTAAAACAGTGCTCCCTAACCCCTGGGCTGCGGATCGGTACCATTTTTTTATTTCTTTATCTACATTTTATTTACCCAAGAAATGTCCCATTGACATTAAGAATCTCTTTTTCAAGGGAGTCCTGGCTAGGAGGAAACAATAAATTACATTTACGATAAAAATGCAAACATTTAAAACGTAAAATAAATAAAAATGAGAGCTTATTTAAAACAGGTACAGGTAAAAGTGACTTTCTCCTCTATTCTCAGCCCAGATTTAAAAATATTCAGAGGAATGAGTTCTTTTAATTTCAAGCTTTTTTGTGGAGGGGGCAGAAAAGACAAAAGCCATTTTTCCCAGTTCTGTATGGGCGAATAGGGCAGCGAGCAACAGATGGTCATTGGAACGCAGTCCGTCGGATTCCACAGTCCTCAGCTTGACCAAGCCGCACATGTAGGACGGTAAAAGTCCAAATAAATTGTAAATAAAAATGCAGCAGTGTGTCAACGTCCTGGTGGACAGAGAAGACCATCCCACTCCAGAGTACAGTTTGCAAGGATGAGTCGAGGCCTTACAGTTTGTTACAAACCTCAAAGCAGCATGATACAGAGTCAATCTTACTCAAACATCGGGCTGTAGCATTCTTATCTAAAAGGTCTCCATAATCTAAGATGCATAACGGTACCAGTCCGTGGGTCACTTGTTTCCTGGCTGCGCAGGAACTTTCTTTTCATTTTTTGTACTTCTTTACCCGCCATATTTTAAAAGTCAGACGAAGCTGAAGTTGGCGTCCGGTTCTCATTTTTACGGTTACATGGGATCTGCATGAAGTCTAAAGTTTAATCAAACTGCAGATGTTTTATAGAAAACTCAATAAAACAAAGTTTCTGGTTTGTGAACGTTTATGAAAAGGGCATTTGTGAACTTTCATACAGCAAAGTTTAATTAAAAAACTTTAACAGAGTAATATCCTCTGTGTTAAAAAGAAATCGATTCAAGATTAAAAATATATACATATAAACTATTATTCTAAGGGATAATCTAACTCTGAAGTCAGTTGTTAAAGTGCTAAAATGGCACTATATGAAAAAAAAAACCATATAATTTTTTTATTAATATATTTTCACAAATTAAAAATAAATTTGTTTTCTTACATTTTCTATAAAATGTAAGACCTTTTTAATATGAAAAATAGAAACCGGACACTAAAACATTAAAATAATTGGGTGGTCTGTGGAATTATTGGTTGATAATAAACTGATCTGAGGCCTAAAGAAGAACAGCTCTAAAACATTAAACTGCTAATCTGTTTGGCTTCCTGAAAGACGATTATTCAGACCCCAAACAAATGTTTGCTTTCTCAGGTTGTAATTTCCTGGAAATCCAACCAGCAGGGAAACAAAGCCCCACAACACAATACCTTGTTGACTTCCACGATCTCCCTCCTCTCCTCGCTGGCCGGCCGGCTCTGCCCTCCTGAGCGGCTCTCGCGTTTGGATCCTTCATCTTCCACGAAAGGTATCAGTTGCTGTAACAGACACCAAACCCAACATTTGTCCGGATTACTTACAGCAGGCGAGGCGACTGCAGGAGGAGAACTTCCACAGGCCGCCGTGTCAGATTGTTTTACACGACACCGTTTTGCGACTTCAATAGTTTCAGGACTCGACCGTCTGGGAGGCAAAAAAAGTCATTTCCAGCACAAAAATCACACCTTCTATAAAGGTTCAAGCCTGAATCTATAGGAAAAAGCAGCAGAAATGCATGTCCTCCCACATGCGTGTGTGTGTGTCCACATGTGGGAAAATGTGTGTGATCTCTGGCACGCGTGCAGACGGAGTGGTCCCTCACAGAGACACAGGACACAGTCAGAAGATGAGACAGCGGATGGGAAATTGATTCATTTTTAAACGCTCTGTTTGCTTGACCTTGCCTGCTTGACACGAACTGCAAGGCTGATGTGCAAGAGCCTTCGGGCGTGCAGCGTTCCTGAGAGCTCAGGGGAGGAGGGGGGGCCGAACATGGCCTGTTGCTCTGCACCACACTGCCCCCTAGTGGTCTGCAAGGGAAACACTACATTGACATGATTTTTCGACTTTTGTTGGCAGGAATTAGACGCAAGGTTAGCCCGAAATTAGATCGACAGCTCCCATTAAAAAAAAAAAAACATATTTTCATAAAACTGAGCTAAGAGACTGCAATAACGTAATCAAAATATGATATATGGGTTAAAAAAAAGGAAAATACACCTCCATCAATAACTAAAAGTAATTGTAAACTGTAAAATCTTTCCTAAAACATTACTTTTGGCTTAAAGGCCCAACCCCTATTATCTTCTGATCTATTTTTAAAGTGTTCCCAGTGTTCTTTTGGTTATGATTATGCTGTTTTTAGCCCAAATTTCTGGGACACAGTTTCTGAAGAGCAGCAGGAGTTCATTAGATATTTGCCTCGATAATGTTAGGTTAACCCCCAACCTAACAAAATAAAATAAAATGAAATAAAAAAATTGCAAGCAATATCAGAGCTATCCAGCCATTCAGTTTTGATCCAGATTCCAGCTCAGACGAGGAAAACAAAGACATTTATGGATCTATTTGGAGCAGGGACCTTGTGGCCCCCCCAGGATCTTTTTCTAACTGGATTTTTTTTTTACTTGCTCCTGGTTCACAACCATTTAAATAGAGAAGTACTCAGGAAAATAATTTTAAGCTTGATTTTTTTTTTTAAAGTGTCCTCCATCGTTAGAAAAAATGCCACAATAGCATGTTAAAAACACCCAAAACACAATTTTCACCAGAGTGGGTCGTCTGGATGTTAAAGTCGTACAGCGGGATCCTGAAAGAGGTAAACCAAACCCGGATTTGGCATTTAGAACCAAGATTTTTTATGGTACGACGGAGTTTTAGGGCCGCCAAAAAAAGAAAAAAAAAAGAAAAGTAAAATCACGACGCTATAAAAGACAAAATTTATGAGAAAAAAGTCGTAAATGTACGAGAAAAAAACTCATAAATTTTTTTCTCGCAAATGTACGAGAAAAAAACTCGTAAATTTTTTTGTAATTGTTAGAGAAAAAAACTCATACATTTTTTTGTAAATGTACAAGACAAAAACCCCATAAATTTACGAGATTTGTTCTCGTATAGTTACGACTTAACATCTTATGGTTTAACAGTAATGACATTTTTTCTCGTAAATTTACGACTTAAAAGTCGTAATTAAAAAAATAATTGTAGAACTGGCCCTAAAACTCTGTCGTACTATGAAAACACCAATGGTTGGGTATTTTAGGTGAAGCTGAAGTGAGCAAATCTCAGGGCCGTGTGACATGACGCCACTACGCACATTTGTGAAAGATAAAAATTTGTCATAATTGAATTTATGTGGAAAAAGTGAGAAAAGTTGTGGTTCTTATGTGAAATTTTCACAGATGTTTCAGGAATGAACCACGTTTAAACCACAGAAGAAGTTCGAATAAACCACGCAAAGAACACGTAAACCAATGTAGAACATGAGGCGTTCATGGTTATTGCGCTGTTTATACGCAATTTATTAGTGATATGTATGTCGATGACGTCATTTCAGGGGTCGACATAGCCCATAAATTTGCTCTGGCCCATAGGGCCAGCAGTTTTTGAAAGTTACTGACCCAACACCGCGCACAGCGCGACTCACTCCACAGGTGCTTGCAACTTTAGGGGGGTCCGGGGGCATGCCCATTTTAAAAATATGGTGCATTCTGGTGACATCTAGCACTTATTTATACACTTTTCAATGACTGAAAATAGACCGTATCAAACTATAATCTGCTCTAGTCTGTTTCAGATTTTTTGAAGAGAGCACTGCAGTGTAGTAGGTAACACTAGTTCAGAAGTTTTCATGCTGCTTCTAATCACTGCTATTTCACATTTGTTCCTAATCAATAGTTAAGAAGTTTTATCTACTTTTTTGCTCTGACTGCCCTGAGGTTCTGCTTTTTGTTACTGTTGCAAAGTTACATTTACTTTTTAGATCCTTAATTACTGTTATGTTGTTCCAATTTGCAGAGTTACTTGTTTAAAGTTGCAAAGTTACATTTACTTTTTAGTTACTTTAGTTACTTACTTACTGTTATGTTATAGTGTTATGTTACAAAATGCGTCAATGAAATACACTGATTAGTAATTCATTCATTCATTCATTCATTCATTCATGCTTACTTGTCATGGATGGGCCCTACAGATCTTCCAGAATACCAGTTTGGTTTCTGGATCACATCCGAGCCACGTCCATTTGTCAGGCCAATGTGATAGGAACTTTCTGCACCTCTTGGTCCGGTCATATTCTCTGTCTCTTTCCTTCAACTCCTCGTCTGTTAGCTTTCTTTTCTTGACGATCCCTTTGGCACTTGTTTTGGTTGGCTTTCCTGGAGTTTGGCCAGCTTGGGGAGGTTTGAGAAACATCTTTGTGCGTTCGTTGTCTCCTTGTCCAACTTCCCAAGCTATTTTCGCGCCATTAAGTTGCTCCGACGGATGCGGAGAGTGAACAGTGTTCGCTGTTGCGGAGCGTGCGCACCACGTGACCAAAACAATCATGGCGGACGTCAAACTTTGGAGGCGATGAAGACGAGGTAAATCTACACGTTTTCGCAAAACATACTTTATTGAAAAAGGTGAAAAATATATTAACCGTTGGATATTTTAGTGGCCCGAGCGGACAAGTGAAAAATAAAGTCTTGTGGTCCGTACTGCTCGAGAAACAGGACCGGGCCAGCGGGCAAATGGCTATGTCGAGCCCTGCATTTGAACGTGATATGTGCGCCGTATACATGATATAAACGTCATACATCAGTGGTTCATGCGTGAAAGGTCCATTAGACAGACGTGGAACGCTCGAGGACAGCCACAAATTTGCATCTCGCAAAAATCACGCACAATTGGGTAAGATTTACATAATGACTGCATGTAAACGTTGTAAAATCTGCGTAAACGGCGTAATTCTACAGCAACCAAAAATGTTCAACAGCTCAAAACTAAATTCACGTGAAGACCTGTCAGCTGAAGACCTCTACGGACATCTGCACACATCGAAAAACGTAAGAAACAATTATGACTTATCACGCATGAATCACCAAAGACTGAAACTTCATCCACGGAAAAGAGCGCAAAATGTACATAGTGGCTGTGGGATTTTAAAGGACTGTCTGTCCTCATTTTAAAGGAATTATAGGTTCTGGACAAGAAGTCAGACAGTTGAGAAAGGATAGAGGAAAAAAATGAAGAGAAGAAAAACAAAAAGAACAATGAAGCCGTGAGGGAAGAATCCAGAAGGTGTAAAAAAAAAAAAGAAAATGTGGGAAAATCGTTTCTTTTCTCTGAAATTCCTGGCAAAGCTCCACACCAAACTGTAAACTTAGAGGAGGGGGGTAAGACACCGAGAACATGTGCGGGAAATTACACCAAACTATGAGCTCAGCCCCCCTCCGCAAACTCAAAACAACCGGAAAAAAGGACAACATTCAAGTTTTTCAAAACATCATTTTGAAAGCAAAGCCAATGAAATATCGAATTTTCGAGGTAGTGGGCAGACTTTGGCAGCTCCAGGAGGAAAATGAAATGTGCTGAGTAGGGTCGGGAAAGATTGATGGAAAGCGTGCTGTGCGAGTGTGTGTGTTTGTGTGTGAGCTTAAATGTGTCTATTTTCTGTAAGTCACAACCTCGGCCTGTTTTACACAAAGATGGATGTGGTTTTCAGCCTGACAGAAAAGAACAGGCTAATGAAGTTCTCCGGGCTGCTTTCCCGAGAAAAAAAAAAGGAAAAGGTTAGAAAAGAAGGGGAAGAAAAATATCAAAGCTGGAAGAAAAACAGCAGGGTGAAGGGGGGGGGGGGGGTAAGGAGATGAGGAAATGAAAGAAACCAAAATAGCTGCAGTGAAGAGAGAGAGGGGGGAAAAAAAGACGGGCAGGAACAATGAGCAGAAGAATCAAACGGAGGAAGATGCTGGAGATTTGGAAACTGTTTGGAAAGGAACAAAAGTGCACCAAACGGCAGCTGGGGAAGTGAAGAAGACGATGGAGGGGTGCCGACATGAGCACTTGGTCCAGCTGTTCGTTAAACGGATCTGCCGCTAATGAGATTGCGATGAGGTCACGCTGCACGAGTCATTGATTCCACTTCCTGTTTCCGGCAGCCAATGGTGAGCGGCTGTCGAGCAGCCATCTGAATCCTCCCGGGTGATAAATGGCGTGCGGGGCGGCTCCGAAATCAAACAAAGCGTCAAACAAACACGGCGAGCTGGCTCGCAGGCTGGTCAGGGCTGCTGGAGGCTCAAGGGGGAACGAGGGCAAACATTTGAAGGTGGACGGAGAGGCGGTGGAGCGAGGGAAAATGTCACAGGAAGGACAGCATCACGGGTTTGGATTCAAACCGCAGACCAACACTGAATGAGCCTCCCAGCGCTGTTATATGAAATGCTAAAAAAAATGCACAGAAAACAAAATTGTCTCCTAATTTAAGAGTGGACTCCACCCAGTAGGAGTCTAGTGAGGAGGAGGAGGAGGAGGAGGAGGAGGAGGAGTGGCTGGGAGTCAATCTGTAGAAATTGGTGCCGAGCTTCTGCAATCGTGCAACTTAACCATATGGCAGGGGGACGCTGCACGTTAGCGCTGCACGGCGTGTGCGGTGCAAGTTCAACGTCCTTTTAGGAAAGCTGGGAAAACACCCCGCTGAATCCTGAAGCCACACCGCCACCATAACCAGCAGGAAGGAGGTACAGAGGCTCTGGAGGGAGCAGGAGGACAGGACTCCCCCATGTGGGAGGAAGTGAATCTTTCTGTGAGCGTTACCAAGACGGACGTCTCTATAGCCCTTGTGCTATCTTGTGGGGTCCAGATGACCCCACTCCCAACGTTAACGTGCCTCGGAGGCACGTTAACGTTGGGAGTGGGGTCATCTGGACCCCACAAGATAGCACAAGGGTTAAACAAACGTCCTCCAAACAGAAGGCTCCCTAATTTAGTGATAATTAAATAGATGAAAAATCTATTGCACCACTTTTGACCCGCCCTCACCGGATGACGGGCTGCTACATGCCCTGCCCTCTCCTGTCCTGCCACCCTCGTCAGAGCTGCCCAAATTCTTTTAAAAAAAAAAAAAACACACACACATTTATCAAACAAAACGTGGCTTTTCTGTTGGTTTTATCTCCATAGCAACCATTTAAAGAATCGTCAACGGTAGATTTTTGACGTCCACGTCGTTTGTCGTATTGTTTCGTTCAGCCAGAGACGACGATTCATGCATTCAATGCTCACAATATTTCAGGTAAAAAATAAAAAATAAAAATATGCAAACAGCAGGGAGACGCCACTTTAGCGAGCTGGAAGCTGAAATCTGCAGACGAAGGGTTTCTGAAAAATTCAAAATTCCCAAGGTCAAAGGTCACCAAAACCTGGTTGTTTTTGTAGACTTAACCTGGCAGCCTGGGTGTGAAATTTCGTAGGGATCCCTTAAAGAAAAGATTTATTTTCCTATATAGCACCAACCAAACGGTTTGTTTTTTTAATTTTCTTTTTAACATGATTTGCTACTATTAATGTTCTACTTCTGTGCAGAATTGTTTTTATAAAGTCTTCTGCACAAGAAAAAAAAGATTTTTAAAAATATTCGTAAAAACCAACATGAGGGGGAAAAAACAGTAGGAAAAGGTTAGAAGTCAAAAAACAAAAGTTGAAGAAAAAGATGTGTTACTAAAACATTTTAAGTAAGTCAAAAATAGTGATGGAGGCGAAATGTTTGACCAAAAATCAACCTCATTTTGGTTTAAATTGAATGATTGGTGATAACATTTTAATCAAATACAGGATTAAAGATGGATAAAAGGTGATGGCAAGAAATAAATAATGTGGAAAATTCAAGTACATTTCTGCTCAAAAAATGAAAGTAATCATAAATAAAACACAAAAATAAAGGTTTGTTTGGAGGATGAAGTAACTCCATTAAACCTTTATTTCCTGGTTGTCTTTTGTGATTCAGCAAACATTAAACCGGCCAAACAAAAAGAGTTTGGTGGAAAATAATTTTTTTTTATTTACGTCTAACTTTGTTTCTCTGTTTTTCCTCTAAAAGTTGATGGCAGCGATCTAAACTACGAGCTTCCACCCAGGGAAGAGACACAAACCCAGAATCCATCAGGAAGAAAATAATACTCCTTAAAGGAAAGTGCTGACATGAGAGCAGCATTTTGTTTGTTTGTTTGTTTGTTTTATTGTAAATGTCTGTGAGTGACTCACCTCTGGCGGTACGAGCTCCAGCCCGGCGCAGTTCTCGTTACATTTGTCGTAAACGAGGCGTAGCTTGCGAAAGAGCACGGAGAGCATCCGTAAATGCTCCTGCAGTTTTCCCAGCCGGTCCTGGTGGGTGTTCGGGTGGTAAGTCACCCCGTTGGGCAACTGAGAGGAAGCACAGACCAAACATCAGAAAAATGCTTCTCCTAAAAGAACCGCATCACATGAGGAGAAATGAACCAAAACAGATGATAAGCAAATCCGGCCTTTACAACGCAAAGACTAACAAAGACTTATTACCTCGAGGAACACCCACAAGCCTTTGGGGCACTAATGCCCGAAAAATAAACATCCTACACAACATTAGAAAAGAAAGTGAGTAAAAATGTGTTTTCTATTGTTTTTGGTTCACAACCACTGCAACAACCCAACAATTCCATTCATTTCTATGTTTCACAGAGAAACATGACAATCTCATCTAGAGAACAAGGCAGGAACTGAGCTACAAGACGCAGAAATGAGGCAGAATTGAGGAATGCTCAAGAGATTTCACACAATTCAACTCTCCAAGCAAAAGAAACTGCATCTGGGATATTATTATTGCCATCCTGAAACATTTGCTTGCGACTCAGAGACGTGGCTTTTCTGCCGTAGTTCTCTTGTGCTTCTCCATCCATCCGTCCGTCCGTCTTCTTCCCATCATCTGGGGCCGGGTCGTGGGGGGCAGCAGTCTAAACAAAGATGGCCCTCCGCCCGCCCACTTCCTCCATCTCCTGAAGACGTTCCCAGGCCAGCCGAGAGACGTAGTCTCTCCAGCGGGTCCTGGGTCTCCCCCGGGGCCTCCACCCAGTGGGATATGCTGGGTACCCCTCCCCAGGGGGGGCGTCTAGGGGGCATCCGAACCACATGCCCGAGCCACTCAATGTGGAGGAGCAGCGGCTCTACCCCGAGCTCTCTCCGTTGGTGAGCTGTGATTTTCAGAATAAAAGGGGAAGCACCACCCGTCTGCCACGCCATGCTGCAGACGTGTCAGCTAAGACCTTCCCACAGCCTCCAGAGACTTAAGGCACTCAGGCCGGACTTCGTTCACCCCTGGCGCCTTGCCACCAAGGAGCTCATCGACTACTTTGGCGACTTCCGCTTAGGTGATGGACAGCCCCATCCCAAAGTCCCTGGCCTCTTCTACTTCTGATCATGTAAAATAAAGACCCCAAAGCGCTTTCTCTTTGTGAGATTTTGGAAATCAGGTTACCGGTTGTCATTTAGTCAGCTGATTTCTAAGGAACAACAAATTCAACACAATAATGGATTTTATGAGAACAAATTTCCCATAAACACATAACATATCATTGGATATTATTTAAGCACATCAGGACTTTGTAGAGAATTTCAATTGATTCAAAACAAACAACTTTCCCATAAAGAGGCCATAAATGATTGGTCTGGTTTTTAGTATGACATGTAAAGCCTTTTGCAGCATGTTGATTAGATCATGTAGCTCATTTTAGCAACAAAACAAAAAAAAGTTTTTTTTTTCTATATTTGCTGGTGCTCTAGTGTAAAGATATTTTTTACTTGGATTTCTTTCATGTAAAATAGGTTACAACTCTTAATGTTGAACATCTTCCAGTGAAAGCTGCATAAAAAACAGGCGAGGTGAGCACACAGCCTCACCTGCATATTTCTCAGGAGCTGAAATATCTCCATGGTCCTCAGGACTATGTCTTGGACGGTTTCCTGTCCGATCCGACAAAGTGAGGCGGTGTTGACATCTCGACCTGCCTGGGCCTGTTGACCCCCGAAAGGTGGCGCTAGTGGAGGGGTTGTCATGGAAACAGATGAAGATGCTGGGGGGAAGAGGTAAAGCTCCAGATTGGGAGACCTTCACATGCCTGTAAAGAGAAAAAGATAGGTTTACAAAAGCTCATTTGATAAGTTTCATTAATATATTTTTAAAAAAAAATCTGTTTCCAATGGTTAATACAGAAAAATAGTAAAAGATTACAACCCAACATTATTTATAACACCACTTAAAACAACAACAATCAAGCAAAGAAATAAACTAAAAGCTAAATATTTTTTAAAATAAACATAATAAAAAAAGCAGATCAGAGTCTCGTGTTAGATATCTTTATTTTGAGTTCAAATAAAAAACGGTTTTAAAAATTCAAGTTTTTCAAAATAAAAGGTTTCCTGGCTAACTGTAGCGCTGACGAGCTGACAGACTCAAAATTAAAGCAGTAAGCTAACCTCACAGCCTTCTAAAATAAGTCACCATCCCTAAACATTCGCATACACCAGAAAAGCGATTCTATGTGAAATCCTTGACTTTAACCACATGTCACAAACATATTTAGCAAAGTAAAGTTGAATAGCAGCACATGAGATGTTAGCTAAAGACACGTCAGTTTAGACTTCTCTGCATTTGGTATCGTTTACATGCGTACAGTGACTTCCGGAAGAGCGTTAGAATTAATTGTCCACGCTTATAAACAGATTATTAAACGACGTTAACAACTACCTGTGTTGTGTTATTTTTTTATATTTTGTTGACATGTGAAGTCCCGAGGTCCTCAGCTCAGCTGCTTCCCAGCAGGTCCCCCTGCTCTTGTTGCTACTTCAAGTATCGCGAGAATACGGTAATCTCGCCAAACAGACTAGGAAGGAAGTGATTTTAACAGACGGCATCTATTTTTTTCTTGATTTTTGAAGCGAATTAATCATGAATTTTACTAAAAAAAAAAAAACATTTTTTATCTTTAAATTATTTGTTTGTAAGATGTATATTATTCAACAAGGTATCTTCACAGTCTAGAGTGTGATTTGAAAAGATTAAGACACTGTTTCTGCTTTAAAGAGATAAACTTTTAACAGACAAACTAAAAATAGTTTTTTATTTAAACTGTCTAAAATAAATCTAAAATTATTTTTGAAGTTGTTTCAATCAAAAGTATAAAAAACTAACATAAATGGCCCAGCAGGTCTCATGACTGAACCTGAATTTCCATTTGTTTACTTTTTAAATTTGTAATCCAGTTTCATGTTTTTCATGTTTGTTTAATGTCAAAATCAAAATTCTGAATATATTAGATACCTATTTTTGTTGTTTGCTGTTTTTGTTTGTTTTTATAAAGCAGGTATTAACATGTCAAACAAATTGACATTTCTTACATTTCATTTTACATGTCATGAAAAATGTCAGAGATTCATAAAGTTTTTTAGTCGTCATTTCTCAAAGAGACAAAACTTCTCAGTCTAAATAATCCAAACTTGAAAAGATCCTTTTTTTATTATTAAATGCAGAACTTTTAAATCTTTAGCAAAAAACAAAACAAATTCCAGTTAAAATGAAAAAATATAATGGTATAAGTTAAACATGTCAACATTAATGGATAAGAGTAATTATAGTAATATATTTCACAAAAGCAAAGCATTTTTCAAGCAGACTAAATAAATGTACTAAACTAACATTGAGTATTCAGCTCATAGAAGTACGGTATGTAGGTTTACCAATGTTCTTGTATTTCCATAAACTAAAAGTAAAAATTCAGAACTACAAAAGTGATCTGCCATGTAGAAAAATAAGAGCTCCAACAAAGACTGGGCTGGCCTGAAAAAAGCAGGTTTGGTGCACAGCTACCTCATTCATTTAGGTACTTTTGTCCTACTGTGATGTTAATCATCACCTATGAAGCTTTTTGTATTTAAAAAATATTTCTGTTCTACAAAAAGCTGCAATTATTGTTAAAAAAACCCTCTAGTTCCTCTGCCTTAAAAGAAGGGTTTTTTTTTTTGTTTTTTCGTCAAACTTGATGAATTATTATTGTTACCTTTGGTGTCCCCTCAGGTGAGTTAATAGGGTAAGTTCATAATCATTATTTTTGTGTTTTGTCATTTGTTGTTAATGTTGTTTCTATGTTATTTTGCTGATATTTATGCAGTTTCTCAGTGCCAACATTACCAAACTTACGTAAAGTCTGGTTCCAAAACCTTTTTGCCTTAGGTGTAAGGCTGTAATTATTTTTATGAAGACTTAAATTGTGCTTAAAATGACTGAGCAGTGGGCAGAACAGTGTTCCCTCATTCAGCGCAGGAAAAATAATCTACGATTGGTGAAATCTGCGAAGGAGGATGTTTAAAAGTCCCACTCTGATCATCTTTTGATCTATTCTCAAGGTGTTTTTAGCCCAAATAAAAAAACGTGCTTTGTTTGATAGGACACATTTTCTGCAGGGCACCAGGAGCTTTTTAGAAAGTCGCCCTGAGTTGTGGGCGGCGTGAAGTAAGCCCGTCCTCTTCC
Source organism: Oryzias curvinotus (assembly GCA_023969325.1). Lineage (NCBI taxonomy): Eukaryota > Metazoa > Chordata > Actinopteri > Beloniformes > Adrianichthyidae > Oryzias > Oryzias curvinotus. The sequence goes on along the minus strand of CM043716.1, from coordinate 7,510,554 downwards.
CATCATCCATCTGTTTATGTGCTCTCCTGCTAACTTACAGCCCCTAAAACCCAAACCTATCTCCAACAAAAAGAACGAGCTATACTGGAGCTTTCCAGCCATACAGATTCATTGACAAAGGCTACATCCAACCAGGATGCCAAACACAATGTGCTGTTGAATAAAAAAGAAAAAAAAAACATGCTAAAAAAATTGGCAGAGCAGCGAGACTTAGAAAGGAAATCCGCTATATCTCCTTTCTGTAAATTCTCAGAAAAGGTCATACGAGTCGTCTTCTTTTGTTCTTCAGGTTTGTTTCTTCTTCATGATCTGATTACATTTATTGAGAAAGCAAAGGTCACAATCCCACTATAAACACAACATGCACACTTCAAGGTAGGCCAGTGCAACAGTATGACATGTTGGATGTTATTAAATCTAAATAAATAAAGTTTACTTTGTTAATCCCACAATGGGAAAATTATTCTCTGCATTTGATCCATCCCTGGGGGGAGCGGTGAGCTGCAGGCGAGCCGTGCTCGGGAGATGACAGCTGGCTGGGGAGAGCGGGGTTATTGGACGACCTGCTCTAACGCCTGAACCACTTGCCGCCCTATGCATAGATCTATGCATGGATTTGAGAAAAAAACACAATATTTGCCAAAAAAACAAAGATGTTTTTTGCATTTTTTTAATTTTGCTTTTTGGTCAATATTGTTTGAAATGAAAATAGCTCCAAAAGCAGCTGAACGGCCCACAGCTGGTATCAGAAATGCACATGTGAGAGAGTTTTTGACGTGACAGACTAAAAGAGTTTTTATCAATTGCCATTTATCGTTGGATTTTGATGCTGTTTGGTGTGTGTGTTTATGTGTGCATGTCCAGTACACGTGCAGGTGTACTAAACTCCTCACGGATCCTAAACAACTCTGGAGCTCATCTATCATACAGGATCAGCGTGAGAGAAACAGCAGCGTGCATTGATTAGCTGGTTGCCAGCTGATGGAAAATGTATTGATTTCAACGTGTTGCTGTGATCGACCCGAGCTGAGACTAAATGAACATCAGAGGCCTTCATTCATCACACGGCGCCACATTCAGACGCCACAGCCCACCTTTGTTTGATGGGATGGCGGAGAACAATCTGAAGGGATACAAAAATAAACAACGACAAACATGAATTGAGAGCTGTTAGCATGTGCAGTTCACACGTCACGCTAATGTAACGGGATGGGATCTATCTTTGTGTTTTGAATGTTGTTTGTCCCTTGTTTACCTTTGTGTTCAGTGAGGGTCTCATGGGAGCCACTTTAAGTTCTCCTTCCTTTATGTTTAGCACCATTGACTGTACTGTATATAAAAACTGGACTGAGTGACCCCTCCTCCCTGGTGATCTAAACAGGAAGTGGCTTCAAGAAGCCAAAATCCCATAGACTTCAATGGAGAAATATATAGCTATTGCTCAGAAGAATCATACTTGCGCTGCAATGTTTTTTTTTAACATGTTCTTGATTAATCTCTTTTTTGCTCGTGATATTCTTCAGTAGATCGAGTTATTAAAGTTATACACTGACCAATCAGAGGCCTAAATAAAAGTAGGTGGAGCCATCTAAGACCTATGTCCAACGTTGAAAACATTTGTTGACAGATTTGGCATAGCCCGCTCTCAAGTGGTAGGGGTGTGGCCTTCCAACAAGCTCACACGTGATTGGTGAGAGTGGTTGCCATAGAAACATTTACTCAGGCTGATTTGGACCAATCACTGCTCATCGAGGACGTCTAGCTCCAACACTGAAGCCTCCATATCACGAGAAAAAATGGCAACTGAATCGACTTTATTTGGTTGGAAACAGAAGTAAACTATTTTCAATGGGTGACATCACACTCACTCAGTCCAGTTCCCATATACACACTCCACTATCAACCTTTTATTGGAGTGTCCAAATATACCATTTGCCTTGGAAATTTCCCAGAATTCTCTGTGAAAAATCATTGTGCATTGCTGCTCACTGGATTGTCATTTAAATAACTTTCTATGTGAAAAAAAAATTTTTTAAATGTATTTTTGTATAAATCTTTCAAGTTTTCATCATCATAATGCAGCGAAGTCATCAATAGACCTTGTAAAATGCTCATATTTATTAGGGGTTTACATTAGAAAATCGGGGATGTCACATTTGGCCATTAAAGAAAATGTAGCGAGCACGGTCCAAATTACATTAAAATCCAGGGATCTGGATAGCAATGCACTATAGACTCTTTTAGCTACCAAAATGAAGGCTGGGCTGGTGTGGAATCCACAGACAACAGCTCCTGCAAAGGGCACTGACCGAGCCCCCATTGTGATGAAACACCGCCCGTGTCATAGTTAAGGGCTCAGGGATATCAAAAGAGAAAGGGATTGTCTTTTCACCTAGTGCTGCTTTAATTGAATATGCACGGATCTGGTTCCTCCTGGGAGGAGTTCAGACGGAGGGTGAAGAGAGAACAATGCAGCAGCATATGAAGTCCATTCAGCTTCTTGCAGCAAATTCAGAAAATCGGGTTAGCGGTTCAGCTGAAGCTTCAGTCTGCGCATCTGCAGGGCAAAACCAGTAGTTATGTTTCCCTCCGAGTTAGTGCATTTACAGCTGGCTTCTAGGATAATCCAGTAGGTTATTGTCAGTCTATTTAATGTTAGAACGACTTTATTCTCCCAAGTGAACAAATTAAAGCCAAACAATTCAACCACAAGAAGATAAAGAAACACAAACATTTGTTGTTGGTGGTGGTTTTAGTTTTTATTGATAATTATTTTTAAAAAATGCAGTTAATATTTTAACATCTATCAACAGTCGACATATTTAAAAAAAAATCAAAATAACTCTAAGCATGCTCTTGACCTCATGTTATCTGTTGAATATGACGATTAAACTACACTTTTTATCGTCCAATTGAATTTAATTGAGTGATACTTTATTAATCCCACAATGGGGGAAATTTAGGTTCCAGTGCAACTCGAACAAGATCAGACATACAACTACAGAAATACACGCACATTTGGAAGTTGACTGAGGTCCTTGCAGCCGTGATGTCGCTGCACCTTGTTTAGCGTGCAGATGGGCGACAATACGGGGGGTGGTGGGGTCAAAGTCATATCTCAGTGCTAAGTACAATGTGTAGATGCAAGAAAATGATGCGTATTATAACTCATAATGTAATTGTTGCGCAGTTTTGGAGCCTGCTTTTATGCAATGTCTATGTCTATTTAAAACATATTTGACCTGAAGGCAGAGCCACACAGCCACTATTCACATTATCCACATATTGCATGGATGAAAATTGGTCATACGTGAATATACGTGGAAAAAGTGAATAAAATTTGTGGTTCTTTATGTGAAATATTTACAGATGTGTCACAAATAAACCATGCAAAAAAAAACGTAAATCAAGGTAGAACATGAACCGTGTGTGATTATTGTGCTGTTTATATACAATTCATTAGTGATTCATGCATCAATTACGTCATTTGAACGTGATTTGTGCACCGTATACATGATATAAAAGTTAAACATCGGTGATGCATGCATGAAAAGTCCATTAGATGTACGTGGAACGGTCGTGGAAAGACACACATTTGTAGATCCGTCTCACAAAAATCACACACAATTGCATACGATTGACTTGATAATTGCAAATAAACTACATAAAATACACACAAACTCCGTAATTTTTAATTGACCAAAATTTTCAACAGCTCAAAACTGAATTCACGATTGACTCCACCTCATGAGCGCCCCCCTAAGGTGTGGCAGAGTACTGTCTGCATCCGTTTTGGAATTTGATTCCTTGATTAATAAAGTTTTTTTTTTTTTATAAGATTCCCTCCTTTAGTGTTGTACTAAATACTAAATATTCTTGAAATTCAACAATTAAAACAGTGTCAAGAAAAGTACACACCAAAAAAAAAAAAGAAATATTGAAGAGTTAATTATCTAGAAGGCCTAGCTGCAGCATTAAGGACCTAAAACTCAAGCACGTTGAAAACATCTCCATGTCTGAAGGCCCAGATAATCCCCAAAGCCCTCAAACATGCCTTTTAAATAAGAGAGCGTGTCTGTTTTGGTGATGGTTGCCAGGCAACAGGGCTGCGCTGGCAGCAAATGGATGAATGGATGCGGCGTTCAAGAGATGAGTTCAAATATTTTATTGAATAAATGACCGCAACTTTTCTCTCAAGGCGGCTCAGTGTCGGAAGATTTCGTCCTCTGATGACACAACGGTGTTCATGCAGCACTGCAAGCAGCCGTCTGTACAGTCACCATCGTTGTTTCACACAAATACAGTTACTTTGCATTTCAAAAGATACATCAGTCAGCATCTACACTGCAATCCCTAAAACATGGTAAAGGTTTAAGTCGTGCAGAAAAAAAATAAACAGCTCTGACCCATCGTGACAAGGACATCTCCTGATATCTGGAGAAACCCAGAAGACCCTTTGAGGCTAAGAGGTGGCAGGTCGGTTTTCCCTGCAGCAGAAGGATTATTAGATTGGGATCTGTCGATTTTAGAGGCAGGGGTCAAATCCTTCCTGTGTTTACCTAGCAGCTTGGGAGAAAACTGGAGGTCGAGGCTGTCGGGGTCATTCAGGGTCACGTTACAATTAGCAAAGCATCAGACTGAAAAAAAAAAAAAATCATTAAAGCTGTTTTCCTCAGAATAAAATTAACAAAAGAATAAAAATAAATAAATAATGTAGGGATAAATCAGGAAATTTTAACTTTCTGTGGTCTCATCAGTGAGACAATGCTGTAGTATTGACGCAGAACCCCCCCATTAGTACAGTTTTCATTCTAAGTTTGACAGGAAGGTTTCAAAAAGCTTTTAGTTCAGAAATATTTGGTTTAAAACAAACGTAAAAAGAGTTATGATGCATGATTGCAATTCCAATAAATCCAGAACTTTGTATGTAGCTTAGTGGAGCTTTGCCTGTTTTTGATAATTTTCTTTTTGTTTTAATTTTGAATTTATAAACTTTTATTTTATCTCTACACATTTGAGCTTTTTTCATATTACATGAACACAGTTTCCTTTACATTTTTTTTATGATTTTAACAGTAAAAAAATGACAAACTTTACTACTGTACTTTTGAGGGGTTTTTTGTTCAGTTTCCGGTGCATTGTGGAATCATCAAGTAGTATAATGAAAATAGAACTAAAAAAGAAATGTATCAAGCATTAAAACCAGAAACTACCAGAAAATAAAGCTGCAAGGGGCGTTGTCTGTTGGTTTATCTCCATAGCAACCATTTGACTTTTTGATTGCCCGGGGGTGACGAACAGGTCTGTGGAATTTTTAGAAGAATCGTCAAAAGCACATTTTTGGATTTCCTTGACAACACACTTAAAAGTTTTCGTTTTCCATATTGTGGGAAAATGATAAAAAGGTCCAGTCCGGTGGCCATCCCATAATAATTTTCGAATTTCTTTTAAACCCCCAACAAGTGTTTTGGTTTCATTAGTGGCTTTGGAAATGTTTTTAAAGTACCAAAAGGGATTTTGTCCCATTCAGATTTTTGACGGTTTCTCCCGCTGTGATGTCGTCTATTTTTTTCCAGAGTTCCTTGCCACCGGATACTAGATGCTTGCAAATTTTGGTGAGTGTTTAAATATGTGGTGGGGCTAAAATCGTAAAGTAGGAAGAAAAAACAAACTCATAAAGGTTCCCGACGACGAAGAGTTAAACCAGAATTTAAATGACTTTTTTTTTTTACCTGGTTACACCACTTCCTGAGGTCCTTTTGAAACCTCTATGGCACTTTTAGAGCAAATTTTAGAGATACACATCAGTTTTAGGAATGGAAATAACCTAATTTATCAGAAAATCTATATATAACACATCAAAAATGTAGATTTATAAACAGCAAATGCAAAAAATAAAAAATAAATAAAATTAAGAAGTAGTTAAGGGGGAGTGAAGGAAAGTTTTTTTTTTTAAGATTCCCTCCTTAAGTTTTGTACTAAATACTAAAAATTCTTGAAATTCACATCGCCGAATTAAACAACTAAAACATAGTGTCATCCTCCTCAATAAAAAAAAAAAGCACCTTATTGTCATTTTTTTGTAACGCTTTAATAAAAACTGCTGCGGTTTTTTTTCTACTTCTTGGGGTTTTCACACAGCGAACATCCGGGTTTGAGGTCGGCTTGTCTCTCCATTTGAATGGTGACGGAGTGGAAGTTGTATGAGGAGAAACAGGCCTGTGTCATCTCCCTCAGGACCGTCTGGGCATCAGCGGAATCATCTGTGGAAAAACAGCAGGACGAGAGCTTCAGGCTAAATCAACTTTTTTAAGCTTTTAAGTGTTTTATAATGTTCAGTCCTCGCCAAAAAAAACAACCCCAAGGTGATATTTTGATCCATTCACGATGCATGAAAACTCATGAAAACTTTTAAAGCACTGTAAAGAAACTGAACTAATGCGTTTATTGTTTACCTTTGGAAAAATATCTGGAAAATGCGGTTATTTTCACGGACGACAAATCTACAGAATATTTTCTCACCTATAGCGACGTGTGCTGAGAGCATCGCCTGGTTCATAGTCAGAGCCCAGATGTGAAGGTTGTGGACCGCCGTGACCCCCTTCACAGCCAGCAAACGGTCCCTCACTTCACTGTACTTCACCCCCGACGGAGTTCCTGAGCAGGAGATCAGCAAGACAAAGAAAGAAGCAGCAGAAAATCAGCAGAGCTTTGCAGAGATGAGGACGGGTTGTTTGAAGAGCTGGAGGAGCTAACGGGATCCTCACCTTCCATCAGAACCAGGAGGATGTCTCTCATGATGGTGAAGGTTGTGCACAAGACCAGAATGGAGAACAGGAAGGTGCAGATGGGGTCAGCTATCTTGTATTCTGGCTGGAAGATTAAAAACAAATAAATGTCTAGATGACCGAATGTTTGGATTATTTCCGTCTTTTGTTAATAGTAGAACTGGAATAATAGATATTTTAAGCGGAAAAGAGAACTCACCCTTAGCAAAAAGTACTTCAGGTATATTTAGTCTATTCTAAAAGTGAGCTAGTATACTTGTAGTTTATTTTGTATATGCTATCTATATATTGTAAACTCAAAATGTTCAAATTTAGCCTGAAGACGTATTCACTTTTACTTCCTAAACTACATGGTCTATAGTAGATTTGCGATACTTATACTCAAGTGTACTTATTTAAAATAAAGTGTCGTATTTTTTACCAAGGGCAGTTGCCTGTAAACGTACTAAAAAGCAGATTTGAGCAGAATATTCTCGATTTAGAACAAACTTCTCACTTAGCAGAGCTAATAACAGAATCTTAAAATCAATCCTAAAGCAGACTGCCAGCCGGTGCAGAGTTTTCATCTTTCTGGTCTTGGCATTACAATAATCACAATAGGCAGCACTTTTGTGGTAATCTCACTTTTTATGCTTTTATTGTGAAATCGCTGCATGAAATAGCACACCAGTTATTCTGGAACGGGACACTGTTGCAAATTCAGATCAATATCTCATCATTCATGGATTGTTTAGAGTAAAAAAAGAATAATTGCTGGGCTCTTGTGAACATCTCATCAAACAGAAGCATTCAGAAACAAAGACACAAGCAGTATTGTATGGGCTGCTTGTACCCGCCCCCACCCTCGCAGGCTGAGTGGTTTTATCTCCATAGCAACCATTTCATCTTTTGGTCACCTGGGGGTGACGAACAGATCTATGCAATTTTTAGAAGAATCTGCAAAAGTAAATTTTTGGATTTCCTTGGCAACGGAGGGTTTTTGTAAAACTATGCCCGCATTCCTAAGATTTTCATACTATATGTCATATCAATTTATTCTGCTTGAGCCAACGATTATCATGTTCAAATTTCACAATATTAAGATAAAAAAAATGTACGAACAGGGAAAAGTTACTTTTGCAAGCTTGCCATGCTAACATCAATCAAAATCCACATACTTTATGTCCAAAACGTTTTCCCAAGTTGCTTCCCAATGATGCTCTAGAACAGGGGTGTCCAAATCCAGGCCTCAAGGGCCAGCAACCTGCTGGTTTTCCAGAAACCCTGCCTCATCTGCTGTTGATTGTCTGGATCAGGTGTGTTTAGCTAATAAGGAGTTTCAAAGGCAGGTTGATTGGAAAACACATAGGACACCAGCCCTTGAGGCCTGGAATTGGACACCCCTGCTCTAGAAGTTAAAAAGCATAGATTAAAATCCCTAGGAGGAGTTTAAAGTTGTACAAGGTACTTAAGGGGAATATTTGAAATTCAAGATGCCAGCCACTTCGCAAGGTCAAAGGTGAAAAGTCAATGTCAAATGTTGAAATTAGAAGTTGTACATTTTAAATGGTATTAGCGTGGCAAGTTTGCAAAAATGGCTTTGTCTTATTAATTATTGTGAAAATTTAAAGCATGAATCCTTGGCTCAAGCTGAACAACATGACCAGAGTGTATGTGGGCGTGGTTAGCAAAAGATAAACCTCTGTTGCTAAGGAAATCCCTAAAATGTAATTTTGCAGATTCTTCTAAAAATTCCATAAACCTGCTCGTCGTCCCCTGATGACCAAAGGATAAAATGGTTGCTATGGAGATAAAACCAACACCAAAAGCCGCCATTTTGAAAAAAGGGGGAGAGTGAGGGGTGTGTTGCAGGCGCTCAGCCAGTGAGGGCCAGTGCCTGCAGACCGCCAGTGGTTGGACTGTTTTCTGTTAATATCTCTGTATAAGTTCAGTTTTCTCAGAGTTTCTTTGTTCTTCTGTGAAAAAAAGAGGAAAAATCTTACCCTAAAGAAGATGACAATGGCGCTGATGAGCACGCTGACACTCTGGAGAAGGTCTCCAATCACATGCACGAACGCTGCCCGCACACTTGCATTGGCTTGCTGAGTCCTCCCACCTGTTGTGGGGAGAAAGTACACGCCCACAAGGGTGTGATGTCACCAGAGCGTTCGTATGCCAGGGAAACGTGACGACTGAACGAACCGTGATCCGGCTGGCTCTGCTCCATGTCTATGAGCTCAGAGTGGACGCTGTTTGACATCTGCTTCTTGGGTTTTCCATTCTTGTGGGAGTGTCCGTGTGAGCTGAGCCCACCGTGGCTGTGACCATGGCCAGACTGGTGCAAGGTGACCGCCATGCTGACCGTAAAAAAAAAAAAAAAAGGAGCAAACGTGTCAGAGCTTCCCTGCAAGCCCGCCGTCCTCCGATGGTTTTACTGTAAAGAAGTTTTCCTCACATGATGTTGGCCACCACCGCACACCCAGAGGTTATGAGCATGATGCTGCCCTCAATGGTGAAGTCATCAGTCACCAGGCGCTCCACCGCCAGATACACCAACACTCCCGTGACCAGCCAGATGGTGAAGACTGACAGCAGCGCCCCCAGGATCTCTGCACACATGAGAGCAGGAAAAGACCTCTGAGGGAAGTAAACCTTTTTCAGTAAAAAAAATTAAGTTACAGCTCCAGAGATCCTTTATTGTCATTGTGAGATGTTAATTGCACTGCAAATTTTTCAGAAAATGTCCTTCAGTCTTATATTCAGAAAGTAAACAACACAAACAATATCCTCCTCATTAATTTGAGGCCAGTTTAACATACCACAAAGAACTCTACTCTAATGCTAGTCCCCTAATTGCAAAACTAGTTCACTTTATTACACAACTAGTCAACTTGATTGCACATTTTCCGTTTCGGCAGCACTTCTTGTGCGTGTTTATGTTTGAGTGTGGTGATGGTTGTGGGATGGAAACCATTCTTTAATCTGTGTTGTGATTTCTCTGAGCCTCCGTCCTGAAGGGAACTGTTCAAACAGAGTGTGTCCTGGGTGTGACGGGTCCCCAAGGGCCCAGTGTTGGCCCCTCGATGCGAAAAAGAGGGGAGAGGGCAGCCGATGATCTTCTGGGGCGAGGCTATGACGTTTTTACAGTATAACATCTGCAGAAGTAAGGCTGTCTGAATGTTCTGCAGACAGTGACTGTATATGAGAACTGGACTGAGTGACACCTCCCCCCTGGCGATCCAAACAGGAAGTGACCCCAAGAAGCCAAAATCACACAGACTTCTATAGAGAAACAAACAGCCGTTATTCAGTCTTTCTATTGGTCAGAAGAACCATTCTAGCTCTGATACCTTCTTTGTAACATGCTCTAGATCAGTGGTCCCCAACCCCCGGGCCGCGGACCGGTACCGGTCCATGGGTCATGTGGTACCGGACCGCACAGAAAAATAAAATAAATTACATGACTTCCTTTTTATTTATTTGGGAATCTGAAAGATGTTTTATTTTGAAAAATTGCCCGTTTCTCTGTTCCATCCGTCTATGTCACTCTTGACGCAGGCCAATTCGCTCGTCTTGGTCACGTGATAGGATACCGCTAAAATAAAACCCAGGAGCTAGCAAAATGAGTAAAAAACAAACGTCTTTGGAAAGTTTCTTTGCCGAGGGGAAAAGGGCCAGCCAGGAGACAAAAGAGGAGCCTTCCACTTCCAAAAATAAAGAAAGCTACAGTTAACAGACAGTATCAGGAGTCCTGCTTAAAATACAGATTTATCCCAACAGGAGATTCCCTCCAACCATTCAGCATTGTGGTGAGTTGGATTTTCCATGCACTTATTTTGAAGGCCTGTTTAAACGTCATAATAATAGTGACCAGAGTGTTGCTGGCAGAGAGGAAGTTGTTCATGTCATAATTCGTGTTTATTGTTATGTTTAGAAAATACCACAGTTTTCATGCAGGTCATATTACTTTGTTGTACTGTAGAGTCGGTCACGTGCACGTTTGGTCTGCTGTCGGAGTTCCACAGGCTGCAGGGGTTCCTGTTGGAGCTGGCATCACAGGGAATTAAATCAATCCCCTTTGCCCGCTTTGGTCAAGATAGGGTTGATCACGGGTGTTTCTTTTTGCCTACGGGTCCTTTCATCTGGCAGTTCTGTTGTTTCATCTTTAGTTATTTCTTCCTGTTGTGTTTTTAGCACCATGAGTGTGGGAAGGGGAGAGGATGATGACACCTGTGCATGTACAATGTTTAGCGTGTCAAAATAAAAGTGCAGAGTACGTCTTATCACGTGTCTCTGCCTCTATTGCAGCGTTGCTGCAGTGTGTGTCCGCCACATATAACATACCGGTCTGTGAGAATTATGCCAGACATCAAACCAGTCCGTGGCGCAATTAAGGTTGGGGACGGCTGCTCTAGATAATACTAAATAAAAGTAGGCGGAGCCTGCTGGCTTCCACATGCAACAATCAAAACAGATTTGGTGTAGCCCGCTTTCAGGTGGAAGGGGCTGTGGCCTTCCAACAAGCTCACCCCCGACTGATGAGAGTGGTTGCCATAGAAACGATGACTAAAACAGACTTGGGCCGATCACTGCTTACTGACGTCTGGCTCCAACGTGGCGGCGTCCGTATCGTGACATACAGGCGACTGAATTGACTTCAGTTGGAAGTAAACCAGTTTCTATGTGAAAATGTCATTAGTGTGAAGGAGGGGGAGGAACAGCAGTGTGGGGGCCCAGCCGAGCAATGACACAGGGCCCTCCGAAGCGGTTGTATTCATTTTTGTTTTTTATCCCATAACTTCCTTTTTGGACCTCTTTTGAGGCAACGTCAATGTCAAGAATCCAAATGTTTTGCCAAGGATTTAAAAACTGAAATTACATTTCAAGAAATGTTTTTTATATTATATTAACTATTTTAATTTGGAAAAAACATACAATTATTAAATGCACTGAATTTTTCAATCCCTCACAAATGACGATTGTCCGTCTTTTCTTGAATTTGTCAGATTTTACTAAAAAAGAAACTAAGTTTTTGTTTCATCTGTTCTTGTTTTTCCTGTTCTGTCTGTCTTTCAGCACTTTTGGACGTTTGGCACCAAATGTCTTGCTTTCTCTTTGCCATTTTTCATGCTGCTTCCTTTGACCACTTTTGCGCACACGGGTCCTGTTTTCAGAACCAGAACCGTGCAGACAGAGAGCAGCAGAACTGAGTGGTTCCTCCTCATGTGAACACGTACGTCTGAGCGCACAGTGGGAAGCAGAACGCTTGGCAGCAGCTGTGTGAACGGTCTTCACCTGCTGGAACGGACAGGTGGGAAAATCCCACAAAGCTAGCAGGAATCATCGGAGGAGTTTCCATGCAGGGCTGGAATCCATCCGACTTTCCACACTGAGTCCATCCAACGGCGTCCTCTTTTATGGAGTTCCGCTGAAATATTCTGACAGTATTTGAATAGTTTGAATGGATTTGAATTAACAGACCGATCAGTTTCTCACTTCATAGGTGATTACAACTCCACGACACGATAAATATTTTATTTTGGAAAGAATTCGGGAGAAGAAAAGTTCATAAATGTACCGAAGGACCTGGAAAATACCATTACTGTTTGGCTGTACTTAAATAAGTAGATAAGTATAGATTTTAAAGGCTGTTATTTGGTTGGTCAATTATATATTATTATATATATATTATATTATTTTTTTTATTAAGTTTCTTTTTATAAACAGGTTTTAAGGACAGAATAGAACAGACTAGAAGTTCCTCTGTCTCTCATTAAGAATATATGTATATATGCATATATATACATGAAACATAAACAATATTTGAACATATGAACAGCTAAATAAAAAAGTAGATGTGTAGAGTTAAGCAAATATTTTCTGATTAATTCTTTATCTTATCCTATAAAACTGTCAGGATAATAAATCTAGTTTTGAACCAGTTTAAGGAGGACCTGATAGAAGACGATTAAAAGAGTTGACTTTGTGAAAGTTCTTTTGCTTTTCTGAGGGTTTTACCTGCACGGTGCCAGCCAAAGCTGAGTCTCTGAGTCGCCGGCTTTGAGGAGAGCCAAAGAGAAAACAGGCTGATGAGGAAGCTGGTCAGGTCAGTCAGCAGGTGAGCGGCGTCCGTCATCACCGCCAGGCTTCCAGCCAGGTAACCACCTGCAGAAAGTTTCCAGGTGAAGCTCAACTCCAAAAGTTCCAAAAGCATGAAACACATTTCAGAAATAAAAGAGCCACTCCCATCATCTTTTGATCTATTTTCAAAGTGTTCCCAGTGGGTTTTACTTTTTTTATGCTGATGATGCTGTTTTTCGTTTTCTTAGAAATTCAGCTCTGAGTTGTGGGCAGGACCATTGGAGGGCTGAGAGCTCTCCGTTTACACTCTCTCATGCTAGCTTACAGCCCTTCACAACCCCAAGAATATTCTCCTTGAAAATGTTGGAGCTATCCAGTCGTACAGTTTAGATCCAGACACCAGCTAAGACGAGGAAACAAAGACATTCATAGATCTAAAGGTCTGCAGGTGGACGCATCAGAAAGGAGCAGAGCAGGAAGCTTGTGGCCCCGCCTAGCGGGTATTAAACCATCTTTTTCAAACTGTATTCTTTTTTGTCTGCTCCTAATTCACAACGATTTGAATAGAGGAAAAACTCAGAAATGCAAATTCTCTTCTTAAATGTCCTCAATCATCCAAAAAAGCGCCACAAGAAGACGTTAACAACACCAAAAAAGAACCACCGTTTTCATGGGAGCTCATCTTTAGATGTGAAAGAAACGTACCGACGATCTCAGCCACCATGAAGACCAGGCAGATGACAGAAACCACATACAACCTCCTTTTGGCTAATTTCTTCTCCGTCTCTCGATCCTCCTGCGCCCGGCTGTTGTCATGGCAATGCTCGGCACCTCCCTGCAGCCCCTCCAGGTTTGGCGGGCTGTGAAAGAAAAAAGACCAACGGTTCACACTGTTCCACCAGGAACCAGACAGCCTGCAAGAACCTCCAAACAGCTTTTTTAACATCAGACTTCCTGATATTTGACAGTTTTGATGCTTTTTATGTTTCATTTATTTATTCTAAAGACTTTGAAAACTGTTGAAAACAATACAGACAGTAAATGTATTAAATGTGAGTTAAAACAGTGGCTGCTAGAATTGAGGCTGATTTAGAGGTTTTTACCACTTTTAGGTTTGACTTCTAAGACATTTTGAGCTCCGGCAGCTTTTATTTATTTTTTTTGAAGAGATAATTCTTTATAAATGATCATTTCCACTTTGGACACCAAAGGCAGCCATGTCAGACTGTCCTTCATTTTTGTGCACGTCAAGAGGATCCTCTGCAGCGTTCGGCGGATCTCCCAAGCAAAGGATGTAAATGTTTCATAGCGGCGTCGCTGAGAAAGTGACAGCCAGAGCAGAGGCGGAGAGGCCCGGCTCTGCTGACATCTTATCAGAGACGTGAGACGTGGAAGCATGGAGATGGGATGATTGGATCCAGAGAGGAGCTTTGAGTGACAGGACGAGGACAGGAACAACGGGAGGGATCACCTCACTGCCACCAAAATATCCAGTTTTCCTATAAAAATCTTTCCAGAAAAACAGAAAAAAAGTCCGAGCTTTGGCTTTGCAATTGAAAGCATTTATAACATTTTATTTAAAAAAAAACTAATATAAATATTTGGGTCCAAAACCTCTACCAGTACACAAAAATTCTGCATCTTTTTTTATTTATTTATCTAGTTTTCAAACAGAAAAAGCAAGACATCCATGTTCAGACAAGAATTCCACTTTAATTTTAAATATAATTTGCTTTCATCACTTTGTTTAAATGTTCATAATCAATAACTAAATGTTAAATATGAAAGAAGAAAAAATAGAAATTGTGGGTTGTTTTTTTTTTTCTTCTTCCAGAAAAAAGCTTTAAATCTACGCACAGACAAAAACCTCAAATTGATCTTAAATGTAATTTGATTTTTTGTCTTTGGTAAAATAAAACCTCATGATTATTGATTTTTTGTAAAATGTAAAGAACTTGGCAGCATTGACAAAAAAAATATTGCAATAAAAATACAAATAAAGTTTTTTTTAATACATTTCATTAAAATCATTAATTGTTAAGGATTTTACTTTAAAAATAAAGTTTTAAGTTTTTTTTTTAACCATGTGTGAACCTCGCTGTGACACAGACACTCCTGCGCATAATAAAAATAATAATGACTATAATAATAATAATAATTCGGTGGCGACCAGCGTCCAAAAACATGCATTAAGGGTTAAATGGTTACTCTAAATTGTATTGTTCCTAGATGTGAATGTAAGGGAGATAAATGAATGAACAAATGTATGAATAAATGAATGAATGAATGAATGAATGAATGAATGAATGAATGACAGGCATTTTAAAGCTATGCTCTACCCACGGGACCCAAAGGTGCCCCGCAGGGTGCACGCCCCCTTCCTGAGAACTGCTGCGTAAAACTGAGCGTGTTTGCGCACAGCTGATCCATCAGTCCTTCAGTCCCGTGTGGAAAAGCGGCAGGTCAAAGCAGAGGAAACACAAAATATTTATTTTTCCATCAACCCAAGAATAAAAAAAATGAAAAATGTGAAGGAAATAAGCTTTTCTGGATGACACTTTCTTTTTTTTTAATGACCTTTTATTTATTTATTTATTCTAAACATAAAAAAGCTAAATATAGAAATAAAAATGTAGCATTGTGATAGACTAAACATGAAAACAATCCTAAAAATAATAAATGTATGTAATAAAAAATAAAGTTTACCTTCCAGGCAGAGTGTTGGAGCTCTGCGTTTCTGTCAACAGGGGCACTTTTTCCGGATTCATCTGTTTAAACATGACTGTCTGGGGGGGGGCAAAAAAGTCCAACTTTACGGAATTGAGTTCAAATCAGCAGCTTGTGGCTTCCGTCCTGACGGAGAAGCTCCTGGAAACTGTTGCTGCTCCTCCTGAGAGCCGCACAAGTTTGTTTCTGAAAAGCTGCGGGGCGCAAACAGCTGAAGGTTTGATGCAGCCGTGTGACTACCGCGGTTTGCACCGTGTGCAAACCACAGGCGCAAATGCAAAAGGACGCGCGGTCATGGCGCACCGAGCTGGTGCGCCAAAAGCGCAAAAAGTTCGGATAAAACAGCGGAGAGAAATGAAACTAACGAAAAGTGGTTTTGATGTTCTGATGTGTCAATCAGCTGTTGATGAAACGCTTCAGCTCTCCACCAGCCGGAACCTGCAGACCCGCCCACTTTGACTTCACCAGCCGGCACTGGACGGTTATCCAACAGCCTGGAAGGGCCGTGTGCGCAAAGCCTGAGTTGGAGCTCTGCGTCAAGCTGAGTTTTCCTGCATTCCAAATGTTGTTGCTTTAGGGGAGCTCAAGTTTGGCCATAACAAGCAAAAGATGCATCCCTATAAATATTATTATGCAGATATTGGAATTTGTTGATTTAAAATATAAAAATATTAAAATATTAAAAACTTAGTTCCAAAGAGTCACCACAAGATGGCGACATTTACCCACATTTAAAAAGTGGATTTGGCTCTGTTGTCCTAAAAACGAAATTCCTTTTTACCCCTCAGCTTCTGAATTTTTCATTCTTGTTCATGTAATTTGATTTAGAGTTTAGAAAAAGGCTGATGATCAATGAAGCTAAACGTAAAGAAATTATTTAAAAAGCAACCAAAAAAATATGAAATCCATATGTGGACAACAAAACTATCTTAAATGTAATTTCATTTAGTAGGTGTGTAAGAAAAACATAAATGATTTAATGTTCCATAAAAACACGTCAAAGATTTTAATTTTTGTTTTAAGTTTTAAAAGAATATTACAAAGCAGATTATTATAATGTGCATTCTTTTTTGACTGTCAACAAATACTGTATTTCTGTAGTTTTATGAAAATTTCCTTTAAAGACTCTTCAGGCTCTAAAAATGGTTTCAGTTATGAATAAATCTTCATTTCAACAGAAACCCATTTATTTGAAGACAAAACAGAAGATTTTGTTGATTTTAATATTACATCAGAATATGTCAACACATACACACAATATACAGTCCAACACACAAACATAGACACAAACACACATGACAGGAACGAGGGGCTGCTGATCTTCTGTCCCCTACTGCATCCCTGGCGGGGGGAACCAGGGCCTCAGCAACGTGTCCCTTGGGTGCTGGCCTCCTGTGTCCAGCAGTCCTCTCTCCACGCAGGGAGAGGGATCCCTAAACTCTCTGGGAAGACCATGAGCTGAGGATCACATCACATCTGAGCCTGGGGGTGTCCGTTTCCCTGGGGTGTGGGTTCTGGGCGCCGGCCTTCTCCAGAATTCCAGCTGTGGGTGAGCCTGGTCGGGCCATGTTTACAACAATCCTTGTGGACCCCCACTTCTCTTGGGCGTCCTCCTCCTGGGTGGGGGTGGCTCGCCCCTGCCAGCCTCTCGTAGGCTGGGTGGGGGGCTGCCTGAAGGCCCCCCCCCCCTTCTTTCCCATCCGGTCCAACAAAAAAATGGTAACAAATATATAGTTTAGTCTAAATTACAAAAGGGGTTTATACAAATATACAGCTTGTGTGTCAGAAGATTCCTCATCCCTGTTGTAACAGTGAAATATGTCCAACACCAGGAGCCTTCAGCTCTGCTGTCTCGTTATGTCTGCAAAAATGTCTTCGGTTCTTTTACAGATTCCCAGCAAAAATGTAAAAAAGCATCACAACTGAACAGGTGGTGTTTATTCAGGACACCACAAGGAAGCAGAAAGAGCTTAAAGAATATTTCAGGATTTAAACCATTTTTAGAAGGGAATTCATGAAGATAGAAAGCTCACAATACAAAAAAAAAGTGGAGCATGGATGAGATCATACTAAAAAATGAAAAAAATAAGTTGGAATCATCTTATGGCTAAAAGTAAACACAAAGATGTAACTTTCAAAATTGTTGATATGTAAGTTTTGGCTCTTTTCTTACAGCTTAAAACCATTTTTTATTTAAAACATCTTTTTTTTTTTAATTGAAAAATTAGGAACATTTGTTTAAAACAGCAGAAAACGTGCTTAATACTAAAAAATCTTTCAAGATAATCTCCACTTGCTTTTTGGAAATCATTTAAGAGAGCTTACCTGGAAATCCTTCCTACCCAATACAATAACCCTGAACAATGACTCACAATGCAACAGATAACCTTTGCACTTTTTTTTTGCACATCTTTTTACCTGCACTGTCTGTAAATAGCTTTTTAAGTTATACCACCTTATTGTCTACATTCATGATACTTTCTTTTTGTTTTTTATATTATTCTTATTCTTTTTTTCTCTCTTATGTTTACAATGCTGTCATTTGCTATGGTAACAAACAAATTTCCCACGTGTGGGATCAATAAAGTAATTCTGATTCTGATAAATGCTAAGGGGTTTTGATATAACTTCTAGTCCTTAACAAAGGTATGATATTTTCTTACTTTTTTTTTGTGAATTTCAATTAAAGAAACTATAAACCAATCTTCTTATGAAATAAATTTAAAAAGTGGTTTCATTTTTTTAAATGTACTTGTGTGAATATAAAACTTTCCCAATATTATTGAAACATCAAAAACTAAATTAAACAAGCTTTTGTGTAAACTTACACCTGAAATTATATGATTAATATTGTTTTTGTTTATTTTTGTTCCAAAGCAGAAAAGTTCCGAACAACAGACATGAAAATCATCTGACTTCTGACTAACGCCGGCCACAAACCATCTTTAAATTAGTTTTTGGCTAAAAATGTCCTAAAGTACTTTTTGTATTTGCTTTATTTTGGTTTTGGTTTAGTTGAGGTGAGTTTATTTGTTGGAACTCACCTCAAAAACAGAAGAATTTTCAATCGTTATTCTGCAAACAAAGACGTTTAAATGATTGTTTGATTCAGATGTTTTCCTTTCTGCATTTAGATCAGCTCACACAGATTCATCCTCAAATCTAAATATTGATTTCCTGGTTTGTTTATCCTTTTTTTTTCCTTAAATCATCTTTGAATATTTGTACTCATACATCATCTCCGTCATACTTATAGTCTGGTGTCTTTGGAGCAACAATTTGACACATTTTTCTAATAATTTCCCTATAAAACAGTTTTTTTTTTTTTTTTTTTTTTTTTGGTAATGCTTGATATTATATGACCCCAGCTTCTGTTTTTACAAACATTTTTCGCTATATTATGTAATATAATATAGGCACAGGCAGCCCTGTGACCCCGAAAGGGACAAAATGGGTTTAGAAGATGAGTGAATTATATATAATCTAACAATTCGGCAGTAAACCTGAAACTGAACCAAAACCACCACTCTGAGCAGCAGATTTGCTTTTACTGCAAAATTCCTGCCGTTTTCATGCTTTATAGCAAAGATCAAAGTTTTTCCGATACGATAAAAATGTAGAAGTCACATCAGTGTTTAAGGTTTGTCCTCTATTTTGATTGAACTTTGAGTAGTTTTTGTGTCTTTGAAGTGTGATGGCTGGTCAGTAAGGAGATCCATGACCGAGCGACTCTGGAGGTTCTGGTTCAGCCCAAAGTCGGTCTGCTGAGTAAGTTCTGCCACAAAAGTACCATTCCTTTGTGCTGCTGTTCTACTTAATGTTCTTGTTGCTCTGAAATGATTAAATCCAGCTTTAAAGAAGGAAGTCTGTTAAATGTAGTGACAATTAAAATCCCACCAAATGTTTATGTGCATATATCCTTTTAAGCCTGCTTTCATAGCTTTGGGTTGAATGGAAATAACAGATGCTGTTTTAATTCTACTGAATAACAGTAAAAAGATGGGGTGGGCTCAGATCCAGAACTTCTTCAGGTCTCGTGTGGGTTTTAGTTTCATCTGAAGGAGTCGGGCTCACCCGTACCTTAACAGGTCTGCACATGACTTTCCTTTAAAAACAATGAAACCTATGAGACAAACATCTAAACAGTGAAAACAATGTTTTTACAACTTTTTTTCCTGTAATAGTCATTTTTGTAAATAGAAATGACATACTTCTGATGTAAAACAACTTTTCATCCATTTGCAATAGATAAACTCATTTGAGGTCTGTCCATTTTTCCCAAGAGCTGTGATGCAAACTTATTGTTTTTCCCTTATGCTGATTGATTGTTCTGTTTTCTATTGTCACCCATTGTTAGTGTGTTTGTATCTTTGAGCCTAACACGGATGCTGGAACAACCCAATTTCCCAAGATGGGATCAATAAAATATCTTTATCTCATCTCATCTCATCTCATCTCATCTCATCTCATCTCATTTTTATCTCACCTCATCTCATTTTTATCTCACCTCATCTCATTTTATCTCACCTCATCTCATTTTATCTCATCTCATCTCATTTTATCTCATCAGCAGAACGCACCAGCTAGATTGTTAGCAGGAACTAGCAGAAGAGATCACATCACTCCTGTGTTAGTTTCGCTCCATTGGCTCCCAGTTGATTCTAGAATTAAGTTCAAGATCCTCCTGTTAACCTATAAGGCCTTACATGGAATGGCCCCGTCCTACATTAATGACCTCATAGTCCCTTACCATCCAATCAGAACACTTCGCTCGCAAAATGCAGGACTGCTTGTGGTTCCTAGAATTAGTAAAAGTACAGTCGGAGGTAGAGCGTTTAGCCACCAAGCCCCTGTTTTATGGAATAAGCTCCCAGCTCACGTAAGAGAGGCAGACACAGTTTCTACATTTAAAGTTAGACTGAAAACATTCCTCTTTGGACAGGCTTGTTGTCAGACTAGTTAGTATTCAGAGATTATTTAACTCAGTGACGTGCAGTCAGGAGAGGCAGGTGAGGCACAGCCTGACACACCTGTCACAAGAAAAGTAAATTCATTTATTATATTTAATCAGTAATTTGTGCTTTGCAGTCATTTTCCATTTAAATGTACCATTTTTTGGGTGTTTTTTCTTTTCAAAATCGCTGAATTTCCGCATTTGCCGTTCAGATACTAAGAAGCGACGTGCGATGAGGCGCCAGCCCGCTGAGCCTCACCTTGGATTGCGCAATACCTATGCAGTCAGACGGTACTGCTGTCTCTCTGTATGTCGGTTCAATCACTTGTACTATATGAGTTGAGTTTACATAATTTAGCAGATGTATATGATGTACAGTGTTTGTTTTTATAAATAACTATGTGAGGGACGTGTTTCTTGTGCTGAGCGCTAAACGCCGGCAAAAAAGCCGCTGGGTGAGGCCAGCAGTTCTCGTGCCTCATGTTAGGGGGCGCCGGTGAGCCCTGAGATTATGACACTAAAAAATAATAGAATAAGAGATAGCAAGCGGCTAGTCATTTACATTTACAAGTAAAGGTAAGATGATAATAAGGTTTGTGCTTTTTTCTATGCTGCAGTATGTATATGAAAAAAAAACATGTTGAAATGATATTTTAAACAAAACACGTTAACTGTTGTCAATCAAATGGTGAATAAGTTACTCAGTATGGTTTGTAAATCTGACTGATGACGTCAGTGCCTCACCAGCCATTAACCTCACCGCACGTCACTGATTTAACTTAATGTTAATTGTTTAAATTAAACTTAATAACAATAACTGCATTGTTTTATATAACTAATAACTAATTTGTTTTAAAAGGCTGCTAGAAGCTGAAGCTGGGGTAACTATGGTGCTCTGGGGCTCTGTCCTCTTTTCTGTCCTCTTTTCTTTTCTCATCTACCTCTACACTTCCTCTCTTCTCTATTTTAGATCATCAGTTATCATTTAGTTCTCCATGCCTCTGTTTGGTGCAGTACGATTCATGTATTGTCCCTTTTTCGTCTCCCCTCCTGGGGAGTGGGAGTGCTTCCAGACTCCAGTTGGCCCATCCGCACTCCTGTTCCTGACTGGCCGTGTGCTCCTGCTCTACACTCTGTCTGTCTCCGCTCGACTGCGCCCCTGACTGTCCAAACCGGCTGGATGAGCTTCGTCTGCTGGACTTAATAGAGCGTAAGTAGAAAGTATTCTCCTCTAAGATTTGTAAATCGCTGTCGTCCTGGGAGGACCTCCTCCACCCCTGACTTTTCTTCATTTTTTTTCCAATCCGTTTTAGGATTTTCCTACTAGGGGGGTCTAGGGCTGGATGAAGTCTCGCTTATCTTTGTTAGTTATTTAGTATTTGCTCAATGATCCTTTTGAGTTCATGTTTTACTTCAAAGCCCATCGAGACGACTGTTGTTGTGATTTTGGGCTATACAAATAAAATTGAATTGAATTGAATCATCTCATCTTATTTGATCTCATCTCATTTTATCTCATCTCATCTCATTTTATCTCATCTCATTTTATCTCATCTCATTTTATCTCATTTCATCTCATTTTATCTCATATTATCTCATTTCATCTCATCTTATCTTAAAAGTTCAAAAAATGTCAACAATATAAACAAAAATTGAGATTAATTTCCTGTTCACTCAATGAATCTCATTTTCTTCATCATGGCAGCACCAAATCGTGTTTCTCTCACCCCATTTAAAACGAGTGACGTTTGTTGTGACTTTTTATTTCTGAGCAGATCCACTTTGACTCTAAAAATAGCTTCTGGTTGCTATTTTGGTCCGGATCATTTGTAAAGTGAAGAAAGAAAGTGGAACTGTTGCCAAAGCCTTTGACAAAAGGTTGCTAAGAGCTGCGGCATCACTAGGAAAGAAGCTTCAGCTACACAGAAGTGTTCTCTGCCTGCTTCATGCAGGAGCTCCACTCTCTGAATCCTCTTCTCAAAGGCCAAACAACGGAGCAGAACTCCCTGAAGGGCTTCCACTTTCAAAGGCACACAAGTGCTGTCGTCACGGAAACCACTGGCCAATAAAAGGCCCCCCGAAAAGTGGCAAACAGCTCCACGCCGGGCATCTGGATAATACGCTGACGTCATGGTCGCCCATCACGTTCAGCCACGAGCGGACAACATCTCACTCATGTGCCAAAGCGGGTTTGGAAAAGAGAGATCACCATGAAAGGGTGGGTGGAGATGGAGCAAGTATGAAAGCAGACAAGCTCCTTCTGAGACCTCAGAACCACTGCAGGCCTCAAAGCAGAGGAGACAAAGCTGCTGGCGGCCACCAGAACCCAAGACGAGACGCTCACATTGGTGTGGAAGAACACAGTCAGGGAGATGGAAGTTCTCCTGACCAGACTTCGCGACTTCTCCTGCAGAACTTCCACCTTTGAAGCCCTTGGGAGAGTCTTCAGGGAGCCGGAGAGTCCGACTCAACCCTGCAGGGATGCTGGAGGTGGAAACCTGGACATCGAGAGCGCCCTGGCCTGGCTCCAGAGAGAGCTGGTAGGACGGATTCTTTCCTTTCTACAATGCAAAGACCGGCGGCTTAGAAATACGTCCAGAATTCTAAAATTCCCAGAAACAGATTTTCCTAAAATAGGGGGGGAAAAAATCAGCAAATGAGATTAAAAAATGGTCTTGTAAAAAAGAATTAAAGAAAAAATTCATGGAGTTACTAAGACATGTTTTCTAAAATTAAGAATATTTTACTATTGAAAATTTTACCTAAAAACATTTTGATTTTTCTCTCTCAAAACAAGTCTTTTTTACTTTCTTAAGATTCGATTTTTGCATCGATGGCTTTAGCAGAAAAATGCAAATTTGAATTAATGTACACTATTGTGGCATTACTGATGCCACAATAATAAGTTCTCCATCATGGATCAGTTGTATGAGGTTTCTATCTATAAAGGATCACAGCTCTACTTTAAGGGAGGGCTTTCTTTCACTTATGGCAGTTTTTGCAGATGAGTACATTAAAAAATTAGTCAAAAAAGCATTTAGATATCTATTTTTTTGTTTGTTTTTGTTTTGTTTTTTACCATCAAATAAATTGGTTTTAAAAGAGAGGTTATTCCTGGAAATATGAAATGAGACGTCCTTAAGTTCCATCCAAAAGTTGCTGGCTCAAGGACAGAACCCTGAGGGACTCCACAAGATGGGTGTTTGGAGTATATGAACCTCTGGACTGACATGTAGGACCTGAAATTTGTTTCCATACAATTTCAATAACAATCAAACATTGGCGGTGCAACAAAAATGGCGGGCAATATCAGAGCCATACAACCGTACAGTTTAGATCCAGATTCCAGCTGAGACGAGGAAAACGAAGACGGATCTATTTGTCTGCAAGTGGATGCAATAGAATTGAAGCGGAGAAGGGAGACTTAGGCCCCGCCCATTTCAGGTGCTGAGAGCTTTTTGAAGGTTTTTGATCTGCTCCATCAGGACTTGAAAGAAGAAATACTTAGAAATGCAGTTTTAATCTTAAATTCTTCTATATATGTCCTCGGTCATGAGAAAAATGCCACAAGAACGTATTAAAAACATCAAAAACTCAATTTTTCATTGAAGTGGGTCTTTAAACACAACGAAGGACAGCCAGGTTTGAATTCTACGAGCAGAATACTGAGCTTTGCACTCACTTTAACTCCATACATGGATGGAAGCCTCATCCTCACAGCCTGGTGCATCACTTGGCATTTACACTGACAGCTGTGGCGAGCCAAGTTTCCTGAATACACAGAAAAGGAGAAAGCTGAGCTGAACAGAACGCCGCCGCCGCCGCCGCTCTGAGAGAAGCAGAGTGACGCCTCAATCCCTTCAGGAGGATTTATTGCCTGATAGAAACGGAGAAGACAGGCGTCTCGGGCCCTGAAAGGAGGACGTGTAATTGCTATTTCTGCTACAACACAAATCCTGAAAGATGGGGCTTCGGTTCCTAATAGATCACAAAAAAACGGAGGAGTTTTGAAAAAAAGAAAGAACTTTTGTGTCTTTTTGAAAAATGCACAAACTCGGCCTAAAAGAAGCGTGTGAAATAATGAGGCAGAGCCCAGCTGGCTCCCATCTCTGCGAGAAAGACGTTCATGTTTCATCTCTCACTCCTCCAGGCACTGACAAAGGCGACAGAGCCGGCATCCTTCAGCCCAGCCCGGCCTCCGCTGGTGCTGTAATTAACACAGAAAAGAAATGCAGATGGCCTCCGAAAGGCTTTGTTCCAGACATTCCAGGCTCCTTTGGACAGACTTGGACTTGCTGGAATTCTGAACGTCTTATTTATCAACGCTCTAGTTAGAAATCCACATAAAAAGCAGAGTGGGAGACGGGCCAGAAACGTGAAAGAAACTTTGAGCGAAACTGCTCCTGCTTCATATGCTGCACACAATACGTTAGGGATGTTCCTATGTACATGCATTTTAATGAAACACGTCAAAGTTCTACTAATATTGAATGAGAATAAACATCATTTTTATCACTTTGATATTAATTACCTCAATAATAAATACAATAATAAAAATATTCCCAAACAGCAAACACTGACCGTGTCAGTAGCGAATATTTCCACCATTTGCTGCAATGACAGCTTGACAGACACGTCTCGTCCTCCACTGACCTCATGATGTTGTTCTGAGAGGTGGGCACTGAGTGCCACATTCCTGCATGTTTTCCAACATACCCTGCTCTGGCATGTTCTGATTGGCTGAACACACCTGAACCAGGTAATTAGCCATGAGTAGGCCAAGACTATCTGGAAATCATGCAGACACACCGGCCCTCGAGGCCCACCCCTGTAAAGCGTTCCACTCTTCCACAAGTGCTACGTGCAGTTCTGCAGGTCACTCGGGGGTCCAGATCACCCAGTCTCTGCTTCAGCTGGTCCCAGACCTGCTCTATGGAGTTCAGGTCAGGGGTCATTGGTGGCCACACCCACTTCCTAAAGTCCAGTGTAGGTACCATAACTGTTCGGCCTGGAACTTCCGTTTGGGGTCCTGGGACTAATGCTGGCGTCACATTCTGTGATTGGCTGTACGTTGGTCCGATGACGTGTCAGACAGCGATTGGTCTGGACAAATTACGATACTACAAAAGCAAATATTTTGAACTCCGTTGTAAACAAGCAGAGCGTCGACATAGAGCGAGATCATCTTGTAAACGAGCCTTTAATATTGTTGTGATTATCATTGAACGCATCTTCGCTTATAGTTTTTTAAATCCGTGAGCCCAGTGCTTTATTATTGACACAATGGACCCGGAAGAACAACATTTAGCCGTGCTAACAACATTTTCAGCCACGACTGAACTTAAACTAAAATAACAAGCGGATTGTGGCAAAATCTCTTTATAAAAATTACAAAGAATATTGTCAGACATAATTTATAAGAGAAAATAACTTTAGGTTACAAAAGGGAACCTGAAATGAACATTTGTAGAGCCCGAGCAGATCTCGATGCTACGTAGTTTGTCCTAGTGGGGTTACCGTAGATGTTTCCCTCAGTCGAAATGACCTCGAATGGAAGTTCTAGGCCGAACGGTTATGGTACGAACACCAGCTGTGACAATTCTGGTACCTTTGTGGTGTAAACATTGTCATCCATGAACAGGATGTTGGGGGCTGGTGGAATTGGGGGATGATGATGTCTCTGAGGTAAGAATGTGCAGTGACTGGCCCATCTACAACTCGTTGTACCTCCACCAAAGTCAACCCTGGGGACCATTTTGACCTCTGCGTATCGCTCCCATATCACGGGTGACCATCATTTCTGTGAGAGTGGACCCGACACTCATCAGTGAACAGGACAGTACACCATCGTCCAAGTCACATGGTCTTTACTACAAACGTTCACAGCGGTGTTTTGGTGTTCGTGGAGTCACCTGCAACGTCACCGCTGTCATTCAACAGTGGTGGAGTTGGTTGTAAAGGGTTTGTCTGGAGACCCCAGTACCCCTCACTTCTGGTAAACGGGTCTGCAGCTGTGTGGCGTTTGCTAAACCATGTCTGAGGTCAGAGGTCATTAGGTTCTGGTCATGGTGGTGGTCAGTCACTGGCTCCACTCCCAGGTCACAAACTCTGCCAGTAGTTCTGAGTCTTGATGAAAGTCTGCTGGGACAAGGCCCGGACAAGCTCACCTGCAACACCTGACTGCCTCCTACCAACCTGAAGGCGCTGTGGTCAGGTGGAGCTGCTCGCCCGTTAAGCGGCGTTGTGTGTTCATGGCCGTTTGAATGATGAACTTGGAATGACTTGGTGGCTAAATCAGCTCAGAATGTTGACATTGATGCAACATTGAAAAGTTTTTTTTTCTGCTCTGAATGTTTTGGTTTTGGCTCCCATAAGTAAGAAACACTGAATATAGAAATCACTAAATGAGGGGTGTCTGTTACCCCAATACGTTTGCCTCCCTATCCTGTAGGGAGTAGTGCTTTAAATTGAATCGGTTAGTTCAAAAGGGGCAGAGAAATGCATCAGACGATACAGAAACTCACAAACAAAGCTAGATTTTTTTACTAGTTCCTCATAAAGTTAATTCAAAATAAGTTCTATAGTTTGAATCGGTTAGTTCAAAAGGGACCCAAGTCCACAATTTCTCAAAATAGAGATATCATATGTTCTATGGTCTTCAAGGGAAAAGCTATCTGATTGTGTGCAAAAACGTCCCAAGTCCGTTGTAATGTATTGACTATGCTTGACATTTAAAATGCATTCATTCAAAATTCCTGGACTTGGGCCTCTCTTGCATGGGTTTTTCTTTATCCCATATATGGCAGCACTAGTTATCCAATATGGCAGCGCCCCTGTTTAATTCAAGAAGGGCCCAAGTCCAGAGATTTTAGTTTGCTAGTCCTCTGAAATTAAAAAAAGGGAGGTGCGTCATATTATAGCATTTGTAAGCTTGAACTGGTGCTAAATCTGGGTAAAGTATTCATCATTTGGTGTAGCCTCCCTTTAAGCTTGGGCCCCTTTTGAACTAACTGATTCAATTATGACATTTCTGTTTTTCTCTTTCAGAGAAAAAAAGATTCCTGGTCTGAAGGGACATTTTTTTAACCCAAACTAAATGTCCTCTGTGTCCAGATGGAGCTGCGGTCCCAGGACCAAGCCCTGGTCCGGCAGCTGATGGAGCTTCACTCAGGCATCCAGGAGCTCAAGCAGGAGCTGGAGCAAGAGGAAGAAACGGACGAGGATGAAGAGGAGGGCTGCTACTGGGACCATGAGGAAAGAGGTGGCAGCACGTTCTCCAATTCTGGGGAGATGTTCTGTCTTAACGGTCACCAAAAGCAGCGTCATCCTCCTTTCACGGGAGGTTTTCTGGAGAAGGTCTTCTACAGGAGAAGCTCTGTGCCTTAAAAACTAACATCGTCTGTGCAGTTTTGCTCTGGTGTAAAAGATAAAAAGGGAGTTTCACGTCAACTTTAGCTCAGAAAAATGATCATTTAAACGGATTTTCCTTCACAAAAATACAAAAAGTTGCATTAATATTTTTAAATCTGTGCAATTGCATGTGTGATAAAGTGAATACTTTTAACGGTTTAACATTTCAGAAATCTTTTTTGATCATCAGTGAAGACAGCAAACGAAGGGGTTAGTGATAATGTAATGTTTGAGAATTTTTAAAGTTGTCATAGATGTCAATCCACATCATATTTTAGACAATGTTTGGGTTGCGTCTTCCATGACCTAAGTGCAACATATTCATTCTTAAAACCATGAATATGAACGTTTTACATCTTTTTTAAGGATTAACTTAGCAAATATGCTTGGGTTTGTATTTTATTTTTGTTTATTTACATTTCAATCACATTGAATTCAAAGATTTTTTTGGTAATAAAAAATGTATTTTATCTGTCAATCTATACCTAAAAATGCATTAAATTAAAGCCCACACTGGCTGAGCAACAGCCACACGCCCCTCTCAAAACCACTTTTTTCAAAGTTGTGTGCATTCTGTAGGTTTTATCACCATAGCAACCACGTTATTTTTTGGTTGCCTGGGGGTGATGAACAGATCAATATGATTTTAAAAAGAATCGGTAACATTTTTTATTTCCTTGGCAACTGATGTTTTTTTGCAAACCCTGCCCACATTCCCAACATGTTTATATCATATGTTATATTGTTTTGTTCAGCTTGAGCCAGAAGTTCATGCATACATTATTTTTTACATTTCAGTGAAATGTAAGATGATTGCCTCCTCCCCAGGTCAAAGTTCAACAAAACTTTGGCTGTGGTTGTTTCCTATACTGTGGGAAAATCCAAAAATCACCAAATGCCACATTTTGCCAAACCATAAGTCCTGCAGCCATCCCATAATAACTTTAAAAGTTCCTTTGGACAAAAGAAGTGTTTTTGGGTTCATTTGTGGATTTTAACTTTTTTTATTGTTGAGATTTTGGCCCTGCTGGTTTTGGCGGTTTTGCACGCCGTGATGTCATTTTTTTTTTTTTTTTTCTAGGTGCATGCAAATTTTGGTGAGTTTTTGAGTTTGTGCGGGGCTGACTTATTTGCTCAAAGGTGCAGAAGGAGAGAATTGTGAAAAAAACAATCTTCTCTTCAGTCCAGGACGCCTTGCGGGGACAGAATCATGTTAACTTGTCCGGGTTAACATGGTAAAAATAAAAGAAAATCTATTGACAAGTTGGGTTTTTTTCCCCATGCGGCCCTGTTTATGCTTCTAAGAAAAATCTGTATTTAAAAAGCAACAGAGGATCATGTAAATGCCACGTTAAACACTGACCTGTCAACACTGACGGATGCTTAATGTGTATTTTTCTGCATTGGCATGTGATTTATTAAACGTCAGCGTAATAGCATTGGTCTATCAGCTATAAAAGTGATGCATTAACGTTTTGAATGCCTACTGACCTTTTATAAGCTGTCAACGGACAGAGATTTGTGTTTGTAGTCTGTCTGACTGAGCTGTATTATTTAATGAAGCTGAACTGTTGTTAATATGTTAAAAGAACATGTGATCAGGAACAGCTGTCAAAAATTTGTATGTATTTATTAACCAGCTAAAAATCTTTATCAGTATTTAAAAAAACTGTCTTGTAAATCAGGAAAACGATCAATAAAGAAACATAAAATAGAAATGTTGCTTTCATGTCATTTTTTTTATTGTTTTCTTACATTCCCCCCCCCCCCCCCCCAAAAAAAAAAAAAAAACTCAGCAGAATGCTACATTTCTCCAAACATCTTTGGAAAAAAATTAGAAAGTCAAACAAATTTGGACTTTTTTAAATTTTTCCTACAGAAATGTATTAAAACTGCCAATCCGTATCGTTGCTGTTTAAATCTTTTAAAGCGTGTTTTGTCTTGTGTGGATTCCAGAAAAAGAGTGAAGTTCTTCTCCGCTGAAGGAGCAGATTGTGGCAGCCGTTTACTGTGAATCATCTCCATCCAAACTTTCTCTCCGCAGCCTCTGGATCTCCGTGTTGAGCCCCAGCAGGGTTTGAGCCAGCTGGAGGTCCTGCGTGCGCATGTCCTGCTGCAGAAAAGCATGCAGCGACAATTAGCAAACGTCTGTGGCAAATACAAAAGCACACAAACCATGGCACTTTTGCAGAAAAAAACAAAACAACGTGCCGCTTCTGGAAGAGGGAAACCTGCAGCAGCTTACCAGTTCTGACCTTATCCAGGTTATTGCTCCATCTATCTTCGCTCTCCTCAGCTCCTCATTGGCCTGGTGACTCCTGCTCATGCTGACAGGTCTGACGCTGCAGCCGGACTCCTGAGGCTCCTCTCTGGCCTCTGCTGTGACTCTGAAGGCATGGATCAGCTTGTTCTTGATGTTCTCCAGGGCGATGCTGGACAGTGTGTCCTCGCTCTGGCTGTCTCGCTCCATGCTCCCCTGCAGGTGTGGAGGAGGTGCTTTCTGTGGCAAAAGTTGCTCCAACTGTCTCCAACCAAAGAAAAGAGAAGCAAGTCGCAGTTTCCGTCTGCGGGATTCCCTTTAACGTGAACGCAGCACCCCCTGCACAAGTGTCCGTGCTCCTCCAGAGCCGCTCCTCTTGCCTTCTCAGAGCTGAACTGTTTTGTCATTGTTACTATGGAGAAACACCCCCTCCTCCTCCTTCTCCTCCTCCTCTTGGTAGCCCTCATAAGAATGGTGGAAGATCTTGGACAAAGACTATTGTTGCCTCCAACAAGAAGTGAAAAGAGCCCCTCGCCACCCCCACCCCCACCCCCCTTTTCACTGTTTCCAATTCCCGGTGAAAGTCTGATGGAGGGTTGCATGCACAGCTTTTCAGCACTCCTCCTAAATAAGACCTGCTTGTCACTTTGGGCGTCGGACAGGTTGGGCACGGTGCAGACACAGCCTCAGTGTTGGCCGGTTCGCCGATACAAAGGCCGTCCTACTGTGAAATATAACCAGGCTCTTTGTCCCCCAAGTCAAATCCGCTCCCCTCCGGGGTTTGAGGGATGCTTTTTGGCAGCAGGCTGCAGTCCTTTCTCCTGATTCCTGCACAAAGACGGGACAGCGGTCCACTGTTCCCGTCTAACTTATATGAGTGGAGCCGGAATCACAGTCGGGGCCTTCAAATGTGCAGCTCGAGGGAGACCTTGTGCTCTTTTTTCAATCAGATGTCACAGAAACGAAGAGACGTGGGAAACTGACCTTTTGATGTCCAGCAGGAGAAACCAAACCGCTTCTTCACACTTTAAGCGTAAAAAAAAAGCTTTGATTGGCCTGTCAGCCGCACAGTACTGTACAAAGATAGATGGATGAGCATGGCAGGAAGAGAAAGGCAGAGCAGTTTCACTTGTCAGAGCTCATCAGATGTGAGCTATGACTCCATTTCTGCAGAACTGTGTGGAGCGTGAGAAGAGCATGGAGGGTCTTCAGATCTGTGACCAACACAAACTACACTTCAGGTGATCGTGGACCATGTCTGACAAATCCCTGTCATTCAGTGCATTCCAGCATGTCTCTTTGTCAGATCACAATTAAGCAATTATTTTGGAGAATTGAGGAGAAAACTTGAATTTGCACATGTGAATTGAGTGAGGAGAACCTCAATGAGAGAGGAGAGCAGGGCTCAAAGACTGGGGCTCAAGCTGTTTAATCATGGAAAAGAGGAGCAGAGGAGGAGTTTATTTATAAATGTTCAGGGGGTGAAGAGAGCATTAGGGAGATGAGTCTAAAGCTGGTTAAATGAAGTCCCACATTGATCATCTTTTGATCTATTTTCCAAGCAACTCCCAGTGGTCTTTTAATTACGATGATGACATTTTTTAGCCAAAATCAAAAAACATTTTGTTTTCTAGGACATCATTTCTGTAGAGCAGCAGGAGTTTATTAGAAATTCACCTGTGTGTTGTGGGTGGTGGTGTTGGTGCAGAGTAAGCACGCCCCATTTTCCATCATTCATCTGTTTGCACACTCTCCTGTTAGCTTACAGCCGCTCACAACCCCAACCTAACACCACTAGTGCAACAAAAATGGCGAGCAATATCAGAGCTAGTTTAGATCCAGATGCCAGCTTAGGTGAGGACGCCTCCTGAATCATGGAAGCAGCTGCAAGCGTTTTTGGGCTTCGCCAATTTTTACCGCCAATTCCTCAGGAACTACAGTCAGGTGGCTTCTCTCCTCCACTTCATCCAAGACTCATTTTCTCTGGTCTGGGCTGAACATCTGTTTCTTGTGTTCACTGACCACAAGAATTTGGAATATTTACGTTCAGCCACAAGACTTAATTCCCGTCAAGCCAGGGGGTCACTGGTTTTTAACAGCTTTATTTTCTCCTTGTCCTACAGACCAGGAACTTAGAACAGTAACCCTTGTGCTATCCTAGGCACTTTAACATTGGGAGTTGGGTCATCTAGACCCCACTAGACAGTGCGCTGAACCTTTTTTCTTCAATGATTTGTGATTTTCACTGGTGTCCATGGATTATATGAAAACCTCTTCACCTTTATCCACCTTTGTCAATGGAAGGGTGGGGTCATAGGATAGCACAAGGGTTAAAGCAGATTTCCTGTCTAAGAGAGGAGACAGGGACCCTGACTGCCTGGAACCTGGTTTTGTTCTTCGATAGTTTGCCCAGTTGGCTGCCGGAGTGTCTGCTATCGACACTGAGGGTTTGTCACCTCAAGTATATAATTGAATCGTTAGTTCAAAAGGGGCACAAGTCCAAGAGGTTTGTTTGTCCAGGAAATGATTTTAATTGCATCTCTTAAAGGGAGGCTACACCAAATGATTGATACTTTACCCAGATTTAACACCAGCTTACAAATGCTATAATAAGAAGCACCTCACTTATGATTTCAGAGGACTAGCAAACTAAAGTCTCTGGACTTGGGCCCTTCTTGAATTAAACAGGGGCCCTGCCATATTGGATAACTAGTGCTGCCATATATGGGATAAAGAAAAACCCATGCAAGAGAGGCCCAAGTCCAGGAATTTTGAATGAATGCATTTTAAATGTCAAGCATAGTCAATACATTACAACGGACTTGGGACGTTTTTGCACACAATCAGATAGCTTTTCCCTTGAAGACCATAGAACATATAATATTTGAAAAAATTGTGGACTTGGGTCCCTTTTGAACTAACCGATTCACATCATAGAACTTATTTTGAATTAACTTTATAAGGAATTAGTAAAAAAAAATCGAGTTTTGTTTGCTGAGTTTCTGTATCATCTGATGCATTTCTCTGCTTTTTCTTTAAAGGATCCAGAGCATGGATCAGGCGTCTTAACTTTTTTAATTTCAGATTTGTGAAAATGATGAAGAACATGTAGAGATTATAAGAGCTGGGAAGTAAACGAGGCAAAAGAAATCCTATAATCTGAAAAGCTAAAGCAACTGAAATTGCTTAGTCAATTCTTTGTGTTTTGAGATTCTCTAAAAGGAAATCGATTATTTCAGCTTCAGTGCTAAATGTGGGTCATCTATCATCCAGTAGATTAAAACCAAAGATGCCACAAAATTCTTTTGGAAACTGACCTTTTGTGTTTAAAATTACATTTCTACAATCAGAAAATTAGATGTTTTTTTATTTATTTTAAAGCGTTAGTCATGAGTGGACATTAGCTCATAAAACAAAAGACACAATGGATTTTGTGACTGAAGTGGTTCGCGTTCTTGCCTCACAGCAAGAAGGTCCCCGCTTCAAGTCCCGGCTGGGGAATCTTGAACCAGAACATCAAGCCTTTCTGTGTGGAGTTTGTATGTTCTCCCCGTGTAAGTGTGGGTTTTCTCCGGCTTCCTCCCACCGTCCATCCAAAAACATGCTTCGTAAGTTCATCTAAATTGCCCCTAGGTGTGTGTGTATGTGTGGGTCTACCCTGCGATAAACTGGGGCCCCCTGCCTTTGCCCATAAGTGGCCGGGATAGGCTCCGGCAGTATTATATTTACTGTATTAAAATTTCCTGAAAATAAAACCAACAACTTGTATGGAGTCATTTTTGGTAGTAATTTTGGAAAATACTCGTAGTAAAAATCTTTTATTCTGAATTGTCCAAGAATCTTCTGGGATTTTCTACCTAGATTGAACGGCTCATTTTTCTGCTTCATTCAGTTTTTGTCCCGGTGGGAGTGGCCGTTTGGTCCCCCGCTGTCCTCTGCTTCTTGTGTCTGCTTCTTTTTCTCTTCTCCCCCAGTTCTGTTTTTTTCAGAGGAGGTGTGGGGACTCCTTTCTTCTTCTTCTTCAGGCAGCTCAGAGGGTTGGGGTTGCTCTGTTTCCTCTTCCTCTTCCTGCCCCGCCTCTCTCCGTCCTTTGCTGCTGATGCCCTGCTCCTGTTTCATGCTCTGGATGCTCTTCTGCTGAGCGGGGCTCACCAGCTCTCCCATCTGGACGGCCTGGACATGACTGAGGGACGCCTGGCTGGGCTTATCCAGCACAATGGTGTTGAGGATGATGTAAAGCAGTGGAACACCTGGAATCTTCTTCAGGCCTGCAGTCAATGTATGATCCTGTAAAAATATCACACCAAAATATAATTTTACCAGCTACTTCCTCCGATTATGAGCTTGCTTTAAGACTGAAACGTACATGTATGGATCTATTATGGTTGCATTTTAAATGGCTTTTATTTTGAAAGTATTCTGATTCAGATAGGATGCTTACGACTGAGTTTTAGGGCCACCAAAAAAAATAAAAATAAAGGAAAATTATGAGATTTTACGTCGTAAATTTATGAGAGAAAAACTCGTAAATTTATGAGAAAAAAACTCGTAAATTTACAAGATTTTAAGTCATAAATTTATGAGAAAAAACTAGTAATTTTACGAGATTAAAGTGGAGGTGAGCATACAGAGCAGTAAGTGAACGCCGTGCAGAACGCAGCAGAGCAGACCCACTAAACTTAATTGAACAGATGAGCTAAGTGTTTTATTTGCTAATATAACAGACTATTTTCATTCCTCTTTATTGTTATATGTTATAACGGGACGTTTCATCTGGAGGAGGGGGCGTAGTTTTGGTGTTCGGATGACAGGTTCATGACGTCAGGTGACAGATGAACTTCAGGGTTTGAAATGAAAAGGAGAAGAAAGGCTGCAGCGGTCCTCTACACCCAAACGTGTCTCTGAGCTCCTTATTTTACATATGAAACTTCGCTTTACCAACACCGAACCCCGGAAAACCGGCTACACTGAAAATAGTTTGATTATGAGTTGCCAAAAGGTTCAGAATCCCTTTGTTTTTTTAAACCTATTCGGAAAAAAGCTTCACAAAAAGCTAGGCTCCGATGAACGGAAAACTTTGGCGTTTCCTCGTTAATGTATGACTTTTTTCTCATAAATTTACGAGCTTTTAAGTCGTAAATTTATGAGATATAAACTGGTAAATTTATTAGATTTTATCTTTTAAATTTACGAGAAAAAATCTCGCAATTTAACAGTTATGACATTCTTTCTCGTAAATTTAAGACTTAAAAGTCGTAATTTAAAAAAAATATATATATTTTTTTGGAAACTGGCCCTAAAACGCCGTCGTAGATACTAAACTGTCATTTCAGGCCCTAAAATTTGATGACAAACAACGAAGGCAGCAAGTGTGTCTTTCATGTTCCAACCACAGAACTGATGCTACATCCATCCACTAAATTTCTCCGACCTTGGTTCAAATAAATAAAACGAAAAAAAAAACAAACTTTGCTTTCTTTCTTTCATTCATTCATTAACTTGGACAAGTGAGATATTGATGAATGAAATGATGTTACATACGGTATGAACATATTAGGAATGCACACGTGGTTAACAAAACAAAAACAAAAAAAAACTCTCGTCAAGGAAATCAAAAGGTTTACTTTTGCCAATTCTTCCCCAAATTACATAGACCTATTTCTCACCCCCAAGCAACCAAAACATAAAATGGTTGCTATGGAGATAAACCAACACTACCCTGTCACATGGGTAGGAGGTGGGCCATACTTTCATTTTTTGTTTGGGAAAAGTAAATTTCCATAAATGTTTGTCTTCCTCCTCTGGTTGTTTTCCAAATCTGAGGCCATAAAAGGCTTTTTTAAACCCTAAAAATCAAACCACAATAAACACACAGTAATTGATATTTAGGTTTTTTTGTTTAACATGATGCTGAAGGTCAATAATGTCCTTTTATGTTTCAATATGCCGTGTTTCCAGTCATCACTTTAATGGAAGTGTATTGTTTTTGCAATCAAGGGAGTGAAATGTTAAAGAGCAGAAGGTTTTCTGATCCTGACAGTTATTTGTAGCAGCTGGTGTTCAGATTCTTTTTCACTATAAACTGCAGATATGTGCGGTTCTGCTTATTAATAAGTGAGCTCTTCGTCTATGTAACTGTACCTGCGTGGCAACAAAGTAATGGTGCGGGTTTGTGTCCTCCAGCATGGACAGCAGGCACTCTGACGCAGGGACTGGGTCCTTGAAGTGAGCACATTTCCTCAGCTGGAACCTCTGCAGAATAATTTTGGCTCCATAAAGCTGTTTTCCGAGAGTATCGAGTTCTTTCAGAGCGCAACTGTGTGTGTGATGAAAACGAAAACGGGTCAAAAAACAACCAACTCTGAACACAACAACAGAGATTGATTCGCTTATGTACTTACTTTGTGGTGCACAGCTGCACTTCACCCATTAGATATTTCGGCATTTGCTCTTTAATCTGAATTTTATTCTTCAACGCCGCCTGACAGAATGTCCCGTCAATGAGAATCTGAAAAGGCTCCCTGAAGCTGAAGTTGTATTTGTAGAAGCTAATGGTTTTCTTGGCTTGTTTCTGTCGTTTGATCTTCATGTTCCGTCTTCAATAAAACAAGCAATCAGTGAAAGCGAAAACAAAGATTGAAACTTAACTTAATGTCTTCCTTCTGCAGTCAAAAAAGGGTCTAAATAAGATCCTAAGTCAGCATGGAGATGTACTAAAACGGTTTTGTGCGTGGGCCTAATGGCTCCGGATTGAAACAAAGATGTCTGTTTGAAGTTCCGGTTTTTGAAACGGGGGATGTTCCTGAATGAGTTAATTGAAACAAAATGTTTCAAATAAAAAACACCGTTTTTTTCTTTAAATCTTTTAAATTAAAGGTTTTCGGGTTTAACGGATTCTGTCAGTTTTTAAAAAAAAGCAACACGTTGATCCCGGTTAATTGTATACAGTAAATGCAGTTATACAATTAATTTTTTTAAGAAGAAAAAAAAACAGTTGGGATATATAGTTATAATTTAACTGGATTTACTTTAATTTTAAAGGTTAGTTGTTTTTTTTTATTATTTTTTAGAAACAATTGTTTGTTTTTGTTTGTTTTTTACATCCTGATTAGTCACTGCAATATTGTTTATATTAACTGAATTCAAAAGTACATATCATTTTATGATAATTATCATTGTTGTAATTTCTGTTTGTTTTTAAACAGTTTATTAAAACTTGGCACAAGACAATAAGTAAAACACTTTAACACTTTAACACTTAAACACTTTAAATACTATGCAACTTGCATCATTGACAGTGAACATTATCAGTTTTACAAATATAATTAAACTTAAGGTAGAAAAAAAAACAAGACTCTTTGCTGTTTATTTAAAATCTTCTCAGTGTGTCGTTAGTTATTACTGTTGTTGTCAGGTATTTGTGTGTGTTGGTGTGTGCGTGTTTGTGTGTATAAGTTTGACACATCACAATATTTTTTTTGTTTTCCCTTTCTTGGATTTATGAATAAGGGTTATTTAAAATAAAACCCTACCGGATGTAACCTTAAAAATTGGCCTTGCTTCATAGAATAGAATAGAATAGAATAGAATAGAATAGAACTTTATTGATCCCATAAAAAAGCTAATTATTTTGATACCATAGTGCAATTGATAACCGCAGATAGATGATAAACATTGAAAATACACTTAAAAAGTAAATAACAATAATCATTGCACAGTGTCCATGAGGCGTTTTGTATTTATCTTTTTAGCCCCGCCCCCTGACTCTCACAGCCTTATTTTGACCGGAAACGGAAGTGGTCTGTCAGACAGCAGCAGCAGCCACAACTCAGTCCAAAGTGTAGACTATACATTAGCACCATTAGCACCAGTCGGGCCCGTGCGGCTTGGGTTGACTCAGTTCGGATTACTTCCCTTTGCAGTTCCGATAACCGTCATGGCGGCGGCGGATCCCCGCTACTCCAGCAACGGCGGACCCGCAAACAGAGGAGGTTTCCCCGCGGGGGAAAGCAGCAACGACCGCGACCGGCCAGGCGGCGGCAGCGGGGAAAGCGAGCGGGACCGGGCCACCTTCGAGTGCAATATTTGTTTGGACACAGCCAGAGACGCTGTCATCAGTATGTGCGGACACCTGTTCTGGTACGAAACAAAACAGTAGTTTTTAGAGTTGTTGGGGGGGCTGTTTTTTGATTATTTTATTGATGTTGTTTGCCCGCGCGCGCGGCCTGCTTCAACGTCAACTGTTGACGGCGGAGTCACGCCCCTCGCTGAAAACCACAATAATAATAATATTAAAAATAAGACTAAAGTAAAAACTAATAATTTACAGAGGCAGGTGATAACTGTTATACTGCATTACACCTAAACATTTTTTACAGCATTTTTATTGGCTGTCAGTCAAAGGTGACATAATCTGTGACAGATTAACTCCTATTGGAAATGCTTAGTGACAACTTCTAACTTTAACATCAGTCTCTGCTTCAGTTTTTAACTTACGTATTGCTTGCGCCTTTTTTTTTTGTGAGGAATTAATTTGTTACAATTGTTTTTAACGCCAAATATTCAGATTTAATCAGCTGTTCTGTTTAAATCCACTTTAATCTGAACTCTCAGATCACCACATGTGAAAGGAGCCTGCGGCAAAACACTTTCCAGCATTTTCTCCTTGTGATCCAAACTTACGCAACCTTCAACCTTCATGTTGTGGGTTCACACAAACTCAGTGGTTTTTGTGTGACTAGGCTGGGAGTTGCTGATGTGACATTAGGGGTCAGAAGGTTCCTATCAGACGTAATCTGGAGTCCAGAACGGTTCCATCTGGAAAAGTTCTGGACTAAAGCAGCGGAGGGATCGGTTTGGAAACGAGCACAGGCTTGGACTTTGGTGGTTTAAGGCGGTTTGACACATCAGAGATTTGAGACACTGTGTTTATTGTGTAAAATGCAGACGAGGATTGATCAAGAAGAATTAATATCTAAGTGCAGGACATAAGAATTTTTGGAATGTATTGAAGAAGACGTAAAAAAAAAGCAAATGTACATTTTCCTTCAACAGTTCTTACTCATTTGGGGGGATTTGCAATAGAACAAAAACAAATCATGAAAGTGATTTATTAATTAAAAATGTTTTTTTTAACATGTTCTTGTGGCATTTTTCTGATGATGGAGAACAATTTAATAGTGTCACTCTTTTTTTTTTTTTTTTGAATTTTTGAACTATAAGAACAAGTATTGGTGTGTTTTAGAATTAAAAAATCTCTCCAGTTGACTGAATCTGTGTTTTCTTAGACAGAGGTAGGATTTCCGTTGTAGGTTAACCAGCTGTTGATTGCTGGAAGAAAAAAATAAATCCAAATGAACTCCGGAGCTCTCTAGGGGTCAAATCCCGGTCCAATACTGGATCAGGTTCTGGTGCGTGCCTGTGTTTGCAGCTCCCACGGTGGCGTGCGCTGATGTAACGCGGTTGCTATGTTACCCCTCGACTCTGTACGTAACATGATGAAACTTTGAAGCAAGGCGGTCAGTTTATGACATCAGCTCACCTGCTGCAACATCTCATTAAGCTGCTTGTGGAACAGGATTCTTCATTATCTTTTAAAATTTTAGGTTTGCAGTGTCTGATTTTCCACAAACTCTCACTGAAATGTGGTGTATTTTATCGTAAAGTAAAGTAAAGTAAAGTAAAGTAATTTCATAAACTGGTGTTTGGAGCCAAAAAAAAAAAATGCGTCTGACTTCATTGTAAAGGAAAAACACAAAATGATGAGATAAGCAGCTTTTATTTTGAAGGCACAAAGTCCTGAGGTTTCTCAGTTCAAATAAATCAGGTTTTGTCACATAATACAGGTTAAAGTTGCTATTGAAACTCAGGATTTGCTCTGTGTTGATCCTTGATCCTAAATGGACTCCGGGGAAGGCGATCCCCGTTTTTTTTAACCCCAAACGAACGAAGAAGAAGCAGTGCAGATTACTGCGCCGGAGTGTTGCTGTGGTTCTGAAAGTCCCGCCCTTCTTGTTGGTTTGCATGCTCCAAGTTCCTTCATGACTAACTCCCAAAGCATTTCTAAAATGTTTATATATATATATATATACGGTGGTTAAATTATATTTCTGCCTCTATTAAAAAAAAAAAAAGGCACGATTCGTTAGATTCGTTAATTAATGTCAGTTTTCTTCTCATCACAAACTAATTTCTTGGAATCAAGGCCAGTTCTGTGGAGCAAAAAGACTCAAACGAGTTCCTGAATTGAGACTTTTAATGTGAAAGGGTCGTAAGCATTGCATCTTGGGAAAGCGTCAGGTTTCCTGTCCACGTCCTGGAGCCTCTCCTGCAGCCGGGCGGCTCCCAGACACCGCCTGAGGGCGGCCGGGGCAGCGTGGAGCAGTGGACAGCTTCCCATTGGAGCAGGCTGCGAATCATGCAGATGTTAAGATGTAATCACTTCTGATGGATTTATTGATTGACATGTCTGTCTAAACTAAATGGCCTCATTTCAAATCTCTGAATCACAACACAATTGCTTTAATAAATGACTAATGTGTTGTCTTTTCTCCTGTTTGCAGCTGGCCCTGTCTCCATCAGGTGAGTCCATCCTCTGTTCTTTTATCTCTTTTCCCAAACAGCTTCTGACTCGATCTTTGAACAGAAATAAAACTGTTTTTTGTTTTTTTGAAAGATCCAGTTCTGACGTTTGTACGCATTTCTACAGGAAAACTTAGGCACCAGGCAGCTTTTCCTTTTGGGTCTGATGTATTTGGACGTGTTTAATTACATTTGTATCGATTTCAGTGAAAAAGTTTCATTTTTTTTGTTGTCTTTAATGATAAAAAGCTGAAGGATATTTAAAGGACATGTCGATCGGTGTTACCATGGGAACCACCAAGTCCAGATTGGGTTCTGATGGCAGTGGGGATGTTTGAATTTAGGCTGAGGGTGTTTGTTGTAATCAGTTCAGCGTCTCCACAGAGAAAGTGGAGGTAATGGGCTTAAGCGGCGCTCGTGACGTGACGTCGGCGTTAAAGCTGCACCGCGTGACACTAATGACCTTAACGGGCTCGGTTTGCTGCAGCTGATGCGACATGAGCGCAGAAACGAGCATTTTGTCTGGGTGGTGCTGGATCTCCTCCTGGCGGTGGAACCGGTGTCAGCTCCGTCTTGTTCTTCTCAGTGGTTGGAGACGCAGCCCAGCAGGCAGCAGTGTCCGGTGTGCAAGGCGGGCATCAGCAGAGAGAAGGTCATCCCGCTGTACGGACGGGGAAGCTCCAGCCAGGAGGACCCCAGGTCCGCCGCCCGCCGCCTGTGTTCGGTCTCATTGGAGGGGGGGGGCGTGGCCTCTCTGTGACCGGCTGTTTGTGTTGCAGGTTGAAAACCCCACCTCGGCCTCAGGGGCAGAGGACGGAGCCGGAGAGCAGAGGCGGGGTGAGTCCCTGCTTTTCCCACGCTTTCCTCTGAAATACTTTTTTCCCGTTTGTACTCCCCTCTCAGATTTTTACTTTTATGCAACACGACAATACCGTTTTTAACCACAAAATCCCCACAAACGTGTGGCGTGGAACCTAAAGCAGCCTCTAAATGTTCCTTCCCGTGACTTTCCTTCATAATTTCAGGTCAGATGTCGTAGCTTTTGACTGTCGGCTTTGTCTTTGCGCTCAGATGTTCCAGGGCTTCGGGGATACCGGTTTTCACATGTCGTTTGGCATCGGCGCTTTCCCCTTCGGCTTTTTCACCACAGTCTTCAACGCCAACGACCCCTTCCACAGAGCAGGTACCACTTGGCACAGCGGTCCCCGAATCAAAGGGAAAATAACCACAACCCACCTTTTATCCAGTTTTTATTTCTAGTCTGACTCTGAAGGAAGCTTTATTTTGAAAAACCACTGGTTTCTCTCCACCAGTCCCCTCTGTCTCGTGTCGAAAATGCATCCGCTACTTTCTTAAAGCGGCCGCACTTACTGCTAAATGAAAACCCTCAAGCTAGCAAAGTTAACGAAAAAGAAACGTATTTGGAAAGTTTCTTTTAGCAGAAAAGATCCAGAGAGGAAACTAAAGAAGAGCCTTCAAAATAAAACAAATCTGCATTTAACAGACAACAACCAGGAGTCTTTACTACAAATATGGATTTATTGTGACAGTTGTTCCCACAGACCATAATAATAATGCAGAATAATCATCAACCAGCGGTCTAATGTCATAAGGATGCTGCTAATAAAGTTCTTCAAACAGTGGAGTCACATTAAGTTTATATTTAAATAAAAATCCAGTTTTCATGATTGTTTTTTGTATTTTTCCGTCTCATCTTAAAAGTCAGGCTGAAGTTGGCGTCTTCTGCTTTTACAGTCACAAGTTAAACTTTATTTCACATTTTAATGGTTTCTACAGTAAATCTAGTGAACAAATAAATATTTAACAGAGAATGAAGATAAACTTTAGCCTCAAAAGTTCAGACAAACTGGTATATTTAAAAAAAAAAAAACCCAAATCAGACGCCCCCTGTCAGCCTCGTACAGGACGGTCTGCAGAAAAATGGTCTGAAAAATTTGGAGATTCATTGCATTTCATGTGGAAGTTTTCGACAGATTATAATTTTTTTTAGCTCAGTACTTAAAGTCTTTTCTTTCTTGTTTACCTTTAGACCAGTATGCAGGTGATCACCAAGGTAACGGGAACTTCAACAACGGCAACAACAGCTGGCAGGACTCGCTCTTCCTGTTCGTGGCCATCTTCTTCTTCTTCTGGCTGCTGAGCGTGTGACTGACCTGGAGAGGAGGATGTTTTACCCAAGTCCAAAACGGGGAGGGAGGAGTGCAGCAACACACAAGAACACACGGGAACACGCACACACACACACCTGGACAGGTTCCTCCTCCCATAGTCACGTCGCCGCAGCACAAGCCCCCGCCTGCTTGTCTTCAATTTTTCCCCCAGTTTTTTTAATGCTGGGACTCCGCCGGCGACGTGGAATCCCAGAAATCAGAACGCTTTGGGTTTGGTGTTCAGATTCAGTATTACATAATCCAAATGAGCAGAGGGATGAGGTCACTGCATCCATCAGTTTATCACCTCCTCCTCATTCAGAGGAGGGGGGGGGGTGGCTCTGCGGGCAGATGTGGATTGGCC
The DNA here is from genome assembly GCA_023969325.1 of Oryzias curvinotus. Taxonomy (NCBI): domain Eukaryota; kingdom Metazoa; phylum Chordata; class Actinopteri; order Beloniformes; family Adrianichthyidae; genus Oryzias; species Oryzias curvinotus. Next base: position 7,467,239 of record CM043716.1, on the reverse strand, counting down.
GTGGGGGGTGGGGGGTTGGGAGTGCAGCCAAGTTCCTGTTTACAGTCTCCATGTGACCCGTGGATGGGAGCCTCCTCCAAACATTTGTCTTAACCTGCTTCTCCTGGTGGAGGTCGCCTGAAGGCGGAGCCGCCCAGAAGGCGGAGCCGGACTAACCAAGAGTCAGAGCTTCGCCTCCCATGAGTTGCATAACCGCCTTGGCCTAGAACGTCACGACCGGCAGAAAGAATCCTCAGAAACCACTATAGATATTTCCGAGATTTGAGTGACGGCTCGCTTGACCGGCGCCGCCCCTTTTTCCAAAGCCGCAGGATTGCGAATCCCTTGTGAATTTTTTGTGAGTGCGTGTGTGTATACAGTATATATTTGTATATATAAATATTGTACATGCTGTGTTTTTTGTGACTGGATGGGAGAGCCCTGGAGAAGATGTGTGACTGTAAAGTGTTCAAACTGTCTACTTCCTGGAATACTCTCGTCATACGTGTTACTCTGGTACTTAAATGTCTAACCTGTAAACGGCAGGCACAGAATTCCGATGAAAGATTAAAAGATTGACTTCCTTTCACTCTAAAGTAGAATTCCTCCTGGTTCTAATTCAGTGACAAAGGGGATGTGGGTCACGTGCAACGCTAGGAATGGACTATTTGCTGGTTTGATCTGTGAATGCTGACTGCCATCTATAGACCAAACCAGCCCAGCAAGTCCTTAGATGTTTTTGTGACTCTAGTCGTGCTTTGAAAACCAGAGGTTTTAGTCCGATCTTCCACTGTTCTCCATGAAAGCCTCCAGAGGAACCCGCAGCTCCACCGTCCCTGAAATGTGCAGAACTGGAGATCTTTCACCTGGAAGTTGGACTGAAAGGACTTTTTCATCTTCACTGCAGGACTGACACGAAGAATCTGCTTGGACTTTGATGGGTTTAGCTGCGTTTTATAGGAAAGTGGGCAAAGATAATGCTAAATTACCGAGTTGGCTTAATGGACTGTTGTACAAAACCCAATGGTCTCAGATTAAAACTTGAATTAACCAAAGTCTTTGTGTCTTTTTTTTTTCTCTTTTTTCAAACGTTTGATCACAAAACACAATTGAGGAAAAGTGTTTAAACAGCAAACAGGAGCTTGCCGCTGTCCTCCTTTTAAGCCGCCATTCGTAATAAAAAAATAGAAAAAAAAAACACCTTTTTTAAAATAGTGCCTTTGTTTTTATCTCCATAGCAACCATTTTATTTTTTAGTCGTCTTGGGGTGACAAACAGATCTATGTAATTTTTATAACAGTTGGCAAAAGTAAACTTTTGGATTTCCTTGGCAACCGAGGTTTTTTTCTACTATCTCCACCCACATTTCTAATATTTTTGTCATATGTCGCATCATTTCGTTCAGCCTGAGCCAACAATCCATGCAGTAGGAGGAGCTTATAATTGTAGAAGATACAAGTGATTCTTTCGTTGTTGAATTTGGCCCCCCCTTCCCGAGGCCAAAGGTCAATGAACTTTAGTTGTGGTTGTAGATTGAAGAGTGTGCGACACTTTGTCAAGATCCCTCCCCCAAATGTAAATATGTTCACGCTTTGCCACAAAGGGGTAGCATAGCCGTAGGCCCCGTACCCATCCCATAATAATGTCCCTTTGAACATCCCCAACACGTGTGTTTTGGTTTCATTAGTGGATTTTAAAATATTTTTTTAGAGATTTCGGCCCATTCAGTTTTTGTTTCCGGTTCTCGTGCTGTGATGTCATCGTTTTTTGAGGAGGGTCGCCTTGTCCAAAACTCCCCTCTCCGGGTCAGAGGTGGGGGTTTATGGGTTTGTGACGGCGGCGACATTTTCAGTCAGACGTACAGTAAGAAAGAAGAACAGCAAAAACAGTCAGAATAATAAAGCTGCAAGAATTAAAACTTTAATTCACAAATTTTCAAATGAAACATATAAACCTTTTATAAATTATGTTTTTAAAAATATATTAAAAAACTACTTTTTTTTTTAACAAAACTGAGCTGCTAAAGCTTTGATTACATGTCAGTCTATATCTGTTATATTTATCTCAGTTAAATTTCAGTGGATATTAAAAAAAAAGATTTTTTCTCATCTAATAAAATTGTTTTTTTCACGTTTACAAGAATATGGATGCACATGGAACAAGACGAAATGTGCAAAATTAGCAAATCCATTTCAACATCTTTGCAGTAAAATAGTGTTAAAAAAGTAAAAGCTACAGAATCTTCCATTAAAAGTAGTTTCTGTGTGATCGTGACCTTCAGTTCTTCCGTCGTCCCTTCTATTTGGCTGCCTTGTTGGATTTATTGAGGATCTTCATGAGGTTTTTGGACATATAATAAGGCTTCTGCATGGATCCATCGTTACGCTCCAGGTCCTCCACTGAAAGAGCCACAGACGCCCTTGTTAACCGTGGGAATCGACAGGGAAACATCACGGAAAAAGGAAAAAGGAATTCCTTACGGAAGCAGAGGAAGAGCGTGTCGACACACATGCTGTAGACGCTGAAGAACCCGTGAGCTACCAGGTAGCTCCCGAACACCACCGTCTGCGGAACAACCAGGAGAATTGAGTTATTGCAATTTTGATTAAAAAATAAAAAGAACATTTAGTGTCTTACAATAATTGGCATCCAGTAGTAGTTGAGGTTTTGGGATCTGAACGTGTTGCCTGGAGCTTGAATGCGTCCAGAAAAAAAGAAGAAGGCCAAAACGCCTGAAGGAAAAGAAGAGGACGTTTATCGGAGAAAGGATTTCTTTTTGTCTGATGCTTTAGTACTTATAGAAATGTTACATTAAAAAATTACTTTTATTCTGAAAATTCACCAAAAAAAAAAAAAAACAGGTCAGGACTAAGGACTGAGCGAAAAAGGGTGTTGAGCGGCATTGTGTGACCCGCAGGCCCACGCTGTCCCCTTTGACCCCGTCTCACTGGCTGAGCAGCTGCTACACCCCACCCTTCCCCCCTTCTTCATTAAAAAAATAATAAATGGCGGCTTTTCTTTTTGTTTTATCTCCATAGCAACCATTAATTCTTTTGGTCCCCTGGGAATGACGAACAGGTCTGTGTCACGTTTAGAAGAATCGGCAAAAGTATAGTTTTGAGTTTCATTGGCAACAAAGGTTTTTTGTTACCCACGCCCTCATTCCATTCCTTACATATGTTCATATCGCATGTCTTATCGTTTCATTCAGCTTAAGCCAATGATTTAAAATCTAACAGTAGCTTCCAAATTATGCTTGAGGAGTTAGGAGATCCCTAATCCCTGAACTTGTAGCTGGAACTAAAGGTCTTTTTTTTATTTTAAAGATTCAAGATGGCGGTCTACAAAACTGCGGTTGTAGACATAACCCTGGCCTGATGTGTGGAAAATTTCGTTAAGATCGCTCAAATGAAAAGTTGTTTTATTCCCAAATTGTGGGAAAATTACAAAAATCACCAAGGTTGTGTTTGAATTCCTTCCCTACTTACTACATAGTGCGTTCATCATTTTCTAGTGCTGTCCGAATTTACAATTCTAAAATCAAGTGCCCTAGACATTTCCCAGAAGTCTCTGGGTGCATTGATGCTCACTAGAATACAGACCACAATGCATTGCGTCTGAACAAGTTTTGCCAAAAAAAATGTATTTTTTTTGATAAATCATCAACATTTTTATTAATAAAACACAGTGGATTCATAAATGGTCGTCGCAAAACGCTCATACCGATGAGATTTTAGCTTTGTGAAATCGATGACGTCATATCCTCCGTTTCAAAAGAAAAAAACCTTTATTGACAAAGTCCTCCATTCTGTGATCCGTTTAGATAACAATGAAGTCATTAGAGCAGTGGTTCCCAAACCTTTTCTGCAGGGCCCCCCTTTCTGAAGATTAGAATATTTTCGAGCCCCCCCACACTGACACAAACATACAATCCTTTGTTTCTAAACTCCACCGCGCCCCCCCCTGCAATACCTCTGCGCCCCCCAGTTTGGGAACCACTGCATTAGAGAATCAAATAAGGTATTTTTTACAACTGTTTCCTCCTCACCTACTCCCCCCACCACCAGGAGTTTCCCAAAGAACAGGAGCACGTCGGTGACTTTGTCCAGAACCACCACCCTGTGAACCGCACAAACATGACGCTGCTTAGTCATACATTCCTGCCAAAGGTGAGTCGGCATTTTCCATGCGTGTGAGTGCGGCAGAAACCTTAGAATGTTCCTCATCAGCAGCTTAAAGGCGTTTTTGGCAGAAACACAGAAGTTCTTCCCATAAATGGCGATCTGACAAAAAAACAGAACAATTATCTGTCAACGTTCTACGATCAGGAAAATCGTTTGAATCCAGAAACGGGTCACTCGTTCAGGTCGAGGACTAGAACCACTCCAGAGGCTAAAGCTGCCGGTTCGGTCCTCACCATGATGTAGGCGTTCCGGTTCAGGAACTTGATGAACTTCTCCAGACACCAGAGGCAGCACTTCATGCAGCACAGGATGAAACGGGTACACGCGTTCTGTGCGGCTGCAGAACAGAACCAAGCATCTTCAGTCTCACGCTGGTCAATTCCATCTTTACACGTCCTAAAACCCCAAATCTTTTCAAAGTAAAAGACTTGGCGGTCTCAGTTCCCTTTGATTGTGTAGAAGGACTCCGCTCACGGCACCTCGGAGACATTTTTGAGCATTTAAAAAAAAAAAAAGAAAAAATCTGCAACATCCTTACATCGGGTTTTGTGGTCGATGTACTCCAGCAGAATTCGGACGATCTGCACCAGGGTCAGGATCAAAGCTCCAAACGCCAGGGAGCCAACGTGGTACCTGCAGGTAGGAGAGAAACGTTTGATCTGATCCCTGACCTCTGAAAAACCAATTAAACTTTCAGTTTTTGACCCATTTCATCAGGAAATTCTCTTGTTATTTATTTATTTTTTTTACATCTGCAGACCTAGAACCTGGATTTTGTTGCAGATGCTTCTTCATCACATACCTGAGGGAACGCATGAAGCTGCCGGTGACAGGAAACATAGGGATGTCGCCCGGCTTGTTGAAGGCCCAGTAGTAGGAGGCGAAGGCGCCCGCCAGCGTGCATTGCCCCAGGGCAATAACAAAGTTGACGCACCAGAGAAAAGCGATGGCGTTGTAGATCTGCAGGTTGAAGAGGTTCCTCTGGAAGAGCCCCTCCTCATTGTAGGTGATGAAGATGCACCTGGCTGAGGCCGCATTTTTGGTAATCTGACGAGTTAAAGCTCTGAAACGAACAGACATCCATTCTTTCTTTGTGGCAAACTAACCAGAGGTTTCCAGAAAAGTAAGGCGACTCACCTGAGGGTCACATGACTCTGTGGCGTTGATGCCCGTGCAGCCGGGCTCTGTGGCGTTGAGGGCCACAACTTTGTAGACCGGATTTCCAGACGTTGCTAAATATCTGAACGGCGGTTTAGGAGGAGAACGGCGGTGGACACTCGAGCGTTGAGACACAGTTTGAAGGCGCAAAAAACAGCGCAGGTGGAAGGATACAAGGCCGTGGCGCTCCAGTAAGCGACACACATCAAGAGGAGAACGAAGGTGAACAGAGGGAAGAACAGAGCGGACATCATGTGGCCGATGGCTCTGCAGAGTTCCAAAAGGAACAATTGAAGCCCTTTTTGCAGTGAAGACAAAATAACTAAAGCCGCCCGTAGGCGCTACCCTCCCCTGCCCTCGCCACGCCTGCTTGACCTCCTGCAGACCGGCTGTTGCACGCCCCTAACTCTCCCCTTGCTAGCCTTGTCAGAGCTGCATGGGACACATTTATTTAAAAAAAAAAAAAAACCTTTTTTTTATAACGGGTTCTCTGTTGGTTTATCTCCATAGCAACCATGATATTTTTGTGGTTTTGTGTGTACTTCGGATATCGGGGGGGGGGGGAGTCTGTGTCATTTTAGGAAGAATTGGCAAAAGTAGCATTTTTTGGATTTCATGGGCAACAGAAGTTTTTGTTAGCCCCGCCCACATTTCTGATATATATATATTTTTTTTTTTAATTCTAGATGGCGGCCACTTCTTAAGGTCAAAGATCAATGACACGTTGATTGTGGCGTAGACTAAACCTGGTGGTGTGAGTGTGAAAGTGTTGTTGTTCCTTTATTGTAGGAAAATGTTCTGTTCTGCACAAAACCACCTTTCAGGATCACATTTGCAACGTCAAACGCGGATCTCTGAAGCTGCCAAACTCACTTGCTGGATTCCTGAATGAGAGCGATGGCGATGAGGATTCTGGTCCGCAGGAAGATGAGGGTCAGAAGGATGACGGCCTCCCCCAACGACACAATTATCACTGAAAGACAGAGAGAAACTTTTTTCTTCCAGGTTTAAAAAAAAAGAAAAGAGAGAAACAGATTCTGCAGCTCGGTTTGAATCAACGGGTTTGGAATCCAACTCACAGAAAGCCAGCCACGTTTCTTGAACCTGCAGGTAAATCTTAACGTTTGTGGTGAAACCCACGTCTGAGATTTTGGCGCCCTGAGCTCTGTACTGGTCATACTCCCAGTAGCAGTGCCAGATCCCTGCAACACAAAATCCTCTGAAGCAGAGCGAGCACAGCAGCAGCTTCTTGACATATTTAGAGTCACTGAGCATCTATAGAACGGTGTTAAAATCAGGAAAGAAGGAGACGGCAGGTTTACCGTAGGCTCCAGCCGCCAGCAGGCCGATGATCAGCAGCCACACCATGACGGGAGCGGTGAACCTCAGCAGCAGCAGGAACAGCATGCTCACCAGCATGGCTATAACCAGACCGCTGAGGCCGGCGGCGGAGCGGAAACAATGAGGGCACAGAAATGAGCTTCCTTGAAAACAGCTTTTTATGCATTTCAGGCAAACCTAAGGGATCCGTTAGCAGCTTGTAAAGCACATCTGTGTCAGCCTTCATGTCTAATGTTTTTCTTATTTCAATTACAATTTTAATATGGATTAATTTGCCGGTTGAAGCATTTACAAAAGGACTAAAAATTACAGGAGAAGGAAAAAACCTGTGAAATATCACAACATTTTATTTAGCAAAACTGATATCAAATGCTGCCAAAACCATTTTTTGTTAATTATCTAGAAGCTAACGATTAGTTTAGCATCTTACTTTTGTGTTGCATTTAACTAGTGTTGCCACTAGGTGGCAACCTAGAGCTTCTTTCAGCAGCTCCGCACCAAAACAAGATCTCCTCAGAACCATCCAGAGGTAGATGTTCACACAATAGGTTGTTGTTACACCTCAATGACAGATGTGCATTTTTTAAATATATGCACATACGTCATTCTTTTAAAATATTGTGATTATTTTGACTCTGTTATGATCTTGGGATAAATTGTATCCTATCACCACATTTCCTCCCAGTATATACAGCCCTGCTGGAAATGAAAAAATCTGGTCTGAACGCTGACTGTATGCGAGAACTGGACTGGGTGGCCCCTCCCCCCTAGCGTTCCAAACAGGAAGTGGCTCTAAGAAGCTAAAATCCCACAGATGTCTATGGTCAGAGGAATCATTTTTGCTCCGATACCTTTTTTTATAACAAGTTCTTGATAATCCTCTTTTTTTTTTTTTCAAATCCTATTCTTTGTTCTGTAGTTTCAAGTTACAAACTGACCAATCAGATGCTTCAATAAAAGTAGGTGGAGCCTGCTGGACCCCTCCATCCAACATTCAAAACGTTGGATGAGGCCGCTTTCAAGTGGTAGGGGTGTGGCCTTCCAGCAAGCTCGCTTTTGATTGGTGAGATGGTTGCCATAGAAACGATAACTCAGAACAATGCTGCTTACTGGCGACGTCTGGCTCTAACATGGTGGCGTTCAGTCCACAACAAAATGGCGACTGAATTGACTTTATTTTGTTGGAACCAAAGGAAAACAATCTTTTTTCCTAAGTCACTCCGGTTCTCACATACAGTCAATGGTTTGTTTGGGTAGCAGTAACAACAGCAGCCAAAATAATACAAATTTGAAAAGGTAGAAATAATCATAAAATAAAATAATAATTTTAAAATAAATAATAATTAAATACATAATAATAAAAAATAAATAAATAATAAATAATTCATAAAATGATACTTAAAAAATAGACAAAAAAATGCGTTCATACTGGACCCAGTGGGTTCTTCTGGGTTTTAAACCTAATTCTGGCGCTGCTGCCAAAGCTCCTCCATGCGTTTAGCGTGTTATCAGTCATGCAGACTCACAGGAGGATCCACGGCCAGGCGGACGCAAAGTCCTCAAAGATCCGGATCGCAACATCCTTGGCACTGAAACCGTTAAGGACGTCCCTGAAAAGAAATCCAGGTTATTTTCCAGAAGGAGTAAAAAGAAGAACTACGGAGGACAAAAACCACAAACACTTTCTGATCTAAAGCTATTAGACTAATAACTAAAAGCAGAGCCGTTGTGAACATTTTATTCTTCTACAGCAGAAGTCTGCAACCCTTAAAGCTCCAGTTTCTGAGCGACCAGAACCCAGCGAGAGCCGCAAAGTCCCACTTTACTGTTTAGAAAACGATTTTGTTGTCATTGAACATTATATTTATCAAATTTAGCTTGCAATAAGTTATATATAATCATGTCATTTTTTTCTATTCATATATATAAGAATTTTACCAGTAACTTATTTTACTTTTGACAGCAGTGCATACAAGTCCCTTTCAAAATAAAATACACCCTGTGTCAAATCATCCTACTGTTTAGTGACGTGACATAAAAATGCAAGAAAGTCAATTTAAACATGGGATTTACATCAATATTCATCCTTTTTTTCCTTTTACTGTCAAATATAAACATAACATTGGTGTAAAATACAATTATTTTCTAAACTGCAAGGATTTTGATTACAGAAGATTAAAAAAAAAAATCATTTCTGAGAGTAGATTCAACCTTTTACCGTTATTTTTTTCAGTTATTTGACATGTTCAAAAATCCAAAGAAAATTGCAAAAACATAAATAACAAATCTATTATTTGTTTAAAGCATTACAGGCCGTCAGAGCCTCAGGTTGCAGACTCCTGCTCCACACTAAAGCCATTCCCAGTGCGGCTCCCACCAACACTCAGCTTCTACTCTAACATGTAAGGATAACTCACAAAGGCACCAACCCTGAGCTGGAGGCGAGTGGGAGAAAGAACAGGAGTTATGAAAGTCTTTGGCTATCTGTGGATCGACAGAAAGGTCCGCAGCCGCTCACCCTGTTCCGTTTTTCAGAAGACTGACGGTCTCGTTGATGGAAGACGGTAAGAGGCCTCCGGTGTTGGCAAAGTTTGGTGGGATTTTTCCCAGAGCACTTACATCGGGCAAACATCTTCCCAACACTGACAGGAGAAAGGAAAACAGTCCCATCACTGCAGCTGAAGCTAAATCCGGCCCGGTTTAGGGCGTCGACCTACCTGGGGTGGTAGGAGTGTAGTAGTAAGGACACAGCTCCTTATCCAGGATTCCTTTAACCGTCTGAAACAGGAAGTTTCCATCAAGCAGCAGTTCTTCTGCAAACCTTGAACTTTTCTGGAGAGAAAAAAAATCTAAGTTCTTTACCTCACCGGAGGTCAGGCTGGTGGATGGAACGCACAGGTTCTGTTTAAAAACATCTTTTGGGTTCTTGGGGAAGTCCAGAGGACCTACAATCCAAAAGTCAGAGGGACACTGTTCCACACAAACCTGAGGAGGAAGGAGGACGCCAATGTCAGTAAGAACGAGTGAAGAAGAGGAGAAGAAGTTCCATTTGTCTCTACCTGGGTGGTCGGACACTGAAGGCCGTTCAGAGCCGACGCCATCACGTTCACTGACGTGGCGCATTTCAGGATGTCAAAGTAAAACAAATTGGGTTTGTCTCTGAGGGAAAAATAAGATTTTCTTTAACTGTATAATAACTTTAATGTCTGTATAGAAACAGAGGAGGAATGGGGCTACAGGGAATCCTGCCCCCTTTTCCAAAATTTCAAAATAAAATCAAATGTTAAATCTGAATAAGATTTAGAAAAATCAGAGCCAGAGTTCTGAGCAATGTGTCGAATTTCTAAGATTCAAGTCAAAAATAGCAAATTCAAAACATTTCATCTCTAAAAAGGCTATTTTTCCCCTTCAGATTTTTTTTATTTTAATAAAAAAAAAAGCATTTGAAGTAAATGTAAAAATAAAAATGTTTAAGTCACAATAGGAAGAAAGTATCACAATTTTGTCTTAAAACTCGTTAATTCTTGACTTTTTACTTAGCAAAGCATTAAAAAAAATCATCATACTGGAGGTAAAAATCTGAATTAGGAGATTAAAGTCAGGATGGGGGGTTAATTCTGAGACTTAAAAGAAAATAAAAAGAATAGGCAAAACAAAATTTGAGTTATTTGTTAAAAAAACAGTCTTCTTTATGCTTTTTTTCTAACTTTCAAAATAAAAGTCTAAGATTAAACATTTAGAATTTCCTTTCATTCCATTTTTTTTCTTCTTCTTCCTGCTTCTTTTCAAACAAACGTATTTGTAAAATCTAAACTTACTTATTTGGTCCGACTCCACAAAACCATCCGGTTGAATTTCGTGGATACAGAACGTGTCTGGGATCTCCATACAGCCAGGCTGAAGCAAACGCAACAAACACAAAGAAGCAACAAAAAGGAGAAGTCATGTTGATGACAAAAGTCTAACTCACTAATCTAAATCTGTTAAAAAATACTAATAATTATAATAATATTGGATCTGAATAATGTTGTTTACAAAAGACAAATTTTCATTTGTTCACATTGGAAAACAGTCAAAGGATAAATTCTTAAAGTAGTTAGCCAGAATAGCCACTAGAGGGCGCCAGAAGCTACAGATTTGGGTTTACCACACATATTTTCCTTATATGAATAATCTGGGTTTCTCAGATTAACCACAACAAACTAATCTGAACAAACTTCCGGCTCTGGATCAATTCAGGTGAAACTGATTAGATAACGTGCTGCTATGATTGGCACACATTAAGGTGACATTACAGCCCGTTATAATCTGGCGGTCCTGTTGACACTAGATAAGAGGCCGAGCCTCAAGTGCTGGAATGACTGATGATGGGGCAATAAATCTGGACGAGCGGGGCACCGAGGAGGCAACTAACGGGTTTCAATCATTTCATTATCGATATTCAAACAAAGCTAACTTTACGTCAATAAAAAAAAAACAGAAACATTTGAGGCCGTTGCTGGAGTGTGTGGTTAGTAATCAAATCGTCAGCATTTTTAGATTTATTAGGACTATAATAATTACACTTTTAAGTTTAAAAAACAGCCGTTTATTCTGTCACTCAGCAGCAGCAGCAGCTATCCTGGACTGAAGGGCGCCATCATTTTCACTGTTCTACTTTCATTCTGCCCCTCTAAGCTAAACTTTTACCCCCCACCACCCCGTGAAAATGAATTTTAGACATGAATAAAAAGAAAATTATGAAGTTATAGGGCTGAAAAAAAATAATTAAAATCCACAAACGAAACCAAAACACGTGTCGCTGAGAAGTTTTAAAATTATTATGAGATGGCAAATTTGTAGTAAATTGCCAAATTAGGTGATTGTCCTAATTTGGCACATTATGGTTAAAGAAATTCATTTCTTAATTTTACGCACACGCCGACAGGTGGAGTCTAAAATCACAAACGTGCTTTTGCTGACCTCAAGAACAAAAAACAAACAAAAAAAAACCTTTAGAACTAATTTCTCGAGCACCATTGGGAAGCCACTTGGGGAAAAAAGGTTACATTTCAAATAAGTCGATGTTGAACAGTGCTGTCATGGCGAGCTAAAGTGGCGTTCCCTGTTGTACGCACATTTTTTACCAGAATATTGGGGAAAATGTTATACATGGATCGATGACTCGCGCTGAGCAGAACAATATAACATATGATCAAACCATATAAGAGATGTTAACAAAAAGTCTCAGTTGCTAAGGATATCCAAAACGTTACCTTTTCCAATTTTTTTAAAAGTTACATCGATCTGTTCGTCACATCCAGGCGAGCCAAAATTAAAATGGTTACTATGGAGATAAACCAACAGAAAAGCCGCCGTTTAGAAAAAAAAAAAAAGTTTTTTTTTCTTTTTCTAGATTTGCCACATGCAGCTCTGACCAGGGTGGCTGGGGCAGAGGGGGAGGGGTTTAGCCAGTCAGGGCGGGGTCAGTAGGGGCCCAATTATTATTATTATAATAATAAAAGATAAACCAGTTTTTACAAACAACTTTGATGGAATCTAGAATCTAAAATTGGAAATAAAGTCAACGGAAAGGAGGACCTGTCGGGTTTTACTTACCCAGAATCCCAAGGGCGATGTAGCCGAGAATGACAGCCAAAAACAGGAAGAGGCAGATAATATCGGTGCAGCTTCTGCAGCCAAAACAATACAAAAAAAAAAAATAAGGTACTTGACTTTGGTCAGGAAATACACACGTTGGCTTTTATTATGTGAGGAAAGAGGACGGTTTCACCTTTTCTTCAGGGGGCCATTGAAGCTTGGGTCAAACTGAGCAGGTTCTCCTGGGAAAGGGAGGTTATGTTAGAAACGTCTCATACGATCCAACTAAATCACATTCATATGACCTCTCAGAAAACCAGAATAAATGCTGTATGGACTCATTCACACTTATTTGTCCTTTAATCTGCTTTCAAGTTTCAGTCCCCTGCTGTCCTCAGGGTTAAAAGACAACAATCCAGGTTCACCACAAAGTGTTTTTTTTTCATGAATCAGTTGCTGGATTTTGGCTCAACAGCCGAACTGCTAACAGAGCGATGGACCATTGTTGCTTCCTGGAACAGAGAAAAAGCTTCAAAGAAGGACAAAGAAAGCTGCGGGTGTCATTTTCCTGCAGTACACGTGTAATAAAGAGCTTTTATGGATCCAGTCCTTTTCGTTTGTTCTGTAAAGTGAAAAGAATCCAGTGAGAAGATGAGGAGCATTTATTTATGCTGTTGAACCAGGAAGTAACCTTAACAGGTCAAAATATTCCCAACACTAAAGTCTAAAGATCTTTGTGGAAAGACTTTTTCCCTTTTTATGCAAATATTATATCCATGAAAACTAATAATAGTTGGATTTCACATCATTTTCCTTAAAAAAAAAAAGCTATAATTAAGTCTTTTTTAATGGAGGTCTGTTACTTTTGGTATGTCCTCTTGGTATTAATGTTTACTTAAAGGGGGAAAAATGACAAAGTAAAATACATCAAAATAAATCAATCATCTTGGGTCGTTGTAAAAATAAAAGGTTTGATGCTCTGGTATTTATTTTATCGCCATCCTGGCCATCTTGAAGTAAGTGTTCATACTAAGAAACACTAATTAGTCCAGAGGGAGGGGCTTATTGCCATGCAGGCAAGTCACCAACAACACGGTGGAACTGAGCGCGCTCAGACTTCTCTGGAGGTCATTTGAATGGGTGTGAATAGCAGCTGCAGAGAAAACAGAACCTGCATCAGCTTTTGCTTTTGCATCGCATGCAAATATCACATAACTTTGTTCCCTTTTGCTTTTTGTATAAAGTCGGGCAGAAAAAAAATAATTCTTTGAGCTTTAAACGTCATTATTAATGTAGTTACAGGAGAATCTCAGGAAGAGATTCAAGAAATAAAAAGCAGGAAGTTATGTTAAAAAACAGTGAAGAATCTTCCCTGTGACTTCTCAAGTGTCCCGTTTCAGGTGTGTAAACATGGTTTAGGGGAAACGGCATCATGGAAACTCACCGGCTGTAACGCCGCGTTTCACATAAAGACATTTCAGTTTTTATGTCCTTGTAAAAAAACACACAGAGCTCTAAAACTCCGATTTCCAAAGTTCACAGCCTTGAACTCATGGAGATGAGCAAACAGGGGGGGAACGTCAACGTCCGGTTGAACAATAAAGTTTATGTTTTTATGTACAATCGCAGAAGGAATCTGTAGGACAAAAGAGAAGGAAACCTGCAGCTGCGAGTGAGTGAAGCGACCCGGTGTCCTTTCACGGCGTCTCATGAGACAAATGTGGGTTTTTTCCTCATGTGACCTTCTCACATGCTGAGTAAACCCCCACCCAGGAGCTCTTATGACTCTTTATAAACAGCTTTTTCATAATAAATGTCATCTTTCCTCTTTCAAACTAGATTTCTAACATTTCGACTCATTCTACTGTCAATGAATTCCAAAAAACTAAAATATATTCATGTTTTTATCCCCTTACTTTTGCATTTATTCAATCTTTTGTATATAGAATTGAAATTCTGATCAGGTTGTGGTGGAAAAAAAGTTGAAACAAGTCTCCAAAGGATCTGCTGCATCACAGCTTTTGTCCCCATCCTTCTTAGTTAATGCACAACATTTATTAACGAGTTTTAGATTAAAAACTGCTTTCAGAGCTTTTTGGTAACTAATTTGTGTGAGGAAAATAAAATGCAAAGTGTCCCAAAAATGAGCAAAGAGAACAAATGACAACAGTGAATCACTTCCTGCTATGATGGTCAACCTGGTGATTGCGAAACAATAAACAGCCAAACCGCTTTATCCTGTTTTAGGGAAATACTAAAGTTGCTTTTTAACATTTTGAGCTCCGTTTAAGCTAAAGTTTGAGTTTTTGTTTATTCTGCTTTCGCTCTCAGACCTTGCAGGTTGATTTCCAGGTGTGACAGAAGGAGATCCGTGTGGATGTTTACCTGCAGGGTGGGTTTGTGTACCTGCAGAGCTCCTATCTAAACTTCAGGTGTCACTGCTGTCACTCACAGGAGTTCTGCGCTCTGGAATGACGTTCTTTATCACAACTCAGAAGGAAGGAAGAGCTGACGACGTTTTTACAAAAGCAGATTTGATCGCCATCTAATTCCAATCAACATCTGCGACTTTTACTCCGACTAAAAAGAGGAAGTAAACAGTTCAATTCCAAATTTTTACATGAAACCCCTTTTTTGGCAAGAAAATAAACGAAAAGGACTTTGTTACTTTTGATCTTTGTCCCTAAATCTATTTATCATTCTTTTACGTTTTCATTATCTGTGACAGATCTGTTACCAAGTATTTAAATAAAATATTTTCTAAAAAAAACAAACAAACCAACAACTCCTTCTTTAAATAATTAAAAGATATTGCTGACTTTTAAGAAAAAAAATGTTATTTCTTGGTGTGTTTTTATCATAAATCTGTGAATAAAGAAAACATTTTAAAAACAATAATTAAAGTTATGGTGCATTCTTTTCTCTCTTCAATATTTGTTTTTGCAGAACAGAATGAGTTCATATGTATGTTTTCATTTGTTTTATTCTGAAAACATCACAAAGGAAATAAAAACAAAACACAACATAAAAGTGTAATATGTATAAAAAGAGGGGAAGTTCCACAAACAGAGCACCTTTCTGACAAAAACTGTCAGTGTATACACATTTTAAAGAAATAAAGGCTTTTTTTCCCTCCAAATGTTTCCCTAATGACCTACATTTTTCAATATTTCTTTAGACCCAAACACACCTGCCTTCAGAAATCCACAAAGTTTTATATCTTGAGCTCCAAATGTTAGTTTTAAAGTTTAAACGTCATGATTCTTGTGTTTAATCACATTTACCTTGGATTAAAATTGTCTCAGAAAATCCTCATTTCATTTTTTTTCTTTTTAAGTTTCTCATCCAAACCTCAGCTTCTACCGAACCGTCAACACGTTTGTTGTCTTGACTCCCAGCCGGAACCGAGCGAACTAACGGGCGGCTGTTCAGCTCACCGTGCTCCGGTTCTTCTCCCTCTGTCTTCCCCATGTTCCGCCGCCGTTGAGCCTCGCGCCTTTCAGGGGTTCGGAACCGGCAGCAGAACTGATTCACGACCGCATGTCCCGCCGCCGAACCCTCCACCGAGCCCGACAACAAGGAAATCTCTGAGCTTCCTGGGAGTTCAGCGGTGACGTCACGAGCGCACCTGTTCAGGGATGCGCACCTCACCGAAGATCGTTTATTGCTCAGAGGTATTCCTCCCAAACGTACATTGCTGTGAGGACACGGTCACGTTGGAGGGAATTTCACCTTCAAATAGTTTAGAATATGACGTGTAAGGTATCCAACTAAATGAATAAACATTTTCTTTAATTCATGGGAATAATGTTACTCCTGGTTTCACGTATATGATTCTAAATAAGCGTCCAGTAAGTGTTGACTTCCTGTTAAATGTTCACTTTTATGCGGATGTAAACTTGAACTTGGTTACAGTCATCGCTACGACTCCATAATTGTCTTGTCAATCATTAAAAACCTAAAACTAGTTCAGTGACTACAGTCTGAAAGTTATTAACGCCTTTTCCAGGTTTAAAAAAAAACAGTCTTCCCTGATATTTTGCTGTTTAAAAAGCAGAAATTTCCCTTGAAATTCGTCCATTTTTTGTCCTTTAACCACCACACTCAGTTATTAAACATGTTACGAGAATAATTATAGTTTTATCTTTATCTTCTGTCATTTAAATTACTTTAAAATGTGTTTCTAATAACAACAGTTAAAACTAAAGAGCTGTTTATTTAGATTTAAAAGGATTTATGTTCATTTATGTTCAACACCATTAAGTTATTTCCATCTTTAAAAAGTTTTTAACTCTTATTTTAAATATTATTACATTTTATATCAACTTTTTGGTAGTTATGTAGCTATTTTTGCTGTTTCTACAGTTTTTAAATCTAATATTGCATTTACAATTTAGCTAATTCCAACCTTTCGAATGTTTGTTTAGCTAAGTATTATTTTCAATTTCTGTATATTTTGTCAACTCGTTTGATGTAGTTAAATTTATTTCAGTCCTGTATTTTTAGCAAATGAAACACATTAATTAGAATTACAATTGCGCTAATATTTTAGGGATTTTTCTTCCATAAGTGAGACATCTTTCTATTTTAATATTTGATAACATCTCTTGGTTGTTTATGGCTTTATCAGTGTAAATCTACAACATTACCTATATATATGGTTTTTACAAAGATAGAAAAATTGTCTTTTTAGCAGAAAAGACCAAAAGGTGATTATTTTTTGTGTGAAAAAGACTTAAATCAACCCAAATGTCACTGAAAATGATAATAATGCAGCAAAACAAGAAGAACTTTTAATATTTTTATTACTCAAAAGAGAGACGCGACATTGTGTATAAAAATAAAGATGACAATGGTAACATTTCAGTACAATAGACGAGTGCACAGGTCCTAACTGAAGTCCTCAACAGGACTGGGGGCCTGGTTCAGGCCTCATGTGGTCCCATGTCAAAACGTTCATGGTGGCACGGAAAAAAACAAAAACAAAAAAGGAAATGGCTAAAACCCAAAACTCAAACACCTGATGTCCTTTTAACAGCTTTATAAAATGTAAAAGATTACTTCTGATGAAATGATAAAGTGGCAGCTTTGACAGAATACATTGCAAGACAAAAATCCAACAGCACCAAACATAAAAACTCTAGCACATAACTTTCCTTCACCGTCTGTGTGTTTGCATCGACGCATGACTTTTTCACGAGTTTCCTATCGCCATCCCGAAGTCGGCCCCCGACTCCGAGCAGGCTTCCAGCCGAGCCAGCCTGCTTTGCTCCAAGGCGATGGCTTCGGCCGAGTGTTTGCACTTCTCTGACCCGCACTGGCAGGTGAAATACTTGCTCTTGATGTCCCAGAAGCGGTCGCCGTAGTCGAACCTGCGGACAGACACGCGGCAGATCAGAGGACGGCGGGGACGGCGGGAAGCCGGGAAAGTGCGAGCGCCTCACCCCAACTCCTGCCCGCTGAGGATGTCCCGCGAGCTGAAGAAGGCGATGCGCGGGAATCGCAGGTCCTGGTGCAGCATGAAGACCCGCACCGGGATGAGGTTCGGATCGCACAGGTGGTTGATGAAGCGGCTGATGTTGCCGTAGTAACGGGCATCTATGCAGTACACCTCTCCATCCTTAAGAGAGAGCAGAAAAAAGACAAGATGTTCACAACCCCGGGAAAAAGATACATCAAAAGATAAAGATTTTTTTTTTTCCTCAGGTTTTTACAGAAAAACGGAAAAGAACATATGAGAGGATTACAGCCACCATAAAAAAAGAAAGAAATATGAAAATGCAGCCATAAGATTATGAGAAAAATGTCTTTATTTTAGAATAAACTTGTAAAATTATTAGCAAAAAAGTTTTACAAGAAAGATTTCTTTAAAAAAAAAAAGTCAAAATTTTACCGGATTAAAGCTGTAAAATTATGAGAAAAAGTCCAAATTTTACAGGAATGAAGTCAAAACATTTCTTGAAAAGGAGTACATGGAAAAAGTCATGCTTTTTCAGAATTAAAATATGACATTTAAGTTTCAACAAAGACAATAAAACATCAGATGGACATCCAACTGCTCAACAATCTGCTGAATCGGCTTTATTGACATAAAGCAATCAGATGGAGCCCCTTTATGTTAGATGTTAACCTCCTATGTAGACTTGGGTCAACTCTTATTTAAATTAAACTGTTGCAGTGAAATGGAAATTATGTTTTTGTTTTTTTTGTTCATGTATCGCAAGTTATATCGTCATCGCAATATTGATCACTAACATCGCTGGTTTTCCTCATTTCGTGCAGCCCCAGTGTGTACGTTATTTTTCTCTTATAAACAATTATTTTTCTAAAGCAGACTTTTACAGAGCTTTGTCAGCGTCTCAACAGCTTTAACCTAAATGTGGTTTGATGCAAATATGAAAGGAAATCTCACCTTGTTATCCAGGTCGAACAGGTAGGAGTCGTCTTCTCGAACGTCGGCTTCGGCGTCAGAAATCAATTCTCCAACGTACCTGCATGCAAACCGGACAGGAGGCGACTGTTTTAACTCCTTTCTTTTGGCACAAAAAGAAGCGTCGGACTCAAACGGATGCCACATACTCGCAGATGAAGCTTCCTTGGGGGATGTCCTGCAGAGCTCGGACTCCCCAGCCCATCTTCTCTGTCCTGTAGAGCTGCAGCCGGACTCTGAGGGGAAAAGGAGAGGATGAAAAAGGAAAAACCCGTCCTCCTGGTTCAGCAGAAATGACAGATTCATTTGTCTGCTGCAACAGGAAAACAACAACAAGGGGTCGAAAGATAAATTAGATGTTAGATTAGTTCATAGAATCGTGAGCGCTAGATGCTGCATGCAGGACAGACGCTGCGCTACCCCGTGGACTTTCCAGTGATTGCGCTGCAGTGGATGCGTCACACGTACTTGATGCCGGCCTGAACCACCCTGTTCTTGCAGGTGCGGTAACAGGAGCACGCCATGTTGCACTCAAAGATGAGCGGAGGTTCGATTTTGTTGAACTCCTGAAGCAGCCGCTGGTCCTGGTGAAGAGGAAAACACACGAGCAACGGAAGCTTAAAAGGAGATTGTGACCTTCGCTCTGGAGTAAATCTACGGTGGCCCTGAAGTTCAAATCACATCAACAAATCCCTTAATGCAAAAAACAATTTAAAAAAGTAAAACAGATTTCAAAAATGCATTTCAGAAAGCAAAAGGCATTTCCAGAAATCACAGCTAATGGTAAAAAAATTAAACAAAATAAGAAACCATAAAAGGTAGGAATTATGGGACATCCCTGATTGGATGATGGCATTTCAGTTTTGAAGAAGAGGGAAGGCTTAAAGACCCAGTCCCATGAAAATGGTGTTTTTTAAAATGTTCTTGTGGCTTTTTTCTGACGATGAACATCTAGAAAGACAACTAACATTAATAATGGATCATTGAGTATTTCTGGATTCAAATTGTTCTGATGTGTCCACTTGCAGACAAACAGATTCACTAAAGTCTTTGTTTTCCTCGTCTGAGCTGGAATCTGGATAGTTTTGATATTGAGATGAATTTCTAATAACTCCTGCCGCTCTGCAAAAACTTTGTCCTAGAAAACAACACTGGTTTTTTATTTTTTATTTTGGCTAAAACAGCAGAAACATAATCAAAAGACCACTGGAAAAGCGAAAAGATGATCGGATTGGGAGCTATCTTCTGACGGAAGATATTTCCGTAACAAATCCAAACAAAGATGTCTCAAAATTCCTCCCTTTTCCAATTTTCATTTTTACCATTTCAGTTTGAATAACTCTTGCTTTCTCAAACGTTTCCTTTTATGGTTCGTTTCATTTTTGGTCTCTGGAATATTATTTTGATTTCTAAAATGTAACATTGTTGTTTTTTTTGTTTTTTTTGCTTTTTTTATGTTGTCGTTGTGATCTTTAAGATGTTTTTTTACGGATTGAGTGATTGGTTGATGTGATTTGCACTTCGGCGCCAAAGTAGAAATGAGACAAACGCTGAGATTTCTGCATACGTTTTCGCTTAACTGGACTGGAAGTACGAGGACTTCTTCTGCAGAAACCCCCCTTTGCTGTTTGCATCTGAACTTTATTTTTTATTTTTTCAAAACATGAAGGTTTCCACTTCAGTTTCCATCTAGATTTATATTTTGAGTTTAACTGATGTGTCATTTTATATCTCATTATGAGGGTTGAGTTGAGGGCATTCTGTGGGTTTTTGTCATGTGCTTTATAAATAAAGTTTGATTGAATTTGATCAAAATAAAGCCAGAAGCCAGAATTACTTTTGGTGATGTTTCAGTTTCACTCTTCCTGGTTAAATTACCCACCTTTTTCTAATTAGGTTCTCAAATAATTCCCATTTGCACGTCAACGACATTGTATAGTTATGAATTATTTCTTTCTCCTCTAAAAAACCTGTTGATGAAAACTAGTCTTGAACTGCATATTTTTTATTTCAATTCTCTGCAGAAATTCGTTGACATTGACAAAAAAACGTATAAATTCTGACTTCCTTTAATGAAAGCGTATTGTGAAGATCCTCAGAGGCGTCTGTGGTTTACCTTGTCATACCAGCAGCGGATGCTGAGCTGTCCACAGAGGCAGTTGCTGGAGGAGCAGTCGTCGGTGCAGCTGCAGTGCTGCAACAGAAACGGTGTTCAGTCGACTCTCGTCTACCGAGTGCAGGAACCTGCAGAACCAGCTGAGCACTGACCTGTAAGTGCGTGATGTTCCGATCGATGTTCATCGCTGACGTTTCGCAGTTTTCTGAAACGTATTTGTAGTCGGACGGGCATCCCTCCTCGTCCACGCCGTTCACGCAGGGGATGGGCACGTTCTCGTAGCCTTGTGCGATGTCCCTAAAGACGCGGCGTGAAGCGAGACTGAGAACAAGACAAACACTTTCATATTTATGATGTCAGGAACTAAACATACCGGCATATGATTCTCTCTGTCCGGAGAAGACGGTTTGTTATTCCTCGTCGTAGTTTCCTGTTGATCTGGAGCGACACCCACACGGGCGTGTCAGTGCGGGCCAGGGAGAGGGGCGTGTCTCCTTCTTTGTTCACGATGTCAATGTCTGCACCCCTGCTGAGGAACAATCTGCAGAAAAGCAGACTTTAAGTCAATTAAAAACGGCGAGCGGCGTTGTATGGCCTGCCCTCGCTTCCCCCCGCGGTGTGCCCTTACTGGCTGGGTGGCGGCTACACTCCCCTACCCCTCTCTGCCACCCTGGTCAGAGCTGGGCGTGACAAATTCATTCAAAAAACTATTTTTTTTCTGAATTCTGTGGGTTTTATCTCCATAGCAACCATTTTATTTTTTTGTTCGTGGCGAACAGGTCTTTGTCATTTTTAGAAGAATCAGTAAAGGTAAACTTTTTGATTTCCTTGGCAACAGAGGTTTCTAGTTAGCCACGCCCACATTCCTAACTTATTGATATCGTACGCCGCATCATTTTGTTCAGGTTGAGCCGGGGATTCATGCATTCAATTTTCACAATATTACGGTTAAAATATGTGCGAGCATCAGTGGGGGACGCCGCTTATAAAAGCTCGCCGCGCTAACGCCGTTCAAAACCTACAAACTATAAAACCAAAGTTTTGTCCCAGATACTTTCCCAATAATGCTTGAGGAGTTAGGTTAGATTGAAATCCCTAGGAAAAGTTTTAATTTGCATTTGATAATAAAGGTGCTTTTTATTTATTTATTTTTGAAAATTCAAGATAGTGGCTTCTTCCTGAGGTCAAAGGTCATTGAAACTTTAATTTTGGTTTTAGGCTGAAGCGAGTGGAGTGAGTGTAACATTTTGTGAAGATAGCAAAAGTTTGTTTCCTATAATATGAATAAAAAAATGTTTAAAAAAAAAATTTCACACTTTGCTACAAAACGGCTGCCAAGTCATAGGTTCTGTGGCCATCCCATAATTATTTTTTTTAGCCTCGTTTTTTGGAAGGCTTTTCCTGCTGTGATGTCATCATTTTTGCTTATTTTTATCATCACTCATCGGTCCAGGAAGAAAGAAGAATGGTGAAAACAATGTGGCCCTACGGCCCAGGACGTCTGCAGAACATAAACATAGAAACAGCCAAACGCGATGGTTTGAGGGGCGCCGCTGTGGACTCACGTGACACATTCCAGGTAGCCCTCCCTGGCGGCGATGTGCAGCGGCGTGTCGCCGTGAACGTTAACGGAGGACAGGGAGCAGCCGGCGTTCAACACCATCTCAGCGATGTCCACACTTCCTGCATATGCAGCCCAGTGGAGGCACACATTCATCTCCTGGAGGGTAAAAAAAAAAAAAGGTTTACCGTATTTTCCAGCCTATAAGTCGCTACGGAGTATAAGTCGCACCAGCCCAAAAATGCATTATAAAGTAGGAAAAAACACAGATAAGTCGCACTGGACTATAAGTCGCATTTTGACTGGAAATTTATTTGACAAAATCTGAGACCAAGAACTAATAACTTGCACAACCTCACATGACACAATCATAGCAGACTGTTTATCTCATAATTTCACAGTAATTCTTTCTCAAACTTATTTATTTATTCCTTTCATGAAGCATCATTGGCCAACTAATACTCTGTTTTCATCCTGTATTTGTAGAAACAGTTGTCATTTTTATTGCATTTCTGAATCTGTGAAATCATTGGAAAATAGAATATTATGTTGTTAGCCTTAAAGATCTTACTGTAAAAAAAATTTGCTGATTCTCTGAGTCACTTAACAAACTCTTAACACTTAACATACCTCATACATCAAACTGACCCAGGAACATCATCTCTGTTCCTCACAAATGAACACAACAGGAGGGTTAACAATGGATTTATTGCAATTTATTTCTAATATAAGTCGCACCCCTTGCCAAACTATGAAAAAAAGTGCGACTTATAGTCCGGAAAATACGGTATATATTATTTATCAATAGGTTTATTCCATTTTATAGAGTATTTTACATCTGACACTAAAGCAATCCCGATAATAAACTCAAGAGGGGCTACAGAAAAAAAATGAAACACCCTGCCTAAAATATAAATGTGCAAATCCATGAAAAATTAAACTAAATTAAACTTGCAAACATTTGTGAACTTAACAAGAATTTGGAGTTAACCTCCATTCTCTCCTGAAACTTCCCCACACCATCAATATCAGGATTCAGATCCCGTGCAGAAACACATTTACTGTCATTCAAGTGTGCAAAACTCAATAAAATGTCCAAGAGTCTTTTCCTGGTTTGCTGCATGAATTTTGTGGCAACGCCGGCCTTCTTCCTGACCTTCGATGGGACGCCATCAGTGATCAGACTGACGTCATGTGACCAGTTCACTCCAACATGGTCCGGCGCAGTAACTAGAGAGCTGACTATGTCAACAGCTGTTGTTGTGTCCATCAACTCAAGAAACTCTGCTGTGTCGTCTCTTTAACACCTCTAATAAATATGCACAGCTGTAGACATCTGTGATGTCTGTGCTTTCATCAACCAGTGATGAAAGTCAGGCCAGGAAAAATTCCCTGAACTTTTCTTTGAGCGATATGGCGGCGCGGAGCGAAATTTTTGAAAAATCCATGGTCTTAGATGCATTCTGGTACATTCTGGCAGCTAGTTATTCACTTCTTAATCAGGAAACTAAGACTAATTGGAGCATCATGATTTGTCATTCAAACCCCTAGTTTGACTAACCATGACTTGCTGGTCCTGAAAAAGAATTTAGATCATTGCTAAAAGTAACACAATCCTACAATCTAAGCTTTTCCTTAAAGCTGCAAAACATACAGTGGCTAAAATATAGTAACATCAAAGCCCCAAATGGCAAAAAAAACACCAGTAACTATGATATTCTATGAAAGTACCTCATTTATTTGAACGATTTCTGCTTTAGAAATACTGTTTTCTCAAACTATAATTATATCAAAATATGGGATCTGCTTTAAACTATCTTTCTATAACATAATACATAAATTCCTTAACACCAATACTTAGTAATCTGGGAAATATCAAAACATACAAACAAAATTAAACATTGTTAACATTCCTTTTTAAGGGAGTGTGGGTCCAAACCACCAAATACTTATAATTATAATTAATGTCAATAATATGTTTTTGAGCAAAACTGAACTAAATAATTGGTAATTAGGAATAAATACAAATAAATTAGATAAAGAAATGTATTCAGATGTTTCAGTTTTGATCAATGTGGTCTGTTATTCTGCAGTCAGATCAAGAAAATCTACAAGGGGGGGTTTCAAACAATGTATAAGTATGTTTCATACCATGGTCCGGTGGAATACTCGATTCTGATTGGCTGCTGGGTGTGCATTAAAACCTGATTCCGGTCACCTAGTTTAACTTATTGTATCACTGCGCTGGCTTCTTTTAAACCTTTTGCTTCATCATTTGGACAAAAACAAGCAGTAAGAGATGAACTTTCTCTCTGAACTGATGCTTTATTCAACCCATCGGGACGATCAGCATCTATATATATATCGCTGAATCTTGACTGCAGCGGTGATGCTGCGCGACGGACTATGTGTTACGTGATGCGTCGCGATATAGTCCGCTTTTTGTGAGAAAAGCAATACAAATCGAAAAAAAATTAAGGACTAAAAACTGGTTGATATGTATTGCTTTTGTAAGTGACCGTGGTATAAGCGGGTTAATGGCCTCAGTGTGCATTATTACTTTAACGCACTTCGCGGAGGCAACCGTCCGACGTGACAAAAGTAATAATAACGCACACTTCGTCAGCCATTACCCTAATCTCTGCATAATTTCCACCGTAACTAATTGTATTAGAACGGAGAATGAAATTCTGAACAACAATTGTACTCACCTCCAACATATTTGTCTTGTGAACGTACGTTGAAAAGAAATCGCCATATTTGTCTTTTTCCTCCAGCCAAGACCACTCAAATTTGTCTTTATCTTCTTCTCACAACTGAGGTCGTGACCAAGCTCAATAATGACGATGCCCGCCATTATTTTAACACAAATTTAATCGCACACTCTTGAGATTTGTTTGTGAAAGTTTAGCGTGGGTCCGCTGACCACGTGGTACAGACGGAGCCAATTAGAGCCGTCGACGCATCCAAAAGCAACTAAAACGTCCCGTCATTGGTCAATTCGGCCGGGAAGACAAGACAGCTGGGCCCATAGAGAAAGCGATCCACGGAGAAATATAGAAAATAAGTGAAAATTCGCAAATTTCAGAAATTTTTTTCATCCGGAAAGCGATCAGGTCTTTATTTCCCGGAAAATACGATCGGTTTGCTCAAAAACCCGGATTTCCGGGAATTCCCGGAAGACTTTCATCTATGATCAACAGAGACCGAAAATACAATAAATGACTGGATTCTGTCCTACATTTGGCAGCCCAAATCTCCTCAGAGATGTTGTATCTGCATTCTCAATCCTTGACAGACTTATGTTGGCAAAGGTCGGCTGCTTTTTGGGATACAAGACTTTTGCAGCCTTCAGCATTTTCCATAAGTTCTCCATCCGAAAATGGTTTGGATGTTTGCTCCAACTTGTTTGCAAGAAGGTGTCTGTCACTGTTTTATCACTGACATCACGGCTGCAGTAAATGCAGACAGTTATTTTTTCAGTCCAGTTGGTAAATCTTCTCTTTTCTTAACTCCAAATGGTGAAACTTTTCTTTATGGAGAATCTCATAGTGGTGCTGAATGTTATATTCTTTGAGCACCTGTTGATGACATACCAAACATTTTGTATTATTATGTATTTAACTCTGTAAACAAATAAAACTCTTTCCATTTTCCCTGGAAAGCTCAGCCCTCCACTTCCACCTTTTTTTTCCTTTTTGACAACAATTTGGTCATTAGGGTGTCACTACTGATCATTCTCATAGCAATGTAACGGGGTTGAGGCTTGCGGGAAACCAAACTGCATTTTACCCAGACAGAGCTGTTATGTTCCACTTTTGGCACATGCAGAGACATGCTTGCTGTTTCACCTGTTTTGCTTTCCTTTGCTCCCCATTGAGATGGAATTGTGCATTTCGGTTATTTCTTTTAAAAAAAAAAAACTTACCACAGGAATGGACTAGAAATGTACTTTTTTTTTTAGAACATCTCTATAATTTTTACTCTTCACGAATGGGCCGGATTAAACCATCTGGCAGACCATGTGTTTGACACCCCTTACTTAAATGATCTCATTTTCTAAATTCAAACCTTCGTTTAAAGAAAAGGTTAAAAAAACAAACAAAAGGGAATTAAACGATGAAAAAGGATGTAAAATATTTGACAAAAGTGATCAAGATAACATAGAAAGTTTGAAAATGAGAAGACAACAGAAGAAGAGTGGGAACTGGCCTTATCCGTGATGGAGACGTCTGCTCCTCTGTGCAGCAGAGCCTTGATCACCTCCACATGTTTGTGTTCTGCAGCCCAGATGATTGGAGTCCAGCCTCCGTTGTCCTGAGAGAACCGAACAGGAGCGTCTAAAGCTGAACCGTCAGACTTTACTTCTAGGACAAACGTAAACACTTCTCTGTGGAGCGGCTGTAAACATCAACTATGAGACCGAGACCATTTCATTTTTTTAAATTTGGCTTTAATAAGGTTTATTATTCTAATAAGGTTTTGGTGAAAACTATATGAGAACTGGCTCCTCCTCCCTTTTAGATTTTTATAGAGAAATAAACTGCTGTCACTCAGTCATTCTATTAGTCAGAATAACCACACTTGATCTGAAACCTTTTAAAAATTGTTCTCAATACATTTTCATAATATTCTTTCTGTTGTCCAAATTATAAGCTGACCAATCAGGTGCCTTAATAAAAGTAGGAGGAGCCTGCTGGCCCCAATGTTCAATGTTCAAAACGCTTGATTGACAGATTTCTGTTTGGAAGTGGTAGGGGTGTGGCCTTCCAACAAGCATGCTCCGGATTGGTGAGAGTGGCTGGGATGGAAACAATGACTCAGACAGACTCGGAGCAATCACTGCTTAGTGACGACGTCTGGCTCCAACATGGCGGCGTCCGTATCGTGAAAACTGAATTGAATTCATTTGGTTGGAGCCAGAGTCACACTCCAGTCCAAATCCCATATACAGTCAATGGTAAAGACGCATAAATGATAGATGTTTAAAGCGTATCTACAATAAGCTCCTCCCCCTCACCTGTGCGTTGATGTCCACCTGCCCCGTCTCCAAAAGCATGTTAACGATTTCCAGGTTCCCCAGCTTGGCTGCGTGGTGAAGACCCGTATATCCGTCATCCTCCTAATGACGACGACGTGTGAGAAGCAGTTCAACCTGAAAACGTACGTTTGAATCCTGGAACTCACGACGTGATAGACGCAGGCTCCATTCTGGACCAGGTAACGAGCCACCTCAACGTGGTTGTTGATGATGGCCTCCAGCAGCGGAGTCCTCATTTCCTTGTCCTTGGCGTCCACGTGAGCTCCAGCCTGTCACGGCGTACATCACTTCAGACACCAACCCGCCCGGAGGCTGAGGAGGGAGAACTACCGCTCGTCTCACCTGTATCAGCATGTAGCAGATCTCCAGTAAACCTCTTTGAGCTGCTGTGTGGAGAGCGGAGCGCCGATTCTGAGAGTCCGGCTGGTACGTGGGATCGATTCCCTCCACTGAAAAAACAGTTAAAGGGGGGAAAAAGCTGACTTTAAGTCTGCATAATACAAAGATCTACTCCAACAATTAAAAAGTGAGTTAAGTGCGGATCTGGTTTCTGATATGAGACATGCATCACATTAAAACACTTTCAAAAAATCCATTTACAGGAAATTTGCTTCAACATAGAATCAAAAAGAGTCTTTTTTGCAGCTGCCGCCTCAGCGACTGTATTATTTTGGGGCTTTTTAAGCTAAATGGATTGATTGCATTTTGACTTTCTGACCCGTGGCCACTGAAAATCCCTTTCAGCATCAGATAGAATCACGTCTGTGTTAGAGCCTTCATCCAGGCTGACTGCATCAACGTAGCCGGCAGAAAAAAAAAGGCAGTCAACTGGACTCTGTTTTGTTTTGGAAGGTGAAACGTCTTTCAAAATAAAACGATTTATTTTTTTAATACTCTTATTAGGTAGAATGAAAAATGAAAGATGATAGTTTGTGTCAGTAAACACACTCAGCATCAGCAGCACTCGTTGTCCCTCCCCCTGCTTGGCGGCTGGATAAAGCTGTCGGGGGTGAAACCTCAGCTTCTTCCTCCTGTGGAATTAAAAAAAAAAAAAAAAAAAGGCATTTCCTTATTTTATTCTGAAAGTTTGGATCGTGTTTTCTACTGGAATAGTTTTGAGTTCTTGGGAAATGAAAGCATTGGGGATGCATTTTTTCTGGACAATAAGCAGACCTTTAAATGTGTGTAAGATTTCCGTTCACAGCTGCAGTTGGTAAATTACTGTTTCTTTGTTTGCGCTTTTTATTTTTTAATGTTTACGTGAATAATCGTTTTTCTGCAAGAGGAGCAATGAATGAACTCTTTTAGCTGATGGGAAAGGTCACAGGACCCATCAGAATATATTCTCATGCCTCTTTCAAAGTGTGTTTTTGTGAAAAAGATGTTTAAAGTTTGGGATATTCAGAAAATGTGCATCCCTCACATGTTATCTGACTAATTTAAAGTTATTCTGGTTAACCAACATAAAAAAATATTTGGGAAAACCACTGAATTCTTCAGGATTTGAGCTTAAACATAGAGAATTAAGTTTCAAAAGTGTAAAAAACATAACATATGTGGAATACGCTCATCATAGTGTATATTTGAGAACTTTACAGTTCAGTTTCTTTAATTTAAAAGAAGTGGATCATATACCGGTACTTAAAAACCACAAAATAAGCTGTTTATTTACCGTTTGTCACATTTGTGTTACTAAAAATGTTTCTTTTTAATACATATTTGTCAAAACATTTGAAAAATTTGACTTTAATAAAGTGTTTTATTTTAAAATGATTTAATTTTTTCAAAAAACAGTTGTATTCTAAGTGTAGTTTAAACATGTGCATCTAACAGGTTTAATAAATCCTCAGTGCAGCAGAATGAAACTGTAAACCAGATAGGCCTGAACAATATACCGCAAATTTATCGTTATCGCAATATCAAGCAATGCAATATCCATATCGCAAAAGTCAGCAAAAATCGCAATAAATGGTTACTTTAAATGTGCTAAAACAATCTTATGGCAGCTCGAAGTATTTAACGAATCAAATATTTATGCATTTGAACAATTGGATGGACCCTTTCACGTTGTTGACCAATCAGATGGATGTATTATGTTAGATGTTTGCCTCCTAAGTCAACAAGGATCATTTGGAGTATAATTTTTAAATTGTTGCAGTGAAATGGTAATGATGTTTTTGGTTGTTTTGCTATTTGTGTATATACCGCAAATTATATCGTTATCGCAACATTGATCACTCATATCGCAAGTATTGGTCATATCGTGCAGCCCTAAAACCAGACCTCTCTGAGTCCTGTGTTAGAATGGCTTTCTGCAGCGCCGCCCTGCTGGGTCCAGGTGGAAGTGCGCTCGGGCAGACCGGCTTCCCGTTCGGCATGCAGAGCGACGGCCCCACACTGTCCACTCCTTCCTCTCCTGGAGGGGTGGTGGCGGCAGTTACGGTCGCTGCAACGGGTGCCGACTGCGGCGGCTGCTCCACGGTCAGCGTGAAGAAGCCGTGGCTTTGCATCCGAGCGCTGCGGAAAAAAAACACAAAGCATCAATAGAAATCGCACTTTAACAAGCAAATCCAGCCATAAGGTCATCTGAGCCCACCTAACGGGTCTTTCCGGCATCTTCTCGTCCTTCGTGCTTCCTGTGGAGGCGTTGAGGGAGGGTCCCGAAGGGGCAGTCGGGGGGAGCGATGGCGTGGTGGTGGAGGAGGCGGACATAGTGACGACTGTGGCGGCTGAGGTTGCGGCGGCGCTAGAGGAGGGGAGGGTGATCTCCTGAGCTTCGGAGGCATCTTCCCCACAGTGGGGGCAGAAAATCATCCCGCCGCCGTTGGCTCTGCTGCGCCCGCTGCTCAGCACGGTCACGCAGCCGCGGTGGAAACGGTGGGCGATGCGCTGGTCAGGACAGCACTCTAGGAACGTCCCCTGCAAAAGAAGAATAAAAAAATATATAAATGAAGACAATGGACGAAACCTGGCCGGCTTTAGGTGGACAGACAAAAGAAAGTATCCAGTGAAAATACAGAAAAATAAAACCAGGATTAAGCAGAGTCTAAAGAAATGAAGAGGAATATATGAAAAATGAAGATTTAAAACAATCATCGAAAGAGGAAAACAGACGGTGTTTTAACTCGCCACTAACGGACCAAATATTTCAAACATCTGTTCCTCCTCACACTTACTGCTATGCAGAAGTAGCCACACCCTGGGCAACAGTGGTGCTTGACCATGTGTGAGCGATGGACGTCGCAGAGCACCATGAGGGAGACCCGGCTGGATGGTCTCATGGTCTCACCTTTCACGGTCCAGCTGGTGCACGCCCGCAGCTGAAACGCCACAGAAAGGTGGGACATTCATGTCAAATATAAGAATCCATCATTTTAAGGAAAAGGCTTCCAAGTTTGAGCTGTCTGATGAACTTCTGCGTATCATTTCTCAATCAGTTTTATCTTTCCTGGATTGGTTATTTAAGAGACGAGGGTTGGTTCCCTGACCTCTCCGTTGAGGCTTTCCGTGGCCATGCACTGTCTGCTGATGCGCTGGCTGCTGCTGTCGATTCGGGGAGCCTCCATCCTGCAGCTGCAGAGGGGAAGCTCCTCCAGCCTCTCCGTGTCGCCGGCGTCGCTTCCTTCTGCAGGGAAGATGGGCGAGAAACCCACCAAGATCTGAACATGTGTCCTTTGGATTGTCGTAAAAAAGCACAAATACAAAACGCTTCGAGACTCATTTTGGAGAAAATGTTTGATTATTTCTTAAGCTCACTTTAAATGTTAATACATTTCTTTTTTTTTTTTTCAATCTCAAAATCCAAAACCCATGAGTGCATGAACTACACCCCCTCCCCTCCCCTCCCCGCTGGCTAAGCAGCTGTTCAATCACCGCCCAAGCCAACCTATTAGAGCTACTCGAACCCAAGTTCATGAAAAACACTTGTTTAAAAAATGGCAGCTTTTCTGTGGGTTTTATCTCCATAGCAACCATTATATGTTTTGATCTTCTGGGGGTGACGAACAGCTCTGTGTCATTTTTTTTGACAAATCTGCAAAAGTGAACTTTTGAATTTCCTTGGCAACTGAGGGTTTTTGTTAACCACGCCCACATTCCTAATATGTTCGTTGTCCATGCTATGTACATTGCTTCATTCTTCTTGAGCCAACGATTGGTGAATTAAATGTTCACAATATCACAGTGAAAACTGTGCGAAGTGGAGATGAACTTCCCTCTTGCGAGCTCGCCACGCTAACGCCGTTCAAACCCCTACAACTTTTAAACGGGAAACATGTTTTTCCAAGAAGCTACCCAATGATGGTCGTGGGGTTAGGATTGAAATCCCTAAATTTGTAGCTGGTACTAAAGGTGATTTTTCATTGTTTTAATTTAAGACGGCAGCCTCTTCTCGAGGTCAAAGGTCAACAAAATGTTGGTTGTGGCTGTAGACTAAACCCACCAGGAGGAGGGGAAAGAGTCAGACTGTCGGCAGCTGCGATGTCCAGGTCACCCAAAGGAACCTCTGTGTATTCTTCTGCTTCTGCAGAGCAGTCAGGAGATATGAGAGGATCAACACAAAAACACTTCCTACAGTAAAAATATTTATCCTCTTCTGTTAATGCAAAATATTTGTGCATCTTGAAGATATTTGTTTAAGACCCACTCCGACAAAAAATGTGTTTTTAACATGTTCTTGTGGCATTTTTTTCTCATGATGGGAACAGATTTAAAGAAAAATAAGTACAGTTATCCCTCGCTAGAACACGGTTTACTTTTCACGGTTTCGCTACTTCACGGATTTGCATCGTGCATTGTGTTCTGCATTCTGATTGGCTAAAAAGTCACTCCGCTTCTTCTCTACCCGTGCGTCAAAAACATTGCATTTTAATATGTACACGTACAGCTCGCCAAATTTACATTACGCACGTGCAAATTCTCTTGCAATTTGGAGTTTCTCTAAAACCCATAGAGAAAAGAGCGACATCAACTGTCAATCACTATGCTCTTCTCCCAAATCAAGACACCTGCAGCGCGGGCTTCAAAGGGAGAAAACGCTGCAGAGGGGAGTCAGGATGCAGCGGCTCAGTCTGTAGAGCAGTGAAATACACCTGAGTCACTATTTGTCCCACTATTTTTTTCATAATCATTTTAAACGTTCTCCCGTTAAATCCAATTACTCGGGTCGTGGTGGGCGGGGCTAATCTCCGCGATTTTAAGCCTTCTGTTCACATTGATGATTAAAATTATTACGTGACAATACAGTACAGAAGTTATTTGTTTAAAAAACCGTTTCTAAAGTACTTTTATTTGTGAAACAAATGCTTGAGCCTGTAAAATGGTTTGTTCTTTCTTTTTAATGTATAATAGAGTATTTAGTTGTATAATAATTGTAAAAATAAATAAAAGTTTCTACTTCACGGATTTTGCCTATCACGGGTTCCTTTTGGAACGTAACCCCCGCGAAAAACAAGGGTTTACTGTATTTCTTTATTCAAATCGTTGTGAATCAGGAGCAGACGAAAAAATGTCCCTGATTCGTAGAAAATGTGCTGGGCGGGGGGGGGTTTGCTCCATGTCGATAGCCCCGCCCACAACTCAGAGGTGAATTTTTGATGAATTATCTCCAAAAAGCGGCCTAATTATAACTAAAAGACCACTGCGAACACTTTGACAATTGATCAAAAGATGATTAGAGTTGGATTTTAAAGGCTTGGTGGGACTGGAAAGTCATCGTAGCTTAAGTTTCCCTTTAATAACCTGCTTTAAGGTCCGTAACCACAAATAACAGGTTGATTATGGAAGCGCGCTGCGCAGAAACGACCACTCACCTTCCTCCATCTCCACCAAGTCAACCGAGCTTCTCTTTTTGTCTCGACCTGACAGTAACCACGAAGACTCTTCGCCCTCATTCAAGACGGTTTTTGGTGTTTCAGACTCCAAAAGCTGAAAATCACAAGTTATTGAAGTAGATAAAAGCACACTGGCATGCATTATCATTATCATTCTGCTCCGCTGGACTATTGTAAGTCTAACTGCTCCTGGTTTTTTACTTCAACGTTTTGTGGAACTAAAGTTTAAAAGTTTGCAGTTTAAGACAAAAATATATTTGAAAATAAAGATTTGATGGTGTAAATTTGTTCCATCCGTGGTGGGAAACCCTAAAAAAAATGAAGAAAGGGTCAAATCTGCTCAACTAATCCAAACGCTCCAACTAGAGTTGTGAAATATCTTGATGTAAAGACAAACTGGAAACCCGGAATATAAAAAGACTTTTTTAAACTTAAAAAATATCAAATCAATAACTCAGAAATGTTTCATAAGGACTTTCTGGATTTTCACATTTTCTACACTTTTTATGTATTTATGGCACAGACTGTATTGTAAGGGTTAATGATTCTGAATATGACCATTATCATTATCATCAAACAACAATAAACAAGATGACCATGAACCATCAATTAAATCCCCTTACTATGGAGCCTTGGACATAAAAATAAGATAAACTATTCCCTCAAGTTAATCGTTAGTAGCCACAAATGAGCAATTTTTTAGCATGTTGTGAGTGCAAACTACTAATATGTGACCACATGTTAATAAAATGCTAATTTGTGACCATGTAATACTAATTTGTGAGCACAAAATACTCATTTGTAACCATAAAAAAACTAAGTTGTGCCCAAAAAATACACATTTTTGACCACTAAATATTAATTTGTGCCCACATAACATTAATTAGTGCCAACAAAACACTAATGTGTCTACTAAATACTAATTAGTGCCCACTAAATACTAATATGTGACTACTAAATACTAATTTGTAAGCACAAAATACTCATGTGTGACTACTAAATACTTATTTGAAAACACAAAATACTAGTTTGTAAGAAAGAAAATACGAATTTGAGAACACAAAGTGCTCACAAAATGCAAATTAGTGGCCACGAAGTACTATTCTGTGGACACAAATACAAATTGGTGCACCCAAAATACTAGTTCATGACCACAAATTATTAATTTGAGAGAATTATTTTTTAATGTTATTTTCAGTGCTCCATAAATTTCAGCTGCAGCCATTTGTAAATGTTGCATTAAAAACACAACTGTTTACATTTTTTGAGTTTATATTTACTCACGTGATCCTCCGTGTCATTAGCTCGCTCACTCGCATCGACTCCGTTTTGAAACTGACCAAAAGGAAAAAGACAAAAATGAGTTTCTAAAAACAGAGAAACCAGATGAGTAATTAAAAGGACGAGGTTTTAGGAAAATGCATCAAAGCTTCACACGTTTCCAGAATCTTGTGCCGATGGAGTGGAGCTCTGGCTCTGTTCTCCTTCATCCCCGGTCTTCCTCACGCAGCTTTGGCTTTTCGCCAAAGCAGTTTCCACCTTTTTATGAAACAACGTCTCCTCCTGCATTTCAAATAGACAAGACACTTCAACCCACCAATAAAAACGGAGACTTTTACTTTAGGAACGAGGAAAACCACTAACTTACAGTTGGAGAATTATCTGGAATGTTTTCCGAGCTGGTGCCTGATAAATGACCCAGCTTCCTCTTTTTTAAGGCCACTTTAAACATAAAGAAACATGAATGAAATGAAACAAGTGGGTTTATTTTAACTCAAGGTAAACCAAAGCTTTTAAATGTTACTGACAGCTTTCGGGCTCAGATGTGAGGCAGGGAGATCCTGACGGGGTCTGGGATGCTGAAGCAACTTCACCAGAACCAGTGTGCTAAAAAGGAAAAACATGAAACAAACAAACAAACAAAAAAAGTGACAAAAATGTTTACCAAAAAGAAACTTAAATCATATCTTCAGTCTTCTTTTACCAGCCCAAACGGGGGTCTGCTCATGGTCTTGCGGGCCCGGTGGATCTTTGGTGGGCTGGGAGAAACAGACGGGGAGACAGACGTCGAGGCGGCGAAGGGAGAAGAGGATGGAGCAAGTGGAGGAGAGGATTTACTCCCGGCGGGGACACAAACGCTCATCTTTGCTCGGCCAGGGGACAACGTCAAAGGCGCCGAGGACGCCAGCGATGAAGAGGCAGAGGGAAGAGACTTGGCTTCCTGTCCTGTATGACAAATGAGAAAAGCTTTTATCAATAACAAAATCAAACAACTGTATATTATTTATATTATTTTAAGTAATGAATGATGCACTGACAAAAGAGCACTTTGTGACAATGACCAATAAAGTATCTATCTAGTGTATATACCTCCTAAATGCCTGTTGATGCAAGTACACATTGAACTACTTCTGCTCCAAAATTTTCTTAATTTAGCATCAGCTTGAAAGCGGAAAAAAATCTAAAACTTTTTTAATAGCTGGAAATAAATTCAGGCATCAAGGAGTTAATATAAAAATATATATATAAATAAAAACAAGCAACACGATTTTTATTTGACTGTATTCACTGTTAGAATATTAATTCTATAAAGAAGGCTAAAATATAAAGTTTGGGTTCCAAATCAAGTTTACAGCTTGATAACTTCATCATTAAAGTTTTTTGGGGCATTTAATAGATTTTTGATCAACCTTTTTTCTGGACATTTTGATTACTTTTAAGCTTGTATAGTAAAAATAATACAGATTAAGCTAATTTCATCTCTGATATTTGGAATATTTAGCAGTCTTCAATTTTCTAACTTTTTTTTTAGAAGTGAACAATTTGCTTTAGTAATTAGACAAAATTCAGCATCTTTTATGACCAGTTTTCCAGATTCACATATACATTTCAACAGGAAAAGCAAGTTTTTGACCAAGTTACATAAACTCCTTGAGATCTATTTTCCAGATCAAAGAAATTATGGATTTTACAAGAACCAGGTGAAATCAGGAGGAAGCGTATTCTCACCTGCTGCAGGTTTATTTGATGGTGCATGGATCAGAGTATCTTCATCCTCTGTAACACTGCCACCCTCACTCTGTGTTCGCTGGCATGACAGCGGTGACTGCGCTGCCTCCGTGGGCATCGCTTTCTCAGCATCATCAGGTGTGGGAATGTCTTCATCCTCTGGAATGAACACAAGCATGAGCCATAAAAGAAGAACAGTCACACACACACACAAATAAGCTTAAACGTGAATTTTATAAAGTGAAATCTTCAAAATTTGAAACCTACCTTGGCTTACTTGACTTGTTTTTGCTATTGGCTTGTTGGGTGTTTCTGTATCATCATTTTTTGAGTCATCCTATAAAAGAAAAGACCAGTAAAGAGATTTTCAGAAGCTGAACCCATGCATTTACTGCAGTTTATCATGAGGTGATGGACTCTGTTAGAGAAAACAGCTCAAATATTTCAAAGTAAAAAAATAAATAAAAAAAATATGTTTTTGATACTAAAGTATTTGTAAAAAAAAAAATAAAAAAAAATCCTTTTTTTAATTGATGTTGCCAGAAAACCAAAGTATTTGCTGATGATGCAACTAAGTATTGGTAGGATGGCAATCTGCTTTATTTACTTTAATACCATCTAACAATTAAAACAAAAAAAAAAACGCCCCTCTCACCCTCCGCGGGTGGTTTCTTCTCCAAGCTCGGGTCCTCTACCAGAGGCCTGGGAGCTTGAGGGTCCTGCGCAGTATCTTAGCTGCTCCTAGCACTGCGCTTTTCTGGACTGAGAGGTCTGAGGTCTTTCCAGGTATCTGTTGTAGCCACTCCTCAAGCTTGGGGGTTACTGCCCCGAGTGCTCCAATTACCACAGGCACCACCTTCACCTTCACTTTCCAGGCTTTCTCTAGTTCTTCTCTGAGTCCCTGGTATTTCTCCAGTTTCTCATGTTCCTTCTTCCTGATGTTCCCATCGCTTGGCACTGCCACATCCACCACAACGGCTTTCCTCTGTTCTTTATCCACCACTATGATGTCTGGTTGGTTCGCCATTACCATCCTATCAGTCTGGATCTGGAAGTCCCACAGGATCTTTGCCCTCTCATTCTCTACCACCTTCGGAGGTGTTTCCCATTTTGACCTTGGGGTTTCCAGTCCATATTCTGCACACATGTTCCTGTATATTATTCCAGCCACTTGATTGTGCCGCTCCATGTATGCTTTACCTGCCAGCATCTTACATCCTGCAGTTATGTGCTGGATTGTTTCAGGCGCCTCTTTGCACAGCCTACACCTTGGGTCTTGTCTGGTGTGGTAGATCTGAGCCTCTATCGCTCTGGTGCTCAGGGCTTGTTCCTGAGCTGCCAGGATGAGCGCTTCAGTGCTGTCTTGTAGGCCAGCCCTTTCTAGCCATTGGTAGGACTTCTTGATATCAGCCACTTCAGTTATGGTCCGGTGGTACATCCCATGGAGGGGTTTGTCCTCCCATGAGGATCTGTCCTCCAGCACTGTATCCTCTGCTCTCCATTGCCTGAGACATTCACTGAGCACACTGTCAGTTGGGGCCTTGAGCTTGATGTATTCATGCATCTTGGATGTTTCATCCTGGATAGTGGCTTCTACGCTCACTAGTCCTCGGCCTCCTTCCTTGCGGCTAGCATACAGTCTCAGAGTGCTGGATTTGGGATGGAACCCTCCATGCATGGTGAGGAGCTTCCGTGTTTTAACATCCATGGTCTGTATCTCTTCCTTTGGCCATCTTATTATTCCTGCAGGGTATCTGATAACTGGCAGTGCATAGCTGTTTATTGCCCGGGTCTTGTTCTTGCCATTGAGCTGGCTTTTCAGGACTTGCCTTACTCGTTGAAGGTACTTAGCTGTTGCAGCTTTCCTTGTTGCCTGCTCCAGGTTGCCATTTGCCTGGGGAATTCCAAGGTACTTGTAACTGTCCTCAATGTCTGCTATTGTTCCTTCTGGGAGTGAGACCCCCCCTGTGTGGACTACCTTGCCTCTCTTTGTCACCATCCGGCTGCATTTCTCGAGCCCGAATGACATCCCAATGTCATTACTGTAGATCCTGGTGGTGTGGATCAGGGAGTCAATGTCACGCTCGCTCTTAGCATATAGCTTGATGTCATCCATGAAGAGGAGGTGACTGATGTTGGCCCCATTTCTGAGTTATATATATATATATATATATATATATATATATATATATATATATATATATATATATATATATATATATATATATATATAATCATGGCACACAAAATTAATCTAAACACAAACAAACAAAATCACACAAGTTTCCGTCTTTCTTTTCAAATTCCCTCTCCCGATGCTCACGCTAATATTCCCGGTTGCCATGTCAACCAGCCCATAACAAGATCTATCCAGCTTTGTCTTTACAAAAATATAAACACAACAATCAATTAAAAAATATATTTCTCAAATACAGATGAATTTTTGTGCACACTATTTTACTATTTTAAATAAAACGATGAACGTTTTTTTTTAGCGCAGAAGAAACGAACTCTCTGATAAATATAGTGGAATAATTTAAACACATTAAAAAATTAAAAGATATAAAGGGTTGAAATGTGTAGCATGTAGTCATAACTGGGAGTCAAGTGTAGGAATTAATGTTGACTAAATGCTCATTTATAACTATTACATGCTAGCACCGCTAGCATCCCAACACTGCTTACAAGAGAATAATTCTTATCTATACATAAATAAATAAGCTAACGGTATTCGACATTCGTGTGTTTCGTTATGTCCAATAAAATAATGCGCATTTTTTGCACAAATAGTAAAGAAAGGCTTAAAAACGGGCTTGCAGTTGCTACCTTTGTCGTTGTGTGGGACGCCGACATGTTTCCCGAAGCACGTCGGGTGAACGTGCTGCGTCACAGTTTTAGCCCCGCCCCTTCGAAGCACACTGATTCCGAATCACTGATCAGAAATCAGCGTACGTGCGTACGGATTTGTTCGTCAAACTGATGGTTTGTGATTCATTGTGGTGAATTTCACTCTCTACGGAAAAACGAGGCGATAAGTAAACACAAATCGAGGGCAGTGGCACGGCCACGAGATGTTGTCAGCAGTGTGTGCCTTCGGAGTTAATTCTGCTGCTTAAGACGCTTACAAATCACCGAACAGCACGAGACAAAGGTAAGTGTAGAAAAAAGCGCAAAGTTTCCAAACATTGTGGAGCTTTTGGTTCTGTGGCTGGGAGCCGATCCTCTTTGGATTGGACCGTAGATACGCACGAGCGTTTATTTGGTAGCTAACGCGTTAGCTAACAGTCGAGGAGGTTAGCTAGTTAAGGTAAAACAAATGAATATAAATGTGTGATTTTTTTTTCTTTGTTTGTTTCTATTTATAAAAATCGAATCACCTTGGTCAAGATAACACAGTGATGTGGATTACCTACACTTTTTCCTTATCTTCTTTTACTCCCATTAGCTAGCTTGACTCTAACCTTTCTTCTCGAGGCTACCAACTTTGAATGCTAAATCGATATAAGATACACGTGATGCAAAAATAATTTTATTTAGTTCTATTATTATTACACTAATCAAGAGTAATACAAACTTCTACTGCGTTTTAGATGGAAAACCTCGTGTTGTTGATTCACAATTTTACCTTCAAATTTGGCTAAACCAACAACATTTCTCGACGTTGTTCAATTCAAATCTAACTTTATTTGTAAAGGAATATATTTTCATACCCACGGAACAGTGTTTTGTATGATAAAATCATTTTTCAATTTAAAAGAAAAACAAAGAACTTCACACACAAAAATAAATACAGATGATGGGTCTGTTAATGTTTGGAAAATTAGCTTTTACAATTGTTTGTTTTTGTGCACAAGTGACTTCCTTTCAGATGTCTGCCTTTGCAGCCATAACATCTGAGATTAGAGATTTCTACAAACTTATTGGGAATGTTTGACCTTTCCGGTTAGGTCATATTCTGATTTTGGTGAGAAGAAGATGTTGAGTTGATGTCAGGACTCTGTGCAGATCCGATCCATGTCTTTGTGGACCCTGCTTTTGTACAATGGCGTGTGCTCGTGTTGCCACAGGAAGCGACCTTCCCCAAACTGTCCCCATAGGCCTGGAATGTCCACGTCTCTTGGTATGTTGAGCCATTCAAAAGACCGTTTTTCTGGAACAAAAGGGCCAAGCCCAGCTGCTGAGAAACGTCCCACGTTAGGACATCATAACAAATGCGGTTCTTCTGGCAACTTCCAAACCGAACTCATCCATCAGATTGCCAGATTGAGAAATTAGCATTCAAGAATGCACATCTCTACTGCTCCAGACGTTTTTTCCTCTGTTCTTCATCTGAAAGC
Source organism: Oryzias curvinotus (assembly GCA_023969325.1). Classification (NCBI taxonomy): domain Eukaryota; kingdom Metazoa; phylum Chordata; class Actinopteri; order Beloniformes; family Adrianichthyidae; genus Oryzias; species Oryzias curvinotus. The sequence goes on along the minus strand of CM043716.1, from coordinate 7,426,672 downwards.
TGCATGAGGTCTGTTGATATTGACTGCAGAAAGTTGGCGAACGCTGTCTGTGTCGCAGCTCGCCACGCACCGACCTCCGGTCTGTCCGTCTGTTTGGCCCACCACTTCGAGTCTGAGCTGCTGCTGTTGCCATTTGGTTCCACATTGTTGTAAAACTACCAACAGATGACTGAAATATTTAGTCATGTGGACATTTCACAACTGGACGAGTGGCTTGTGTTGCATTCTATCTTTGAATACACTGACATGGAAGTGGAAATTTTTTTTTCACAAAAGTTTGTTAAAAGAGTTTGCATCTTGGGTTCGTCTTTTTAAACCATTTAGAAAATTGCATTTTATTATTTAGACAAACGAGCAAATACTTGACAACGTGTATATTCTTATAAAGGTGTAATGTTTTTGGGATACTGTCATTATTATGTTGTAATTGATATTCATAACGTTGCTCATTGTGGTGTATCATTGCAAATTATATAACAAGTTTTACAAATTCTGTTTTCACAGATGTACTCAAAGTGGTTAATGGTAATCATTACTTATCCAAAAGTAACTTTTTGGTCCAGCAGATGTTAGATATCATGTCCCTAAATAGCTTAAATTCATCTCCTAATCTAAATAAATGATTCATTCATATAATCTGATTACACTTAGGTAAGATGGAGACGGTGTGCTTCCGTTTACCTGGTCACGGGGACAGCACCCTGAAGCACATGAACTCCCTCAGGTGTCGCCAGCACTTCTGTGACATCACCATCATGGCCAACAATAACCGGACGTTTAAGGGACATAAGGTTGTGCTTGCTGCGTGTTCTCCCTTCTTAAGGGACCAGTTCCTTCTTAACCCGTCGCCAAAGCTTCAGGTAAGCAGAGTAAAACGCGAGTAAAAGTGCGTCATCTGGTCGCTTCAGTTTGGAAGAAAGTGCTTCTGTTTTACACGTTTGCACAGGTTTCAATGCTGTACAGCTCCTCAGTGGTGTGCGATCTGCTTCAGTCGTGCTACACCGGCTTCCTGCAGTTTAGCTCTGAAGAAATCGTCAGCTACCTGACCGCCGCCAGCTACTTTCAGATGGAGCACATCGTAGAACTTTGCCGAGGAGCCCTGGAGAAATATGTGCAGCTGAAGAGCCGCAGTTCACAGAAGGTCAGCTGGCACGTCGCAGAAAAACTCGAGCTTTTGCCGTCAGACACTGAGGGGTTTCTTTCTGCGTGTTTGTGTAGGTGACGACAGGAGAGGAGGGCGCGAGCAGACAAGTGATCATCAGTGGGAGCATTCATTCTGTTGCATCATCTCCTCCCGCTCGGCTGTCCCCCGTGCTCCTGCAGAGCCCTGCAGGCCAATCGACTGAGGGAAACGACTCCAGTAAATCTGCCCAGGGCAGCAGTCTGCACCATGACGACGGCCTGGACGACGCTTGCATCAAGGTGACTTAAGCATGATTGCTCTGTTGACCCGGTCGCATTCATTGGTGTGAAGACCACCAGCTGACAGAAATAACGAGCGACCAGGGATGCAATGATTCGCTTTCCTCAAGATTTGGTTCAAACATCACATTCGTTTTTGCATCCCTTTTTGCAGTTTGATATGGGATTTGTGTATTGCAAAACAACTAAAACACCAGAAAAATGTGTCTTTTAATTGAACCCTTTAACACCGGAGCTGCATCTCTTTCGACCACTGCAACTCCTCAACCGTTCATGCAATGAACCCAATTCCAGTGGATTCTGAAGTGTGGAAAAGCAGCCATACGCTAATACGCAACATTTTACAGATGGGTTTACGCAATCAACGTCAATCAGCTGATTCCGTAGTAGAGACTTGACTTCACAGATTGACGGATTGGTGCGCCGTTATGTGATCGCTGTACCGCTCCGTTGTGGTGAAGAGAGAAAGCAAAGCTCTCAATTTACCGGTCGATCTTCTCTCCCAACACTCGCCGAATAGGAGCGGCTGAAATGAGCTTCCTCTGTAGGGGGTTTGGCCTCTCCCTCACCCCAGGCTCACCCCGCATCCGGTACAGCTCTGGCATATTTCGTTGGTTTGAAATTTTGGCCATAGAACGTTTTTGTTTAAGTTGGGGCAAAACAAATGACCTAAACTTGACCCTGAAGTGGATATGGTACTTTTTCTAAAATAAAACCTATTTTGCGCTATATTTTCACCGTAGTGTAAATATGAACGGTTGAAGATTTAAAGAGCGTGTTATTTAGTATTATCGCCAACATCTCTAGTGCTAATGGGTGAAGTAAGTAATAATGAAAAAAAAAGCCCTTTAGTTGACTTACTGGTATGCTAAGCTTGGTGTGACGTAATCAAACATCGAATGATAAATCTTTCTTACATTTAGCTCAACGCGTTTCACTCTTTCAGCGTAAACGTGTCTGCAGTAGGGATGCAGCGGTTCAGTTTCCCCACGATTTGGTGTAACATGCGACCACGCTACGCTGCAGAACAAACTTCTTTACTGTATCTGAGTTTTTATTTATTCAGAACCAACAGGCATCCAACTTTTCCTTTTAGTCTTGTCCATGTGACAGACATGTGTTCCTTTGGCTTCCTGTTTTGCATCTTTTCAGCAGCATTTTTATGCTCAGTCACTTATATTTCTGGAGAACTCACATTCACCACATTCCTTTTGTAAACAAAATCAGCTACACCCACTCATAAAAAGCCACTGTTGCCATGGTCACTCGCTATTATCATGTGGAAAGAAAGTCGGTAGAAACTAGGGAAGCAGAAGCTTCCGACCAGCACTGAGATGTTGGTGTTTGCTGCTGTTGTTTGTTGAAATGAAATGTGCGGTAAAGGTATTGATCTCATCCTATACTTTACTTTAAATAATTGTGTTAAATAATTGGACAAAAAAAACTATTCACGTGCTTTTGGGGGGAATTTTTTTTAGTAGAACCCATTCTGCACCAGATGGAAACAAGAAACAAGTTCAGTATTCGATACCCAGCAAAGTGCAGCATATTTACAGAACGTGTGATGCTGCCATCCACAAACCTTCAGGGGTGTGAAAACCAAAGCCACCGATTATCATCAATCGCTTTAGAAACGGACAAAAAGTTGTTTGGTCAAAACTTCTCCAATCCACTGACCGTAATTACCTTGGAGCAAATTCTCAGATGCTACATTGACTAAAAAGACTCCCGGAACACGGAACCAGAACGCCACATGAAGACCCGACGGTCCCACTCGACCCAGTCAAGTCAGATTTCATGATCCATGGCTTTAAAGAAGACTAAACAAAATCTGGAGAACTCAAAGCAAGAGACACACACGCATATATTACCAGCTTATTGAAGATTTAAATACATATTTAGTGGACCGATTACACTAAAGGGGAACATTTTTTGGAAGGTCTGCCTCTAAATGCATTTTATGAAGAAATACGCACTCGACCAGAAAGTCCTGACTGAGAGAGTCAAACAAGTTCATGACCTCACTTTGGTTGTGCAGCAGACTAAACAAACCAGCAGGTCCAGCTCTGAGTTTCCCAGAAAAAAGGATGAAATAGTCCTTATATGTCAAAATCTGCACTTTGACCTTACTGAGACCGTGTGACGCGACCTGCAGAGACCAATCATTAAAAGTCAACTTTTCAAGTTCAGCCACTAAAGCAGCTGACTTTGAAATTCTGTTCCAGGAAAAGTGAGGAAAGTTCCAGCCAGACAGGCTTACGTAAGGTTGTTCCACCACAGACTGGCACAACCAGTTCAACTTTGGGGGGGGTATCTTTTTCCCCTCATTGGACCTGGGGCAGGTCCAGGCAGGTTTTACCCTCAGGAGCTAAAACCAAATGGACTTTTATTTATTTATTCGGATTTAATGTAGACGCGCTCCGATGTAAATTAAGTTTTTAACACGTTCTTGGGAAATTTTTCTGACGACAGAGGACGTTTATAAAGAAAATTAAGCTTGAATTTGCATTTTGGAGTATTTCTTTATTTAAATCGTTGTGAATCTGAAGCAGATAAAAAAAATGAAAAATTGTATTTGTGTCGTAGAAAATACGCCACATATGGTCCATTCTACGTCAGCGGTCCCGCCCACAACTCACAGGTGAATTTCAAATGAACTCCTCCTGCTCTGCAGAAATTATGGCCTAAAAAGCAACACAGATTTTTCGATTTTGGCTTAAAAAAAAAAAAACCCAGCATAATAATAATTCAAAGATCACTGGGAACGGTTTAAAAATATATCAGACGGTGATCAGAGCAGGAGTTTTTTTTCTTTGTAAGCATGAATGATATGTAAACAGCTGGAAATCTGGGTGTCAAAATCATTTTTTTATGTTTTGTGCAAACCTGCTGTAGATGATGTCAAACATGGACGGTCATTGAACCAGAGCTCTCTCTCTCTCTCTGAAGGTCATCACGTCCGACGAGGAGGGAGAATCCCGGCAGCAAGATTTTGACGTTTACCGGGTTTACGTCTCAGAGGAGGAAAGGATGAACAGAGGCGCCGAGTACGACAAGACGGCGCCGTCTGACGCGCCTCAGGACGTTTGCTTCTCGGAGAAAGACGCCATCGTCATCGGCGGCGGCTCCGAGTACGACCTCGCGGAAGACCTCAGCTCGGCCGCCTTTTCTGCCGAGAGCCTCCGTGCTTTTAGGCGCCGACTGACCGACTCTAAAATCGGTCGAGGCAGAGGGAGGGGCAGGGGGCGTGGCTTGAAGCGGAGGAGGTGGATGTCCTCTCAGGAGAAAAGGTCACCGAGCCTGATTCCGCACCAGGACTTGTGGTACCTCACCGCAGCCGGGATCGGGGGGTTCGGACTGGATTACAGTCAGGAGGGGCTGAAGGCGGCCGAGAGTTACATGTCGGTTGAAATCCCCAGGTTGGACTTGAACATCAGCGACGGCGGGGAGAAGGTCTCGCCTGCTGCGGACAACGGCCAGTTCGCCCTGGAGGAGCCGAGCGCCGGCGAGGGGAGCTCCGGGCTGACAGCCGTTGGGACAAACGAGGGAGGGGACGAGTCCGTGGCGGTGGTGGGGTCCACGTCCAGCGTGGCGGGCCCCGTCATCTGCGATCACTGCGGCATGACCTTCCCTTCGGCCCACTCCCTGGCCGTCCACTCCCGCTCCACCCACCTGCTGTACGCCTGCCCCTGCTGCGGGAAACACTTCCAGCACTCCTCCAACCTGACCCGGCACATGGCGGTCCACAGGGGGGGCAGCAAAACGCACCAGTGCCCCCTGTGCTACAAGACGTTCACGCAGAAGTCCACGCTCATCGACCACATGAACCTCCACAGCGGCGAGCGGCCGCACCACTGCGCGTACTGCCACGCCCGCTTCGCCCACAAGCCCGCCCTGCGGCGCCACCTAAAGGAGCAGCACGGGAAAACCACGGGGCAGAACTCCCTGCATGAGCAGGAGGAGCGGGAAAGAGCAATAGAGTCCGCCGGGAGAGCCCAGGAGGAGGACTGCCTGGTGACGGACCAGGTGTCGTAAGACGCCAAAACATCCCGGGGATGTCCCTTCGGGGGGGATTTAGCAGCAACTGTGATGCCTTTCCAATTTGAACTGCCAAGATTAACGCCCCCGTTTTCAGAAAATGTGGATTCAAGGCCTTATTAGGATTTGACATAAATGCAAATCTATTCTGACGGGGGGCTGAAGTGAGGAGCTGTGAAAATGGGGCAACAGCAGAAACCCCAAAGCCAAAGCAGGTAAATACTATCAATCTGTCGTTTGCTGAAGTCTGCAACTCCAATCTTTTTATTTGATTTTTAGGTCCAGAAGTGTCTTAGTAGTTTTTTTTTTTATATGTGACTCAGAAAAGTACGGTTGATGTATAGCAAACCTCCGTTTCATCCCAGCATCTGTAATGTAAATGTATAGATGTACATCCATGCCGCTACACTGGTGTTTCCTAAGAAAACTGTTTAGACACATTCCACTCAGACTGAGTTCATCAAAGCTTTTAATAAAAAGGTGGGAAATATGTGGGCGAGTTTGACATCGGGTGTGGCGTGACACGTAGAAAACGCTCTGCTCCCCGCTCAGTCGCCATGTCGGCACCAGACGTCGCCGGCAAGCAGTGATGGGTCCCAGAGTCTGCGTTTCTATGGCAACCACTCTCAATCAGGAGTGAACTTGTTGGAAGGCCACAGGAAACCTGTTTGGAACGCTGAACATGGGAGGCCAGAAGGCTCCACCTACTTTTATTGAGGCATCTAGTTGGTCAGTTTATAACTTGAACTACAGGAAAAATGATCAGACTAAGAACGGTTCTTCTGGCCCATAAAATGACTAACGGCTGTTTGTTTCTCTATAGAAGTCTGTGGAATTTTGGCTTCTCTAAGGCCGCAGGTACTTCCTGTTTAGAACGCCAGGGGGGAGGGGTCGCTCTGTTCACTTCCCATAAAGTCAAAGGTGCAGGTTCCCCTCTTCCTTTCATGTTGGCTCAAAGAATTTCAAACACTTTTTTTTTTTACTATTTTAAACCTGTTAGTATTTACCGGACATCCATGTCTCTGACTCAATTCTGTCATTTATTGTTTTCCAGCAACTGAAAACTTTTATTTGATACATTTTATTGGTTTCAAAAACAACCATTCAGTTGAAAAAAACTCATTATGCAAAATGTAGGTCGGAAATGTTAGAAATGAAAGGATTTTTACTAAATCGTTTGTATGGATGTAGATTAAATTGATGTTGGAAAGGAGAAGTGATGCTGAGCTCTGGTTTAAAAACTACTAAACAGATTTCTTTGTTCTCATAAAGAACATTTCTTCAAAGACGTGCAGTCATTTAACAATGGATTCAATAATAGAACTATTCATTCATTTTCTTAACCGTTTTTCCCTTTTGGGGTCACGGGGCTGCTGGAGCCTATCCCGGCCACTTGTGGGTGAAGGCAGGGGACACCCTGGCCAGTCTGTGGCAGGGTAGAATATCCACAATCACACAACCATTCACTCTCACACCTAGGGACAATTTAGAGTTGCCAATTGACCTATAAAGCATGTTTTTGGAAGATGGAAGGAAGCCGGAGACCCCAGTGAGAACCCACGCATACACGGGGGGAACATGCAAACTCCACACAGAAAGGTCCCCCATTGATGTTGTGTTTTTCATGTCCCCCCAGCCGGGACTTGAACCGGAGCCCTTCTTGCTGTGAGACAAGAGCGCTAACCACTGCTCCACCGTGCAGCCTTCATAGAACTAACGAAGTTTAAACTGATTTTTTTTAATTTTTTTTTATTAAGCTCAACAAAATGCTAGTTTTAGCACAAATGTGCCGCCCGGCTTCTATCAAACACGTCAACTTAAGAGATCAGACGATAAAAATGGTGGAGAACTGTCTGGGCCATCACAGGAAGTCTTCGCTGTACACCACCTGGTTCCTCTTGTCCCTGTACGAGCCTTTGGTGCTGTTCTGGACAGCTGGGAGGACAGACGCTGGGGGTTAGCACGCAGCAAATAATGCAGACAGTGACCACAGAGGGGCGCCGCGCTCACCCAGAGAGGCCCACACGGATTTGCCGGTGGCGGCGTCAAGCATGGGCTGCTTCCGGGCGATGCTGACTTTGATGTGGACGTCGCCGACGACGCTGCTGTTCAGCTGCAAAACAAAACGTACGTCTGTTTGGTTTTTGAAGGAGTTGAGTGGTTGGAACACACATAGAATTCAAGAAATGCCGGGAATTTGGAGAAGAAAAAAATCCATCTGTTTTGCTTTATGATCGTTCAGTGGTTTCACAAATAAAAGTCTCCTAATTAAAAGCTCAAATCGCCGTATAAACATTGAGTCAGCAGTATTGCTGACCTATTAGAGTCACTGCCTTGAAGGGTAGAAATGTTAGTAAATTATGTTTACAGTAAGAGCAGCAAATATAAAAGTTTTGGGTTTTTTTCCCACTAAGACTAAAAATGGAAGAATTTTCAAAATAACATGTATTTTGATGTGGCAACTTAAATCTCTTGAGATTACATTTTATTATTGCAGTCTGGTAACATTAGCTGGCTCTAAATTAAATGAATAAATATTAAATATTGCACTTAAGGAGTTTTTAAAAACAAAACGAATAACTACCGGTAAATAATATCTTTGTGTCTAAGATGATACCAACCTCAGCTACAGCCTGGTCTGCAGATTCCATCTTCTCAAATGTGATGAACGCACAACTATAGAAAAAAAGCAAAGCATTCATGCTCTCGGATGACCTCAGCCTGCTATGCCTTTTGTTTGTTTCAGAAAAGATCGACAAACTCCGCTTAAACATTTCCTACTTGCGTGGGTTGTCCATTGAGAGGTCAATGATGTTTCCATGCTGAGAGAATGCGGAGCGCAGGCTGTCCTCCACCAGCCCAGACCCATAGACATACACTGTGTTACCCTTTCGGACCCCTCGTCGCTCTGGGTACGAGTCGGACCCTGAGAGTGAAAAATAAGCAAACCTTTAAAAATTCACTTTCCCAAAATGTCAATTATTGTAATGAAGCTAAAGGCCGAATTTTGGCTTTTTTCTCCTTTAGTAGATGAAGGCATTGTCTAAACAATTGCCAACATTTCTGGGATTTCTAAGGTGTGTTTTATTCGGACACTATTGAACTCTAGAAACAAATACTCACGTCTGAAGGGTCCATCTCGGTCTCGCTCCCTCTCTCGGTCCCTGTCCCGCTCTCTGTCACGCTCTCGATCCCGGTCCCTGCTCCGGTCCCTGTCTCTCTCTCTTTCCACGTCCCTGTCTCGCTCTCTGTCTCTATCCCGGTCCCTGTCTCGGTCCCTGTCCCGCTCCCTGTCCGGGTCACGCTCTCTGTCCCTCTCTCTGTCCACGTCGCGGCTGGAAGACAAGCCGCTGCCGCCGCTGCCCCCATCATCATCATCTCGGTATCGGTCACTAGAACTGACGAAGCTGCCAGAGGAAAAAGAAGACGGGATCTTATAGATGAAAAACTATTAATGTGAAAAGAAATGCTTTCTATTGGTTCTGAACTGCACCTTTCATACAGGGATTTCCTCTGAGCTCTCTTTCCAGACTGTAATAAATGCCCAAAGAAAAAAAATCTGTCATTTTGTTGAATTTATTTTTCTTAAAAAGAAGTGTATTTTAAAATCAAAAACCAGATGAAGCTTTGTGTAGAACCTCTGGGTCTCCACTATACCTCAGGTTGGTCATCATCTGCAGAGACACTCCTTTGGAAAGGTAAGAAAGCAGGAGCCGGTCCTTTTTCTGGGTCCTAGCAAAGAAATTAAGACAAAAAGAGTTCTTGTCCTATAAAGCCTTTTTTTTTACATATGAGATCAGAACTTTATATATTTTGCCTGCTTCCCTGTCTTACTTGACAGTATGTTGACTTAAGACTATCTAAAATAACAGCAGAACTGTGAGTCATGCAGCAAACATGATCCAAATCTGTACCTTGAGTTTAATTTCCAACATTCGAGATCGTTTGAATCCAGAGTTTTTGTTCTCAGATTTAATGGCACTGATGGCTCCTGATTTTATGAGCATCTTTGCTTGCTCTGTTGCTGTTGCCGTGTCAATGACAGGCTGGTCTGATAAAGCTGGAATGCAAATGTTCATTTGAAATTATAGACAAACAAACATACTCAATGTTTTGTGCACATTTATGGATTTTTGCATTGGAATAATTTTTGGTTCAAAGCACCTACTTCGTTTCAAGCCGCTCTGGCTGGTTTGGCTTGTTGAACTCTGCTGTTTCTTTAAGGCGACCAGCGCTTTTTTCTGAAAAAGCAGTCAAAACAAATATTATCTCAAAACTTTAAATCCTTGAACAAGTTTAGCAGACACCATTCTGACTAACTTACCTCCAACTGATGAGAATGACTTCAATCTCAATTAATTTTGGTTAAATATATTTTGGTCACAGATAAATTCATAAAACAGCAAAATAAATAAATTTAGCTGAATAATATATAAGAAGAATGTCTTATTATGGGAAACAAAAGGAAAATTCAACACAAAACTGATTCACAGAAGCCAGTGAGATAATTTTGGTGGAAGGCATACATTTCTTTATTAGCCTTATCCTTTCTTGAGAAAAATTCTGTTCCAAGTCAAGATTTTATATTGATCCAACGGCGCCTGCATGCTTATTCCCATAATTCATAGGCAACACAGACACAACACTTGTATTTGAGATGAGAAACAAACAAAGCATCGCCGTACAAACCTTTTTCTTTAGTTTTGCATATTTCTTTTGCAGAGCTTCTTCTTCATCAGTCAACGAACTTGGAAACATCACCATGACGGAAACTACAAGACAGAGGACAGATCATGTGAACAAACGAAACGGGGTTCGACTCGAGTGATTCACAAGACCAGAACGAAATAAAACAACTCGTTCCATACAAACACAGTGAAATTATATGTATAAAATTATATGGCACATATTTTTTAAAAGCTGTATCTATTCAGATAAAAAAAAAGTGTCATTACCAGGATTTTCCCTACGGTAACCAGGATCAAACTAAACAACATAGGCGCGTGTGGATGACGTACCTCGTACGTAATATAAGTGAGACTTCCGCCGCTTTTGTATTTTCTTTCTTTTTTTTTACTGTTGGAAAATCTTTACAGTGTAGACGAAAAATATTTTTAAATCAATAAATTGATGAAACTGCCACGTCTTTAATAATAATAAAAAAAAAAGCTAATAAAGTTGTTAATAGGCTTTTTCGAAAATTTCTGCCAACTTCCTGTTTGCAATTCTGACAACCTCCGGTGAACAGAAACAACTTTTAGCTTGCATTTACGAGTGGGACCATGGACAGAATAAGTACGTTTTTGAGGTTATTTTTTATTTGAAAGCGATGCTTACTCGCTCAATAACAAAGGATACATTTGTGTTGACCTGTTGTGTTCGTGTTCCTTGCTTTGTTTTGGCGAGCAGCCACTCGGTGCTTGATTCCGTAGCTTTACTGCATAATAATCCAATAATAAAGTTATCAACCCAGGCAATTTTCTTGCAGTGTTCATTTGAACTTTCTCGGGTACAGACAAGCATTTACATAGACTTATCATTTTCATATGTATTCTGTTCATTCCTGGTGGCATAGTTTGAAGTATGAGCAACCTGCTTTCATTCAGGAGTTGTTGCCCCCCTTTGTTTTGCAGATGTGCCCCCTGTGGGGCCCACGGACCTGCCTCTGTCTCTGCTGGAGCTGGGATGCTCTGGCAGGTTTGAAGTCATCACAGCATTCCGTGCCTGGGCAGCCTCTACCTCCACAGAGCACGGTCAGAAAAGATGCTGTGTCATTGCATTTTGATTTAAAAAAAAAAAAAAGAAAAGTTGGTCAAAGTATTGATTATATGCAGGAGCTTCATACTCACATTTCAAACCAATCTGGTTGCTTCTCATCCCGATATTCAAATGAATACAATTAGATTTGGACTCACTGTTATTATCTGATTGGTGATGGGTTAATTATCGACTGAATGAAGAGAATGTTTGGATGTCTGGTCCTATCTTCTGCAGCTTCCTCACGGGCTTCCTCCCACCAGCCTGAACCTGGAAACAGAGGTGGAGAAACAGTTCCTGCAAGACCCAGCCTGGCTTCCCATTCACGACACAGACTTTGTCTTTCAGAAATTTCTCAAGTGTGTATGGTGCTTGGAAGATTTTCTTTGCATTAGTGAATAGAAGAAATTGTGTCATATTGTAATATTTTAAAAATGTTTGTCGAAAGTGCATAAACCTAGCTTTTTGTTGTTGTTGTTGTTGTTTGTTTTACAGAGTGGCTCAAAGAAAGGTGGATGTGGACTCTCTGCTCAGCTGCGTCCCATCTGCTCTCCAGTCTGGGCTCTCTGTGGTCAGAGACCCGACATCAGGGATGCTGTTGGATTTCACAGAGGTAATGTGTTGGCCTCTTTAAAGTCTCACTCCAACTTGATCCCCAATGGTATTTTGATTATATTTATGCAGTTTTTAGCCCCCCCCCCAAAAAAGGCGTTCATTTTCTGGGACATATTTTCTGCAGATCAGCAGTCGTTCATTAGAAATTCACCTCTGAGTTGTGGGCGAGATCCGTTGAAAAAATGGATATACTTACAACACAGGTGTAATTTTCTTTTATTTTTCCATTCTTGAATGGAAAATGAAACGAACCAACAAAAATGTACATCATTTTTTTGTAACAAAACCTGTTTGTTTTTTTTGAGAGAGTTCTAATTAAAGGTCAAACTGCACTTAAGATAAAATAAGATAAAGAAAAATCATGTTTTATTGATTCCAACCTGGGAAATTTGATTGTTGCAGCTGTGAACAGCCTTTTCTAAACAGTATTAGGCAGAAATCATCTTCTGCAGCAGTCATTGGGGCGGCAAAGCTGCCTTACCCTCTTGGAAAAAGTCTTTCCGATGTCTGTCCAGTATGCGATGGAGAGGGTGATCAGGATTATTGATGATGGATAAGAGTTTGTTCAAAGTCCTCCTTTCCATCACTGCGTGGTAAAAACCCAAAGAAATAATCACAAAGGCTTATTCCTTAGGGAGGGGATTTTGTTTATTTGCAAAAGGATTAGTCAAATAATCAAAGTCCAGACAAAATAAAGGAATCCTCCAACTCAAAGGTCGATTGTCCTGGCGAGTAGAAACAGAAAGAAAATCCGAAATTTCTCTTCAGGTTCCCCATAGACACCCTAAAGTGCACAACTTGAAAGGAGGGTCCTCACTCTTCCTTCCTCCGGTCTCCTTTATCAAATTAGTCCCAGGTATGTCAGTCACATGACCTCCTGCTGACGTATTATTGACTCCCTCATGAGTAAATCGAGCGTCACTTTACCATGGGGAACATTAGAATTTACAGAAGTATGTTGGAAAAGACTGGTGGGGGTAAGAACTTAATAAAAACAAACCCTCTAATTGTCTGAGTTCATTTTATTGACGTCAAACAGTAATCAGAGGAGCCTCTGGCTGGTCGTGCTCTTTTCCTCGCCCACCTCTAGGTGTTGCTGGAGAACACCGGACTTTCTGCGAAGAACTCGCTGTCCCTGCAGCGCCAGCCGGGACCCCCGTCCGAGAGCCTTCGAGGAAGCAACACCAACTACCCCTTCCTGCCCGGTCAGATGCACCTGATCAGAAAAATCATCCCTTTTTTGCTTTTTATAGACACGTTTAGCCTTTAAAGTCGTTTTTTTTAACAAAGATTGCTGCAACTGTGACATCACCAGGTGGAATGGAGGAGCTCACCCTCGAGCAAATCAGGAAAAAGTCTGAGCTGGAGGAGGAAATCGATTTTGAAAAAGGTGATCCTAATGAGCACAAAAGACATCTCCATATTCTTTATTAGTTTTAATATTTTATCTTTTCTGTTCCCTAGATTTACTGAAAGTACCTCCCGGGTTTAAAGTTGGGATGGATTTTACAAGCAATGGTTGGATATAGAATATTATTTGACATAAAAAAAAATCAAAAAAGCAAAAGAAAAACCTTTGATGGGGAATTGTTCACCATTTCTTTCTTCTTTTTTGTATTTGTACTTGAAGAGGTCAAAATAGCAAAGCCAGAGGTCAACCTCATGTCCCTCCTCTCTGAGGTGGAAGACTCCACTGACCTGCAGCGTGAAGAAGAGGATAAAGATGAAGAACAGAAGAAAGAAAAAGCTTCCAATGTTGTCAGAACGAACAGCCTTGAAGATCTGGGCATCAAGGTAATCCAGTTAGAAAAAATCTGCTGCTCTCCTAGGACTCTTAATACTCCCTATGTGTGTGTGTGGAGACCAAAAGATGATTGGAGTGGTACTTGAAGATCGTTTGTGTTTGCGAACATTTACCTGAACTTTACAGTGTTTCAAAGCCTCATCTTTCATCTAATTTTGACTTCTCTGTGTCTTTTTAGACGCAGGATGTGGCTCCATCCTCCTCCACCTCTAAGGGAAGAAAAGAGGATCGGTCAAAGCCAACAGAAAGTCCAGATGAAAAGAAGAAATGGGCCATCCCAGTGGACATCACCTCCCCCTGTGATGATTTCTACAAACGCATCCCCAACCCCGCGTTCAAAGTAGGACCTCCGCCCGTGCGTATCTTCAGATGTGGCGTGTTATCGAGCGCCCGTCTCATTGGTTTCTCTGCTCCGCTCCAGTGGCCCTTTGAGCTGGACGTCTTCCAGAAACAGGCCATCCTGAGGCTGGAGGCGCACGACTCCGTCTTTGTGGCTGCGCACACGTCGGCGGGGAAAACGGTGGTGGCCGAGTACGCCATAGCGCTCTCGCAGAAACACATGACCAGGTCGGAATTTAGCAGTCACAGCCTCGATGTGTTAAAGGCCTGTCCTGATCATTTTAGGACTAAAAAAAGAGGGAATTAAAGCTTCAACTGGATGTTAAGTTACAAACAATCCCAAATAAACCTCACAGTATTACACAAATGAAACTAAAACAAGAAACTTGTTTAAGCTTTTACTGCCAGAAATCAAAAGAAAGACAAAAAAAAAAGAATTTAGAATAAAAACATATATTTTTTGTTGAAAAAAGTTTAATATTTGTTATCTCAAATAAAAGGAAGATTCTGTAGATAAATGTTAAAGATCATTTTGGTGTTTTACAGAAAAAGAAAAAAATAGTTTACTTTGTTACTTTTTCAGGTTTAATATTTATTCAAAAATACTTCTTTAAAGTTTTTTATTTAAAAAAAAAGTATTTTTTTTCTGAAGTGAAATTAGGGTTATACATTTCTATCAGTTGGTGGCCTAAAGGCAATACTCTTTATAAGTAATGTGTAAATAACTATATACTGTTGCCTTTCTGTGCATGACTTTTATCATTCTATAGCTTTGCAGTCAAGGATTTTTTTAAGGTTTTGGGAAAAAATTGTTAATTTTATAAAGATTTTTCTACAAAAAAAAACTTAAAATGCTTAAAAGAATTATTATCATTCAAAAGAAGAAATCTTAATTAATAGGAAGTTTTTTTTTATTTGTTAATTCTCAAAGTGACAGAATAAAGCAATCAGTTATTCAGTTATTCAAATAAGATGCTGTCTCTACCTGGTTTTTATTGAAATCCAATTTTCTGTTTGACTTTTTTACTGTAAAAATGTAAAAATGAAGGACAGGTTAACTTCACAGTGGTTTGTTTTATGTTTTACTTTTTAAAAATTACAGTTTAGAACAGAAAGATTACATTTCTATACAACTTTGGATAATATTTTAAGAATCATCCCAAAAAAATTGTTTTTATTATGTTTAATTTTTCAGGACCATCTATACGTCTCCAATTAAAGCTTTGTCCAATCAGAAGTTCAGAGACTTCAAAACCACCTTCAAGGATGTTGGACTCCTGACAGGTGACGTCCAGCTGAGTCCTGAATCCGCCTGCCTCATCATGACCACTGAGATCCTCAGGTACTCCTCCTCCTCCTCCTCCTCCTCCTCCTCCTCCTCCTCCTCCTCCTTCTTCATGTTAAAGCTACTTGTTGGATGAGCTTCAAAATGAAGAAGGAAAAGGAGAACCTCCTCCTTCGCCTCCTCCTCCTCATCCTTCTCCTCCATCTCTTTCTCCTGCTCATTTTTCCTTTCCATCTCATTTTCCTCCTTCTCCTCCTCCACCTCCTTCTCCTTCTTCATATTGATGTTGGATGAGGGAAAACTTTCTCCTTCTTCTTCACCATATCCTCCGTTCTTCTCCACCTCCATCTCTTTCTCCTCCTCGTTTTACTTCTCCTCCACCTTCTCCTCCTTGTTCTACTCTTTCTCCTTCTCTCCTCCTCCTCCTCCTCCTCCTCCTCCTCCTCCTCCTTCATATTTAAGCTAAATGTTGGATGAGCTTCAAAATGAAGGAGAGCCTTCTTCTTCTTCACCATCTCCTCCACCTTCTTCTCCACCTCATTTTCCTTCTGCATCTCCTCCTCTTCGTCCTCTCCCTTCTCTTCTTCCTCCTCCTCGTCCTCGTTCGCCATTTCCTCCTCCTAGTCCTTCTTTTTCTCCTCCTCTCCTCCTCCTCCTCCTCCTTCTGCTTCATATTGAAGCTACTTGTTGGATGAGCGTGTTGGTCACCTTCTCCCCTCAGGTCCATGCTGTACAACGGCTCGGAGGTCATCAGGGACTTGGAGTGGGTGATCTTCGATGAGGTCCACTACATCAATGATGCTGAGGTCAGGGAGCTTCTGAGTAGAACTTCCTTTCACTCCTACAGATGGAGGAGATGCTTTTACTTTAGTCTTTTCCTGCGTTTCTCCTGGTCAGAGAGGAGTTGTGTGGGAGGAGGTGCTGATTATGCTCCCGGATCACGTCAGCATCATTCTTCTCAGCGCCACGGTGCCGAACGCTCTGGAGTTCAGCGAGTGGATCGGGTGAGTGGCTGCAGGATAGCTCTCACTGCACATCCAGAACAAACAGGAAGCAACACCTTCAAAATAAAGTGACATTTGAACAGATTTGGACTTCTTTTTCTGACAATCAGTAGATTTTTTTAAAACTTTTAATGATTTACTTGATTTTTTTCACTACTTAAAAAACCTGAAAAAACTTTAATTAATACACTTTCAATAGTTAAATGACAATTTTGAAAATCAGCATAGTTTGTAAAACACTTTGTGAACTCGTGATACTTTAATTCTTGGTATTTTTTTCTCTAAAACAGTTTTTTTATGTCCACCCTTTTCCAATTATATTGATTCATGTTTTATCTTAAAAAAAAAGGATTTGTCTGGATTTCATAAGACAAAGCTCCTCTCTATATGTTTAGACCCTAAAGTCTATTAAAAAAAAGAGGAGAGGAGGTCCAATGATTCTTTTATTTATTTATTTTTAGAAAAAGACTCATTTGGAAAATAAATACCAAGTTTTATTTTCTTTTGACCAAAACGACCTAAATTTGTTTACGTCAGACTCTGCAGATGCCGAGATCTCCTTCTCCTGTGTCCTTTTGAATCTCTGCTCTTTTCTCCTCCTAATCCTTGATCTTTTCCACCGGATTCAGAAAATCAGAAAAGGAATTGTTCTTTTTTTCCCCCCAGAATCCAAACAGCCCCATTGACCATAGTTTCGTGGCCTTGTTCTAGTTTTTTGTTTCTAGCCGGAGCAGTAATACGATTCGTACGTTTCTGGTTTTCCTTCTCAGTCGCATCAAAAAGAGGCACATTTACGTGATTAGCACTATGAAGAGGCCCGTACCTCTGGAGCATCACCTGTACACTGGAAACAGCACCAAGACGCAGAAGGAGATGTTTCTGCTGGTGGACGCTGCGGGGAATTTCCTCACCAAAGGGTACAGCTTCATCGCTTCATTTGTTTTTGCTTTCTGGGCGTTTTATTTTGAAGCTACGCTTCCTGTTTAGGTATTATGCAGCCGTTGATGCCAAGAAGGAGCGGAGCAGCAAACACGCCCAAACGTTTGGCGCTAAAAACACCTCTCAAAACATGACGGCCAGCCAGGTTGGTCTCTTCATCCACCTCGCCACTTTTTCTTCGTGCCTGGCTGGTTCTCCATGTGTCTTTGCCCCCCTCCCCTCTGCCTTTACCCCTACCAGGATCGGTCCGTGTGGCTGGCCCTCCTCCACTTCCTGTCCCAGCGGCAGCAGACCCCTGTTGTGGCCTTCACCTTCTCCCGGGCACGGTGTGACGACAACGCCCGCTCGCTGGAGTCCATGGATCTCACCACCTCTGTGGAGAAGGCGGAGATCCACTCCTTCTTCCAGAAGAGCCTCAGTCGCCTCCGAGGAGGAGACCGCCAGCTGCCACAGGTACACAACCGTCTACTTTGGGAAGGACTTCTTAATTTCTTGTTTTTTATGAATAATCCCTTAGATCAGAGTTCTTTTTGTTCTTTAACCATAAACCTAGGTGTTGAAATGTAAATCTTATGACAGTTAGGATTGTCTCCACTAATTTTGAACAAGCAGAAAAAATGTTTAAGTTCCACTGAAGGACACAGTCACGTGACCTTTATGACTGAGATCTTCTGACATTTTAATGCTTTTATCTTGAGAAATGAGGCATTAAATCATCTTAAATGTTTCAAAAACTATGTTTACCTTAAGAAACTAATCAGAAAGACTTTAATAGTCGACTTGAATAAGAAAAAGAGAAACTTCTCAGAAACTTCTAGGGAACTTCTTTAGATACGACAGACAAAAGCAGCAGAATTCCGTCAAAACACTGGAAGCAACGCTTGTCTCAAAAACAAGTGAAAAAAAAAAGTTTTGGTTTAAATTTAAAATAATCGGCCAGTGAAGCAAGTAGAATTTGTTCTGGTAAGATTTCTTAGAAGTTGTAATGTCTTCCCCTAAGACATGTTTTCATCTTGAAAATGTAGATACTTATACATATGTAAATTACTCTGCTAATTGGAAATAATATGTCTGAAAATACCTGTGTTTTGCTGTAAATAATTAGGTATATTAATACACTTTTCTTCCCACCCACATATCATATTTTAAGAGCTACAACAGTCCAACTCTACTTATTTCTACACCATAAACATAAGAGGAGAATCACAAATCATAAGATCCATTTGTCTTAAAAAATTTTGTGGAATTTTAGTCAAATGAGTGTAATAAAACTTTCCTGTTTCATTGAATCCAGTAGATCTGTTTCTTGAAATAAAACCACTCTCCATTCACAAAAAGTTTAAAAATACTATGTAGAGAAAAAAAAACTAATATTGAGTAAAGTAAAAAACTTTAAAACACAAAATAATTATATAAATAACTTAGAAGTACAATGTGAAGATGAAATGTAAATACAATTTTTAAAGTAAAAATACTATATAATATACTGTTTATATTTAAAAAAAACTTATAAATACTATGTGAAGGTTAAAAAAATAACCTAAAATAACAAAACTTTAAAATACCATGTAGATTTACTGAACAATTAGTAAGTAAAACGAAAATTTTAAAATGGTATTTAAGGTTAAGAAAATACTTATAAATAGTATGCAAAGAAAAAAAAACTTTCAATTTCCAAATGCAAGGTAAAAAACCTGAAACTACTATGTAAAGCAGGGGTGTCAAACTCATTTTAACCGAGGGCCACATCAGCATAGTGTTTGTCCTCAAAGGGCCAGATATAACTTATACATGTAACTAAATGTAATGAAAAATAAATGTAAATACTCCTCAATGTTAAATAACTCATTTATTTATTTATTATAATTTTTTGAAGTGACAATTACGGTTGCATAGAAACATATGTTTGCTTGTTAGCATAAATCCTCTTAAATTTCTGTAAGGTTAGGTTATATGGACAGTGTTTACGTGTGGGTGTGTAGCAGGAAGGTGCGCACACGTGTGTTGGGGTTGGGTGTCGACTCTTCTGCAGTGGACTCTCCAGCTGCATGCGAGCCTTCACCTGTGCTCTCTGGTACAGACATCTTCTCAGAATATTATATATTGCCCAGTAATAAATAGGCTGCAGACACTTTGTCACCTTTCCAGTGGCCATGAAGCCTGACACCCATGAAGAAGGCGGGGCAGGAGGCTCCGCCTTTATTTGTACAAACACGTAACGCTGCGCTGCACAAAATAGTTACAAAACAAAACATGTAGTGATATTAATCGAAATATAACAGCGCACGTTCATGTTTGGTGTTACAGAAGGAGATACAGTAATAACCCCCCCCACA
Organism: Oryzias curvinotus; assembly: GCA_023969325.1. Lineage (NCBI taxonomy): Eukaryota > Metazoa > Chordata > Actinopteri > Beloniformes > Adrianichthyidae > Oryzias > Oryzias curvinotus. The sequence continues at coordinate 7,407,133 of CM043716.1, read as the reverse complement.
CACACACATACACACACACACACAAAATCCTCCCGTGGCCGTGTCGCGCACTTAAGAAGGCACGCAGCTTGTAATGGAAATGAATACAATGGAAATTAATAATTAGAACGCAGTAAATTTGTCGTATTTCCTCGCGAGACAAACTTCTGTTGTAGAATGAGGATGATGAGGGTGTGTGCTTCTGAAAGCGCGCGCCTGTGTGTAAGGGAGCCGCGTGCCACGTGCAGCGCAGAAGCAGTGACAGGCGCGGTGGGAGAGACGGAGAGAACAGTCTGAATGAAAGAAGGACAGTCTGAACACAGGACTAGCAGAAAAAGTTAATGTTAATATAAGATGAATGTGTTTAATGTATTTATTATAGTTCCAATCACGCACCATATGCTGAACTTTCAAAAGAAAAAAAAAAAAGTGTGGTGATGTCATCGTCACAGCCCTACTCGCAGGCCACATAAAATGACATGGTGGGCCACATTTCGCCCGCGGGCCTCGAGTTTGACACATGTGATGTAAAGTAAAAAATAATGTACGCAAAGTAAAAAAAGAGGTTGTTGAGAACAAAAAACGTAACAAGATATTCAAGATTTTTTGTCTTCAATTAGGTCAACATTCTACGGAAAAGTTGGAAGTTAGTTCACCTAAATCAAGTGCAATAAGATATTTAAAGTAGAAACTAGACAGAAATACAGAAATGCTGTGTTTTTGCATTGAACTGATTTCAAAATAAAAGTGTCAGAGGTAATTTTCGTGTTAAAATTCTGCAAAATTCCTTCCTCTTTTTTACTTTAACCCAGAACAATGCTTTATGTTCAGGTTAATGTGAGTGTTTTTGTAGTAAATTTCAGAGCTTCTTCCCTTTGTTCAGATTTTGCTCATGAGGGACCTCCTGAAGAGAGGCGTCGCCGTCCACCACAGCGGCATCCTGCCGATCCTGAAGGAGGTCATCGAGATGCTTTTCTCACGAGGACTGGTCAAGGTCAGTTCCTTAACCCGATCGTTTCAGCGGCCCAACGTGAGCCGGAGGCTGACCTTCTAGTGCGTCTAGGTGCTGTTCGCCACGGAAACGTTTGCGATGGGGGTGAACATGCCCGCCAGGACGGTGGTGTTCGACAGCATCAGGAAGCACGACGGCACCGGCTTCAGGAACCTGCTGCCAGGTTTGACGCCCACTTCTTTTCACCGCCGTTTGTTTTTTTTCCTCCGTGTGCTTCAGATGGTTTCATTCGTGCACTTTAAGGTGAATATATCCAGATGGCTGGCAGAGCGGGACGAAGAGGTCTGGACGCCACCGGCACGGTGATCATCCTGTGTAAGGCCGGCGTGCATGAGATGGCTGATCTGCACGCCATGATGATGGTGAGCTCCTCGGTTTCTGGCTCTTCGCGATACGTATCCTGATACACGTCTCACGAATCACAATAGTGTACCAGGACACATTTTCCATATTTAAGGATCACAACATTAAGCATTGCAACTGGATCTCATATACAAGTTGCTTTGTTTTCACACTCCACTGAAAGCGTACCTTTTTACCCCTAATGTTCCCCTACAGCTCCCAAAGTTCTGCAGAGAGATGAATACGTTCAGCAGGAGCTCAAACAGCTGAATTGAAAACCCAGAGCTTGTAAAACGCACAGGCGTCATTTCTAAGTCCATCAACTCTATAGAATAACACATTTGTCACGACAGTGACCCTGAAACCAAATCTCAGCCTGGATCCAAATGTTTGATGGACCGGATTGTTGGACAATTAAGTTAGAATACAAACATCTGAATCCTCTTTGGTACGGCTGCACGATATGAGGAAAACCCGCAATATGCGATATTAGTGATCAATGTCGCGATGACGATATAACTTGTGATACATGAACAGATAGCAAAACCACCAAATACACCATTTCTATTTCACTGCAGTTTAATTTAAATAATAGTTAACATAACTTAAATTATATTCCAAATGACCCTCTTCTACTTAGGAGGCGAACATCTAACTTAAAAGGACTTCATCTGATTGGTCAAATGCATAAGAGACTTTTTTGATTCGCTAAATACTTTCAGCTACCATAACTTTGTTTTAGCACATTTAAAGTAACCATTTATTGCGACTTTTAGCCGTCTTTTGCGATGTGCATATTGCACAGCTTGATATCATGATAAAGATAAATTTGCGATTTGTTGTGCAGGCCTACTCTTTGCTCAAATTGGTGTTATTTTAAGCACAGGAACGTAGATTTCTCCACGTCTGGGCCGTTACATTAAGGAAGAAGTCAATACGGAAGTTGAATTTTCTCAGCTGACCTTTTTCCCGCTCCAGGGAAAGCCGACCGTTCTTCAGTCGCAGTTCAGACTGACCTACACCATGATCCTCAACCTGCTGCGGGTGGAGGCGCTCAGAGTGACCGACATGATGAAGAGGAGCTTTTCTGAGAGCCACAGAAACGCTCAGGTGACTCCGCATGAACACGGCCGAATACGACGACAAGAGTTCTGGTTAAAAATGTTCCTGCAACGTTTTTTTTTTCTAGAACATTGCAGGAAAACATGCAGGAGGTTTGCGTTGATTTTTGTCCATTAGGTGCTTAAATTAAAGCTGCGAGCCTGCAGGCCCTACTCGCCATCCCCCATTTGACCCGCCCTCACTACCAGCCCCTCATTCTGCCCCTCCCACACTGATCAGAGCTGCATGTGACAAATTCATTTAAAAGAACAGTTTTTGCAAAATGCCAGCTTTTCTGTTTGTTTTATCTCCATAGCAACCATTTTCTTTTTGGGTCGTCTGGGGGTGACGAGCAGATCTATGTCATTTTTAGAAGAATTGACAGAAGTATATTTTGGGATTTTCTTGGCAAATGAGGTTTTTTTTTGTTAACCAAGCCCACATTCTTAGTGTGTTCATATTAAATGTTGAATTGTTTTGTTTAGCATCAGCCAAATATTCACGCATTACATTTTCACAATGTTTTTGTAAATGATGTGTGAGCAACAGGGAAACGGCACTTTAGCAATATCGAAACGTTTAACTGATTATACGTATTTTTTAAAATCTGCAATTTCTAATCCCAGCATAGATTTCCAAGTAGCTTCTCAGTGATGCTTGATTAGTTAGGAGGCGATAAATCATCACTAGGAGGAATTTAATTTTGTAGCTGGTACTACAACTACTACTTTTCTTTTTTTGTGTGTGTGTGTGTGGAAAATTCAAGATGGCAGCCTCTCTCTGAGGTTAAAGGTCAACGAGCCATCAGTGGTGGTTGTAGCCTTAAGCTGGTGACACGTGTGTGAAATTTTGTGATCGCTCGAATAAAAGTTTCTTTTTTCAAATTTTGCGAAAATGTAGAAACATCGCCAAATATCAAACAAAATTGGCACCAAGCCGTGGGTCCTGTGGCCATCCCATAACAACTTTAAAGCTTTCTTTGGAATTTTCCTGACTCGTGTGTTTTGGTTTCATTTGTGGATTTTGAAATATCGTTTTGAGCCCCATTAGAGATTTTGGCCCCATTCATTTCGTCTTCCGCTGTGATGTCATCATTTTTTGATGTCATCGTCATTCATTATCCTCAAAATTCCTTTTTTTACTGGGTGGTAGTGGTGGTAGCTGCTGCTGCTGCAAAAACAAACAAAAAAAAAAGTCAAAATCTGATTTCAGAGCTTTTTCGCCGGCGTAGCCTTTGATCTTTCTTTCATGTCTCCTCCCAAACGTCTCTCTGCAGGAACACGAGAAAAGGATCAGCCAGCTGAGGCAGACCTTATCCTCCTTGCCTCCTCTGGACCCGGAAGGCCAGCTGTCCGACTTGTTACCGTACTATCACACGGTGGCGGAGCTGCGGGTCACTAACGAATCCCTGCAGGTGCTGGCTGCAAACTCGCTGTGGTTTTAACCAGCGTCTCCGTCGTTTCCTAAACTTCCTTCCTGTTTGTTGGATGTTAGAAAGCCATCGTGGAGTCTGTGAACGGCCTGAAAGCGCTGTCCGTGGGTCGAGTGTTGGTGGTCAACAACAAACAGCATCTAAACGCGTTGGGGGTGATCCTGCAGGTAGGCGTGGAGTGGTGACGGAAAAAGATACTGAAGCACTCCAGGAAAAAAAAACCTGTCCCGATAATTTTTGGAAAAACAAAAAAAAAAAGAAAAAAGAAACAGTTAGCTGAATAATGAAATGTAAAAAGTGTATTATATATTTTTACAAGAAAGATCCCAAAAAATCTACAGAGTATAAAACAGATAAACTAAAATAAGAAAATCAGTCCAGTTCTGCCAGAAATCCAATTAATAGATAAATTGTGCAGAAATGTGCATCAGAACAAAGAAATCATTTATTTTGCAAAGATGGACTATTCTATCCTTCTTGAGATACGATGTGAAAGTAAAAGAAAGTCAGAAAACACTTTGGTGTGAATTTTCAGATTTCCAAACGAGAAAAAAATTCTGTTCAACACAAGGAAATATTTTTGTATGTATGTATAAAAACGCAAGTGAAGTTTGAACATTTTTTTTAGAAAAAACCAAAACAAAATGTTGCTCATGTTTTCAGATTTACATCACATTTAACGAAGAGGGTTCTGCCAGAAATATCCTTACAAAATAAAATGTTTTCTCTTGACTTTTATTGCAACACTTTTTATAAAGAAATAAAGAAAAGATGTTTAAAAATCCCCCACAGAAACATAATTTATCATGAAGCCTTCAACGTCATACAGTATTATCTAGAATTGATTAAGCACACATACGGCAGCAACTGGCAATTTATAATGGGGGGAAAAAATTAACTGGACCGAGTGACTCCGTCCCCCACGGCGTTCCAAACAGGAAGTGGCTCCAAGAAGCCAAAATCCCATAGACTTCTATAGAGAAATAAACAGCTGCTCCTCAGTCATTCTATTGGTCAGAACCGTCCTTTTTTAACATATTCTTGACAATACTACTTGTTTTTTTTCTGTAGTTCAAACTGGCCAATCAGATGCCTGAATACAAGTAGGTGGAGCCTGCTGGCCCCCCAAAGGTTCAAAATTGACAGATTTTGTGTAGCCTCTTTTCAAGTGGTAGGGGTGTGGCCTTCCAACAAGCTCACTCCTGATTGGCAGTATTGGTTGCCATAGAAACTCAGACCTACTTTGACTAATCACTGCTTACCGACGACGTCTAGCTCCAACATGACGGCATCCTTATCGTGGAAATGGGTGACATCTCACTCACTCGCGTCTGTTGTCAGAGACAGTCAATGGTTTGAGTCAAAGTTTCTATGGCAACCGGTCTCACCAAATAAAGGTCGAGCTTGTTGGAACCCTGTTTAATATAGTTCTACTTGCCAGAAAAAAATGACAGCATTGGATTCTGGGAAGGTCTGTTGACACAATTGTCAGCACAACACGCCATCTTTAATCGGAAATGGAATTCCAAATTAAATATCCAATTGGGACTTTATAGGCGAACACTAAAAGAGCCAAATCACGAAAAGGAAAGTCCTCTTTCAAAAAGTTCAAATAGAATAAATTCACTTTCAAATAATGTGTATAGTACATGTTCAGCACGTATTTTCAAATGAAATGGTGGCAAAATGGGCTTCCTATGTAAATAAAGATATTAGATAATTTGAAAAAAAACTTGCATCTGGCTCCAACCAAATTCAGGGGAATTCAGTTGCCATTTTTATGTACGAACGCCGCCATGTGATTGGTCAGAGTTTATCTGAGTCGGCAACCACTATGGCCAATCCGGAGTGAGCTTGTTGGAAGGCCACACCCCTACCACTTGAAAGCAGCCTATACAGGTGGGGCCCTGCAGGCTCCAAATATTTGTACTAAGACACCTGGTTGGCCAGTTTATACTTGAATAAATAAATATCAGACATTTCTTTCATTGGAATGCCGGGGGGAGGGAGCACCAGTTCTTTAATACAATCAATGGAAAACACTTCCGATTTTTCCGCTGTTACCTGTTTCCACACCTGACATCCGTCTCTGTGTCAGGTATCCAATGACACTGTGAACCGCACATTCACGGCTCTCATTATCTGCGAGAAAGGCAACGAGGAAGGAAAAGGAGAACCCGACGCAGCTTCCCCACACCTGTACAACACAGCTCTATTCATCCCTGAAGGTGGCTTGCCGCACCGTCCTTCTGCTCCTGCCACATCATCTGGATTATTTAATCCAGATTAGAGTCCATATTTAGGTTTTCCTCTGTGTTTCAGGCCCCTGCAGCCACACGGTGCAGAAGCTGAAGCTGCAGGACATCTCAGCCATCACTGTAAAAACCCTGAAAGTGATTCCCGACAGGATCATAGATAACTACAACAAGAGGCAACAACCTCGATTCAGGTGTGGGAACACCTTTTTTCATCATTTAACAAACCAGATCATCTTCTGCTGCTTTATTTAAACATAATTATGAAAGACTCACCTTCATCCAGCTGGTCCAGATAAAGCTTTTGAAAACTTTGCTCCATTTTTATTCAAATACATTTATGAATTTTGTTTCTCCAGATATGATTTGCTCCACAAAAGCAACATTTTACTTTGTTAGGAAATAATAGGCAAAACGGGCCACAGGGAGGCAGTACAGCAACATTCAGCAAGGCGATTGGTTAGGGATTCAAGTGTTTTTGCTGCGATGTCATCTTGGATTTATCAAGCTGTGCACTCAAGAAGAGTGTTTTTTAATTGTGGAGGACTGCAGGGTGGTTTATACTGTCCTGCGGTGGATGCAGTTTGTTTTTACTGGACAGAAACACAACTGTGAATCATTTTAAAATCACCAAAACCCCTTTTAAGGTACAAATTTGTTCAAAGCGGTCCACAAAAAACCTAAAAAGAGGGTCACGAAAAGAGGGTGTGGCTTTGGTCTGATCAGCCAGCCAATCACAGAAGGAGCTGGCATTGGTGTGGGTGGTTCTACACCTGACTGTCTATGTTGAGTAAAGGGCGAATGAAACAATTATCCTAAAAATACGTATAATCAGTTAAAAAAATAACCCTTAAACTAGGCCTGGGCGATAAATCGATCAAATGAATTAATTCGAATTTTTTGTTACGGGCGATTTCAAAAATAACTAAATCGAGTTTTTAATGTGGCGCATTTTTGGCTCCCCAGAGCTTCCGTAACTTTATTATCACACGGCGACACGCGACAATCGACACACGAAGCAGCTAGCGACAGCATGGCTACCGGTGACAGTGGGCAGTTTGTTCCCAAGAAAGAAATAAAATCATCTGTTGTTTGGAACTGTTACGGGTTTGCTGCAACAGACGTGGAGGAAGAGAGAGACCCCACGCTGCCTTTAGCCAATCGAAGTCAAAGGCTCTCACGCGCCCAGTCCTCTTACACATGCACGCGCCCTGACACACACACATATACTCAATTCTACAACGCCTGTATTGTTAGTTCATTAGTTAGTTAGTTAGTTGTTACTGTTATTTGTTAATAAAGAATACTGCGTTGTAATGATTACCTGTGTATTCATTTGCGACGCGGCTGCCGTAGGATTTTGTTTTTGTAGGAGGCGGCCGCGGGGGGGGGGGGGGGGGGCGTTGACCATGACTCCTGATGCTTCATCATCTTCTCCGTGGACAAGACGGGGTTTATTAATTGAATTAAAACCTTAGACCCCAGATATGAGCTGTATTGTTAATATTGTTAACTTTTTAGAAAATGCTGCTACTCTAAGGTGAATGTTTGTCTCATTTTAGTCTACACTACAAAGTGTGACTGAAAACACAGCTGGAACTTTAAGGAAGTAACCTTTTTATTTTGGACAAGTGAAAACAAGTGTAGAATAACAAAATAAGACAAAAACAAGACAAAAATTATATACAACAAGACAAAATTATATAAACACGATTCAAATAGGAGTGAGAAGAAAATCATATAACTTAACTTGGATTCCAGAGTGTGTTCATTTATTTAAATTCATCCAGAATGGTGGTTAATTTGTCTTGTGTTTGATTAATAAAGCAACGATTTGCTTTAAGTCTGCGTTTGTACTTTTGCTTTCGAAAGTAGGGGAAAAAAAAAAAAAAATCGGGAAAAAATCGTAAATCGAATTAAAAAAAATAAAATCGGAGATTTTATTTTTAGGCCATATCGCCCAGCCCTACCTTAAACCAAAATATTTTCATCCTTTTTGTCTTTTGCTTCGTAGGAAACATTATTTGAGCATTTTTTAAGTCATTAGCCAATCCCTGGTTCACTCACAGACGTTAATTGTTGATGCGTGAGAAGGTAGAATATTTATAGAGCTTTTAAAATATGCATCCTCGCATCACCTGACCCTTTCCTAGCGGAGATGGCAGACCAGCCGCAATCCGGAGGAACCAGTTGTGTATAATACAGAAAATATAAGTGAATTTTTATACTAGAGGCAGGAGAATTAAGAAAAGCATCATTTCTGGTTTGTTGCTTCTGTGTTGATCCACAGTGGATTAATGGAAACAGAAGAAAAACGTTATTTTTGCAAAAAACGTACACAGCAACAGTACAAGATCTTCCCATTCTTCCTCAGGCACGAACCTCCAGGCCAGGCCATCTCCACGGCAACGCAGGAGCTGCTACGACTGGCTGAGGCCAACCCCGGCGGCCTCGCGACCCTGGACCCGGTGAACGACCTGCAGCTGAAGAGTGTGGACGTGGTGGAGGGCAGCATGAGGCTGCGCATGCTGCAGGAAAGCCTCAAGAGTTTCACCTGCATCCACTCACCCACCTTCACAGAACAGGTGTGTGTGTGCAAATGCATCTTTTTTGTTGTTGGGAATCTCCTACAAATAGGAACAGTGAGTCTTGTGTCTTTGTTTCTTCTGAAGATGCTAATTAAAATGTGCAGACATTTGAAATGAATGCAGCTCATTATCATCACAGCCTTACATAAGACACTGAGCTCGCTTGGACTCCTTTTCATGTTTTTTTTTTTAAATTTCTAATTATTATTATTTTTCTATAATTTGCAAAAATGATACGAATGTTTTCCTTTTTAAAGTCTATTTTTTTCTTGTTACTCTGTAGTTTATGAGCAAAATAACCAGAATTTTCTCACAGGAACTCTGTCATTTGCGCCACAGCTGTACGCATGCATGCGCTACATACACACACACTTGCATGTGCACATACACATGCATGCTCACATGCACACACACATGCATACGGCCATACGCACACAGACACATGCACGCACCCTTGCATGCACAAACATGTGCATGCACACACACATATGCTCGCATACATCTGTATATGCATATGCACACCGGCTTGCACACAAACATGTGCATACACATGCACACACCCGCACCACACGTGCACATGGTCACACATGTGCACGCACTCACGCGCTGAGGCAGACGGCCTCTCTCATTACTCTTCCAGCGCATCCTTCCACTCTGCGTATCAGTTTCCGTCTTCTCAGCGTTTTCATTTACTGTTGGTCGTCTGCCCTTTAAACCGTTCCTTTGTGTTTTTACGGCTGTAGCAGAGTTTGCATAGAGACCAAACGGTGATGGTGATGGGAGAACAGAAGCTTCTCTGCAGGTTCAAGATCAGCTGCAGCATTTTTGTCAAACTCCAGTCAACAGCACAGTGTGTGTGTGTGTGTGTGTGTTTGTGTTTCAGTTTTCTCGCGTTAAGGAGAGGATGAGCGTCCAGGAGGAGCTGGATCGGCTGCTCTTCCTGGTGTCCGACCAGTCTCTGACTCTGCTGCCTGAGTACCACCAGAGGATCAAGGTCTGGATCAAACCAGTTCTCTGACACGCGACGTCAGACTGAAGTTATGTTTACAGCCTTTGTCCTTTTCTGTTTGTTACTGATACGTTACAGATCTTAAAAGTACTAGCAAATTTGTGGGAAAAACCCAACAAAGAATTAGTTTGATTTATTAAAAAAAAAAAAAAAACAGTTTTAAGATTCAAGATCAACTTTATTAATCCCCGAAGGGAAATTTAGTTGTAGTAGCAGCACTGCGGAAATAGGGGGATAAAGACACAAACACAGCCACAAAATATACAGGCAAGAAAAGGGGAAAAAATGGAATAAAATAATAATAAAATAACTAACTACACAGTCGAAAAGACTCTTGAATTCTCAAAAAATCTTATGTACATCCAAATCTGCCAGATGAATTGTGAAGTCTAATGGCTGACGATGGACATTTGATCATTTTGTATTGAAACGTCAATCATTTTAAAGTCAAGTAAGCATTTTTTGAGTTTATGAACATTCAAATACCCCAAAAACATCTGCGCCTTTGGTGAGAACCTGGTCTAGTGTGTCCAGGGGCGCAAAAAGTGGGAATGCAGTATATGCGTCGCATAGGGGCGTCGGCCAAAGGGGGCGCCAAACCGAAGTTGTGAAAATTATTTATTGTCCGTATTTTTTAATTACACAGCTGTTTGTGCTCATATATTTACATGATATGATCAGAAGCACATCATAACTGATTGGGCGCCCCCGCCGACGCCGCTCCTCCAAGTCAGTCATTTTTAAATAGTAATCTTAATTTAAAAATATATATATATTTAAAACATGAAATAATTGTTGCTTGGTATTCTATTTATGGGGGGAAGAACACAGGCAAGAGGTGAAGTAGACAGACATGAGGTTGGTGATGCATCGGATAGAAAAGAGAGCAGAGATGACTTCAGGGAGGAATAAATAAACTATTAAAGTCACAAAAACCTAGATGATCATTCTGCTTTAAACTTCTGCTGACCACCGGTTCACTTATTTTAGGAAAACAAGTGCAGACATACATGACAAGTCAGTCCCAACAGAAGAATGAGGAGAGAGGTTCAGATGACGATGATGATGATGATGATGATGATAGAGAGAAAGAAAGACGATCAGCTGATGATGAAGAGGGAGAGGAACAGAGAGGTACAGAGGAGAGAGCTGGGCAAAGATCCGTCTGAATGGCCTTCAACACTCACATTTGTGAAATCATTGAGGAAATACATGGTTGAAAATGGCTCACAGAAATGTTCTGGTGGGTCATATGACTCATATCCATAATCAGCTAAAAAGTCATGAGATCTATACATTTAAACAATAAAGGATGCTGTGTGTATGTTTAGATAGCTTTAGGAGGGGTGGATTGGATGTTTTATTATGTACATTTATGTCTGTGTGTGTGTGTGTGGGGGGGGGGGGGGGTACGTGGCCGGATACCCCTATGAAAATTAGGTAGTTGCGCCCTTGAGTGTGTCTCCACGACTGTGGTGGATACTCTCTAAAAGATGTTTTCCTGAATTCTCCAAACTAAAATGGAAAGAAAGTTCCTGAGGTTCTTTTTATGACTACCAAAGAAAAGTCCAAATTCCCAGAGCCCCGTCCCTTCGCGTTTGGTATCATTGAAAAATTGCATGAATTTTTGGCTTTAGTAGAACGAAACTATATCACTTACAATATGAACATATAAGGAATGTGGGCGTGGTTAACAAAAAAAAAACCTCCGTTGCCAAGGAAATCCTAAATTTTACTTTTTCTGATTCCTCTAAAATGACGTGGACCTGTTCCTAACCCTCAAAGGACAAAAAAATGAAATGGTTGCTATGGAGATAAAACCAACAGAAAACCTGCCATTTTGCTTAAACTTATATGCAGCTCTGACCAAGGGGCCAGAGGCAGAAGGGCAAACTGAGGGAGTAGAGCAGCCGCTTAGCCAGTGAGGGCGGGTCAAAAGGGGGCAGCAAGGGCGGGGGAGGGTAGCATCTGCGGGCAATACAAGGCCGCTTGCAGCTTTAATTTCTCTTGAATCCATCTGAGGGCCCTTCTCGCCGTGCTCAGGTCCTCCAGTCCCTCCAGTACATCGACGGCGGCGGCGCGGTGCAGCTTAAGGGCCGGGTCGCCTGCCAGATCAGCAGCCACGAGCTACTGCTGACGGAGCTCCTTTTCGAAAACGTCCTGAGCCCGCTGGCGCCCGAGGAGAGCGCCGCCCTGCTGTCCTGCCTGGTCTTCACTCAGAACACCCAGGTGGAGCCGCATTTAACCAGCACCCTGAAGGAGGTGAGGCCGATATCTGACCTCGTCCCCACGGCGCCGACATCAGAGTCTCTTCGTGAAATCAGTTGTTCCATTTGTGGCATCAGTTTGTTGAACAAGAAAGAGCTTTCCAGAATCCTGAATTAGTTATGACCCGACTAGCATCTATGTCATAGCAGCTCTCCTAGCTGGAGCAGCACTTTGTAACAGAAATTTGCTGAAAGGAAACGTCCTGTTAACACCCCAGCGGTACAGCGAGGCGCCTGCTCCTCCTCTCTGATCGGTCCCTTTCCTCCCAGAGCATTGAGCGGGTCCTGTCGGTGGCTCGGCGAATCGGAGAGCTGCAGCGCGAATGCGGGATCCCCCAGACGGCCGAGGAGTTCGTGGGGCAGTTCAAGTTCGGCCTGACGGAGGTGGTGTACTGCTGGGCCAGAGGCATGGTGAGGACTCCAACGCTTCACGCCCAAACATCAATCCTAAATGGACTTTAAAGCACAATTTTTCCTTAAATGCATAGCATCTGTTTGCCGTTTTTTGCATGGTTTGAGACAGATTTCAAACATTGAAGGGATGAACCTCCTCCCTAACTCCATTTTCTACTTGTGACTTGGAGAGATCAATAGATCCTGATTACTGTGGAAAGGCTGTGAGGCGTCTTTCTCCTCCAGCGAAGCAAAAAATGCAAATGTTTTACACAGTAAGACCTGCATCAATGCCACAAACTTCCCAATTCAATGCATTTAAAATAAATTTCTATGTATTCTATAAAGTTCAATCTAAAATAAATGTAAAAATGCTAAATGGCATGTGCTTACACATTAACAGTTACCACTAGGAGCATTGTGGGGTTGGGAGTCTTGCTCAAGGACACTTCAGCACACGGGCAAGCTAGGCGAGAATCGAACTCTTTCGATCAGAGGTTGACCGCTCCACCTTGGCACCCCAGCCGCAGTTGTTTTGGTTTTAGTAAATGGTTTTGACGTGAAAAAAATAAACCTGAAAATGCATTAATGAATATAAGTAATAATTAACATTTTATTGGTTTGTTTCAAGAGATTTAAAAAAAAACAAATAAAAATTTATTTATTACATTATATATATAATATTATATATTAAAATATTTGAGATAGTAATTCTTAAACTGATTGGAAAATAGATAAATAGAAATTAGGCTTTCTTCTTGAGATCAATTGCTCTCGATCATAAATCACTCCCTGCAGAAATTCGCAATGTTGCGATCGTTGCTGATAAAGCACACTGTTGCACATCCTGCAACTTTACATTTTCACCACAACTTTACTCACAACTTTACTACGACTTTGGTCAATCTGTCATGGCTGACGACATTATACATGCAGTACACACCTGTATGACATAAAAAATATTGAATGTCAAAAATCGATTACCGGTTTATGAATTGCTTGAAAGGGAGTAGCAAATTGATATAATCCCACTCCTTTAACGTTTTACCAAATTTTTTGCCATAATCTGGTTTTTAGCATCTATTTAAAGTTATAAATATGGTTTCAGTCCAAGAGCAGATTATTTAAAACATAATAAAGAGGAAAAACCTTTGTTGCCAAGGAAATCTAAAATTTTACTTTGGCAGATTCTTCTAAATATGACATCTACCTGTTCACCACCCCCAAGGGAGCAAAAAATAAAATGGTTGCTATGGAGATAAAACCAACAAAAAAAGCTTTTAATCGGTTATCACCAATTAAAAAAATTAATCCCGATTACACATATTGTAAATGAAAATTAGCTGTGATTTTAAATAGTATAGTGGAGAAAAACTAAAATTCAACTGAGGAAAAACATTATAAACAAGGATTTTGTCATTTTACACAGTTTGTTATTGAACATGAGGTTATAAAACAGACCATAACACATTCACTTCACTGTTTTTATAGATAAATGTAATTTAATTTAAACCCTTTTACTCCATACGTCGCTAATTCGCTATATACCCAGGAATCCACATAATTAGCATCACTTTGAATGCAAAAAACACGGAACAATAGTTTTATATAATTGGAAATAAATGCAGGCATACAGAGGTTAATACATTCAATTTATTTGATTAAAATCACAGAGTTCAGCAGAAAATCTTCAAATAGAACTAAATTCACTTTGGCAGTTTAATCTGAATATCACTGGTTTGCTGTGTCAAACCCCAGTAAAGGATGTTTGTTTTCTAAAAGCTGCCCCTATCAGCAGAGACTGTTTAAAGATGCTGCATCTGCATTGCACCAAAGCAGGACTAATATTTCACGGACATTTCAGGATTTTTAAAAACGTTGTTTTTTAAGGAGAACCAACAGCAAATCCCCCCAAAAATCTCCCTAAACGTCATAAATCACTTGGAATTCTTGACCTTATTTTGAAGTTTTTTGTGAAAAGTGCACATGAGTGAAAATACAAATGCTTCACAGGTGTATTTTTTTATGCAACGAAAGAGTCACATGGTGCAGAAAGATCTCAATATTTCCCTGTAAATGCCCTGGAAAACCCATGTGGATTTGTGTGGCAGCCGTTTGCAGAAATCGCTCTGCTGACGGACATCCAGGAGGGCACGGTGGTCCGCTGCATCCAGCGTCTGGACGAGGTCCTGAAGGAGGTGCGGCAGGCGGCCCGCATCGTCGGAGACTCTGTCCTGGGGAGCAAAATGGAAAAGGCTTCCCTGGCCATTCGCAGGGACATCGTATTCACAGCCTCCCTCTACACTCACTGAAGGGAGGAAGGAAGAAGAGGAGGAGGATGCTGGATGCTGAAGCACAGCTGTTTAAATCAGTGAAAGGGGGTGATGGAGAACAAAGTGGCATGAAATCATCTGTAATCTATTGTACAATAGTAAACTTTTTATTTAAAAAAAAGCTCCACGGCTGCTTCTTTCTTGGATTTTTGACATTTCCTGCTGAAAACTTGATGAAAGTGAGGCTTTGCTGGAGTTTGGCGCGTCTTCCTGTCGCTTTAAGACCACAGCAGCTCTGGCTCTCATTAATTCAATGAACAGCGACGCGTCCGTGGAGAAACCTCGTCAGAGCAGCAGGCTCCCACACCGAGAGAGAGGGGGGGGGGACCTGTGCGCGCGCGGACAGAGCTGGAGCCCCACGCGCCCACCAAACCAGGGCCTCTGTGACATGAAGACATCCTGAGGATGGGTCGCGTGGAGTAAAAAAAAGAAAGAAAAGAAAGTGCGAGCCATTGAAGAAGAAGATCAGACGGGATTTGGAGCAAAGGCAGCGAGCAGAGGAGGCGCGCCGAACATCATGTCGTCAGAAAAACACGGTGAGGCTGCGCACCGAGTCGACGAGCCCCCGGCTTTAAAGCTGCATTCTGCGGCGCGTCCTCCTCCATCCTTCATCGTCCTCGGCGGCTCTCTCCGCGTCTGGAGGAGGATGCGCCGCTGTGCGGGAGCTGCGTGGAAGAAATCCCCGCGGGGCCTCCTGACAGCTGAAAGTGACAGGATGAGAATTACGCGGCGTTTTTGCTTACCAAACAATTTTGTCGCACTAAATTTGTTGACCAAAAAAAAAAAAAAATGCCATCAATATTCTCAGCTTCCCACCCTCATCGTGTGTCTGATCATTACGCACGAGGCCTCTCTTTGATGTGGGTGTTTGCGCGTGCCCTTTCCCACCTGCATCTATCTCAAAATGATGTTTGTTGGATTTTTTGTGTGCATCTTTTGTCTTGTCGCGCGTAAATCTGCCTGTTTCGGCCGTGGAAACGGGGTGAAGAAGCGGACAAACAGCTGCTGCCAACGTGACAGCTGTCCACTCTGAGCTGTGGAACTGCAGTCAAACATCCACGGATGCTCATGAAAAAATGACACTGCATAAAAAAAACACCGAAATGTGAGAGCTGCAGCCTCCAGAAATACAATACACCAAACTTTGGTTTCATGTTTCTCTGAAAAGGTTTAATTTTTGAGGATTTTAAGGCGTAAAAGTGTGTCCAGAATTGCAGCAGAACTGTAATTTCGTTGTGTATGTTTGTTGGAAATGCCTCAGTATCATATCTAAACATGATCTATCATCGGGAATAAGGAATGGACATGTTGGTGTTTGTGTACATTTTAATGATTTTTTTCTGGATGATAAACAGTTTGAAGCAGCCTGCAGAAGGGAGTGATGAACACATCCATGATTTCATAGCCTCCAGCCTCTCCCAGTGATTTATGCACCTCAGATATCTCACAAGGTTATCTATTTTAGATTTCTTCCTGGAAAGGACTTCCTTTTTTCCACAATTTTAATGATTTACATGGAGCGTTTCGGGTTACTCTGTGTGTGTGTGTCTTTCATCAGTCCTCCTATCCTAGCTGCAGTTTCTTTTCCCGTCCTGACCTTACTCCTCTCCACGCGTCTCCTCCTTCCCCCCTCTTGTCTGTTTATGGTCCACCTCCTCCTTGTGACAGGGTCAGGGAGCGTTACGTAAAGCAGCTCCCAGAACACAAGCCGTCATTGCTTTTCTTCCTCATGTCCTGTCGGATCTCACCCTCTGTTTTAGTTATTTTTTATTTTTTTTAACCATCTTGCCCCCCTCCCCTCTTTTCCATTCACATATCAGTGTGTATTACCTCACCTCCCCCCCCCCACCCCACCCCCTGTCCCTGCTGTATTTGACAAAACAAAAGGAGGCAGGAGAGAAATCAAAACGAGCTTTTCCACATCTGAGATGGCACATTTCGTACTCCTAACCAACTGGGATGTGAAGGTAGGGGGAGCGGAGGAAAAGGTCTTCTTTGTTGGAAGTGAAGCTGTCAATCACCGTCATAATTAGCACCCAGGCTGAGCAGGTTGGAAAATATCAGGCTTCATGGAGGTTTTTCTGTGCTATTGCTTCCACATCTTCAGGTGTGAGATGAGACATCAATCTGTGGTCGTGCTCGAGTTAAACACGTTCTCCTCTCCACATCTCTGCTTTCTTTTTTTGGCTTTTTAAATGCTCTCCTGTCTGTTTTCCCTTTACGCCGTTCCTGCGTCTCAGGGCTCAACGACCCCAGCCGCCAGGCCATGCAGCCCCCTCCATACCTACCGGGCCCGCAGGATCCCAACATCCCCCAGCACCCCAACATGCCCGTGGCGCCCGGGACCCAGCCGGGGTACCCGCCCCCACCTCCACCGCCGGGCTCTGAGGGATACCTCCAAGAAACCCAGTTTCACTGCGGCCCCATGGGGCCAAACGGGGCCCCTCAGGGCTACACCGTCCAGACCCAAGGCCCCGGAGGCACCATGCCGCACCCCCCTGTGGGATACATCCACCCGGGCTACCCCCTGCAGCTGCAGCCCTGCACAGCTTACGTACCGGTGTACCCGGTGGCATCGGTGAGCCAGACGCATCTAAACATCACAAAATCCCATCTTTGATTCTGCTGAAAACGTCACGTCACTGGTTTAGGAGTAAGTTTGGTTAGAAAGGAATACAGCAGAGTAGAAAAAGTTAAAATCTTCAACATTTTGTGGCCTGAAATTCTTCCCTCTCATCTGTCATTCTGCTTTACAACAGTGATTTATCAGGCAAAAAAGTCTCTAAAACATTTTTTATTACAAGATTTGAAATGTCTTTTGATGCATTCATTAGCTTGATATGAAAATTATTAAAGCGTAATTTTTTATGTCTTTGAGCAAGGCAGTATTTCCATACCCACCCTAACTGCCCCCTTTAGACCCGCCCTCACTGGCTAAGCAGCTGCTACACGCCCCTCACTCTCTTTCTGCCCCTGCCACCCTGGTCAGAGCGGCATGTTTTTTTTTTTCCTTTTTTTGAATGGCGGCTTTTAGGTTGGTTTTATCTCCATAGCAACCATTTCAATGTTTGGTTTCCAGTGATGATGAACATTTATGTTTTGTTTTTTAGAAGAATCAGAAAAAGTAGATTTTTGGATATCCTTGGCGATGGAGGTTTTCTGCTCACCACGCCCACATTACTACTATTTTGTGTGACATTGTTTTGTTCAGCTTGAATATTTTCAATATCTCGGTAAAAAGTGTGCGAGTAGCTTCCCAATAATGCTCAAGGAGTTAGGAGGCATTTGTAGATGGCACTAAAGGGGATTCAAATTCAACAAAACATTGGTTGTGGTTATAGACCTGTTGACATGTGAAATTTTGTGAAGTTTCTTTTTTTTTTTTTACATTTGATATTGATAAATTGTAAATAAATCACGGAAATTGCACAATTTGTCACCAAATAGCAGCCAAGACACCGACAATTGTGTTTTGGTTTCTTTGGTGCATTTTGAATATATATATATATATATATATATATATATATATATATATATATATATATTTGTTTTGGAGAGTGTTTGAGTATGTGGTGGGGGTGACATTTTGGCTGCTGCTGCACAGAATTACAAGAAAAAAAAATCTAAATTCTTTTAATGTGTATCTTTGAAATTTCTCTCACTTACTTTTATGTTTCTGTGCAGACTCTTTGTTTATATGAAAAAACCAGAGAGCGTTTCTTCTTCTTCTATTTTTGGACTCCTAAAACTTTCAAATGAAGCCATCTGGACCGAGCGCAACTCTGTCTTTTATATTTAAAGCCAAATAAATAAATTTAGCAGAGCAAAATGTGTCCTCACCCGAACCTCTTTATAAAAACAGGCGGTTTGTGCAACTTTCCTGGACACAAACGCTGTGCATGTAGAGGACAGTTCAAGCTAAGATTTGGCTGCAATTTTTCGAAGCACTGAAATTCCTGGACAGCAGAAAGCATAAAACATGCTGAAGTCAAAGGCAAAGATCTGACTGCTGTGCACATCTCCTACGTACGCAGTGCTGCTCCCTTTTCCCTCTAAAATAATGATAATTATAGCTGGAGGATGTCATGGTTCTCTGCAGGTGTAAAGGCTGATCTCCAGCAGGCGTGGACTCCAATACATGTCCTCTAAAGTTAAAACAAATGTGCCAAACTGCAGGGAAAGAGCCTAAATCTGCCCCTGTCATCCCATCGACCTGTGCTGCCCGGCGTCTCCTTTGCTGCTGAAAGGAGGAGCTTTTTTGTCAAGCAGCTCCTCCCTCCTCCCTGTCTCTGCAGGGTCAGCCCTACATGACCGCCGGAGGAGCTCACCCCGGGATGCCGCCGGGGCAGATTCACCCCATGCAAATGCCGCCCACCATCACCCTGATGGACCGCCGGCCGCCGCACGACTACCTGCCCATCGCGGTGCTCACCACCGTCTGCTGCTTCTGGCCCACAGGCATCATTGCGATCATCAAAGCGGTGCAGGTGATTTTAACCCCATAATGTTCTGACTGTTGAATTGCACGAACGGGGGGGGGGGCTGCAACCTGAGACTTTGGAGCCACTTGGGGCTCTTCTACCCCTCCACTGTGGCTCTCTATGATTAGAGAAAGAAAGAAAAAAATAATGTTTTTAATTTTGTAAAGTAACATATTTTTGGACTGTAAAGGTGCATCATACAAAACTAGACAGTTGGATAAGTTCAACTTTATTCAGCTCATTCACAAACTCAGTGAGGCTCCTGACTACATTACCCATAATGCTCCAACATACCAAAGTTGAATTAAAGCATTTTTGAGCACTGTTTACCACTTAAAACCAGTTGCAGGTCTGTGTGCACTACCGGAATTAAGGTGCACCGCATTATAAGACGGAAAAAATGTATGAATTTAAAGTGTGACTCTCGTCTGAAAACACTTAATTAGCTCGTATTTAATTTGAATAAGCTAGATTTATAATTCTCAGGCTGAGATGCACCTTAAATGGTAAAATAAACTGTTTATATATTTTTTTGTATTATTTTTTTTAATTACTGCCGACATCTTAGTACCTACTACTACATATTCTGCATTGAGATGATCCTATAAGATGTATTTTATTTTGAAAGGAAGTTATGCAACCCCTGTCAAAAGGTATAAACTATTTCCTTTAATTATCTTTAATTTATCTTTATGGTTACTATGACAAAAGATAAATACAAACAATAGTTCATAAAAGTATAAAAAATATCTGTGCCAAACCACCAAGGCGAGCCTTGAAAAGGATGTGCCAAAAACACAAGTACAAATCAGTGTTTTCATTTTCCTGTAAGACTTTGTGGCTCCTACTATTAATTTTTGAAGTTTGCAGACTCTTGTCCAAGAACTTTCCAGGATTTCAGCAGCAAAAGTCGTGTTTTTCATTGCAAACATGTTAGAAAACAAT
This sequence comes from Oryzias curvinotus, assembly GCA_023969325.1. NCBI lineage: Eukaryota > Metazoa > Chordata > Actinopteri > Beloniformes > Adrianichthyidae > Oryzias > Oryzias curvinotus. The sequence continues at coordinate 7,386,996 of CM043716.1, read as the reverse complement.
TTTTTTTACCAGAAAATTCCAAGAATTTCTTAGTCTAATTTGTAGAAAAACACAAATTAGACTACACAAAATTGACAACATTCAAAAGAATTAAAATTTATTTTATATTAAGAACTTTTTTTTGCTTAAATGTTTTTTATCTGGTTGCAATATGTTTAAGGAAATGAATAATTTGGCCTTCACATGTTAGCTGACCTAAAAGTTATTTTTTTGTTCAACTAACCAAAGATTTAAATTCTAATTTGCTACTTTTTGCTTTTTTTACTTAAAAAAAAAAGCCTAAAATTGAAAACACAGTCATTATTTTTATCTTTTTAATCACAATAATATTGTTATTGAGTATGAAGAAAAAGCAGTTTTTCTGTCTCACAGCTAAAACTTATCCCAAATGATGAAGTTGTTGCATCCAGACTTGTTATTTTTTTGCATTTTATGTTTTAAAAAAAATGGATGAGAAGCAGAAAAAAACTGCCTGGATTTCCAGTATCCTCTTGATTACAAGAGGGGGAAAAAAAACGTTTTTTTTAACAAATCCAACAAAAACTACAATTCCCAGAGTCCTAAACGGTCACATCTGGCATCACTGTAAAGCCCCAAATGTCCTTTGTAGGTACCAAAAAGAGTCAAATCCGTAGTACGTTGTAAAACATTAAACTGTAAAAAAAAAAATGGTTCAGAGAGACGCCCTTTCTCTAGGCTTACCTGCTTCCTGTTCAGGTAAGTGATGGCACCTGTGCAGTCTGGTGACCCCCCCCCCCTCCATTTTAGCGCCTGCCATTAGTGTGTGAGAATGTGCAACACACACCCAGTGGAGCCGGTTACGTAACCGCAGCATCGTCAGTGCAACCCCACAGAATGGATTGTGTCCTGGGGGCCTGCTCAACTGGCGGTGACCTGAGCGGAGCTGACGAGGCGTGGACGCGCCGGACTGAGCCGTGTGTGCGGTTGCGGCGTGTTGTTGACGTGTGCAGTGGCCTGCTCTGTGCATGCAGCTAAATCGATCCTCACAGGAGGGTTGCAGGCGCTCTCCTGCTCCCACTCGTACATATTTTTGGACGATGATCCTCCTCCTCCTCCTCCTCTTTCTCTCTTTCATGGCTCAGGTGCGCACCGCCATAGCCAGAGGCGACATGGTGACGGCGGAAATAGCCTCCAGAGAAGCGCGCAACTTCTCCTTCATCAGCTTGGCCGTGGGCATCGCCTCCATCGTGCTGTGCACCATCCTCACCGTGGTGGTCATCATCGCCTCACAACACCACGACGACGACTGGGAGCCGTAACCCCCATCCCCCTCAAAAAAACAAAAAAAAACCAGAGAGAATATATTTATTTGCTTACTGTCTGGACAAAAGAGAGCGTCCGGTCCTCCGTTTAGATGCACACAACGTAAATCTGAGCTGCTCCACTCAAACACTGACAACATGAATCCATTTAAACGCCATACAGCCTTCAGAGATGAAACATTCAAACACAGACTTGAGAGAAATCTGATTTAGCTCCGCTGAAGTGCACTGTGTTCATCCCCGGAGGGCCGTCTCTGCTGTGTGAGAGGATGATTTGTGTCGGACGGGAACGATCGATGAACAGTTCCGACACGCCAAATGGAGGCTGGACTGACGTCTGTGAGGTCATTCGGTTGTTTTTATGTGTGACGTCTTAGCCGGACGAACTGCCGCACAATTTATATTTGTTTATTTATGGATTGACTCAACAGAAATCCTCGTTGTGACTGCTCTAATTAATGCTGACGTGTTGCAGCACATTCGTTTGGCTTTAAAGTCCCACTCCGATCGTCTTTTGATCCCTTTTTTCAAAGCGTTCCCAGTGGACTTTTCATTCTGATGACGCCGTTTTTAGCCAAAATCTAAAAGTGTGTGTCGTTTTCTAGGACATAGCTACTGCAAAAGTACATCAGAATTTCACCTCTGAGTTGTGGGCGGAATAGTTCCCCTCCCCATAGCTGAAAGGTCTCGGTTTACATGCTGCTCCGCTAGCTTACAGCCCCTCACACCCCCAACTGGTGCAACAAAAATGGCGAGCAATATCAAAGCTATCCATTTTAGATCCACACTCCAGCTCGGACGAGGAAAACAAAGACTTTTGTGGATCTATTTGTCTGCAGGTGGATGCATCAGAATTGGAGCTCCTCCAATTGGAGCTTGTGGCCCCGCCCAGCGTATTTTCTACATCACAAATCTTTTTCTGCTTAATTTTCCCAATATTTATCTTCAATCATGAGGAAAAATGCCACAAAAACACCATTTATACATTGGAGTGGGTCTTTAAACTGGCATTTTGTGGATGCTGACTTCTTTCTGATAAAATGATGCAGCTGCTGCGTACATTTGTGGATGTTGCTGAGCATGATGAATATACATTTCCACCAATGGGCTTTTAGTGACAGGAGCTGCTTTTCTCCCAAACGCCGGCAGAAGTACTTCCTAACATTTCTGGGCGTGTGTTTCAGTATATTACAAAGCTGCTGTCGAAAAAGGATGGGACGCACCTCCATCCCGGGTTTTACAAGAATTTATAGAGTATTATTTATTGGTGTTGCTCTCGTCTCGCTGGGTGTTTGAGGCGACATAACCACGCACGTCCTCCTGGGTTTGTTTCCATCTGTCTGATATAATCAAAGTAGATTTAGTGCGTCTGTTTTCCATAATGTAGCTTTGAAAAGCAGCCCTCCAGGCGTGGCTGTTTCACCTGTTTCCGTCGTTTCAGAGGTCAGAAAATGAATGTTTGGAGAAAATACAAATACCTACACAGTATTGTAGCACTTTGGTGAAATCGTTCACTTTATCCTCTTAGTCGTCTTCTCGTGAGAAAGGCGTTGGACCTCTGATCACATCTCTTCTGCTCTCCCCATCTTTCTCCCGGTTCCTCTGATGATGGAGATTTGAAAGATTGTACAGAAATATTAGAGTATATTAAAAACATCCTTGTTGACACAAGTAGAAGCAGTATACAAACAATATATGGAGTATTGTTTTGTTAAAAAGTTTTTTTTTTCTGCGTATGTATTGGATACAGGAATATGAAGGAGAGCTGGGCCTTAAGTGAGTTGAGGGTTTGAAGGTTTTCTCCACAAATAATTGGGATCTCATTTAAATTTAGAGTATATTTTTCTGTATAAAAGAGTTAAAAAAAAAAAGCTTTGCGAGCATTCAAATAAACTGGAAGAAGTGGCTGTGGCTGATTTTCCATGAAAGACCCACTCTGATCATCCTTGGGTCTCTTTTCAAAGCCTTCCCAGCTCTCTTTTCTCTAGGACGATGCCATTTTTAGCCAAAATCACAAAATCGATGTTGTTTTCTAGGGCATAGTTTCTGCAGAGAATCAGGAGTCCATTTGAAATTTTTGCTTCTAAATTGTGGGTGGGATTGTTGGCCAGAGTAACTCCGCCCCCTCTTCCCCTCCCCATGGCTGAGAGCTCGGAGCAGGGAGCTTGTGGCGTATTTCCTGTCACAAATACTTTTTCAAACAGCCTTTTTTCCATTGGCTCCTGATTCACAGCAATTTGATTAAAGAAATACTCAGAAATACAATTTTGAGCGTCATCGTCTTTACATATGTCCTCCATCATCAGAAAAATGAACAAGTGGGTCTTTAAATTCAGACCTCAAGCATTTGCAACACTGGAAAAAACATTATAAACCTATTTAAATTTGAGGTAATAAGTGTTTTTTCTTTATTTTGCTAGGCTTTGAAATGATGTTTTAGTAAACTTGCTTTTAATTGAGAGGAGTGCAGATTAACACCATGTTTCTATTTTTTGGCAAATGCATAATTTCTTCAAATGCTTTTATGATGCTCCAATTATCTAAAGTGGGAAGTTGTTGCTTCTCACCTGCACTTGCAGTGAAATGTAAATTTAGCAAACAAAAATGATGAATTAGTTTTTATTTTGTTTCAAGCATTTTTTCCTAACATTTTTTGCCAAAATAAAGCGCAAAAAGCATCTTTTCATTAATACCATGCCATAGTTGGAATACATTAGCGATGCTTTAATTGGCACCGTTAATTAAGGATTGTTACATCTCTCCAGCTTGTAATTATGTTGCATCCTTAAACCCTGTTTTGACTCAGAATTCCATTTAAAAGCTGAACATGGTAATTATTTATCATGGACGCGCTTCTGTTATGTTAACTAGTTTTTCCGAACCACAAGTGTTAGAAAAAAGCCTGAAAAAATTAAATTCTTCAGACTTAGGTTTACTTTAATTTTTCTCATGGTCATGGACAAAAACATGCAGATGAGGGATTATCATAGATTATCAGATCCTGTCGTTTTTTTTTAGACAATTGAAAAAGTTTAAACTAAATAATTGTACATAGTCACACAGCCACTATGTACATTTAACACGTTATACCATGGTCCGGGCGAATACTCGATTCTGATTGGCTGCTGGGTTTGCGTTAGAATGTGATATACCACAGGATAACTGCGTGTATCAAAACAACCTTTTGCTTTATCATTTGGACAAAAACAAGCGGTTAGAGGTGAACTTTCTCTGCGAACTGATCAGAAAGATCAGTGTGCATTAGTGAAGTGTGCATTATCACTTTTTAACACACTTCGCGGAAGCAAAGGCGTCCTTGAAGTGCGCTAAAAAGTGATAATACATACTTCGTCGGCCATTAACCCTTACTTAACAGACCTCAAATTGGTGAAAAAAGTAAGAAAAAATTTTACGTGAAATTTTCACAGATGTATCACGAATGATCTACATAAAAACCACAGAAGAAGTCCTAATAAACCACGCAAAGAACAGGTAAACCAAACTGTGCCTGATTAGTGCGCTGTTTATATGGAGCTCATATAATATAGTGATTTGTGCGTCCATTACGTTATGTTAACAGGGTCTGTGCGATGCATACGCGATCTATAAGTTAAACATCGGTGGTACATTCGTGAAAAGTCAGGTACAATTGTGGAAGATTTACGCAATAATTGCATACGAACATAAATATCTAAAACCCGAATTCCTGTAACGACTTAACATCTGTACATCGACCATCGATGAACACAAGAAGCACTTATGGATTAATACATACATACGTACATCACACATTGATCACGAAAGACACAAATTTCCTGTGTGGAAAATATGCAAATTGTACAAAGTGGCTGTGGGACACGGCCTTGAGAGATGACAGAAGTTCCACAACAAAAACATATGACAAAAGCAAAAGAAAAAATGCCAGACTGCCAAAATAAAAGCGTGAAACGTCTTTAAATTATAAAGCCCAAAGCAGAAGTGTTTTATTAGCTAATTAAAAAGGCAAAGATAAAGTATTTCTTGATTTTTACTGTGAGTTTAAGGAATTCTGAATTAATTCCGTTCATTTTCAAAAAGTATCATTTAAAAAAAAATATTTTGAAATGTGTAAAAACAGGAAAGAAATCTACCTTTTACAGAGTTTAGTTGACCTTAACAGCAACAGTAATTGTCGATTATTCTATTGTTCCTTCCATAGAGTAAAAAAAGAGAATAAGGGTTGTGTGAGAGCTTGAAAGAGATGTCACAGTGTCTGAAAATGAGCAGCAGAGACGCTCAGTGTGACTCTACCATTGGTTTAGTTCCATTCTGTGCAATAAATTCAAATAAAGTGTGTTTTTAAAGTGTATCCAAACATCGGAAAGCCTGTTTAATTAGCGTTCTAAGTGGAAGAGTTGAGGCACACGGTGTTTAAGTGTAATAAAAGAGCAGTGTCGTTTGGTATTGATATTGTACAGAAGGCTCAGACAGATTAGTTTGGCTATCTAAATTCTAACTTCTGTTGTGTGGCACTACTTTTTCCTGTGTGCTTTCTGTTATTTGCAGCTCTATGACACAAAAATCTGTTATTTTTCTGTTTGTAAATGCAGTGGGTTCCTTGGTGAAACAGACGACGCCCACCTGTGTACACGTGGGTTTTTCTTGATTATAATTGGTTGTATTGCACATGCATTGGTTGTTTCTGACTTTGGTTGTTTGAATAAAGGAATCATTCTGGGTTGTGGAGGACACACTGGTGGAGGCTGTGCTTCATTTCCTCGGCTGTTTTTTTTTTCACCTCTCCATCCTCTCAGTCTCTATGGCATCTCGTCTCTCCCTCATCACTATTCTATTTATAGTTGCCCCGCTTTTCTGCCTCTCCTTTTTTTTCTTCTCTCCAGTACAAAATGAAGCACAGAAGCTCTTGTAATCTTTTGTTTCATTGCAGACGATCCTGCTGTTTTAGGTTTTGCCAATAATTATTATTTCCTTTCATATTTCAGCAAACCATCAATATAAATCATTTTTTAGTTATTTTTAACGCTAAAATGATGATAAACAAATGTTTTTACATGTTGGTTCAGAGGAAAATGTCATTAACAAGTTAACTGGGACTGTATTATTATCATTTCAGGACCTTTCTGAGGAATGGGGCCTCATTAGAAGTCTCAGTCTTTTGTTTTCTGTTTTATTTCTTCTTCTTTCCCAGCTGCCTGGATGCTTTCAGAGTCATGGGGTTTTCTGTTGACGTCTATTCCAGGCATCGCTAACCATGAGATATCTGCAGAAAACCACAGCTTCCACAGAGAGTCATTTCATTTAACTCAAGTCCTGGATGCAGATCTAACTTGTGCATCTATCCATAACCTGCTTTACCCCTTTTGGGGGCCACGAGGTAACTTTAGGGTGAAGGCATGGTGCACCCTGGACTGTCTTAGAAACAGAAAAAATCCATAAATATCTAAAACTGACACATTTAAGGTTTTACAAGTACCTTTTTGTGTCACATAATGATATATTTATGTTTTCTCATATGCATGGAGGTATTTTCCTGTATTCTGTGTGTCAATGGTGACTTTCACTCTGGGTAGTTTGGTCCACACCACAGTGTTTCCTCAGGCGCTGTCATTTGTTCAGGAAGTTCCCTCCATTTGAAATTATTTGCAATGTATCCACAAAAGAAGCACAAATTTAAGTAAAAATGTTTGGTGCTAAACAGTAGATTAAAGGGGACAGTTTTCTTCTCTTGGTGCACTCTCAACAGTGCAATGTGAAAGCAAACTTTAATCAAATTAGGGTGTGAGGAAGGTTTTCCTGCCCAATGACACTGAGCCCACCTCAGTGCAAAAAGCTCTGGATTCAGCAAAGTGCAGCAAATGTCTCTGAGATCTTCATCTTCTTAGACTTGATTAGACTTAGGCATCTTATTTAAGGCCGTGTCACACTGCCACCACATTTATTTTACATTCACATTTATTAATTCATACGTGTTTCTTGCGTTTGTCGTTCGTCAAGGGGCGCAGATGTCCGTCGAGGGTTTTTGGCCAACGGTTCAGTTCGGTTTTGAGCCGTTCAAAAATTTTGGTCTGGTGGGAATTGTGCAGATTATGCCTATTTTACATAGTTTATACCCTATTATTACGTAAATCTTACGGAATTGTACGTGATTTTTGTGTGATGCATAAGCAAATTTGTGTCTTTCCACGACCGTTCCACGAATGACTAACTTATTTTTCATGCATGTACCACCGATGTATAACTTTTATATTGTGTATACGCCGCAAAAATCACGTTCAGATGACGCAATTGACGCACAAATCACAAATGAATGCATATAAACAATTAAATTAAATTCAATTCAATGCAAACAGCACAATGATCACGCACGGTTCATGTTCTACATTGATTCACGTGGTTTATTTATACTTCTTCTGTGGTTCATTCGCGATACATCTGTGAAAATGTCATCACAACTTTTTCCACGTATATCCAGGTATGACCAGGATCGCACAGCCATCTCAAGGGACGCCATGAAAATGGGATGTACCATTGTTGTGTGTGTGGTGAGACTAATACAAGTTCACCTACGGCGTACATGCGATGTTGTGTGAAATCTGCACCTACAGGGTGTTCACGTGATACATAAGTGCCGGTAGGATGTCTGAAACTGAAACTAGACTGCACATGAACAGCAGGAAACAGGGGGTTGAAGAAAGAAGAGATCTATACGACACGCCTGTGTCTCACCTACTTTACTTACCCTTACGCGTTGCACAAGTCGCTCGCAGCACTCCCGTAGAGAGAAATGCTTATGAACATTTCTCTCTACGGGTTCACCCAGCGGTCTTGATATTATGAGTGAACCCCTTGTGTGCCCCGTACTAGTTTATTCCCCCACACACAGCCCATCATTTACCCGCAAGGGCAGTTGTGACTCAGGCTTAGGGCTACAAGAATTCATGCTGTCATGTTGCCACTAAACCTTGATTTCTCAGAGATTCTGTTCCAGCTGAGACTCGTCATTTTCCGATCCTCTGGTTTCCGTTGTTAAAAACAGAGAATTGACATGTTTGGGGGTTGTCAGTGACTGTGGGTTTCGGGCATTGCCCTGCAGGAGGCGGAGTGGCCTTACCAGCTCTGGAGAAGAAGCTGTTCCTCAGTCTGCTTGTTTTACACCTGATGCTCCTGTAGTACGTCCATCCATCCATCCATCCATCCATCCATCCATCCATCCATCCATCCATCCATCCATCTTCCGCTCATCTGGGATCGGGTCATGGGGGTCAGCAGTCAGAGCAAACGTGCCCAGACGTTTCTCTCCCTGTTTGCTTCCTCCAGCTTCGCTGGGGGAAATCTGACTTTTAACACTTAAAAAAGAAAATCCTGGTTTGGTGTTGAAAATACATTCTGACTGTTGCTAAGTTTCTGATGTTCCCCTTGAAACAGGATTTAAAAAAAAAAACATTATCTTAAAAGTGTTTTTTCATCTGAGTTTGTTGAGCTTAATGAATTAAAGTCTTTACAGAAATAAGGGTTTTTGTTTTAAACCATACAAGACAAAAGCAGGCAAGTCTTTTCCGAGCAAACAAAACAAAAACTGTCCTTTTAGTCTTTTTTTGGTTCATTTATTGCATTTGTTGGGTTCAAACGTAAATTATAATGTCTCAAAGAAAAAGAAAAAGGTAAGTCCAAATGGAAAACAGTATTTTCTCATCAAAGCCTTCTCTGACAGGTCATCCTTTTTTAATGATTTGTTCTTTGTCAACAAAGAAATTTACCTTTGAACACTTTCAGACAAACTAAAGGCCGTAAAAAGACCAAATAGAATAAAAGGACTGGTTTTGTTTTGTCATGGTTATATTATTTGGGAAAATTCAGAAAAGATGTGCTTACAGGCTTGTTTTTATTTCGTATTCATTAAAAAACAAAAATTGCTAATTAAAAAGAACAAAAGTTACTTGAAGATCATCATCCAGATTTGTTTCAACATGAATTTGAGTCTGTAAAATAAAAAGAACCGCCTTTAAATCTTTTTAATAAGCACAGATTTTAATAAAAACCTCTTCTCTTTGACTGATGAAGTGAATCTCTCCAATACAAAGCAGTTTGAAAGGATGGGGGGGGGGGGGGGGCAGCCTCTGTGCAGCATCACAGATGGCCGTTTAGCCTCCCGAGGAGAGCCAGTGTCTCTGAGATCGTTTAATTTGGCCTCACGCTGCACATCTCTGCTCCATCGCTGCAGCTCCCTTTGAGTTGGCGGCGCCGGCGGTCTGGCTGTGAGTGTTTGTGGCGTCCAGCTGAACCCTCGCTGGGCTGTCATCTCCGCCGCCGCCACCAGGACTGATGTGGAAAGGTCGCTCAGTGGCCCTGGAAGCCAAAGGGAGACCAAAGGAGGCCTGGGTGGACAAATTGATGTATTTTCTATTCCTTCGAAAAGTTTATCTTCAATAATCTACTCCTCTCGTCTCACGAGTGGCTTTTCTATAATTCAAATGATAAATAATTTCAATGTGGATGTATTCCACTGATTCCTCGCAAGTCAAAGAAATTGCGCCTGTTACATAATACAGAATCTAAATGGGGCTTCTGCAAACAGACATGCAGGTGGTGTGAAAACAGTGACTAGAGAACAGCTGCAAACATTTTGAAGAAAGCTTTAAATACTTTAATCATCTAAACCTGTTTTATGATTTATCCGATGTTTATATTCGGAAAAGAAAACCAGCAGCAAGTGTTGTGGGGTTAGAAGGATTTTCAGCTTTAAATCTGCAGAGCGCCACCCACAGCAGGCGCAGCGACCTGTCAGCGCTCTCGGAGGAGGCGAGGATGGAGAACAAACTCCCAGAAGTTTTTATGTGAAGAACTGAAAGATGGTTTGAGAATGGAAACCAAAAAGGACACTGCTCATTCCATGTTATCCACAAACCTGCCAACTATGATATTAATTGTAGTCATGGGTCAGTTAATTGCAAATTAAGTAGTTACAGACAGATGAGGGCATTATTTTTTTTAAAATCTTAATTATCTACTACGTAAGGGGATAATTCCCGACGAGGTGTCTGTTATCAGAGATTAACAGATGACAGTGGGGCAAGATCGCATCGAACAGTTGCTTCCTCGAAGTCCCATTCATTTCTGATAATGGACACTTTTGAAAAAAAAAAAATCAACTATTGGTGCTTTTATCTTGTTATATTTTTACGTTTACATTGTTTTTCACCAAAAATGTGGGGCACGGTGTGACACGTTGCTATGGTAACTCCTACAGAGCCCGCACCGACTTTGCTCAGCAGCAGCGGAGCAAAGAAGAGGTATATTTTTTATATCATAAGGTAGACAACGCATCATTTCACCTACAGCTTATTTTGGTTTTGCCACAACAAAGACAGAAAGTCTAAACACTTTGTTTTCTCCAGTGCCTCCTCCTCATCCTCTCCTTCTGTCTCTTCTGCTGCATCCTAGTCTTCAAAATAATCAAATCCACCAAAAACACTGAAGGAAGCTATAAAATCCCTCACGTCTTTTCTACTGTCTTGCTGCTGTGATAAATTGTGGAAGAAGGTCTACCATTGTAATTGTGTGACTGCTGTTTTTTTTTAAGTATTAAATTGAAGTACTTTGAACCTGATGGTTCTGTTTTATTTGAATTGTTTGTCCAAAAAAAAAAAAAACACACAACCCTTGGTGGTTTGGAGGATGACAGCCACAGACTGCAGGCAGACGAAGGGTTAAAGCGTTTATTGTGACCAGAAGTCCCTATCAGGAGAACTAGACTGGGGCTGGGGGTCAGTAGGCCGGCAGGATCCCAACAGGCTTGGAAGTCGGTTATAATTTTTTTTTTTTAAAACTTGCTAAAAACACTTTTTTAGGTGCATTTGGATCTTTTACTGCACTACAGATTTAAACGAAAATACCTTAAAATTAGGCTTTTCACGGCAATCATTAGGCTAGATTAAAAGTAGATTAATTAAAAACGGCTTATATTTAATTAATTGCTCAAAAATTAATTGATGATAGGACTAATTGTAGTGTCAATATTAGGCCACATTGCTCTCTTTTTGTGATTTTTTTGTCTTTTTTTATCAGCTATTACTGCAATACAATTGACTTCTTAGATTTCCAACAGCAGTTATTACAATTTTGTAAAAGGTGAACGCTTAATACATTTTTGTAAAGATTGAAGGACAGTTTGAGCTGTAAATTTGGTGTTTTGATGTGTTTTTGAAGAAGTTTCAAATCTTGCAAACTGGTTCATTTAGGATTCCCTTCCTAAGACGCCGTCTTTGTACAGATGTGACAGAAACGAAACTCAGACATGCTGCACGTAAGGAAAGTCCAGCCCTGGACTTTCACAAGTCAATCAAAGAGTTAAACACAAGGCAGAGAGTAGATACCTGTGTCTGTAAAGATGATGACTCTTCACACAAAATGCAACATCTACAACGCAAAAACAACAACAAAAGCCCAAACCATCAACCTTCCAGTACTGTGTTTGTCAGTGGGTATTATGTGTTCTGGTTTTTCAAACTATAGAGCTGAGTTTTGCAGCCAAAAAAAAAACCTCAATTTTGGCTGCGTGTTACAGGAACAGAACTCAATTCACTCTCTTAAATAGATCTTAAGAGAGGAAGGTCACTAAGTGGAGTTAAAAGGGAAGAAAAATCAGAGATAGAAGTTAAAATACTGAAGATGTGCTAATTTCAGAATAAGAGAAGAAGAGCATAAATGCTTTGGAGATTGTTCAGAGAGGATAGATGTGCTTAAATGGGTTTGATGATTCATGGTGGTGATTCATGAAGGTAGCATTCTAAAATAAAGAAGAACAGAGGCATTACAGAGGAGTAACCAGATAGAAGAATGGCAGTTTTTTTAATTCCTGAAGCACAAAAAGCTCCATCCTGTATGTCGAGAAGATTTTACTGATAAATGAAAAAACATGGAAGAAGTGGCATTGGTGCCCTATCAGATTGGAGGATATAAAACGGAATAGAAATTTTTTTATCCTCTGAAACAGGATGTATACACATTAAGGATTTATGTTTGAGCAGCTCCTATGAGGTTCAAAATACTCCAGATGTGTAACAGGTGAATCTTCAGCAGAGCTGCTGCCATGATAGATCAGAAAATCCGATACTGTGAAGAAGCTGTGGTGTCAGTGACTTAAAGACTTTACATTTAAACCCAAAGTTTCCACATGTGCAGTTTTAGGACTTTAACGGGATCAGGACAAAACTGTCCGTCATCGTATAACTATAAGGATTCAGTGGTTTGGTTTTGTTGTTCTTGGTCGTGTTTTCGGTGTCCTTTTTGTCAGTCACACCATCTGTCTTTAGTTTAATTAATTACCCTCAGCCTATTTAAGTGTCTTGGTTAATGTTCATCCTAGTCAGGTCATCTGCTCTTTTCTACTTTGTCATCTTTTTTTTTCTCCCCATAGGTTTTACATGTTTCAGTTTGTTTATTAAATGTTTTATTTTCTGTCACCAAGCCTGGTCTCCTGCATTTTGGGTCCTCCACCACCAGTTCCTGACGATCACCAAATTGTCCTCTCGTCTGTTTCATTGAAGGACTTTTTTCTTGATGTACTGGCAGAGGCAGACGGGGGAGATGCTGCAGTGGTTCATCCGCAGCCTCATGCGGTGGTGCGACGGACCCGACAGCCTCTTAGACACCAGCAGCTTCACATAAGAGGCACTGTAGGTCATCAGGAGTTGGTGTGCCTTCACCTGCAAAGCAGACACACAGAACAGTTTGCTCTAAAGAGGAAGCAGAAATTAAGGATAAAACTGCTGCTTCATTATCTGTTTTGGCATCTTTTTAAAGTAAAATGGTTCCTCACCTGAGCAGGCAAAGAGGCATCAGGAGCCAGGCTGAAGCTGGAGATGACTGAGGTGTCCCTCCTCTGGTGAGATGAGGTACTGCAGCCTCCATCATGGAGCAGAGATCTGTTTTCATCTGATTCTGCCTCCACATCTGAGCCGCCGGGCTCTGACTCCTCTTGGAGAACCTCGGACACCAGGACGAGATGAGACATCCTACTTCTCAGCCTGTTCTGGGAGGAGAATGACAGAATGACATTCCTGCTCAGGAAAAGTCCACAAATCCATCACTTCACATTGAGATTTTGTTGAAGATATGATTAAAGCTGCAAGCAGATTTGTAGGGTCTGCAGGTGCCACCCACCCCGAACCTCGCCGCCCCCTTTAGACCCATCCTCACTGGCTGGGCACCTGCTACAGGCACCTTTATCTGCCCCTGTTACCATGTGACAAATTCATTTAAAAAAAAATCAAATTTATTTAAAAAAAAAAACGTTTTCTAAATAGTGCCTTTTCTGTTGATTTATCCTCATAGCAACCATTTTATGTTTTTTGGATTTCCTTAGCAACAGAGGTTTTTTTTTTGTTTACAACGCGCAAATTCCTAATATGTTCATACTACATGTCATATCATTTTGTTCAGCTTGAGCCAATGATTCCTGTCTTAATTGTCTACAATTTTATGGGGAAAAAATGTGCAAGCAACAGGGGAACGCCACTTCTGCCAGCTCGCTACGCTAATCCTATTTAAAATCTTTTTTCCAAGTAGCTTCACAATGATGTTCAAGGAGTTGGTAGGCTATATGTCAGAATGCCTAGGAGGAGTTTAAATTTGTAGCAGGCACTAAAGGTGTTTTTTTTTTTTTTTTTATTCAATATGGCGGACCCTTCCCAAGACCAAAGGTCAACAAAACTGTGGTCATGGTTGTGGACTTAAGCTGGTGGCATGTGTGTGATTTTCATGATCACTCAAACAAAAGTTTTTCCCATATTTCGTGAAAACATTTATGGAGATATATATATATATATATATCTCCATAAAATACTTTGATAGACTTTGGCCCCATTTTTTAAGGGTTTCCTCTGCTGTGTTTCATCATTTTTTTGGGCGCGGGGGGTCATTCCCTATGTTAAAAATTCCTCTTCACTGGGTACTAGGTGAATGAAAATTTTGGCGAGTTTCTGAGTAGGTGGCAGGGGTGACATTTTTCCAGAAACAATCTGGTCCTTCAGTCCAGGTTGCTGCTGCTGCTTTGTTGCTGCTGCGGGACAGAATGAAGCAGCAGGATAACAGAGAGCTGGAGTCTCACCTGGCTGTCAGACTCCACAAAGTCCAGGTCCTCCAAAGTTTCAGTCAGAGTCCTCAGACAGCAGGACATATCCCAGTAAATGAAGAACAACTGCAAAGATGGCATTAAAGGCTGATTAATCCCCAATCACAGTCAGATGAAATTAAACCTCTTTATATTTGGGTAGGAAAGCTTCAATTGTCTCACAAATGAAGCTGTGAGCCAGAAATAAGTTTCAAAGTTTCCAGGAAAAACAAGAAGTTTATTGGGTGTTAAGGTGAAGAAACGGATGACCCCGGAATCCACCGTTTCCCTGAATCAGCAGGAACATGAGCAAAGTCTGAGAGGACCCAATGATTTAGTGACTGTTTAGCTGCTCCCCACCCGCCCTACTGTCTCCTTTCGGGTCAGCACATTGTGAGTTCTTGACCCAGACTCGACCTGTCCCTCAGAAAAACTCCAGAGTCATAACATGTGATCAGCAAAACCTCGCTTTCAAGGTTTTAGCCGCAGCTGCCTTCAAGCTGCAAGGGTTTTGCTACTTCATGAAAAGCAGTTTGCACATATATATAATGTGACGCTAACGACACCTGGATGACGCCAACCTTTATGTTTCCGGTGCAGTTCTCCACCCAGTCGGCCACGCCCACCAGCAGCTTGTGTTTGACCATCCTTTCATTCACCTGGACCAAGCGAACGTCCACGTTTATGTTGATCTGGCGCAGAAACAGATTCAGAAACGGAGACAGGAAGTTCTGCCAACCAACACGGCAGCAGTTGTTTGACGACCGACTGACCTGCTTGCTGCTGTGATGGAGCATGAAGACGATGGCGGTGGTGAGGAGGATGGACAGCAGGCTGACCGACAGGCACAGAACCCAGTAGTCGCTGACAGAGATGTAGAGGTGGAGGGTGGAGAAGACGGCACACCACAGCACCACGTACAGAACCTGAGGAGACAAAGTCTCACCTCTGAAAATGTCATATTTGCTAAAAATTCTGTTGTGATATTTTAATTTTTCTGTCATAACTATTCTAAAAACAACTATACAACAGTGTTCTAAAAATGTTTAATCTTATATTTAAAGAATATCAGAAAAAAAGAGGAAAAAAGTAATTAAAGCAAAAATATTTCACAATTTAAAAGTGATCATATGCATCATCTTCAAATCTTCTGCTTCAAAGAGCAGAAAATGAAAAATAACTTCATGATAAAGCGAAATAAGCCTTTGGCAAAATTTGGTTTTGTGGAAGCAATAAAAGTATCATTGACATAAACATATTTATGATCTAATTTACTTCAAGTTTTGAGAAAATTGAAGATCTTTAAATGATATCAAATTTCCGAGGTGGAAATCAGTCAAAAATATATTCCATAGCTGAAACCAAAAAGTTTTTTAAATTGAAATAAAAAAAAAAAAACGACCAAATTGACCCCATGGGCTCTCCTGGGGGGAAAATGATTTAAAGAGTTGAAGTTTATGTAAAAGCATTTAGATTTCTCTGGAAAATGTGATTTTGTACCGGCGCCATGATGAATTGAAAAAGGCGCGAGTTGAAAACCATGTATCTCTTGACTGAAGGGACATCCAGAGCAGCTTTTATAGGAATTTCCATGTCTGAGGCTGGAATCTAAAACAACAAAAGAACATTTAGAAGAATAATGTATTTAGCTTGCCATTCCACTGTCAAGCAAAAAAGAATGTCAGAAAAAGAAAACACAAATGAATCATCTTCAAGGTGAAGTAATGTAGGAATTACTCGTGAGAGATAAAGACTCATCAGGATCTATTGACTGTAGAAAAAAACACAGTAAGAGCAAAAACTGAAAAACAGATTGTTCCTATTCAACGCACTTTTAATTCTAAATATTTTCAGTTTTTTTCCAACCTGAAAGCCATCCCTGGCAAGTTTGGCGCGGCACAAAGAAAGATCAAACCTGGGGTTGAACGTTGAACAGCTTGGCATCACAACAACACACTGACCTGACAAAAAAAAGCACAATGTCATCATCATCACTATACAACTGTCAGAAGTCAGAGCTCTGTCTCCCCCTCTGGTCACCAGTGGGAACCGTCTCCACAGTACTGAATGCACTTCATCTCCCAGCAACCCCAGCGCACACTTCCTGGATGCCTCACACCTGACTCTCATTTGCAAATCACTCACAGTATACATAAGCTCCGCACTGAGCCTCACTCAGTGTGACGTATTGTTTGTGTTCCTCTGCCTTCCTTACTGAGCGTTAAATCTGGACCTGATCTTCTGTCTTCTGACCCTGTTTGCCTTCCGCCTGCCCTGACTCTCGCCTGGATCCTGATAGGGATGGGAATAGAAGCCCCATGAAGCTTTCTTTGGGGTTCATGTAATTGTGCTGGAAAAAATGAACCAACCATTCAGGGCTTTGAAACCACACAGAACAGCGGCATCTGGTGGTGGACTGGATGTATATCATATGCTTCAACTAAGCTCCTTGTGACACTTCATTGTGAAAATAATGAAAAAACGTAAAACAAAATAAAGTTAATGATGATTAAAAAAAAAAAGTAAAACAACACGAGTTACATTTTCTGTGAGGAGTGCTTGACACAGAAAAACACACATACATGAAGAAAATAAACAAGGCAAAAAAAAAGTAACTCAATGGTCTTGAACCCAGGATCACTGGATGCAGACACCATGACTTGTCCACTAAGCTGTCTCTGCCAGTAATGATATCCCATGCCATTATATAATTCTAGAAGTATTTTCTTTACAAATAACATTCATAGTGTATTGTTTTATTAGGAGAAACCGAGTTGAAACGATCCTGGGCCACAGTACGCTTTTTACCAGGAGCCTTAATAAAGTGCAATGAACTGACGCTGATTCCAATACAGGGGAAACAATAGAACTGGTCGGGAAACGTTTGGGATTCATTTGTATTTACCCACCTATATGGACCCACCTTCCTGCCCAAGTGTTCAAACACATGTGACATCTGAACCGTGGTTCGACCAAACACTACATCTGGCTTCATACATCATCAACCACGTGCTTCATACATCATCAACATTGTGCCGAACCACTCTGTTTCATGAAGATGAAACAAGCGCCGAAGCGTCTGTGTCAAACGGACCATCCCTACTGATTATTATCCCTTCCTGTTATTGACTGTCTGACCTTGATTTAGCTTTGTGGACTTTTAACTGAGCTAATAAAACTGCTGCATTTGGATCCAGCTGTCTGTCTGTTCGTATGACAAAAACTGGGCAAATAAAGTATTTACCATCTTTTTTTTTTAATGATAAAAATGCTTACCATTTGACCAAGTAGGTTGGTTATTGTTGGTTACTGACTTGCTTTCCCCGCCCTGAACATCCACCTCAGCTTCCTCCTCCACCTGACAAACCTCGTTTCTGTCCTCCATCCTCCCTAAAGTCATTATGTCCTACGAAGAAAAAAACCCGGTCACCACCACGGATAAAAAGCTTTAGGATGGAAGTTTTTACAGTTTCTGCTGCAGGTTTTATTAAAAGCATCATGTCTGTGGTTCCTCTTTTCTTTGACACAAGAGTGCCCAAAAAAA
Source organism: Oryzias curvinotus (assembly GCA_023969325.1). Classification (NCBI taxonomy): domain Eukaryota; kingdom Metazoa; phylum Chordata; class Actinopteri; order Beloniformes; family Adrianichthyidae; genus Oryzias; species Oryzias curvinotus. The sequence goes on along the minus strand of CM043716.1, from coordinate 7,369,058 downwards.
GAGGAACTCATGAAATCATTATGAGAAGGCTGGAAGCTCATGTGTGGTTGTGGAGAAGCAAACACAAACATTTTAGTATTTGAAACCTTTTATTTTAAAAAATTTGTTTTAAGAATTTGACTTTGAACTTTTGTCATTTGCACATAGACGGATTATTTTAATGCTCAGCGTTCACTTAAAGTCCCACGACGATCATTTGTTGATCAATTTGTATTGTGTTGCATTGTGTATTATTTTTACTTGATTTCTTGAAATAAACCATTTCAAAAAATGTCCAAAGCAGTGGTCTTTAAATTAGAATTATCGTGTTCTTAACCCAATTCAAAATAGGATGTAGTTTCTGCACAGCGGCGGGAGTTCAGTTGTGGGCGGGGCTATTGGCGCAGAGCAACCCCGACCCACCTTCCTGTCACCCATTTGTCCCGCTAGCTTAGAGTCCCTCATACCCTCAAGCTAACTCATTTTAAGACCTTTATTTGGCTTTTTTATGCTCAAAAGTTTGTAGCATTGTTTTATGGGTATTTGCCTTTTTGTTTTATTGTCCTTCTTTGTTTATGCCAGTTTAAATTTATTTTGGTTTGTGTTTTTTTAAATTGTTTATCTTGGTTGAGGACTTTCACACTTCATGTTGTAAAAAGTTAAATGAAACACAAGAATTTATTCTTCTATGTGGGAAAACACAAGACATTTTTGGAATGACTCAGGATCTAAACACTTCATCCTTGGGTGTTATCTTTGACAAACACATTCACTGTTGTTATCTCAACATGCAAGACGTCATCAAAAAACCAGCAGATTCCTTCTGCTTTCAGACTTTATGGCCTTTATTAAACTTCCCACATCTAAATATTTGCACCTATACTGTATTATTAATTTAAAAGTTGCTTTAAAATAGAAACAAATCTGTATTTGGATTTTACAAGAGCTTTAAAAATGTACTAAAAAATAAAAGTTTATGATTAGGACCTCAGCTGTGAAGCTTTAGTCCATCAGGTCACATGCAGTGCGTGACTCAGAGTCCAGAAAACATGAGACTAAAATGCCTCTCGCTGCTATTTTTCACACTTTCTTGTTAACCACCAACAGAAAGTGTAGGAACTCAACCTTGTGCATGTAAACGTTGTTTGTTTTTTTTCTATCTAAAGTTGCACCGACACCAAAGACATTCCTCAGTCTGCAAACATTCAAGAAGATGAGAGTCATGCGGTTAATAGACGTTTCTCTTATCTCAAGTAGAGAGATAAACGCTGCACTCATGCGGCGAGATAAAGGGAATTTGTTGCAGAAAAAGGTTTCAACCTTCTGTTTTAAACAACTGTAGCCCTTTTGTGAGATGGGCCAAACTGAACAAATGTCACATTTTTCTGCTGAAATTCATCTTTACAGTGGCTCTTTTCTACAATGTCTGAAAAGCCAAAACTAAATTCTGGCCACAACATTGTATTGGAAAATTGAGGGCAGCTCACCTATGCTTCAGATGAAAGTCCATCTTATCTGCACAGCTGTGGGGATGAACTTCTCCTGTCATTCTTGTTTCCAGCAGCACAGAGAAAATTGGTTCCTTGAAAGCAAAAAGGCAGAGAGACGGACAGACTTGTGGCAGGCGGAGGCCTGCAGCTTTCTCCTCTCTCTGTTTCTAGCTTGTGACTGAGATCAGCCTGGCCGCATGACTACAGGAATGTGTTTGAGCAGAAACAGGAAGCAGAACGTCAGCATTGGTTCGCACATCTCTGACATGAAGGCACTACCTGAGAAAAGACTTCCGTTCTTAAACCGGATCTGTTATCAAGCGTTTGTTTGTTTGTGAAACAGAAAACTGAAGTCATGTTAAAAGCTGGCTTATTATTATTAATATTATTTATTGCAAAAAATGTTTTTACATCTATTCAACTCTTTCTTTTCTGGAGAAGTCAAACATTAACTCACAGTCCAAAGACTTTACAAATATGTTCATGTTTGCTTTAGTGAAATATCACGTCCATATCAATATGCACATATGGAGCTGCAAACTACCGTATGTCACACATGAAAGATTCAGAGGTTTTGGTGATTCTGTCTTCCATTCTGATGAAACATGTTTAATAAATCTAATAATAATTTGGGTAAAATATATTATTCACCAGAGAACGTGGTTAGAAAAGATCCTTTTACAAAATGATTTTAAAGAAACAAACTTAAAAACATATTTTGTCTCAACAGAAGAATTACAAATTAGTTATCAGGAATTTTATAAAACAATCTGATTATGGAGTACCTTTAAATGTACTTCTAGCTAGCAGACCCCCCTTATTTTGTTTGATTTTAATTTATTTTGCTTAATTGGTTTATATAATTTTGTGTATTTCTTTATGAAATAGTTTTGAACATATTTGTGTTTGGTTTGTTTGAGCAAACCGTTTGCACCAGTTCTTCTTAGGTATCTAATAAAAGTTAGACTCAAATGTTTTCAAGTTTTGTCCCATTGTTGAATTGTCAATAAAGATTTGCTCAATAATGTAAAAAAAAAAAATAGCAAGATTTAGGAGACGTTTAAAAAAAATATCTATGAACACAGATGTCATCTGACCCACTGTGGATAATGAAGAAATGAAGATCAAGAGAGTGATAACACAGGACAAAAAAGTACAGTTACAAGCTCTAAAAGTAACTTAATAAATCAATTAAAACCTTACTTATAAAGCATTTATTTTCTAATTAATTATTTTTAAAGGTAACACACTATATATAACAAAAGTATTTTTCAACTTAAAAGCAAAAACAGAGACCTTCAAAAAAGAGGTATGCAAAGTGCTTTGTAGTAACGACAGTAGGTTTTTTATTTAGCACAAAACTTTTTGACTTGTGAGTACAGAGTAAAAGTTTTTTTTTTTTTATTGAACAAATGCAACATACAAAACAAAAAAATGCAACAATTATGCACATATAATGTACAAGTACAGAGTAAAAGTTGCAGACCAGACTCACGCAAAGCAGAAGCTGCTCAGTGATTGGCTACGGTCACGTGACCCGCCCCTTCTAGGTCACATGACCGTTTGCTTCAGTATGCAGAAACACTTCCGGTTTTGTCTTGTCACTTCTTGGTGCCTCGCGCTCGGGTCCTGCTCATCTGGGATACGTGGGTCAAACGAAAATGAAGGTTTCGGGGAGACGTTGTGACGCGTTAACGGGACCGGTGCTGGTGTTGCTGCTCTGCGCGCTGCTGCCACGCTGCGTTTGTTACAACACCTCTGCACAGGTACGCAACCCTATCTGTGACGTCACTGACGCCACTTTGAAATGATTTCAAGCGAATTTAGTGTATTAAAAACCTTTAACTTAAAGTTATGTTTTTTTTTTACATCATTAAAGTTAGGTTTGCTTTTTACATCATTACTATAAAAATCACAATGATCTAAATGTTTGCTCAGATGTGGACCTTTTAATCCCTTCCCTGCTGTTAGATCGACCCTCTGGTGTATGAGGAGCAGCTGCTGTGGGTGAGCGGGGGCCAGGGTCACGTGAGCACCTACAGGATCCCGGTGCTCACCTTCACCCCCAAGGGGAGCCTGCTGGCCTTCGCCGAGGGGAGGAAGTCCTCATCCAGCGACATTGGAGCCAAGTTTCTGGCAATGCGACGTTCCACAGACAAAGGTCAGAAATCTCCCCCCTCCCCTTAAAACACAGGCAAAGAAGGGGCCCCACAACATCTGATAGCATCACGTCCAATGCATTTACATGCAACTTCAAGAAAAACGAGAGGCGGTCTCAACGCTTCAGTCCAAGCATTCAGTTTTGTTTTGATAATATTTTTCCAGTTTCACATAATTTAACCAGCCTTAACTTTGATTTTAATCATAAGTTCACCTAAATAGTCTGAAAAAACTACTTTGTGTGTTTATACTTCAGGAAAACAGCAAAAGCTGCTTCCTTAACTTTAAAAGTTAAGGAAGTGAAATAACTTTAGGCCGTAGAATAAAGGATCACTGAGAAACCCTTAAGGTCAATAAAAAAACTCACACTGTTGAAGCCGCTCTAGTGATTCACAAACTAAGCAAAATAGCAGCTGTAAAAGGAAAAAAATGTGCAGATCCGTGCAGGAAAAGGAAGAGGTGTGATGTGGTGTTTGTGATCTTCATGATCTTCCCCCCCAGGAAACACCTGGTCCCCGACTGTTTTCATCGTGGACGATGTGCAGCACCCCGACGGGCTGAACCTGGGCTCGGTGGTGGTGGACGAAGAAGCGGGCTCCGTCTTTCTGATCTACAGCCTGTGTTTCCACCTTTACCGCTGCAGTCCGTCCAGCACCATGATGGTGGAGAGCAGAGACGACGGCCTCTCCTGGAGCGTGCCCCGGAACCTCTCCATTGAGCTCGGGGTCAGAGCTTTCGCTCCGGGGCCCGGCTTCGGTATCCAGGTAAGAAAGGGACTCGGTTCTGCCGTTGGAAGACCTTTCGAACGACCTTTTCTGGTCATAAAACGAGCAAATTTTTAAGCCAAGTTGTACTTTTGTTGCTGTGTTTTATGAGAATCACGAGAAGCTGAACAGGAGTCATTTACTTTATTAGTGACTTTCTTGGAGATGCTGAAACTTATGACTGATCTCACATAAATAACAATAACAATTAAAGCTGCAACCAGCACTGTATGGCACACAAGCCCCCAATTACCCCATAGTGGCTGCTACAACCCCCCCTATCTCCCCTACAGCTCCTGCACCCCCCCCCCCCCCCCCCCCCCTAGTCAGAGCTGCATGTGACAAATTCATAAAAACAACCACTATGTTTTATACATTGGCAGCTTTTTGTCTCCATAGCAACTATTATATTTTTTTGCCATCTGGGGGTGATGAACAGGTCTGTGTCATTTTTAGAAGAATCTGCAAAAGTAAATTCTGGGGATTTCCATGGCAACAGAGGGTTTTTTTTGTCAACCACGCCCACATTCCTAATGTAGCCTTATTGTATATGTCATATCATTTCACTCAGTATGAGCCAGGGATCCATGTACTCAAATTATACTAGTATGCTCCGGTAAATAAAGCATGGACACTTTTGCCAGATTGCCACGTTAATGTCATTAAAATTTAAGGAATAATTTTAAAAAAAGTTTCTGACATGTAGCTTTCTAATAAGGTTAGGAGGTGATAGATTCTTTGGCTTTGGTACTACAGGTGGTTTTTTTTTTTATTTCAAGATGGTTGCCCCTCTCGGAGGTTAAAGGTCAATAAAAACCGGTTGTAGTTGCAGACTTAAACTGGTGGAGTGTGTATCAAATTTCACTTAAACAAAAGCTTTTTTTCTCAAATTGTGGTAAAATGTCAACGTTGCCAAATTTCACAAAGTGGCCTTCAAGCTGTAGTCATGTGGCCATCCCATAATAATTCCCACCCTTCCTTTGAATATCCTTGACATGTGTGTTTCAGTTTCGTTAGGTTTTGAATTTTTTTTTTCTGGAAACCACTTTACATTTATTTGATGGTTTCTCCCGCTGTGATGTCATCAAAAATTAATTTTAGTGGGCAAATCAGGAGGAAAAAAAAAGACAATCTCAGAGATCTGTCCTGCTGTCTGGTTTTGCCTTTGAGCAACTCTTTGAATTTTTCTAAGGCTTTGTCCTTTTCCTTGCTCGTCTTCGGCCAGAAGCGCCACAGTCCGGCCAAGGGGCGGCTGGTGGTCTGCGGTCACGGAACCATAGAGGGCGACGGCGTTTTCTGCATCCTGAGCGACGACCATGGAAAAAGTTGGAGAAACGGCGCCGCTCTGAAGAGCATCCCGTACAACCAGAAGAAAAGCGCTCAAGACTTCAACCCGGATGAGTGTCAGGTACTTTCACTGCCGCGTCGCTGTGGCGCAGCGGTAGAGCCGACGACTCCCGCCCCGCCTGCCGGTGGGTTGAAGCGTCCTTGATGTTATAGATGTTATAGACCGACACCAGTGTTCTGCAGGATCAGTGTGTGAGTGAATGTGGAGGAATGGGCCTTCGATGAAGCGCCGTTTAAGTAGACGCCATTGACCACAGGTGGTGATGTTCGACCTTATCCCTTTTTAAATGTTGAATTCTTAAGTTTTTAAGGAGTTAAATGAGGAAAGAGCCGTTTCATCAGCTGTTTAGAAAATAATGAGCTAATCAGGAAGCTACTCAAGTGCTTCGGATAAAGTTTTAGCAAAACAAATGCATCATGGCTATCCTCTGCTTCCGCCGTCTTTCCAATTGTTGAGTACAGATCGGTTTTTGTTTTTTTTTTGTGGAAAAACGTAACCACTTTGCATGTTACATGACATTTAGCTCTAATATGAATTGGTTCTGGTAAATGTGGTTAAAAGGAAAGGTGTTCTTTTTAAACTTATTTTTTGTCTGGTCAAAATGTAAAGTCATTTTACAGCTTTTGAAAAAAAGTTGGTCATCCATGGATGACAGAACAAAACTTTCAATGTTAAACTCTGCGCTCTTCTGCCCCCTTGTGGGCAAAGATGAGCACTGCATCTACAGCTTTGGATTAAAACGATAAACAAAAGATCACTGTTTCTCTCTATCTGTCCTTTTGCAGCCAGTCGAGATGCCCGACGGCAGCATCTTAATAAACGTGCGGAACCAGAACAACTACCACTGTCGGTGCCGCGTCATGGCGCGCAGCCTGGACGGAGGAGAGTCGCTCCCCGTAGAGGAGCTCTATTTCGACTCTGAGTTGGTGGATCCGGTTGTGGCAGCTGGAGCCCTGCAGAAGAATGGAGTTCTGTACTTCACCAACCCCTCCAATGACCGGAACAGTAAGAACTTTTGATACTGCTCATTTTATAGGGATGCTCTGGGGTTTTATCATTGACTAGAATGACTAGAATAGAAAATGATTAGCCTCCGAGCAAATGAAGGCAATTCAGTCGCCATTTTTCTTCACATTTTTTCATATGAAAGCCGCCAGACGTCGTCAATAAGCAGTGATTGGTCTAAGTTTCTATAGCAACCTCTCTTGCTTGAGCAAGAAATCTGGCAGTTGTGACGATGCCATTTTTCAATAAAAAAAAAAACACTTGTTTCGTTTTCTAGGACATATTATCTGCAGAGCGGCAGGAGTTCTTTAAAATTCAGCTTTTGAGTCATGGGCAGAACAGTTGGTGCAGGGCAACGCCTTTCCCACTTCCCCTCCACGTTGCTGAGAACTCTCTGTTCAAACACTCTCCTGCTAGCTTACAGGTGCCTCACAGCCTATACCTAACATTAGAGATGCAGCAAAATTGACGAGCAATATCGGGATCTATCCAGCCGTACATTTTAGATCCTGATTCCAGCTCGGACGAGGAAAACAAAGACGTTTGTGGATCTATTTGTCTACAAGTGGATTTAATAGAAAACAGGGAAGGGATTTTTTTTGTCTGCTCCTGATTTACAATGATTTGAATGAAGAAATACGTAGAAATGCAATTTAAGCCTAGTTTTCTTTATATATGTCCTCAGAAAAACGCTACAGGGACATGTAGAAAAACACCATTTTCATTGGAGTGGCCCTTAAAATCCACAAAACAAACATCCCTGGAGGGTCCAGAGCTCCAACCAGGACCAAATTCACACTAGAAAACATTTTAGGAACTATTATTTTTTTTTGGTAGGAAAAACGAAAAAGTTCCTTAAAGTGGGAAAAGAAAGGAAGGACAGAACGACTTCCTGTAGCGCTCAGGTTTCTACCAGAAGCTTCGTGACAGTTCATTCTGTCAGTTTTTACATGATTCCCACACCTCTAGTTCACCATCCTTAAACGGGTCAAATTAAATATCTTCCTGAAAAGAAAAGAGTAGTATTAGACGCTGAAGAGCTTACTTGTAACCAAAATGCATAGGTAACGCTTTCTTTTACAGTACAGTACTTACAGTGTACTTACAGGGTATTTGCATGGTACTTTTTGTGGACAACATGTAAATACCCAGTAAGTATATTATAAATACCCAGTATGTACCACATAAGTATGAACCAAATAGTACCACATAAATTCACAGCAAGTACCATGTAAGTACAGAAAAGACACAAAAAAAGTACCATGTAAATACCCTGTAAGTGCCCAGTAAATTCCAAAAAAGGACCATGTAAATACCCTGTAAGTACCCAGTAGTTACACAATAAGTATCATGTAAATACCACTTAAGTACACTGTAAGTACGGTACTGTAAAAGAAAGCGTTACCAATGCGTTTGAATCCATGCCTTCAAGCATTTTAGGAACTTTTTTGCCCTCGTGCATCTCTTTCTTACCCCCTTCAGGAGTGAACCTGACACTGCGATGGTCGCTGACGGACGGCGTGTTCTGGGAGAAAAAAGCGGTCCAGATATGGGCGGGGCCGAGCGGCTACTCCTGCATGTCGTCTCTGGACACCGGCTCCGTAGAGGACCAGAAGTTTGTGTTCATCTTATACGAGAAGGGCCACAAGGACTATTTTGAGACCATCTCGTTTGTCAAGGTCCACTTGTACGGCGGCCGGTAGAGCACAGCGTGGACGGGTAAGGCGGGACGAGTAAAAGCAACAGATCGTTGGTGCTGAAGGGAAAAGGGCCGAAAAGAAGGATGTTTAGTCCAAAAACTTTCTCAGGGAGAAAAACCGAGACTTTGAAGACTCTCCTCTGGATGGGAAAAGGAAGCTTGGCACCAAACAACTTCCACTGTTAGGATTCTTAAAACCTTTTTCCTGCTTGATTCAATCACACATCTGTTTATTTTGTTTACCCAGAATCTTTTAGTTAATAAGAAATTAAGGTAGAAAAAAAATAAATAAATACAGATTTTTTCCTTCTAAAGGAAAGAGTGATTATAGGTACAATTGACTATATCATTGTTGTTTAAAAGTATTTTCTTGAAGCGAAAGATATAAATGACTCAACAAAAGGGTCTGGGTATTTAAACATCATGTGACGGCAGTATTTAATCTAGTAGTAGTCAGTTACACGTCTGGATGTTTCATAAATAGATAATTATTTAGAATAATGAAAGGTTTAATTTATTATTACAGATGTAATGTGAACAGCATAGCTTGCTGTACAGCTGTGCTGCATTCTTTCAGACTCTAAGACACTTCAATAGATTACAATAGGTTTTCTCTGTTAAAAACACATCACTAAAAGGATTATATTTTTTCATTTCAATCTGTACACAATTGCCAATTGAACTCTTCTGTCCGTATGTACTCTGGGCTGTTATTTTTGTCTTTTTTTATGGTTTGTTTCTCAGTATCCTATAGACTTCAATATCACAAAATCACGATGGAAACAGCTTTCAGGTGACTTTGCACAGTTTTAGCAAAGGTTGGATGTTTCAGTGCCTATTTTGGTAAAGGAAACCTTTACATTTTAAACGTAATTCACAAGAGAAATATCAAACAGTTTCTTTAAAAAGCAAAAACAAGTCAATAATTTTAATAAAAACAAACGTGTAAATATTTATACATTGACATTGTCTCTGTAAAGATCAGCTAACGCTCATATCCTGTCTTTTTATTGGATTGTACTTTTAAGATGTGAGGAATTCTGGTTTAGAAATACATTTGAATGGTTTATTTTCTGCTTTTGGAAATCCAGGAATTCTATGAAATGATGTTAAAATGTCTTCTTTTTCCCTTAACTTGAATTTATCTGAGTTCTTTTGGGTTATAGTTATTTTAGAAAAACAAGTCTTTTGTTTTCTTTAAAAAAAAAGCAACAACATTGAAGATTGTCCAATTCCTCACATTTATTTTTGTGATTTAAAACAAACAATCAAAAGGACTCAAGTGTACTTTAAATGCTCTTAAATGATGCATGTAAAGATTTTTTTGTCATACTGTTTAACTTTGATAGTTTTCCAAAGTTTCTTTATAATGAATAAAATCAGAATGCTGATTATTACAAAAAATGTTGATTTTTTTTCCCCTCCATATTAACAGATGGTCAATTTTTTAAATGATGCTGCTGCTGCATATTGTAATGTAGATGATTGTTGGTGCCTCACAATGTTTCTGTAAAACCTAAGCAGAACGTAGAACCACTTTCAAAAATGATTTTATATATATATATATATATATATATATATATATATGAAAAAAAACAACATAGTGAACTATAAAAAAAACTAAAATTACATGATTTTTTTTTACTTTTTAGTATTTTTGTTTCTGGTCAATACGATTAAATGCTCTTTATTTGTGTCCTGCTGATTTAAAAAAAAATTTTACAGGTGACATTTGGTGCTTTATTATATGGGCAAATAATGCATTTGTCTGTACAGTTAGGAAGCCCAAGTCCTATTTTGATGATTGCTCAGCTTGTGTGCTGCACACCTATGGACTGCAGGATATCCAGCATGCAGAGGCTGCAGGTGACATCTAATGATGCCCTCAGGGTTTTATTAAAAGGACCACAGTGGCGGAGCGTAAGTGAGATATTTGTTGGAGTTAACACTCCCCAAGCTCTTTTAATAAATCCTATTTATGGGTTTATACAGCGTCTTTAATGCTTTGGAGAATCAAATCCTTCTAATCAATGTGTAGGTACTGGTGTGGATGCCGGAAGATTTTACGATTTAAATTTGCGCTGTCACTTTTAATTATATTTTTCTTTTCTTTTTTTGTTTTTTTATTGTGTTGTTGACATTTGGACCTCAAATCTATACTAAAAATGAATAAAAATAGAAACAAATTCTGTTCAACTTGTGATTTAATACAAATACACGAAATTTATCCTGTAATTTTCATTTAAAAATAAACTTACCAATAAAAAAAAACATGAATCTTGTTCAGATTTTTGTTTAAGTGAAACCGAATTACTATTTTGGTTTCATGAGTTTTTAATTAAAGTTTACCCAGACATCACAAAGTATGTTTAACTCGACTCCAAGGCAACAAAATAAGAGCATTTTTGGATGTAATTGCCTTCCTTTAAAATTCATTAACCACATTTTGTTCTTTAACATTTTTCATAAAAGGGTTTAAATAGACTGGAAACTCTTTCAAACTTCACTGTAAAATGTTTAAAGCTAAGTTATTATCAGGTGGTTTTAAATCAGAGTTTTAGAGAACTTTAAAGACCCGGGGAGGTCCTCAATGGACAACATGTCCATGGATTCATTTGTACTTGTTTCTATTTTCATCTGTTTCTTTGTTTTGATTTAAAAGGAACATATATACTAGTTTTTTTTTTTTTTTTTTTTACTATATCCCTGTTAACAAATGCTTGATGCATTAAAGAGGAATTCTGTGAAGTGAAAATATTCCATGTGGGTCATTAATCATTTATTAAGACTATTAACAACAATGCTGCCGCCCACTAAAATAGTTTAGTCAAACAAATATATTTTTAAAGTGAAATATTATTTGAACCTCATTTTTATTATTATTTTTAAAGGAAGGATATTTATGCCAAACCGATTTTTTATTACCTTCCAACAAGTGTAATAACTGTACTTAATTAATTAATGTTTGATTAAGTAAAATGTCCAATTAGGGTGACAATTGCCATCACTATTTTTTAATTTGTTGCAATGACAATACAGGTTTAATTCAAAATACAGATGCTGATATATGTTTACTTTAACAACTAAACCACATTATTAAATCCAGCTAATTCAATTCTGAAATGTGTGAAGTTATTGCTTTTGCCTAAAATCGTACCCTAGTATTGTGATCAATTCTGGGATTTGACGTTAGTTTGAATAAAAACGTTAAAAAGTGGTGTTTTCTTTTTTGTTTTTGTTTTTTTTGTCTTTTCTGTGGATGTTCCAAACGGCACCCATCTCCCGGAATCACCCACAGTAGCCGTTCACGGCTCTTTAGGTGACGGATCGTGTCCTACATCAACAGTTTTCTTTATCCGTTTCGTTTCTTTTGGGGGAAAAAAGAAAAGGAGTACAAGTAAGCGGAACTCGACTCTTGCTTTCTTGTTTGTTTTTGTTTCGTTTGAAATGGTTGGTGTGAAACTCGTACCAAAGTTTGTGAGCTTTTACGCCCGCCGGTGCCAGTCTTGTTTGTGCTCGGCTTAGCTAGCTGCTAGCTAGGACGCGTAGCTTAGCTTGCCTCACTCTGGGATTCAACCTCGAGACAAGTCGGGACGAGACCAGGTCAGTGGCCGGAGATTCGCACGCTTTAACAAAACCGAAAGCGCCTGCATCCAACTAAAGGGAGAGGAACTAATTTGCGTTTCAAATCTCGGCTTTGGGTCAACCGAATCCCGTTAATATGGAATAATAGTCGAAGCAAGGGATAGGGTCTTGATTGTTGTTGTTAGCTCAGCTGATATGAGGTTACTGTGTTAGCCTGTTATCTTAGTTTTGCTGGTTTCTGTTATGTGTGTAAACTGTGTATTTGAAATATAAACACAGTTATTTTTTGTATTTGACAGCATTGTGTTTTTATATCTGTTGTTGCGTTTTCTTTACCAATTATCGCGTTGTAGCTTCTAATACTAGCGGATGAGTTAGCTAAGCTAGCCGTGCAGTTTCGTGTAAAATTGTGTCTCAACTTTACCCTGCTACAGTCATGGGGGAAAACGTATTTATTTATTTTTAAATATGAACACTTCAGTGTTTGGATATTCACACAATTGAATGTGCTACATCTGTTCGCACTGCTTTACGGTGGCTCCGTTAACGGGATTTCAGGCCTCTCCAGCGCCATTTTGTTTTGTTCTCCCAATTAACGCTATATTTTGCCTCGTCTCCCCCGCGCGTTTCCTCCTCAGTGAATACGCCGTGCCGGTTGATACGAGCGACCCCTCGTAGTGTCGGTGTGTCAGTGAGACTGCGTGGAGCTGCAAAGTAGAAAGCTAAAGGCAGCGCAAGGTGTTGGATTGACAGATTATGAAACAAACAGCATCGCAGTCCCCCTCCCAACGAGAACAGCGAGGCCTTGTGTGGCAGCCAGCTAGCCTGGGTTAGCTTCACCAAAACATGCTAATATCCACAGTTTATTCATCTCTGGTGACATAAACCGGCTTTAGAAACGGCGGCTTTGTATCCCAGTTTGCTAGATGGTGTTAAAGCTACTTGGCGAGGCCTCTTTTGTGATGGACGCTGCTGCGGTGGAGCTGCTGCTCCCCGTAATCCCCACACATCATGTAGTTTACCAGCCATCCCACGACCTAATTTTCTAATCTCATCTCTCGCTATTGAGCCACTGCTTCGGTGCCACCGCGTAATTCCCGACTTTTAAAGTGTTTTTTTTTTACCACCTTATCTTGAATATTTGTGTAGTTTTACTCTAACCTGCTGTGCTGAGTTAAAGGAAAAAAAACATTTCATCCCTCTTTTTCATAATTCTGGTTTCAGATTACAGTCCTGTTTGATCTAAACGAAACAGAATTTAAATTTCAGGCTTTATTTTAAAGCCTCTAATGGGTTTTTACTGTTGAGAAACGGTAATGAATTGATTTTGATTCTGTAAACACATCTATTTCTAATCAGTAATGATGAGAATGTAATAAAAAGTACTTGGAATAGAAAAAGAGGCAAACCTTTTAAATGATGCATGTTTTTAAGTTTATGGAAAAATTGTCACAACTTTTATGAAATTTTGTGAAAAGTAATTCTGTTTGGAAGATCTGTATAGATTAAACAACGATTCCCCACGATTTGCTTCTAATCTCAATTATTGGGTTACTTTTTGGTTCAATTTAGGTTTGTGTATTACTAAATGACATTAAAAAAAAAAGTTTGTTTTTGTTGCAAATAAGCCAGTATTAAAGACAAACCTCTCACTTGGCTCATACTAAGCCTGGTGTCATGTAATAAAACCCTAAATAATAAATCCTTCTCAAATATATCACAATTGTTTGGTCTTTTCTACATACTGCTATGGTAGGGAAGCAACATTTTCCCCAGGATTGGTGTAAAATATGGTTTGTTTTTAAACGGTGGCATCCCCAATTCATTCACTTAAGACACAGCAACATGTTGATGTTGATTTTGACAAACTACAAATGTATGTTAATGATCAAACAGCAGCAGTTTCATTATCTCCTAATGGTTTAGCAATTTACTGATTAATCTATACTGCGGTTCAGAATTGATTTGCAAAACATTTGTGGAGCAAAATATTTGGTTTTGAGTTATGTTTCTGTTTAATTAGAACTGTGAGCCACATTTGTTTTTTGCACAGCTGTAATTTAACGTTAGTTGTGATAGGAGCTTGTGTGACGCATACAAACAATTCACATGCTGGATTTATGGAATCTGCTATTTCTAACCGTAAAACAAGTACATTTTCTCCCATTTTTGCTGCGCTTTCTAATTAATTGTCTGATCATCTTCCAACAAAACATTTGTGTTAACTCTATTAAAAGTCTTGGCAGACTGGCCTGTTTCAGGCTGCCTAATCGTGCTGAATTGCACATATATCATCACCGTATGTTTTATTGATGCACAGTAAAACGAGTTAAAGCCAAAGCCATGGTGGTTGTTGCCATGGAGCTTCACCCAGACTCAAGCCAAGGCATGTAAGACTATAATTTATGATGTGTTGCTATAGAAACCAACATCCTGCTTTTCACTATCTAATGTGCCTTTTTTATTTTTTTTTTTTTTGGCCAGACCTTTTTACATTTATTTATGATTATTATAGCGTAATGGATATCTTTAAAAAAAAGCAATGGCATTAATTGGGTTTTAAATAGTTGTTGTCTTTTTCATTAATGGTATTGTAAGCTTTATGATTTTTACATTTGATCTTTTGTTGATATAATGATTCATTTTAACCATTTGAACTAGTGATGTCCCGATCCAATCATGTGATTCGAAATCAGGCCCAATCACATGGTTTCAAACTTGATCGTGGTTGGATGTGGCATCCCAACTAGGGATTGGTTATTTATTTTCTTCTCTGTACTATGATCAGCGCTATATATTTCAAGCTTTTTATTACAAAGAAATACTGTACTAGAAGCCTGCGTATTGTGAACGCATCACGACATTTTATTTAGAGGTGCAACGGATCACAAAACCCTTGGTACAGATTGTGTCACAGTTCTAGAGTCACGGTTCGGTTTATTTTTTGGATCAGTAAAAAGGAGAAGAACAACGAGACAAAAACACAAGAGATAGGCCCCCTAAATCTTTTTTGGAAAGCTTTAAAACATATATTTAAGTAAGGGTTACTGCCTAACGAAGTGTGCATTATCAGAAATTACAGACGCCGTGGAAGCCTGAACCGTCTGATGCGAAGCAGAGGATGATGTTTTCCGCGAAGTGCATTAATTCTTATAATGCACATTTCTAGGGCCATTAACCCACTTATAGCATGGTCACTTACAAAATAATTAAATATTCAATCAGTTTTTAGTACTTTTATCTTGTTATTTTTTTGTTTAGGATTGCTTTTTTCACAAACGCGGGCTGCAGATGTCAGAATGTTGTGGGACACGTGTGTGCCAAACAGTGCTAGTAATCTGTACGGTCACAGATCAGCCATGATCCGTTGCGCCCCTGATTGACGCATTGGCAGACGCTAAAATGATTTTTGAAAAAGATCGTATTTATGATGTAGAAAATACGCTGGGTGGGCCATAAGCTCTCTGCTCTGCTCCATTCCGGTGCATCCACTTGCCGACAAATAGATCCAAGAACGTCTTTGTTTTCCTCGTCTGAGCTGGAATCTGGATCAAAACTGCACGGCTGGATGGATCCAATATTGCTGTAAGCTAGTGGGAAAGAGTGTAAACAGAGAGCTCTCGGTTATGGATGATGGGAAAGGGAGGACAGGGATTGGCAGCTCTGCACCAACGGTCCCGCCCACAACTCAGAGGCACATTTCTAATGAACTCCTGCGCTCTGCAGAAACCCTTTAAAGCGACACAGTTTTTTATTTTTTTGCTAAAAAGACCACTGGAAACACTTTGAAAACAGATCAAAGGGTACTTTAGCAGTCCATCAATGAGGTGATGTGGCTATAACTATAACTGAGTCAACAACATGACCGTGTTGTTTGCCACCCTATACACACACAGTAACTGACCAAATGCAACTTTATTTAAAAGACATAGCGGGTATTAACATAACGGCTTGTTTTTTTTTTTTTTTTTCTGTCAGTCTCAGGGTTCACCATACTCAATGAGCGGACAGCGCAATGTCAGAGCGCTCTGGGCAAACTGCAAAGGGGAAGGAAGGCAAAACCAAGTATGCGTCTCTCAACTTGTTTGATACATACAAAGGAAAGAGCCTTGAAACACAAAAGCCTGTTGGTGAGTATTTTGGTTTTCCCACAACAAGCTGATTGGGATGTGATGTGCTCATCTCTTCTTATTTCAGAAAAGCCCTGGAATAAATACAGAAATGTTTGGAAAAGTCGCATTTTATCAGTGAAAAATTTGCCAATAGAACTAATAGAATTTGTTTGGTGAAGGTTCCTTACATTAAGTTGTGGTATTCTACCCATTTCAGTGTAAATTATTGCTTGTAGTTAGCTATAAACGCTGATATTTTGGTGTATTTCAGTTGGTAATTCAAAATATGTCTTAAAAATATTTATAGATTTCCCGCAAATAAATACGATTTTAACAACAGCTCAACTGTCCTTATTTCTAGACTAGAATTACTCATTTTAAGAGAAATTTGTCCTAAAAGTATATGTAAATATATGTCAACTTTTAATCTTCTGTCCTGCTCTTGTTTAAATGCATTTTTACTTTATGAGTCAAATAAAACTTTCCAGTTTCTCCAAATCAAGCAAATCTGTTTCTTGACACAAGACCACTTACCATACAAGATCACTTTTGCATAAAAGAGTGAAAAAACTGGTGCCATTAGATATCGTTTGAATAAGATGTTTTCAAGATTTGAACAAGATTTTCAAGTCTAGAATAAGTCTTTACATTTTAGACTTATTAGTTATTAGTAAGCTTGTATTTCGTCAAGTTATTTGACCTAGGAAGTAGACAGTATTACCTGCTGATATATTTTTTGTGTGTTATGCAGTGTGTACAGAGTTTTCCTGTTTCTTCTGATCCGTTTTTGTGTTTTTCTTGCATCAGTCACCCCCCGCCATGGCCTGCAGTCTCTTGGTAAAGTTGCCGCTGCACGGCGAATGCCGCCCCCTGCTAACCTGCCCAGTCTAAAGGCAGAGAACAAAGGCAACGATCCCAACGTCTCGCTCGTTCCCAAAGACGGCACAGGATGGGCAAGCAAACCGGAACCAGCAGACCCAAAGAGGTAGCAACGTGCAGGACGGCGCCACATTTGGACCTGTCATTTGTACCTATTCTGTTTTGTTTTGGTCTCACATTTGGGGTGCTTCGTGTCTTTCTTAGTACCGATGCATCGTCAGCACAGCAGCCGGATTCGCAGCAGTCTGCGGCTTCGCAGACACCTGCACCGACCCGCCCGAAAACCCCTCCAGCTTCAGAGGTACCCTCCGCTTTAGAATGAAAGCCAAGTTTAATGTTGAACATTTTTGGTTAAAAGTTGGCACTAATGATCAACATAAATCAGGTGCCGGCCCCAGTTTCAACCCAGGCCGTAGGGGTAAGGTCCTGGGCACAAGCCAGTGTTACACATGGAATACAAGGGGATGGTGAGCCCTCCTTTTCACGGTTTCATGCACGTTTTCGTTTTGCCCTGTGCTCATGGCTTTATTCGCTCTATGCTTACAGGTGGAAAGGCATTAAACCTACCATCGCCATTCTCTCGCGAGGAATTTCCTACCCTGCAGGCGGCTGGAGACCAGGACAAAGCTGGCAGAGAACAGGCCACTGCAGATCAGTGGTATGGGCCCGGACCAAGCCTCCGCCCCCAGAGTGAGTTACCCCTGCTAGGTCTGCAACCCCCTATCGACTGTAGCAAAGGTTATGTAAGAAGAGGGGAATGCAGTTCTGATTTGGCTGTTTGACCATGATGATGGCAAATGATTCGGCCGCATTTTAAGAACATAGCAGACTAACATACTAGGAAGTATGGACCATAAATGTACTTCATCCCCAAACTTTATTGTTTTTCCACAACACTTTAGCACCGACATTAACTCATGTTTTCCTTCTTAAAGTTCAGACCATCTTTGGCAAAGAGTTCCCATCGCGTCAACCAATCTGGGACTCCGTTTTGGCTCATGATGTGTTGATGGTGTGATTAGTGGGTGGAGTCTGAAACCAACATGGAAGAGAAGCTGATTGTTCTCCTCCAGAACTTTATGACAATTTTCGTGATCAAAACAATAACAAAAACATCCTCCTAATTTTATTTTCATTTTTCCCTCTTCGGGCTAAAGCGGGACAGAAAGTCATCAGACTAGGTCACAGAGAGACAGAAGTAGCGCTGAAAGCATCTGTCATTCAGACGCAGCTCCTACAGTAGATGGTGAAGCTAACTGTACCTGGAGAATCTCTTAATGATTCCATGAATCCAGACATGGAGACGGGATTATAGACGCTTTTGTAGAGACAAAAAATCTTTGGAGCAGAAGAATTTGGACTCCTTTGTAATAAAAAAAAATGTCCTTATTTCTGGGTCCTAGGTTGTAATGAGACGATTGCAGGCTAGAAAAGCTGAATATCCTAAATCTGTGTTTATAAAAGCTGACCATTCCTTTCCAAAGTAGATGAATTTTCAGAATTAGATGTGAAAACAGAAAAAATTAAATCATATCATCCTGGGATTTGAACCAGTCACTTAAAGGCCCACATCACTAAGCGTCAGACCAACCGGCTGCCTCTTTTCTCACTTCTCTTCGCTCAATTTTTCCACAGACGTTACAAGTTGGCGGGATGGTGGGGGCCGAACCCTGGCACCCACCATGCCTGGGGAGGGGGCAGTCGAGGGTGGCACAGGTGGAGCTCTGGTGATGGATGGGGCAGTCTGTGTCCCCCCACCAAACCCCCAGAACCAAGGGCCACCTAGGAATCCTCCTGCAGGCAGTCCCGCCTTGCCCCTGCCCCAACCCCCCGTGGGGCCCGGGTTTCCTCCTTATCGAGGGATCATGCCTCCCTTTGTAGGTTTATTTATACATTATATTCTAGTTTTTCTTTTTCATAAATCTTTATGTAAACATGATTTCCCCTCTTTTTCCTCTAGATGTATTCTCCCTATCTGCCCTTCCCAGCGGCCCCTTTTGGCCCTCAGGGACCCTACAGGTATCCGGCACCTGGGGAAGGGCCTGGTCCAAGGTTATTATTGCTTTTTTTTTTAAATTTGGTGTTAATCTGACGAAATATCATATCTCTATTAAAATGATAACTTTTCTTTTATGTATTTTCTTAGGTTCCCACGTGGCCCAGGTGGCTCTGACAACCGGGCTCAAGGCAACCCTCGGGATTTAGGTGGAGAGGTGGTGAAACGGCCCTCCATCCTGAAACAGGATGACCTGAAGGAGCTTGACGAGCTGGACCACGACGGGGATGAGGGTTGGGCAGGTGCATGAAGAACTGGTTCTCACGTGAACATTTAGCATCAATATCTGACAGACGCTGGTGTCAAAGTGCTATAGTTTGATTGAGTTTTTTTATTTGATTTTTTATGTACTGTCTTTTACCTGTCTTTTCTATTCTAACATGTAGTTTCTACCTCCTAAAATCCATTCTATTTCTTCCACATCTGCAAAAGGAAGCTAGGGCGCATTTAAAATCCGCCATATTTATGTCCCACAGCTGTCCTGGAGTGAAGGACCAAATGGTATTTGTAATTCTTCTGTCTTACTGTGGCTTTAAGCAAAAATGTTATCCCCGCCACTAGGCCTGGGCGAAAAGATCGATTAAATGAATTAATTCGAATTTTTTGTTGCGGACGATTTCAAAAATAACTAATTCGAGTTTTTGTGTAATGGTGCATTTTTTGGCTCCCCAGAGCTTCCGTAGCGGTAGTTTCACACGGCGGTAAGGCACGCGACAAACAACATCATAGCACACATGAAACAGCAAGTGACAGCATGGCTACTGTTGAGAGTAGGAAGTTTGTTCCCAAGAAAGGAATAAAATCCTCGGTGTGGAACCGGTGTGGGTTTACTGCCACAGACGTGGAGGAAGAGACCCCCCCCACGCTGAACATTTGACTGAAGCCCATCGGGGTCAAAAGCTCTCACGGGCGCTCGTGACTCAGTGGCACGCGCTCAGTCCTCTCACCTATATAGTTAGTTCATTAGTTAGATGTTACTTTTTATTTGTTAATAAAGAATACTGCGTTGTAATTTTTACTTGTACCGGTATTCACTTGCTATGCGGCGGCGGGGTGGGGGTGTGTGTGACCATGACTCCTGCTGCTTCATCATCTTCTCCGTGGAGAAGACGGGGCTTATGAATTTATTTAAAACCTTAGACCCCAGATATGAGCTGTATTAACTGTTAATCCTTTAGAAAATGGTGCTACTCTGAATGCTTGTCTCCTTTTAGTCTAGACTACAAAGTGGGACTGAAAACACAGCTGGGACTTTAAGTAAATAACCTTTTTATTTTGGACAAGTGAAAACAAGTGTAGAATAACAAAATAAGACAAAAATGATATAAAACCAGAAAATTATATAAAACAAGACAAGACAAAATTATATAAGACAAAATTATATAAACGACACAAGTCCAAAAGGGAGTGAGAAGAAGAAAAATCTTATACCTAACTTTGATTCCAAGAGTGTGTTCATTTATTTATTATTCATCCCAGAAATGGGCGTTACATTTGTCTTGTTTGATTAAATAAAAGCAAAATTTGCTTCAAGTTGTCTGCCGTTTGTACTTATTGCTTTCCTTAAGAAGGGGGAAGGAAGGAAAAAAATGAAAACGGAAATTTTATTTTTTGAGGCCATATCGCCAAGCCCTACCCGCCACAAAACTAACCAAACTTTGCCATAGCCATGCCGACATAGTGAAATGAAGAAAAATGATATTATAAGTGCACAACTTGTGTTCTGGATCCTTTACTGTAAATGCCACAGCCAAAGGAAATCATTTTGTGGAGTCTAAAATCTTCCATCTTGTTTTTAAGGAGCACATGAGGAGATCGATTACTCTGCAAAGCTGAAGTTCAGCGATGATGAGGGTGAGGAAGAAGGAGAAGAAGAGAGGACCGAGAGCAAGAATGACTCACGGTAAGGAAGCAAGAGGATGTCAAAGTAAACTGTAACTCATAGTATTGACTTTTGGAGTATAAATAGACCACCGAGTACAAATAATGTTTTTGGTTTCTTAAATTTCGCTTTCAGGGAGCCGCAGAGGTCTCAGGATGCCGGCCCTGCAACATCTTACCCTCAAGCCTCAGATCGGGGTGGTGATTCCCGCCGCACCCCTCCCTCCAATGCTGACAATGGCCACCAACCCCCCTCCAGCAAGCCAGGATGGGCCGAGGAGGGAGGAGCTAGTTGGGGAAGCCAGGGACCGCCAGCCAATTATCAGGTAGTCAGCTAAGTGACACGTATGGAAAGACGGCAACGTCTGAGCAGGGACGAGTCTGCCGTCACCGTGGAGACGAGAATTTACTGTTTGCAGTTCTGTTAGTGCTTGGTTGTGTCAGCGGAGAGAACAGGTGGACCATGGCTAACCGCGTCTGCCTGTACAGGGGCGCAGGCCTGGATTGGGTGGTCCCCGGGAGCAGTCCTCCCCCCCACCAGGGCCGCTCCTTGGACAAGGCGCCTACTGCTTTTATCGGCAGGTAGACAATCAGATAGGGTCTCACAGACGAGTCATCTCTACCATGACCATTAGCTGTCGTTGATGGGTCGTTTTCAAAATCATCTTTAGTTCAAGTTTCCTTTTTTTTCCTCAAGTTTTACAGTTTTTGTGATCATTCTCAGAATAAGTGACCTCACCATCTATTCTAGTTATAAGTGTAGCATGAATCCTAAATGCGATTTTAACACTTCAGGAACGCTCACTCAGTCAGGGTGCACCTCCTGGTCCGGGGAAACCTGCTCTCGCCCAGCATCAGCCAGCAGGAGGTGGCCCCGCCCCTCCTGCCCAGCCAGGCCCGCCGGCTCATGGAGGCCAGGGAGAGGACGAGGACGAGACTTGGCGTCAGCGCAGGAAGCAGTCGTCCTCTGAGATCTCTGCGGCCGTGGAGCGGGCGCGGCGCCGCCGTGAGGAGGAGGAGCGAAGGATGGAGGAGGAGCGACGTGCAGCCTGCGCTGAGAAACTGAAAAGGTTGGACGAGAAGCAGCAACAACAGCAGGGTAGCTGCGCAACGGGTGGCAACAGTAAGCCCCCCAGCCTTGACGGGAACTCTGCAGCTGCGACAGTGGGCAGCCCTAGTCCGTCTGCCTCGGCGTCGTCCCCAAACATCAGCCAGCCTTCCTCCCCGTGCGTGGACCCCGAAGAGCCTCCAGTTGTTGCAGCCCCGCCTGGACCTGGCACTGCAGCACATGAACGGCAGCGAGCTAGCAGCAACAGCAGCTACGACTCCGGTGCAGGTGAGATGTTCCGATGCAGAATTCACTTCAATCGATCACCGTATGCGTAGAGCACCTGACATTGGCTTGTTTAGAACACAAGGTGCTTGGCGGAATAGACAGATGTTAAAACAATGAGAACTTTTTAAAACACAATTGTCGAAAAACAACAATTGGCAGGAAACAATGTGGCTAATGAGTTGTTCAGCACATGGGGACCACAATACTGGAATGAGGCCTTTCCGTGAGTCCTGGTTCTTATAGTGGGAATAGATAAAAGAGCAGAGCTCAGAGATCTGACGGAATAGGAATTAAGATGGTGCTTCCCTACCCCTATGCCGTGGACCACTACCATTCCACATGACAGTAGTACCAGGCCGCACAGATAATAAACACGACATGCATTTTTTCAGTTTATCCATAATCAGATTTTGAAGTTAGTTTTATTCTGAAAAACTGCTGGGTTTCCACCACATCCAACTCATTCTTGACGCATGTCAAGTCGCTCGGTCACATGTCAAAAAATCATCATCTGCTTTCTTAAAGCAGCTGCACTGTTAAAGTTAACACAAAAAAAATAATGTATTTGGAAAGTTTGTTTAGGCGGAAAAGATCCGGAGAGGAAACAGAAGAACTTCAAAACAAAAGAAAGTTAGCATTTAACATACAAAAACAATATAGATTCATTGTGACAGTTGTTCCTACAGACTATAATAATAATGCAGCATAATCATCAAACCGGCTGTCTAATGTTACAATAATGCTGCTAATAAAGTTGTTCAAACGGTGGATTCTTTTTATGATTATATTCATAAAATATCAATTTTGGTGACCGTTTATGTTTTTATTTGTCCGTCACTTTGTAAAAGTCAGATGTGGCTAAAGTTGGCGTCTGATTTCCTTTTTTTTTCCTAGAGGGGGTTTTTAGATTAAAGATTTTTAAAGATTAAAAGTTTTTTTAAACTGTAAAAATGTGTCTAATTTCAACTTTTGTCCTTTATTTTTGGCTTCAGATGCTCAACAGTCTGCTCAATCGGCTGTGCAAAAGCCACAGCAGTCCATCCTGGACGTACCATTAACAGGGGAGAGCAAGGAAGAGTCCGTGGTCAGTCCTCACGTACGCTCAGGGGGTGTGGCTGAGAGAGGAGTCGACCCTGTGAAATCTGAGAACATTGGTGGAGGTGCGGGCCGTCAAACCGGTGGTCCTCCGGGCCAGGGCTACTCAAAGTACCAAAAGTCTCTTCCACCTCGCTTCCAGAGGCAGCAGCAAGTAAGGATGTTTACGTCCCCCATTTTCAGTGTAAATTCAGCAAGTAACAAATCAGAATTTAAGTCCACAAGAACAGAAAAATGTCCGACACATATTTATTGGAGCTGTTAATTCTGACACAACTGAATGACCTTACATTTCGGATCCTTGACGCTGCACTTTGTTTTCAGGAGCAGCTCCTAAAGCAGCAGCAGCAATGGCAGCAGCAGCAGCAGCAGCACAGCCAGGCGTCCCAAAGTCAGCTGTCCCCTCAAACCCAGGCTGCTTCGCCGGGTTCGGCTCCCCAACCGGGGCCTGGACCTAAGCAGGGCGGACCCATGTATCAGCCCGGCAACATGGTCCGGCCTCAGCCATTGCCGTTGAACTTTGACCCTCGCTGGATGATGATGCCCTACATGGACCCTCGCATGATACAGGGCCGCCCCCCACCCATGGAGTATTACTCGGCTGGCATGCACCCATCTGGTTAGTGGATGTAAAATGAAAAAAATGGCACTGAAATACTGAAAGACAGTAATGATAGTTAAAGTCTTTCCGGTTGTTTCGGGCAGCCGTGGTGCAGTGGTTAGGCGGTCGACCTATATCGGTATAGTGCAGGTTCGATTGTTGAAATGTCCTTGGGCAAGACTCTGAACCCCACTCTGCCTCTGGTGGAAGATTGGCGCCAGTGCTCGGCATCGGCGCCGCAGCCAGTGTGTGAATGTGTGAATGGGCCAATGACTGTAAAGCGCTTTGAGGAAGGTAGAAAGCGCTATATAAGTATACGTCATATACCATTTCATTCAACAAATGGCTGCTTTTATATTGTAAAACCTTTTTCCTAAAAGAAATGACTTTTGCAGGGCTTATTGGACGAGAGCGGTCAGATTCAGGGGGATCCGACCCCTTCGACAGGCAACAACAGCATCCAGGACATCAACACCGCGGGACTCCACCTATGGATCCTAAACTGGCCTGGGGACCAGAAGTGTTCCCCAGTGGAGGGGAGGGCCGAGGTCTGACCTCTCCTCACAGACAGAAGCAGGCATTGGAGGATGAGGAAGTGACCAAGGGGACCAGGTATCAAAACCTTTGTGATTTACTTTGGGTTTCTACTTTCTTCTCTTTGATGCTTTTATATTCCTTAAAGCCTGTCACTGCGCTTCTTATTTACAGTTCTTGCAGGATTTTAGGTTTTCTAAAAAAGTCTCAGATCTTTTATAAATTTGATTGAATTGGTCTAAAATGATGCCACTATAAACTTGTTCCTTGAACCATTAAGTGACATGAGTCAGCTCAATATTGTGTTGAAAGCTGCAACCTTAAATCCAAAACTTTGAAAGTCTAGCAGACACACTAACATGTTAAAATTTACAAAACGTTCATTATCTACACCTTTTCATTTCACCTTTGGACTGTTGTGGGGTTGAAATGAAATAAGTGAGAATGGAAAGTGCCACGGAGGTTTCCTTATCCTTTAGCACCAGAGATTTAGCACCAATGTTAACTAGGCCTGTGGAGCGTCACTCAGGTGGCAATTCAGTTCACAAATCGAGGTCAACCACTCACCGTCATTTATACCTTTTATTTAGAACAGGAACTCACAATTAATAAACCACAATAAAAACAAAGAATTTTGAAAATGAATTTTTTGTATTGCTTTAAACAACTCAACATTTTTCCTGTCAACTTCCTGGTTAGCATCAGCAGTAAACAAAATATAAAAATCACAGTTGTTTTGCATCATTTAACAACAAATCCTGAGAATGTTCTCCACAGTTTTTCCATCCTCAAAGTTCAGCTGACTACAGTTCCAGTAGATGGACGACAGAAGATATATTCGTAAAAGAAGACACAGCAGCTCCTCAATAGAAACGGCACAACTAGAAAACACGCACAGTCCTTTAACTGACAACAGAGAACATGTTTAATAATAAACAGACTTTTTCATCTTTAGTGCGAAAACTTCAAACTGTGCAGACTGGTTCCAACACGGATTCTCCACCATGCTAGCAAACTGTCTCATGATTTTTATAATATTATTACATATTTGTCTTATGATTTTTTAAAATATATTTAAAACGAAATCATTTTTTCAGAACTTATGTCAGTAAACGTAACTTTTTCATTGACACAAACACTTGACAGCTTTACTTTAAAAATAAGAGTCTTCACCGACACTTTGAAGGTTTATTTCAGGTTTATTGACAGTAGCGCATTCGGTTTGTTTTATTTTTATACTTAAAATCCAACATTATGCTGCAATTTTAAATACCTCAATAAAGAAAAAAAATCAGCGGTCACGAAACTTCGTACCTGAGTTTTCGGAAACCGATTGCGAGTATTCGAGTATTCGGATACTTGTTTCAGCTCCAGTGTGGGCGTTCATTGACTTACCAGAACCCTTCGACCGTCTGTGCAACAAACACAATTCTGGAAAAAGCAGCTTTAAGCTAATATGCAACACTTAAGGTTATGTGACACCATTGGAATTATGTTAAACGGTCGAAGAGTCATGGCCGTTCAAAGAATATGTGTACTTTTGTTATCGCTTGCAAACACTTCGGTGGTTAAGGGTTAAGGCGAAACGTCAAATGGTTCAAGCCAAACATTCCAGGTCGTCTATTTCAGTTCAGATCAGACCAATAAAACTATTCTGCCTTCATTGTTTGGTAATGATTACTGTATTTTCCGGCCTATAGGTCGCTGCGGAGTATAAGTCGCACCAGCCCAAAAATGCATTATAAAGTAGAAAAAAACAAAGATAAGTCGCACTGGACTATAAGTCGCATTTTGACGGGAAATTTATTTGACAAAATCTGAGACCAAGAACTAATAACTTGCACAACCTCATATGACACAATCATAGCAGACTGTTTATCTCATAATTTCACAGTAATTCTTTCTCAAACTTATTTATTTATTCTTTTCATGAAGCATCATTGGTCAACTAATACTCTGTTTTCCTCCTGTATTTGTAGAAACAGTTGTCATTTTTATTGCATTTCTGAATCTATGAAATCATTGGAAAATAGAATATTATGTCGTTAGCCTTCAAGATCTTACTGTAAAAAAATTTTGCTGATTCTCTGAGTCACTTAACAAACTCTTAACACTTAACATACCTCATACATCAAATTGACCCAGGAACATCATCTCTGTTCCTCACAAATGAACACAACAGGAGGGTTAACAATGGATTTATTTCAATTTATTTCTAATATAAGTAAGTAGTATAATGTCAGCAGTGGCTTAAGCGCTACCATCTGTTTTTTGTTTGCCGTAGGAGTGACACGCCTCCACATCGCCTGCGAGAAGGTGGACTGGCTCCGATCCAGCAGCCCAGCTCTTCATCTGGGACCTCTAACCAAACCCCCCCTCCTGCCAGCGCCCAGGGAGGCAGCCACCACGCTCACCACTACATGAGCGGAAGGGGAAGTTACAGCAACTTCCCCGACCAGGGCGCCAGGATCCCCCCCCATCAGCAGCAGCAGAGGGGGGAGGAACGGGGGAGCCAGCCGCACAGCTACAGCCAGCAGGATGACGGGCCTTCGAGAGGATCTCAGCAAGGTCAAATATGGGGCGCCGCGCACTACGACCACAACGGTCGAGCCGACGGCCCCTCTGTGGAGAACAACTCTCACCACCACCACCACCAACATCATGGCCACCACCCTCCACAGACCCACTTCCCTCATCACGCGAATAAGGCAGAACACGGGCGCGACAGGGCGGGCGAGGTCCCCACTAAGAAGGCCACCTCTTCCCCCCCCTTACACCAGCCTTCTTTGTCGTCTTCTTGCTCCTCTTCCTCCGCTTCTTCCGCAAGGGAGGATGGGAACGCCAAAGCGGCCCAGCATAAACACCCAGCGCAGCGGGACGGAGACTCCGAGAAACAGAACAACGGCAACTCCGGTAACAGCCACGTGAAACTGGAGAAGATGGGCCCTGCTTATACCCCCCATCCCTCCGGCCCACTTCTTCCTCAGCCGCAGCAGCATCCGAAAGCAAACCAAAGAGGAGGACGGGAGCACAAAACGGAGACTCAGTGGGGACCACGGCCTGGAAGCAGCCATGTGGGTGGGGGGTCATCTCATGGTCGCAGAGCCAACAACGCAGGAGGTGGTAATAACCACCGCGGGGGTGAGGACAGTACTCCATCTGACCACAAACCCTCCAACCAGGCCGGGTGCAACAACCCCAACAAGAGGGCTGGTCCAATCAAAAAGCCGATGCTGAAGGAGTTCCGGAAGGAAAGGGGGGAGAGCGACGGCGGAGGAAAAATGGCCGCAGGCTTTGGAAAAGACAAAGACCAAGATGGTGGTCAGCCCGCCCCCGGAAAACAGGAAGTCACCTTCCAGAACACCTCAGCCCCATCGAAAGATGAGCCCAACCAGGCTACCAAACCCAGGAACGGAGGAAAAGAACGATCGTCAGGCAGAGGAGTGCCTGCTAGAGGGCCCAAAGATGGAGACGCCATCCCATCTGCATTTTTAGGGCCCTCTGCAAAGAAGGACAGAGATCGCTCCTTTGAACGAGGAGGCGGCAACCCCCACCACGGAGTGTCTGCCAAGAACGGCAGAGGGGGTCGAGGGCGCGGTGGAGAGTTTTATGGGCGTGGCCGCGGCTATCGGGGCGCCTTTGTTGCCAGCGCTGGTCCCACCGTTGGCGGTCGGGGCAGAATGGGGGGCAGAAGTGGCAGAGACTACCGCTCATCGGTTGGTGTCGGCCACCACCAGGAGCTGAAGGGTGACGGAGCTGCTGGCAGGCATGTGCAGGATCGCTCCCAGCACAACCCCGCCAGAGCCAGAAACCGCAGCGAAACGCGGAGCGAGGGCTCGGAATACGAGGAGATCCCCAAGAGGAGGAGGGAGAGGGGCTCGGAGACCGGAAGCGAGAGCGGCGCCAGCGACCTCGCCCCCTCAGACAAGGAAGACAACAAGAAACGCAACGCCAAGAGCGGCTCTGACAATGCCGGCGCCGTGGGAAATGTTTCATCTGCACCATCCAGAGGTTCCCAGGCGCGTGTCTTCACCCCCAGGGGCGTACCCTCTAGGAGGGGAAGAGGAGGGGGAGGTGGTGGAGGAGGGGGGAACATGTACAGAAACAGTGGCAACCTTGGAGGACCAGCTGGAGGAAATCGAGTCGGACCGGGGGCGGGTCCTAACGGCGGGTCTACCAAGTCGTCAAATTTAGGCCGAAAACAGCAAGGCCCGCCCCCGATTCCTGCGCCTAAAGACTCGGGCCGGGGGGGGAGTGCAGGGGAGAAAAAAGACAAGGTAGCTGATGGCGGTCCAGCTCACAATCAGGGGACCAACCCCCCTCAGGCATCCGTACCGGCCCCCGCACCTCAGAGTTCCACTGAAAACGGAGGGGTCCTAACCAAAAACGCCTCCAGCAACTCTGCCCCCAACCCCCTCGGAGGGCTGAACGCTCCCCCTCTTGCTAACAACCGTGGAGTTGATCGACCCCCCAGGCGCCGGCGTCACGGACGTTCTCAACACCAGCAGGACAAGCCCCCCCGCTTTCGCAAACTGAAGGAGAGGGAGAACGCCGCCCGCATAAATGGCGGTGTTGGGGTCATCAGCGGGGGGAGGTCGTTGTCTCCTTCCCTGAATTCAGTGCAGGACGGCAGCGAAGCTCAAGTCCCGCCTTCCGTTACAGGAAGCGCCCAAAATGCCACCCAGAGCACCACACTAACCACCAACAGTAACAGCGGCGGCGGTGGCGGTGGCGGCGGCGGCCACCTTAACAATGCAAACAGCCACCACCATCACCACTACAACCAGAGCAGCGCAGGTCCAACTCACCCCCAGCACCACCACAACCACGGCGCCAAGTCTCCCGATTTCACCAACCAGAACTCCGACCAGGCCAACGAGGAGTGGGAGACCGCCTCCGAGAGCAGTGACTTCACAGAGTTCAGAGACAGGGAGGGCGGAGGGGGAGGGAAGCATTACCACCACCACCCCGGCGGCAGGGGAGGTGGTGTCGCCGGAGACCTCGTCGAGCGTGACGTGACGGGCAAAGAGCCCTCGGCCAACAAACGAAGCTTCTCCAGCCAGCGTCCTGGGATGGACCGCCAGCACCGGAGGGTCAACGCCGGAGGAGGAGGTGGAGGCAGAGGCCCCCGCGGCCCACCCGGCGGCGGCCCCGGGGGGCAAGGAAACGGAGGCGGCAATCGCGGAGAGAGGCGCGGCAACTGGCCCTCTCCAAAAAACAGGAAGTGATTTGATTGGAGTATTAAAGATTTTAGTAAAAACCCCACCCACTTTGTTCCCGCCATCTCACCTGTTATTCTCTTTTGATCGTTATGTCATGGCTTATCCGTTTGCATTTACATCATTAGTGCATCATAGTATATGGAGATGGTATTCACTCGAGTGCCCCCCCCCCCCCCATTAGCTATTCTGTACCGTCCGTTATTATAAATGTACGTCTGTTTATTTATGCCCCTTTTTTTAAAATGTTGCATCAGGAAACGGCCCCCGTTCCCATCAGACTTGCATGTGGTTGTGTAATGCAGGTGCACGTTTTGTTCTGAGAGACACAATGCTCCCACACACACACACACACACACACACCTGCATTAACAAGCACAAAAGCGTAACACAAAGAAACGAGCGTACGCGTCAGAATCGGGGCTGACTTTTATACTTGTGTATATTTCTCTCACACTTAGGCCTTGGGTGATGTTCAGTAGTGGAGCCGCGCGCTTTCCCTCAGTCCCGCAGCTTCATCCTTTTAGCGATATCATACCTGAAGACATTTGGTTTGTGTGATCTTTTGTTGTTGTTGTTGAATTTTTAATCCTTAAAGAAAGGCTAGGGAGTGTGTACGCATGTGCGATTGTGTGTTTTTTTTTTTCCCCCCCCGTCATTTTTTAAGTACATTTCCCTCGTTGTGGTCTCTTGCAGCGAGTATAATTACTGCGAGAAGCCCGATGGAAGTACCGCAGCTCAGTTCTCACCCGTATGTAACTTCAGCTCATAAAGACTGACTCGTCCCGCCCCCCCACCCATAATTTCTTATCCTTTACTGACTCTTCTATAGGTTTTGTTTGCTCCTCGTGTAGGAAGACAGGCTTTTGAGGCCTCATCGTAGCATCTTCCCTCCTTGCAGAGCCAGAAATCCCAGGAATATTGGCTCTAAGAGTGTGATTTATTTTAAAGTTCTTTAAAAACCTCCCGTTTTCTGTGACGACAGTCCATTTCAAATTAAAGTTTGTTTTTGTTGAATAACATTGAGTCTGATAATGAAGGTCCTGATTTAACTTTTGTTATTATTATTTTTTTTAGAATGCATCATTGGTAATTGAGTATGTTATAATAAGCACTCCTTGTTGGTATATCAAACATTTTTGGTGGTTTTGAGATGTGCTGCAACAGGAGGGGTACTCTGTTTGGGCCCAGAGTACATCATCAGTGTTGTTCCTTTGTCCACACGTGCCCCACCACCCCCCTGGGGCGGCACCCTGGCAGCACTGTAGGGCGACTTCCTCACACCAAGAAGGACTCACCGTTTGAGGAAGCGTGGATGAACGCGCGTGCGTACGCAGGACGGCCGTTTCTTTTGCATGGTAGCAGCTAGGAGCCTAAACGATGCTGAGTCGATATTCTGCGGTTTACACGGTTTCTGAGATTTGACTGGCAACAAAAATGAAAAGAAAAAAAAAAAAATCTGACAGGGAAGAAAAAAGCATCGGAT
Source organism: Oryzias curvinotus (assembly GCA_023969325.1). Taxonomy (NCBI): domain Eukaryota; kingdom Metazoa; phylum Chordata; class Actinopteri; order Beloniformes; family Adrianichthyidae; genus Oryzias; species Oryzias curvinotus. Next base: position 7,337,829 of record CM043716.1, on the reverse strand, counting down.
GGATGTCAATGATCTTTCTAAGCAGTTTGTATCACAAAGGAATAACAACTTTCAACGGCATCCGAGGTGGAAATAGAATTTTTTTTCTCCTGCGTCAATTCTGTCACTGCTGTAAGTTGGGGTTTGTTTACTGACAACAATTTGAAGATTGTCTCTGGGATGTTGCGAGTAGGGCATTTGATGATTTCTGTATGTTTGTGTTAACGTGGATGTGTGTTTTCTGGTGTCTGTTGTAGCTCGGGAAGGGGGTGGGGACCAGAGGATTTAACATTAAAAAGAAAAACGGCAAGCACTTTCTGCCTTGTTTGCCCACGTGTGATCGAACTAATATAATTAAGACAATTCTACTGTTTCTTAAATACATTCACGTGTATACATTCAGCTGTGTGTATATGTTCATCATCCAAATGAGAAACCTGCAGTGGAGAACTTCTTTTGTGTAAATTAAGTATAGATTCTTCAGCAGGCAAATGAAGTTGGACTTATTCTATTTTATTTTTTTTCCACTATGACTTCTTAGCATGATCACACCCATGGGTGCAGCTTGCATTGCCTGTTACTGGTTGATACATTGATAGCTTTACACTCGACTCCGGCTCAAGGAGTCCTCCATCTCTCCTCAACTTTGATGTGTGCATTCATGTATGTACCCATGTTAAAAGATGAACACAAGTAGTGGATCACAGCAAAATCTCAACGATTGTATTACATTTCCAGCATTACTGAGGTACCTGGAGTGGTTCAGTTTTTAGCATTTATGGTTTTAGTAACGGAACCGTAATATACACACATGTATGTATATTGGTATGTATCTAAGTTTTGTCTACCCCAACTTACATTCCCACAAACAAATGTTGCCATTTTTAGTTCAAGGGAGCAATGTACAAGCAGAGAAGTGTCTTATAATAAAGTTATACAAAGAAGGCAAAGTTAAATAAACTACTTTGATTTAATGGAAAATTGTTGCTTGTGTCATTCTTGATGAAGTGTAGAATTGTTTTGTGTTCATTTGCTTGTTAAAGATGAATTTTACTTATTTTATGTGGATCACCATTGAAAGGCTATGGGGTTGTAATTCAGAAAGCGACCGACAGATGGCGACTGTAGGTCTTGCTGTAAAAAGGAAGAAAAGGAAGAATCCAACTGACTGTCAGGTAGGGGGGGTCCATCTTATTTACTTCACTGAGAGCTCTAAATTATTGCCTGTATTACTCTTGATGTGTGGAATTTTTCTGTGATATTTGCTTGTTATTAAGGATGAATTGTACTTATTTTATGTGAATCGCCATTGAAAGGCTATGGGGTTGCAATTCAGAAAGTGACCGACAGATGGTGGTTTTAGGTCTTACAGTAAAACAGAAGAAGAAGAATCCAACTAACACCTAGGAGGGGGTGTCCATCTTATTTACACCACTGATAGCTCTAAATTGTTGCGCTGAAGGGTTATTTTAATTGCGTAAGCGCTGAGTTCCGGGTAAGTTCATCTATTTTTTCCACTTAGCAGCATTAAGAAATCACATAGTGACGCCAAAGAGAGCAGCGGAGGATTTGTCGCTAAGGCCTGCTTTCGGACGCTGCGCCATTTGAATTTCACTCGGGCTCCGGTTTGTGTTAGCCGTTCTGATGTTTCCTTCTTTAACCGATCCGTGCCGTTTTGAGGCATTCCTAAGAAAACATTTGTCGTGTCGTTTGTTTGTTCTGTAATTCCAGTTCTGAAAACTACAGAACACACGAAAGGTTAGCCACTGGTTAGCTTGCTAGCTTAGCTATGTTAGCTTGCTAGCTTAGCAAGCTAAAGGGCTAAACCAAAAAAACGTTTTAAACGCTACTTTTGCTCATCTGTGCGCAGTTGCGCTAAAAATCGATCATAATTTTACTTCACCTTTAAACAAAGGTACACCTAAATATCTATCTTTTTACGTAAGTATTTTTTTGTCCGAAAAAGAACATGCAATGGTTGGAGGCTAACAGGTTGTTATGGTCTCTTAGATCCTCAAAAATGAGTAGTTCAGAGGAAGTGTCATGGATCTCTTGGTTCTGTGGACTGAGAGGAAATGAGTTTTTCTGTGAGGTAAGTGTCAGCTCTGTGCAAATCTTGCAAAATCTCCACATTCATGATGGAATATTTTTTACATGTGAATAATTTTCCCATTTCTCTCCTTCAACAACAGGTGGATGAAGATTATATTCAAGACAAGTTCAACCTGACAGGCCTTAATGAACAGGTTCCTCATTATCGCCAGGCTCTTGACATGATCTTAGATCTTGAACCAGGTTGGTTTTTGGGTTCTACCATGTGTATTGAGAAGTTATCTCTCTGTAGTTACTGTGCAACAAACCAGGAAATGTGAACAAAGGAACCACAGAGGATTGGCATCTTTGATGAGACGTTCTTCCACAGTTTTCCTTCACAGATTAGGGCCGTGTCCAAAATGGAGGGCTGCGTTCTTCCTGGGCTGCATTTGAAGGCTGCTTACGTCACGTGTTGTCCAAATTCAACGACTCCTTTAAATACGGAATGCGGCCTTCTTTTTCCCCGATTTCAAGGATTGGCCCGGTGTATCCTTCTATGCTGTCCATATCCCAAGATGCATTGCAGTGGAACCCGGAGATTTTCTGTCAACAATGGCGCACTGTGAAGTTGGATCAAATTAGCCAGGAACATTTCTAGCTCCATGTCTGGTTCACTACTCCTCTCTGTTCGGTCGGTCTCATGGTTGCTAGGTAACAAGCCATTCGCCGATGTAACGGCTGGAAATAACTAAAGGCTAGACTCGTCCAAATTCACAACAGGGAACAACAGGTAACAACCGGCCTACCCGCTTCGACCAAGCACCCAGTCAACGTCGGTCGGGAAGGCCGTTGAAGGACGCAGCCCTCGAATTTGGACACGGCCTAGAAGACCGCTTCATGTCTCATGTCTCCTTTATATTCAAGTCACATCAAGACTTGTAACTTTGATAACATTTTATCTTTCAGCTCACACATCATTACTTCATTAACAAAACAGTTCAAAATATTGTACTTTTTCTTTTATTTATGCATATATTTTTAGTTATCTTATTTTGAGATGAAAATGGAGCCTAGGGTCCAGTTTGAGAGCATTTTGAAGCTCTTTGAAATGGGTTTCTCAACAGACATTTGAGAAAAAGTCCTCATTGGTTTAAACCTTGTCGAACACGTTCATTTGTTTATCGATATCAGACGGTAAAAATGGACTTTGAAAGTGCCTCTTTAAAGTTTGCACGTCTGACCGACAGATCTAAATTATTTCTGTTTGACCCGTAGATGAAGAGCTGGAGGACAATCCCAACCAGAGTGACCTGATAGAGCAGGCGGCAGAGATGCTGTACGGCCTGATCCACGCTCGCTACATCCTCACTAACCGAGGCATCGCACAGATGGTAACCAACCGTCAGCAACGGAGAAATATCTTTAGAAATGATGGAATTTCACATCAATGAAGAGTTGTTGGTTTTTCTGTTAGTGGAGATTTATTGTCTTTTTACAACACACAATAAACAGAGAGCATCTGGTAAAGCAGAGCTTTTTTTTATTTAAGATTAGGGTTGTGCCGATGGACGATGATGGGTGACTGACATCACGATGGAGAGACACCATTGTGATGCCACGCCCCCGCCACGCTGCGACACCATAAGCCGCGGTTACATGAACAAAATATCTTGATCGGATCAATGGTCGGATTAGAATCCAACTGTGTACATGGACTCAGAAAAACTTTTTCAGATGATGAACATAAATCCATGCGGGAAACGCTGCAATCTGCATCCTGCCTGCACATAAATATGTGGGAGTAACATCAGTCTTTATTTTTTTGGGACATGACTGGAAACACAAATCCACAGGATTGTTTGAACGGTTTCTAAGGACTGAGTGACATTTCTGCTTTGAAGCACACACACACCGCCCCAAAGCCGCTGTGTGTGTGCTGGCGCTCTGCCTCGACACACACTTTTACCGGGACACCTGGTTCACCTAAATTCGGTAGCTCGTTCACGTAGAGCGGCGGGACGGGTCACAGTCCTAAGCCTCCCACATGTAACAAAACATTCTCCCTTCCCCTCAAACACAAAGCTGTAAGTCCGTCTGCTCAGTCAGAGACACGGTCGCTGCTTCACCGGTCCACCTGACTAATCAAGTGCAGGAGGAGCGGACCACTTCTATTCTATTTTGTTTATTTTTAATTTTTTAATTTTTTTAAAGTCACTTCCCTCAGTTTATACTGGATCATCGCGGATGAGTCATTATTTGGGAAATAAAATAATAAAGTAAAATAACGAATAATAATTATAGAATAACAAAAAATTACACACCCCCCCCCCCCCCCCCCCCCCGACAATACCATCGTCCATCCCGATGGTTTACTGCAAACATCGTCAACTGCCAATTTAAGGAACATCGCCCAACCCTAGTTAAGATGTTTTTGCAAAGGAGCAGCAGCAACTTCAGGGTCACCGTAAACAAACCTCAGTATTCATGTTTTGTTCATTTTGTATATGAAAATGTTTAAAATTCATGAACCGATTCCATCTTCGCTCCTGGAGCTTTGGTGAATTTCTGTAAATATTCATTTTTGAGTCAGATTTTGACAAAAATCCTAGAAACTAAACATAAACATCAAAGATGTCTTTAATATGTCTGAAAAAAAAATTGTCCTTCAGGGACTTTTTCCATTTTCTGTCTTGAACTTCCTCACTTTCAGCTGTTTTGAACTGAAACTTTTGTTTCTTCTCTCTTGTTTTATTCATGGATTTAATCCTTCAACGCATTTTGTCACTAAAAATATACATTATCTGTACAAAGTACTAACACAACATGAAAGCTGTTCAATTTGAGATCAAGATCATGAAAAGCTACCACTGTTGTCGCTGTTCTAACACTGTTTTGTTGGCTGGTGTCCTTTCATGGTGACAGCTGGAGAAGTATCAGCAGGGAGATTTTGGATATTGCCCCAGAGTCTACTGTGAGAATCAGCCCATGCTTCCTATTGGTGAGTTTAAAGTCCCAACATGTGACGTTTCACTTTGAAGAGAACATAAGATGTTTTAATTTACAGCATCACAAGATAAAATCAGTCATATTCATTTTGACTCAAATGTCAAAATACTTTTCATAAAGTGGAGTTTGTTTGAGTCCCAGTTTGAATTTTTTTCCCTCTAATTTGATCCCATTTCTCAGCTCCGTGTTTGAGGAGCAAACAAAGCTTTGGTTCCCGTGAGCTCCTCAGATTCACCGTACTCACTCCTGGCTCCATTTAAATTCAATCCTTTTTAGTTTTTCTTGTCTCTATTTATATATATTTATAGCGATAAGGAAAAGGTTTAAGCTGCATGTTCACGTTCAAGATGGAAATCCATTTAATGCACAATGTCACCCTTTGGTTTCCATTGGAGCGTCTTTTATTTGTCAAATTTCTATTTGAAGATTAATTTTGTTTGGTTATAATAAATTGTTTTTGGTAGTGATTTAAACTAGGGATGTCCAGGTATGATCACATGATCGGATATCCCGCCCACTCACTCAATCATAATCAAATCTTCTGTCCCAATCAGGGATCTGATATTTATTTTATTCACATTAGTAAGGTCAGCGGCAAATATTTCAAGCCTCTTATTGCAGAGACGGAAAGTCGGAAGGCCAAGAGCGTCGCAGAAGCACAGGAGTAGGGCTGCACGATATGAGCAAAACTTGCGATATGAGTGATCAATATTGCTATGACGATATAATTTGCGGTATATAAACAAATACCAAAACAACCAAAAACATCATTACCATTTCACTGCAACAGTTTAAAAATTATACTCCAAATGACCCTCGTCGACGTAGGAGGCAAATATCTAACATAAAAGGGCTCATCTGATTGGTCAACAACGTGAAGGGGTCCATCCAATTGGTCAAATGCATACATTAATTTATTTTATTCGTTAAATGCTTCAAGCTGCCATAAGATTGTTTTAGCACATTTAAAGTAACCATTTATTGCGATTTTTGCGATATGGATATTGCACCGGTTGATATTGCGATAACGATAAATTTGCGGTATATTGTGCAGGCCGACACAGGAGGCTAATAAAAACAGTCCCGTCAATATTGGATCTAAACTCTTGTGATAAACCTTTAAAACTGACAGAAAGTGTTTCTATTGGTTTGTCTTAACACAAAAAATAACCTACACATGATCTCGGTACTGCAGGTTCTCAAAACCAAAAAATAAATCAGATCTATTCCTATAAAACCCCTTTTTTTGCCACTAAAAATACATGAAATGCTCTAAAGATGAACTGATGTTGATTGGATGGTGTTTCCTCTGCTCCTCTTCCTCCTCTTCCTCCCCCCACAGGCCTGTCAGACATCCCAGGAGAGGCTATGGTGAAGCTGTACTGCCCTAAATGTATGGACGTCTACACGCCCAAGTCCTCCAGGCATCACCACACAGACGGAGCCTATTTCGGCACGGGCTTCCCTCACATGCTCTTCATGGTTCACCCCGAGTACCGACCCAAGAGGCCCGCCAATCAGTTCGTCCCAAGGTTGGTTAGAGGTCGTCGCACACAGGTCCACGCCCTGAACTCAGCTGCACGTTTAAGGCGTCGTATTTAAAAAAACACTTTTAGATCGAGAAAACAGAAGATTTCTCTGCAGAGCATCCGTTTCTTTACCAGCAAATCAAATCCGTTTGAAGTTTTGTATTCTTTTTAAATCTGTGTTTCTGTTTCGTCTTTAAACCAGGCTGTACGGATTCAAGATCCACCCCATGGCCTACCAGCTGCAGCTACAAGCGGCGTCCAGCTTCAAGAGTCCGGTCAAGGCCATCCGCTAACCCTGCCCCGCCGGAGGAGGAGGAGTACTGTAAAAGAAAAGACAAGAATTATTGATGAGGAGGGGGGTCACCTGCAGTTTGAGGCTTTGTAGCTGCCCCTTCTCCCCCCCACAAAGACTGTATTATTTTGGTTTGGAGTAGCATGTAGGACAAACGTAAAGATGCTAGCGTGAGGGAGACACAAACACACACAGCCCCCCAAACAAATAAACCTTTTTATTTTCCTTTTGTCGTTCCACAGCTCTTGTGTCAAAAGCAGAAGGAACGCGCTGCGGCCGCATTACGAGCGCGCTGACGGAGACGCAGTTGCAGCTGCTGGGCTTTAGTCCACGCTTCTCCGTCAGACCTCCCTCGTGTGCCGCGGTGCGCCAAAGGATGGCGGTTCTACCCCGTCACACCTTTGTTAAACTCAGATTTGGTGAAGTGGAAGGGAAAGCTGCCTTAAGATCCAGAGATCTCTTCTTCTTCTTCTGCTCATTAATCTTTTTTTCTTCACCTCATCATCAGAAGATCCCTCATTCCTCCACCTGTTGTTGGACTTTTTTCTCCTACAAATCTCAGCATCAAAGCAGCTTCCTACAGAAAGTCAGAACCGGATGACTCGTGGCTTCAGTCCTTCACTCATTTATTTATACTAGGACAACAGAAACAGAGTCATCGTTTGTATCTGTTGGGTTTTAGTTTTTTTTCTCCTGATCAAATCACCAGGTTCTGCACATTTTTCAGCTCCAGGTGAGCTGCTCCTTCCTTTTCCCAATATATCGGATCTTCATTTCTTTCCTCTTAAATCGAGAGCCGATTCACAGCAAAGCGAAGCGTTTGGTTTTCCTCTCTGTCTAGAAAAGTTTCCGTTTGTTGTTCCGTTTGTTAGTTTAGGAGGTTTTTCTTCTTTACGGGTTTTACTTCAGTGAGCGACGCCTTTCTGTCCAGATTAGAAGCTCTGATGGAAGCACACAGACGTTCACCGAAACCAAAATTAACAATGCGCGAGTCTGACGTCTCAAAAGATTTGTCGGTTAAAAATATGTTTCTGTTTATTGCCAACCAGTCTGGATGCAAATATGGGAGCAGAAGAAAAACATCCCAAACTTCTTGGCGACGAGTGAAGTTTGACACGGCGACTTCTCCACTCCTATTGTTTTTTATTATAGGTGCTCTTCCTTTCCCCACCAACTCTATCACAAATATTTCCGGGATATCCTGAGGCTGCAACCTTATCCATATGTCCTGTTTTGAAGCGTCTGACTTTCGTGGTCTTTGTGTGACTGAAAGAGTGAGCAGGATTCAGAACTCAATAAACTTCTATTTTCTTTTCAAACGGCGTCTTTTCCTGATTACTAAAGGTGTAGTTGCATCTCCTGTCCACACGGGGTCGCCAAACACAAGTCTAAAACGTTTTCTTAACACTAATATTTACACTTTTCCATTTGGGAATTTATTTTTCCTGAGGTTGTGGAGTCACCTGTGGCAAAAATGCTAACAATTTGAATAAATAATTGGTTTGATGGGAAAGTTTCGTCATTTCATTTTAGATTTTTTTTTAACTGACGATCTTAGATGAGTAAGATCTTTTTTTAAACTGATGTTACCATTCGTCCAGAATGCAGACACATCAGATAACAGCAAAATGAAGGTGAAAGCGTCTAATGTTTGAACGGTTTCATAATATAAGTTTAAACTTTTTCTCATCTCCAGTTGCTGTTCAGAGGCAAAGTTCTTATCAAATCTACCAAATCAGAATCTTATTCGACAGGATGGATTTTATTTTGAAGTAAACTTGTATGTGCTGCTATTTAAAAGAAAAATAACACTTTTATAATTAAGTTATATATTAAATGTCTAAGTGTTGAGATGTAACCGTCTCGCAGAGCAGAAACTGGACAAAATGGTTCTTTTAGCATTAAAGGCTGCAAGCATTCAAAACTAAAACGGTAGTCTGAACTTGGATTTGTGCTTGATTCATGTTTGTTTGGTTTTTTGTAGGCTTGTTGCCGGTTCTCCTGGGTGTGGTTCTCTGCATATTTCAACTGCAAACTAACGGCAGCATTAATTAAAAACCACAAATATTCACACACAAAAACAAACAGAATCATATGTGTGTATGAAGTCATAGGAGTAGAGCCAGATTTCTGTATCAAGTGTCGACGTGTGTGTTTCTGCATGAAGGCCTCAGGGGAGACTTTAGCTTTCTCTGCTTCTGTAAAGGGAAAAAATACCTGAAGTGCTGCCATCAGTTAACATTTTTTTTTCCTGAGGGGGGAGTTCCCCTCATGACTCAACAGGCTGACCTCAAACCTCCCGAGGAACTGCCCTGCTCGTCATGGCTTTAGCTAAGCTTCAGTTAATTTTCCTGCAGATGGGGGGGAGGGGGGGGGTGATGTGTTTGTGTCAGGAAAGTGTATTGCAGTGCATTGCAGACACGCCAGGTTTGGTGTCACACCCAGATGCAGGGCAGATTGTCGGCAGGCAGTTTCATTCCAGCTGTCAACGGCAGATTTGTGATCCCTGGGGGGGTAAGAAGTTACAGGAGAAAAAGAACTTAGCCGGAGCTCAGGTGTTCCACGGATTCTTCACATTAGTTTTTTTTTTAAAGCATTCCATGTGGTTTCTTTAATTATGACTTTTTTTTTTTCGTTGCCAAAATCTAAAGACCTGTGTCATTTTCTTGGACATAGTGTCTGCAGAATTTGTTTGAGTATGATGCCTGAAAATTTTAAGACAATATAAAATTTTAAATTAGCTTACCCCCCCCCCCCTCCCCCCCCCCACACACACGCTAATATTCAGGTCCTTTTCTCTGGTAATTATAAAATAAATATATTAAAACAATAAAAACTATTTTTAAAGTATATTCAAACAATCTTACTCCAATATATCCTTTTTTAAAGCGCTACCTGTTCTTATTTCTAGACCATAATCATTGTAAAGTAAGACTAAGTGACACATTTTAATTTGTCATAAATGTAAATGTATTTTTACCTTCAAACTAACTATAAAAACATTGATACGATAGGATCCGTTACTATGATGCTTTGAAGGGCCTGCAGGTACTACTGCCCCCCCCTTATTGGTTGTGTCTGCTACTCACCCCTCATTCTCCCCCTCTGCCTCCCTGCATGAAAGGAACACTTTTTCAAAATGGCAACTTTTCTTTTGGCATTTCGCCATAGCAACCGTTTAATTTTTTTGGTCACTTGGGGGTGACGAACAGATCCGTGTAATTTTTAGAAGAATCGGCCAAAGTATATTTTTACATTTCCTTAGCAACTGAGGTTTTTTCGTTAACCACTCCCACATTCCCAATATGTTAATATCATGTTATATCATTTCGTTTAGCTTGAGCTAGGTATTACACTTTCACAATATTTAGATAAAAACAGTCAGAGTAACAAATGGTGTTAGCTCGCCACACAAACGGGATTCAAAATCTACTAACTTTAACACCAACACTTCTCCTAAGCAGCCTCCCAATGCTCGAGGAGTTAGGAGGCGATGGAAGCTTTTCCATATTGTGCAAAAATGGCCAAGTTGTACACTTTGTCGCTGTGATGTCATTTTTTTATTTTTGGGGGTGTTTTGTTCGCTGTCAGAATTTGGTAATTTGATTGCCAAAAAAAAAAGAAAAGAAATGTGGTCCTTGTTGGACTAGACTACTGCAGGAAACAATTGTTAGAGGAAATTGTTGATTATTAAAAAAAAAACAAGAAAAAAAGGAGCCCCGAAGCGCTTACAGTTAAATTATTTTATCTGCTGTTATCTCCCCGTGATCTTGGATCTTTATCAGATCTCCTGTTGTGCAGTGGATCCTCAGGTTCTTTGGATAGATCCTTGTCTGTAGATACGTCACTCTACCTCTGCAGCAGCCGCCCTGTGGTCGGTAAATACAGATATTTATACTTTTATTCCATTATCATTGATTTCGATTTTTTGTTATCAGAAAAGTCCCATAGAAAAGAAACTGTAAATTGCTTGAGTTTTTGTTCTGATGGCGGATCGTTGCTGCTTCTGCTTTCTTGCATGAGAAAGTTTGGTTCACATCATTCTTGTAATGACTTGCTACACCAAAGGATAGAATTTCAGCATCACTGCTGGTTCTTCCAGTCTTCTCCTGCTAAAGCTCCATCCAGGAAAATCAGGAAGCACGCCACCCTCCAATCTGGACACGGCCAAAGTCCAGGATTTTCTGGACAATCTTTGGGATACATTTTTTGTATGTATTTATAGTTTTCTCCTGACTCTTTTGTCCAAAAACCCCAAAGTTCTACCTCAATGAGGGTTTTATTTCATTCTTCCTCAACCTCTTTCTTTTCCATGAAGGTCAGTCCTTTGTTTACACATAAACTCTGATCTAGTCTGGTAAACAGAAAGATGATTCAACGGCTCACCTAGAAAAAGATCAGCATGTCCAAGACTTTCCGATTATTCCGGTTTGTAAATCAACCTGTTTGCAGTATCACACGCATTCAAAGAAAAACGAGGAACAAAATTACTGTTGGTTTCTTGACTCAATCAGCTGACAGCAGAAGACACATTTTCCAGTATTTTATTTTTAAATTCTGTTAGCTTTAATCTGAACTTTCTCATGTATTATTAGCACAAATAGAAAACTAAGAAACTTCAAATAAAGTCTATGAAAACAAAACAAGACTAGAACTGTATGTCCAATTTCCTCACTACTCTCTAACCCTAAAGATTATATAGAGACTATCTAATGCACTTTGGATAAAAGCTCACTGCAGGAAATATGACGCCACCCATTTGCTAAAGTGAAAACCTATTAAATATTGAAACCACAAGCTTTAATATTACCCCTCTTTTATCTGCCCTCACTGGCTGAACAGCTGCTACCTGCCCCTACGTCTCCCCATCTGCCACTGTGGACAAACACTTTTTTTTTTTCAAAATGGCATCTTTTCTGTTGATTTTATCTCCATAGCAACCTTTTTTTTTTTTTTTTGGTCACCTGGTGGTGACAAACAGGTCGATGTCATTTTTAGAAGAATTGGCTACAAGTACATTTTTGAATATCCTTGACTACGAGGGTTTTTCTTTGTTAACCACGCCCACATTTCTAATATGTTCTTATCGTATTTCATATTGTTTCGTTGATCTTGAGCCTACGATTCATGTTTTCAATTTTCACAATATTCTGGTAAAAAATGTGCGAACCAAAGGAGCGCCGCTTTTGCGTGCTCGCCACGTTCATAATCTACAAACTTTAAAACTTACATTTTAATCCAAGTCAATGATGCTCAAGGAGTTAGAAAGAGATAGATCAAAAATCCCTAGGAGGAGTTTAAATTTGTAGCTGGTACTAAAGGGGGATTTTTTTGGGTAAAATTCAAGATGGCGGCCTCATTACAAAGTCAGTGGTTGAAGACTTAAGCTGGCGGTGTGTGGGTGAAATTTCTCAAAGACAAGTTTTCTTTTCCCACATTGTCCAAAAATGAGAAAATCACCACATTTCCCATTTTGCTACAAAATGACCAACAAGCAAGGTCCTTTCGCCATCCCATAATAGTTTCACAACTTCCTTTGGATAACCTCGGCACATGTCTTTTGGTTTCATTTGTAGAGTTTGACATTTTTCTTTTTGACCTCCACAAGAGATTTTGGACCCATTCAGTATATGATGGTTTCTCCCGCTGTGATGTCATCATTCTTTTGGGTGGGGAGGTGGGGGTTGTTGATGATGCCCAAAATTCCTTTTCACCGGGTGCGTGCAGGTTTTGGTAAGCACAGTATAGTGCACTAAATAGTCAATAAAACTGAGGGAATCTGAATTCCAACTGACCGACCCTGTAACACTTTGCTGTGTCTGGAAGTTGCTTCTGACAAACTCGCCATCATGGGTGGGGCTTAACCATCCCAGCGGCTCCAGCTGCTCCCTTTTCTCAGTTTATTGTTGTGTTTGTTTGTGTCCTGCTTTAACTGATTGTTGGCTTTTCTGGATTGGATTTCTCTGCTGCGGTCTTAGGGGAGTCATTTCTGCTGCTTTCCTGTCTTTGCATTGCCTCTTCACCCCTTTAAAACAGATTCAAACGGTCTCCTGAGCTGAATCCACCTGCTCTGAAAAGGCCTCCGTCTATCTATCTAAATACCCAGGCTGTGTCCCACCAAGGTGGGGTAGCCTAGACAGGGCACGCATTCTTACCTCCCTCCTTCTTTTTTCCCAAACCCTCCTCCTTCAGTGTGTGTATGTGTGTGTGTGACTGGTCTAAGGCCTGGTCTAAGCCACACCACACTGCACCAGGGTCAGCTGCACAGTCCAGTGTGGGCACCTCCACAGCAGGGCCTCAGCCAAAGCTGGTTTCCCCTTGCCGCTTCATCCCAAGACCAGACCTCTACCACACCCATCCATTCATTCATACACAAACTCTCTCCACCCATCCCTGTCCTGAGCAGCCTCTCTCCCCTGCACCACAGTCATCCCTCTTACATTTAGCGCTCTTTTTACACCCTCTGTCCATCCCATTCGTGGTCTTCCTCTCAATCTCACTCCATTTACATCAGATTCATATACCTTTTTCACCAATCGCTCCCTTTCCATTCTTTCAACATGTCCAAACCATCCCAGTGCCTTTTGCTCTGCTCTATAGGCCAACTCTCGCATCACACCAGTTCTCTCTCGGATTTCATCATTTCTCACACGATCCATATGCGTCACATCACACATACTCCTCAAACATCTCATCTCAACAACATTCAGCTTCCTCTTTTCCGCCACTTTCAGACTCCATGTTTCATGAAACATGAAAAGGCCTCCGTAACTCCTTTATTTAAATTTCAGAGGTAAAGAAACACTGAAGATCAGCAGCACGCCGCCTCCCTGTCAGAAAGGATTTCCAAACCGTCCCGCCAAAAATGTCCTTTCAAAACTGCCATATGGTCTCATGCCAGATGGTACGTTCCATGCCAAATACCTGGACCCTTTTGGTTTCGCTCTCCGCCTACTGCCACTCTTCTGATCAAAGGTTCTGTCAAACCAAACGGACTCCATCTGAAGGAGGAATTCAAGGCGAGATCAGACTTGCCTTTAATTAAACCTCGTTAAACCAGCTGAACTTAGGCCAATTAGAGCGGTTTGAACATCAGTGTCGAAATTCTCGGGTTCTCATTGTACCAAACAATTTTCTGTCCTCAGCTAACACCTGCAAGAGATTTGAACCCCCACCTGCGTTAAATCAAACTGGTGCAGTGGGAGGGTGGTTCACCTTCATCGAAGTGTTCTTGGGCAAAACACTGAACCCCCGCCTTGCGTCTGGTCAGTGGAAGGTTGGCGCCAGAGTTCGGCAGCTGAGCTGCCACCAGAGTGTGAATGGGACTGTAACTGAGGAAGGTAGAGAAAAGCAACAAAAAAAAAATCCCATATTGGATTCATCCGTCCCCATTTGAATCATTTCATTGCACAAATGAAGGGAGGAACTCTTTCCCAGAGATTCTGGTTTAGTTTGAAACAATAACTGTTCATCCTATGAGATTCATGTCTGGTTGGACCACACCAAAGGCCGTCTGTTTGTTTGAGATCTCATGACCGTGGAGAACAGTCAACTCCTTAATCTGAGTTGAGTGACACACAGAGATGAAGAAGGCTGTGATGGGGGAAACAATGACTAACCGCTACTTAAGTCTTAGTCACAGCTGCCAATGTGGGTGGATGCAGTCTGTCTGTGGGTGAGAAATGGTTAAACCTGTACGGGACACTCAGCAAGTATCAAGGCGGTAGACCGCTCAGTGAGCCCATAGAGCCATCATGATGACAGCATCACCTGTACAGCATAACTGTGTGAAAATTACAATTATCCTTACAAATACTTCACGGTACACTCACCACGACAATGGTACCTTCCATTTTTCATGATGCTCCTTAAGACTCAAGGGAACTGCAAGGCACCCCTGCGCTCCCCTTAAGATGCAGCCACTCCTCTCTGTGACCCTCCATGGACCTGGACTACCTAAAATCCCCCATGGGTGCACGTGACTAAAGGCTGTGTCACACAGCCACTACGCACATTTAGAGCATACTGCACGCATGAAAATTGGTCATAAGATCATAGTTGTGGTCTTTCACAGATGTATCTCGAATGAACCACGCTAAAACCATGGAAGAAGTATGAAGAAACCACGCCAAGAACACACAAACCAACAAAGAACATGAACCATGCGTGATTATTGCCCTGTTTATATGCAATTCATTGGTGATTTACATAATTGTAATGTGATATGTGCACTGTATACAAGATATAAAAGTTCTACATCTGTGTTTTAGGCACGAAAAGTCTGTTAGACATTCGTGGAACACACATTTTCACATCCATCTCGATAAAATTGCATAGGATTTGCATAATAACAGTGTTTAAACTGTGTATAAACTGTGTGATTCTCAACTGACCAAAAGTGTCATGGTTTGGGTTTCTTTTGTCTTGGTTTTTGCTTTATTTCTTGTTCTGTCATGTTTGGTTCTGTTTCCTGTTTTATTTTGAAAGGTGTTCCGTTTTGTCATGTTCCTGAGTTTTACTTCCTCTGTCCCAATCTGTCCTGATCATGTTCACCTGTGTCTTGTCTGCCCTGTCTGTATTTATGTCTCGTCTCTTCCTTCCTCTTGTGCTGGTCCATTAACGTCATTATTGTAACGTCTCTTGTGTCTTAACCTTGTCCATGTTTGTCTCCTGCCACGTTGCCAAGTTTTGCCCACAGTGAATTTTGTTTTGTTTTGTTTTATCCTGCTCTGCAGCGCCTTTTGTTAATTAAATCCCTTGCCCTTGAACCGTGTGCCTCCTGCCTCTGCGTTTGGGTCCTTCATGCTCCCCCGTCCCCCCAAACCTGACAAAAAGTTTCAAACAGCTCAAAACTGAATTCACGTAAAGACACGTCGGCCAAAACCCTCGACAGACATCTTTGCACATCAACGAGCGCAAAAAAAGCTAATTAATGACACAAATGACGCATAGATAGCGAAAGACCAAAACCTTACACGTGGAACTGTTCAAAATGTACGTAGCAGCTGTGTGAGACGGCCTTAAGGCACAAAGAGCCTAAAATTAGCCAAAAACACAATTCCCCACATTATAATACCACCTCCACTAGTTGGAACCAGTGATTTAAGGAGGATCCGTTAATGTTTTTCTGTTTACAGCAAATTCCAACCTTAGCAGTTGAAAGTCTCTGATGATATTGATTCTCATCATTCGTGTCACTTTATTTCAAATTTGTTTTTATTTGTTTTCATTTTATTTCAGTCTTTAAAGGTCCTATGTCATGCTTTTCTTTCAGAGTAAACTATATCCATCTATATGATATTATTTTACCTTTGGCACACTAAAGAACACATATTTTTATGAAATATTGGCTATTTTTGCAGGTAATTTGATACCCAGAAGTAAGACAACTCGATCTCTGTGGCTCCGCCTTTGTGGGTGCCGCCCATTACAAGATGTCAATCAGGAGCGTGTCCGTGTTTCACCCACGAAAACAAACAACATCCAAACTTTTGCAAAGAAGCATATGCATATCGTTTATATAAAAGGAAAGCATTTGGCCGATCACCGCTAGCTCCCAGGAGAAAGTAAGCGGCAGCGCAGACTTCTCCTGGAAGGGGCCGTTCCTCACGTTGTGACTGTATTTTATATATGTCTTCATATGGAAGTACTGGTAGTATTCAGATAAAGTTTATTCGAAGGCGTACTCTTAAAAATGTGATATATGTTATGAAATTGTTATGAAATTTCCCCTGGGATTAATAAAGTCATCTATCTATATGGTTTCTGTTACTGTCTTGGAATATATACATATGGTTTATGCTTGGTATCGCCAGATTCCTCTTGTTCCCGTGACCCCAGAAAGGATAAAACAGCTTTAGAAAATGGATGGCTGGATGATATACAACATATTTGAGAGTGCTGCATGGAATCCAATTCAAACAGATGTTCATTAATGTAGTAAAACATAGTATGGTGGTGTGGAGAAGCCAATTTTGACTAAAAACAAGAAGCATCTAAAAACGTCTTCAACGTAATGAGAGTCAGTGGGACTTAGTTAGAAGTTAGGTGTTTTTTGGACTACTGTGAGGGTGAAGAAGCATTTTCTCAGACTCAAATTCCAATCCAAATTAATTTTATTTCCATAGCACCATTCATGTAAAGACATCAGGGGCCTGTTTCAGAAAGGAGGTTCAACCAACTCTGAGGTTAAACTTGAACTCTGAGTTGGTCTACCGAGAGATTAAAAACTCTGAGTTTTCTGTTTCAGAGAAGCTGATCGGAGTTAGGTTAATCAACTCTGAGTGGACTGAATCGGAGTTGAGCGTGCGCACCGCGACCATAAGAAGCCATTATCAATGGAGCGCAGATATTACGAGTCCCCATGACAACCGTGGAAACAAAGAGGTCTGCATATTTTTCGCCAGCTGAACTTGACGTGCTGCTGCAGAGTTACAGTGAATATGAGCACATAGTCCAGAAGAAAAGCAACACCGCTGCATCTGCAACACAGAGACAGTTAGCGTGGGAAAACATAGCTGCTCACGTTAATGCATAAGTATGCATTTAATTCATTGTTATAAAATATTGGCTGTAATAACTTTTTAAATAGCGTGAGGTGTGAAATTAAAAAATGGCGATATTTCGGTGTACTTTTGAAGTGTTATTCCTGGTGTAAATGCATGAAATGTTGCATAGAGTACAGAAATAATCGGGGGGGAAAAATGCATTTAACGTCGGTGATGTTTAGAGGACTTTTTTGTTAACCTTCCCCTCTTGCAAACGTTGGTCAGTTTAATATTAATACATGCAATTGTGTTTTTAAAAGTGAACTTTTGTCTACCCTTGTATTGATCATGTGGTATAGGTTTATATTGGATTAAGAAAGTAAGCAGTGCTATCAAATTGTGTCTCCAAAAAGTAATTGTTATATGAATCTAATTCAATGTCCCTGATTTCATTTTCATGTAGATGCAATCCTGCAGGAATTAAAAGAACATGGCAGCTGCTAAAAATGAAGTATAAAACATAATTCAATCAGGTAAAATTTGAGCATGTCATGGATGTAGGAGGAGGAGGAGGAGGAGGGGGAG
Organism: Oryzias curvinotus; assembly: GCA_023969325.1. Taxonomy (NCBI): domain Eukaryota; kingdom Metazoa; phylum Chordata; class Actinopteri; order Beloniformes; family Adrianichthyidae; genus Oryzias; species Oryzias curvinotus. The sequence continues at coordinate 7,319,917 of CM043716.1, read as the reverse complement.
GAGGTGGAGGAGGAGGGTCCATCAAACTCCTCTGCACGGATGAACACAGTTCAGTGACATACAGTAAATGCCAGAGTGTTATTCTATGGACTTCATGTTGAATGAACAGGATTTAACCCCACACTACTGTACTAAACAAATTGAGAAAACTGATAAAGAGAAGTCCTACTTAGATGGACAGATCCTTAAGTCAGATCTGGAAATTGAGATCCTAAAACACAAGCTACAGGTATGGTGTGTATTGTGATTGGTGAATTCTATAAAGGTTTTGGGAGAATATTGAATTCTTACTGTTGCTTTTCAATTTGTAGGAAATAAGGAAGACCAAATAAATTGTGACTTGAATTTATTCATTGTGGTATTCTTTTTTTATTTATCTTTTTTTTCTTGTTGTGGTAATTCTCTATGAATTAATGCAGCCTCCTCATCTATTGGGTCCTCCAAAGAAGGACAAGCCATTCTTGTCACTTAGCTTGTCTCTGTGTGACTGAAATGTGGGCAATGAAGGTTAAAGCGAAACATACCGCTTTGTCTTTAAAAAGGGGAGGGGACCGGCAGAAACCTTGAGTTTAGAGAATAAAACCTGCTCCCGACCAGGTTAGGTTCACAGCATAAGTAACCATGGACACTGACTCCGAGTATAAGTTACCTCTCTTTCAGAAACGGGTTTGACTTACTCTGCTTTCTCTGGTTTAACAAACCTCCCATTCTGAAACGGAAAACCCAGTGTTTCCCTAATTTCAGGGTTAACATACTCAGAGTTTACACTTAACCTCCTTTCTGAAACAGGCCCCAGGTGTTGTACATAAAAACAAACAAGGATGCAAAAACACCAATGCAAAAAGTGAATAAATAAGCCCCTCATAATAAAATACACACAACAAGCACAAGTAGAAGAGGAATGACTTAAGAAGAGAGGAAAAAAAACCTTAAAAAGGGAGAACCAATAAGGTGCCATCTGCTCTGTCCTCCTGTTGGATGAGTGTCAGCATAGACACAAACACCCCAGCCAAGGGTGAGAAAACCCTCGTAAGACGTCTAAAATGTAAAAGTGATAATAAAATAAGTTAATGCATAAAAAGTCTAAGACACCTGAACTATTAAAAGGAATAAGGTAAAACGTTAAGACAACAAATAAATAAATATCAATAATAACAGCAATAATAATAAAAAACACACATTAAACAAATAAAAATGTAGTAAAATATCATAAAATAGTAAATTTTTTTATCTAATTAAAAGCTGATTTAAACAGACGGGTCTTTAATTTCATTATAAAAAGCTCAACAGTGGATCCTCAGACAGGCTGTGCCACAGACGAGGCCCGTAGGGTCCTCGCCGGGGATTTTTGTCCTGACCCTAGGGACCTTTAGCAAAAAGCCTGAGGATCTAAGGGCTCTAGGAGGTTCATAAAGCAAATCTGATATAAAAGGAGGACCACTACCATGAACTGTACCATGAATTGTAAACTGTTAAAAGAATCCTGAAGCTGACAGGGAGCCAGTGCAGAGATTTTAGGAGTGGTGTAATGTGCTCCCTCTTCCTGGTTCTCATTGAAAGGCGAGCAGCAGAGTCCTGGACGAGCTGTAGGCGATTGAGAGTGGTTTTCTTTACCCCAGAAAGGAGGACATCACAGTAATCTAATCTTGATGTAATAAAAGCATGAATTAAGATTTCAGCACTGGCTCTGGAGAGAAATGATCTCACTGTAAATGATCCCCACATTTACTCAGCTGATTTTAGCAGACACAAGGAGCCCAAGATGGGAAAGATTAAGCCATTTTTGGCATCAAAGTGCATTTATGCACCGAAAAAAACAAACAGAGAAACAAAATTCCATTTTAAATAAATTTCCCCTGTTTTTTTCTTTTTCTTTTCAATTTTTCCTTCAGGTTTTTACTCAGCCAGGAGTTTGAATCCATGTTTTCCATTCAGGGCTGTGCTCTCCTGATTCCAGGCTGCCTGGAAGTCCTGGATTGGACGGCTCCGTCTCTGGGATGGGAGGTGGCAGGTTATAAAGGGCAGGGCAGGTGGGAAAAGCTGCTCGTCTCCTCAGGAAATTCCATAACGGTCTGACTTTTCCCCAGAATCAGTCAGCTTCTCCCCTGAGCTTCACTCTCCGACTCTTATTCAAGATGAACAAACTTCTTTTCCTGTTTGCAGCTGGACTCTGCTTTGCAGTCGGTAAGTCTGAATCCTCAGACTCCTCAATCCTTTTACCGTTACTTAGAAAAAGTATCATCCGGATGTGTTAATGCAAAAAAATAAATACAAATGTAATGCACATTGATAGTGTTGCTCACAGCAGAAACCAGACGAGGTGAAATATTTTTTTTCTTCTTTTTATTGTGTTTTCCATATTTAAATCAAAGCATGGAGACATTAGGGTGTGACCCGCCCAGAATGTTTGGTCTGACTGAAAACTGTGTGTAACACTTGTTTACTCTGGTGACTAATATTTAAAAAATAGCATAAATTAACAATATTTTATCTAATAAAGCCAAACTTGTTCATTTAGTTAGTAAGTAAATCAAACTAAAAGGTGTCAATTAAAAATATCTACACATCTTTCAAGGATAAATACATTTGTGTGTCTTTTGTTTTGACTAATTTGTACATTTACAAACTTAATGAGGTGAAATGACTCGTTCAGTTGCAGGAGTCTGTGTAGGTCAAACTCCTGGTGAAGCGTCTCCATGAGGTCATCCGCCTGAGCTGCTCACGGCGCCCAGCCCGCTGGACGTGTCGGTCATAGAGTCATATATGGATTAGGGGGCGGAGCCTTTTAAAGCCGGGTTTACACCAATCCATATTTTAGAGGATTAAAAAAAAGAAAAGGTGACAGTTTGAAACAAATCCAATAATTTCAACTTAAATACATGTTTTTACTCCATCTTTCTTAAATGTAACTGTTCAATATTAAACAATTAAACAATAATTTAATTGACTCGGTTTGCTTAGTTTTCCAATTTATTCCAAAAAATAAAAAACAGCAAATTACCAAGTTTACACCCTAATTTATGAAAAAAAAAAGCATTTAAATTGTAATTATATTTAAAATAAAGTTGTAACTTGTTAAACATAAAACAAATCAAATAAAGATAAAAGGTTCAATTTTTGAGGGAAAATGTTATTTAACATGAAATTTGACTTGTTCAAAACCAGTTTGTTTATCATAAATATATTGTGAAATTATATTGTTGTATTTCCTTTGTGATCCATCAAAGGCAGATGTCAGGATTGATTTGTGATCAAACAGACGAATGGTTTTGGTAAAAAAAAGAAAATAAAGGAAAAAGCTTTAAATTCACGTTTATGTTTTCCTTTTGAGGGTTTGATGTGATGGGCGGCTGAACGCTGATCCATGTCGCCACAAAAACCTCTAGGGTTTGAATCTTGGTCAATTATATTCAGTGTTACGTTTCCGTCTTTCTGAAAAAAATATAAAAAGTTAAAAGTTTTCCTTTTAAATCCACTAAAAACTACATTCCCAGAGCCCCGCCCTTTCACATTTGATATCACGAGAAAGCCCCAAATGTCCTCTGCAATGACAAAAAGGGAGTTAACTCAGTAGTATGCACTGACTGGGAGACATTTGAAGAATATAATTTATTTTTCCAGGTTAACTGATAGTTTAAGTCGTTATTTATTTGGCTTTTCTTGATATTTCCGTATTTTCTTTTCTACTTAGAAAGTTCCCGTCTCTTTTTTTTGACCCTGTTTGCTCTGGAATCAGACAATCTCTCTGTTTAGGCTTAAAGATCTCAGTTGTTGGGAAACATCCAGCCTTGCAGGAGCTTTAAACGCCTGACACATCGTCGGTTCCTCCCAGTCGAACAACCCTCCCCTGACACTAATGTGGGATCTGCTCATTGACCAAACAGAGTCTGTGGCTGCACGTCTGCGTCTGCCCACATCCCAGGCTTTTGCTAACTGCCGTTACTGCAGTCTGTTTGTGGAAGGTCAACCCAAGTTGTTTTTTTCCAAACATCGGGAGGTTGAATCATGTCCCGACCTGCCAGTGACGGGAGACTCCCCTTACAGCATCTAAAGTCTTGAATCCAAGCAGTAAACAACGAGACACTCATTGTGCTTCCATTGTGAGAGCGTCTTTGTGTCCAACTTTACTTTACTGCTATCCTGTTTCAACCACACCCTCTAACTGGGAAAACACTTTTGTCCACTTTTTGGCTGCAGCGTTCAAGTGTTCCACTGAAAAAGCGTTGGCCTTTCTGCAGGATTTCAGATGGTCCGCTTCATTTTTGAAGTCAGCAGGTCACAGCCCACTGACATGTTTCCCTAAAGCTCAGTGCAACTGGATGCTCCTCAAAGTTTCCGTGGAGCAGATGCACCTGCAGCTTTGAATGTGTGCAAATATTTAAAGAGAAACCCCTCCATCCTCCTTCCCTGTAAGCAGCTCACAGATTCATATTTAGTGTCTAAACACACAATATATAGTATTATGTTACAGGCTGGTTTTCCGAGTGACTTTTCTCCGGGTGACTCATGTTTTCGGCTCTGTGGGATTCAGTGGGAAAGATTTCAGATGCTTAGAACTGACTTTACAGGCACCTTAATTTGAGGGTGGAGGAGGTGTTTTTCAGTCCTCTCCGTTCCTGATGGGTGTGGCAGGAGGAAGGAGATGTTGACTCTCCAACAAACAAGTTTAAACTTAACATAATTTTTCCAAAAAAAATTATTAAATCTTTTTTTTTTGGGTCAAATTTGTCTTTATGTGTTTTGCTTTATTATCAGTTCTATTTAAATAGAATGTGCAGATTTTCTTGTGTTGCTGCCTGTAGTTCGGCAGTAAGAACAGCAGAGGGCAGCATACTAACACAAGTTGAAAGCAGTGACATATTTTAATGCCAACTGGTTCTGCTGCATTAACATCTACCTGACTACCAGAGATTTTTTTTAAACCCTTTAACCACCCAACCAAGAGATAATCCTTTTTGTCTGCTACCTATTGCTTTGGGGGAATAATACAGACAGCCAATGTTTTTAAAAACATGTTTTCAGCTCTACTGTTTGGTTGAGTTTTTTTGAAAAATCCACTAAATAGCTACAATTCCCATCTTTTATCGCTGAAAAGCCCCAAATGTCCTCAGCAGCAGGAGTCCATGCATTAGTATGCAGTGCTTAGAAGATATTTAGATTTTATAATAGATGTGCTTTTCTGGTGATCAGGAAGTTAAAACAGCCGCAGAGACAAAGAAGCTTTTCTTTCTTGCTCGTCTATGTCACTGCTTAGTCTTAAAAATATAAATAAGAGATTTCAAAGATGACTTCACTTTTTTAGATCGCTTCAGAGACGCTCACAAGTCTGAACTCTTTGCATTTGAGTTCACTTTTAGTGACAAATCCAAATCAAGACTTCAGGTTTCAAGTCTTAAATCCATAAATGTAATGAATATTTAATGCCAGAAATCGTCCATTAAACAGCAAAGGAAAAGGAAAAAACTGCATGTGACTTACAATATAAGACAGACCTCATACTAGCATACACATGACTACTATCTATGCCTACTATCTTTGTTTCCTATATATATATATATATATGACTTTAAATCAGCTTTGAGAAGTTCACTGCTCAGTGTGTATACGACCCCGACTCACATATTCAGCCCTTCCCTCAAATGACAGTTCACATAGTTAAAAGCAGAATAAAAACAAAAAGCAAACCTTTCAAACAGAAAATGAACTAAACACAATGGCAGGTTGGTTTCAGATGAGTCCAAAATCATTTGATGCTTTAACACATTAGCAGCTTCAAAAACCGGATTTAAGTTGTGCAATTTTCCTCTAAACAAGTTAAAATATAGAATGCAAGATGCTTTTCTTTTGTTATAAATGAACATATCTGCCCTTCATAACATCAAAATGCTTCTTAATAAGATTTCTTAAACAAAGTTGTGATGTCCAGCTCTTTTAAGACTGAATTTAATCTTGAAATGAGCTAGAAACACTCACTATTATGTGGTAAAATAAGCATGCATTGATCTTCAAAGTAGGTACATTTAAATAAATGCTTATACTTTTCCCTCCCTGTTTTGAGCTACAACAGTCCGTCTATTCTTTATGAGTAAAAAAAATAAAAATCAAGTTTTTACTTAAAATAGGATTTTTTTTTAGGATCAAATGACTCATTGTACTTAAAAATGTCTTTAAAAAAAGTTGCTAGTTGGTTTGTTTTGTCTTGAATCATGTAAAAAGATGTTTGAAAACTAGATTAAACTACTATTTTTTGAAGTGAACGTATGATGTGAACAGTAGGTCACTAAATATTCTGTTAAACAAAAAAAAAGAAGTCAAACATTTAAAAATAGATTTTAAATGTGGGAATTTTCTTTTGTCTGATTCCGAGAGTCAAACCTTCGTGTGACGTGAAGCGGTGAGTCATGTTGTACATCACTACACTGAGAAACAATCCTCGTAGAAATAAGTCCAAAAGTCTTCAAATATGAACACTTTTATTCAAATAAGCAGTAGGGCCAGAAAATGAAAGAAAATTCTAAGCCATGTTTTCTTACTGAAATTTTTTCTGGATAAGATTAATTTTCTTGCAAAATACTTTTTTTCTTGAAAAATAAGATATTTTCATTTTTTAAGTTTTTGCAGTGCAGTAACTAAAATAATGGTCCTGAATAGGAAGAAACAGCTGAAAGTTAATGATTCCCTTAAATGAAAGTTTAAACGACTCAATGATGGTGTTTTTCAAACGTTGGTGCAAAGTATGAAGAGAGTTTAAAAAAGATCCATTTTAAACAACGTATGGAGACAGAATACAAGGAATTGGAAGGAAAACATTTATTTTTAGAGCTCCTAGAAAAGTCTTGAAGCCAAAAAAAAAACCGCTTTTTCTAACGTCCCAAACGCTCAAGTCCTAAAAATTGACTCTGGAATCGAGTGCTTGTCCAAGTAAGTCTCACTTTTAGGTGACAAGAGTAACAAAAACTAAAAGAAAGAAACGTCACTGGTCCACCCTTAGTAGCCGGGATTCTTTCTGAGAGATTTTTTTTCTCTTTACTTTACAATGAGCTGTTTTTTGGGATTTTTTTTGTTGTTGTTGAACCCCAGCTCCTTTTTTTTTATTTTATTATATTACGGTCCACAACAATTCCACAATCACTGTCCAAAAAAACCAAATTTGTCATATTAGTTCTGCAAAAATCACAAACAGGAAATCAAACTGTTGTTTTATAGCAAAGATCAAACGTATAGAGGCGAAGTAAAAATGTATAAATGCAAAAAAAACAGGCAAACTCCACTAAACTGTAGACAATGTTGGATTTAGTCCCAAGGAGGATTACATTTATGTGTTATAACTTTTCCTAATGTGGCTTTAAGCCAAAAAATGTCAACAATAAAAACCTTCACGACAAATTTTGAATGTAAACAGTTCTAACTAGGGGGTTTGGTGTCACCCCAACGCCATTTTTAGAGAGCTGATTTGCAAAATGACCGATAATTTCAGAGACTACTAAGGTTTAAAGTCTGACGGTCGTGAAAAAGGACGTATAAATCATGGGTCAGATCTGTGTTTTTCAACATTTTTAGAACCAAGATTCACGTTTTCCTCAATAGAAATCTAGAAACTCTGTGTATTAATTATATACGATCATTTTGGAAAAGTGTCTTGAATAAAAATCCAATAAACACAAAGAAAAAAGTCTTCTCTGATCGTTCATATCACCAAACCAGTTCTGGTTCCTTTTTGCAGAACATTCCTTACGTAATCCTAACAAATCAGCTGATGCTGAACAAACACAAATTCAACTTTGCTTTTTTTTTTTTTAGATGCAATGAGGCGCAGCGCAGTGACACAGCAGACATTAAACATTAAAAACATATTGTTGTTTGGAGAGGCCTCCATCTTTAAGCGTTTTTCACTTTGTCATGCCACGAGATGTCTTTCATGACCCCGCCTCTCCACAGAGAATGGAACGAGCCGACAAACAACCTATTTGCTTTTGATTATGGGAAGTAATGCCGCAGAAATGCAGGCCGGCTCCTCGCATGGTGGAAAACCAAGAGCGGAGATGTTGAGATTAGATTTCATCAGATCTGACTGAGCCGAATCGGTGTTGGTGTTTGACCCTGAAGAGACAGAAATGATGGTTTTCTTCACAGCTAACAAGCCGCCGTGCACTGACCCCAGTGACTTTAGGGGAAACCTAAATCTGCGGCGCCGGCTGGCATATCTTCCATCAGTGTGTGTTCAACTCATTGTTGAGGAGAATCAAGTCTGACTGGATCGCAGAGCACTTTAGGGCAGACAGGAACAAGCCGACCGACCCGACCGCATTGCAGAGGGTTGAGGTGCTGGAAATGAGGCGTGGCTGAGATTGCGCAACAAAGCCAGTCACTTCTCATGTTCCCAGCAGTCGATCAAAGCTTTTTTCTATTTCCAAAACTACAACTGAGTCAAGCTTAATCAAATTAATTGTACATTTAAAGCTCAAATGTCCTTCATGTTTACAGCTTTTGTCGAGTTGCAGCCTGTTTGTCAGGCTCTTGAGAATAAAAAAGGATCAAAAAGACAGACAAACGAGAAGGATGCAAACCAGGAAAAAACAAACGTACCAAACATGCAAGTCATCAGGTTAAATGTTTTTTAGAAAAGGTTTTGTTTCCTGTTGTCTACAAAGATTAAACTAGTGAAGAGGAAGCTTTTTTCTTGTTTTCATTCTAAATTATTTGACAGGCGTATATAGAATTTGAGCAATATTTGTGGTTTTGACAGTAAATTGGATTTAAAGGGATTATTAAAGGTCTGAAAATAGTTTAAAATCTGTTAGCTATATGATCTAATGAGATCTATGTGATCTAATGAGATCATTTCAGATCATCTACTGATTCTTAATAGAATCTCAGCTTTATCTTTTAAAGTTTGTTTGGAACATTTGAAAGTAAAAACCTCATGAATATCAATTTCACAAGGAGTTTTTTCAGAACCCACATGTTCTGATAATGAACACTCAGATCTTTTATAAAAAATGCATTTAGAGAAGTTTTTTTTTTCTTTTCAAAAAAGAAACGCAATGCATTGTGGTCTATATTTGCTAATCTAGCGAGCATTGATGCACTTCTAGATTTACTTCTAGAAATGTCCTGGCTTTAGGAATGGTGGATTCCCAAAAAAAAGAAATGGCAAACAGTCGATGTAGTGAACCACATAGTGAAGGAATTCGGACACACCGTCAGACGCTGTCACTAAAATGACCCCCAGACTGTGTGGAGATCTTTAAAATCTGACCTCAGGTTCGCTCACGTTGGGGGGAAATTGATAACTTGACTAAACGTTTGAATTAAACGGACAGAAAAGAGAAATAGACGTCCAGGTGTTTTTAAAAAGGTGAAACCTCTTTTCTGTACAGAGGGTGTTTTGATGAAGTCACCCCATACACACACACAGAGAGGTAGCCTAAAAATAAGAAAAAAAAACGCAAATCTTAGAAAAAGAAATCACTAAATCTATCAAAATCTATCGACGAGGAGTTCCACAAAAGAATTCAAACAGGGAAAATACTACAAACTGAAGTCACACAGCCTCACATTATTATTTTTTGTTAGGCCTAATCAAATAGTTTATATTTTTGAGTTTTTATGAATCGTAGTTTGTTTTAAGTACAGCAACAAAAAGTGTAATAAATGGAAAATGACTCATTTTAGAACAAAATATGTATGGGTGGTTCTTTTAAATGACAAATGCACTTTTATTGAACAACAAAGGAATTTTAATTTCCTGTTTGTAGTTACTGGAAGATGCTCTTTTATGCATTTTTTATTCTTTTTAGCAGTCAGTTTTTACTGTTATTTAACATATGGTGACCAGGAAGCACTTTTAATTCAAATGTAACTGTGACAATGACAAAGACAGATTCTATTCTATTCTATTCTATTCTACGAGAATCTTAGTACTAGTGGGCCCATTTTATATAAATCTTCCTAAAGTCTAATCTATGAAGTAACTCTGTAAATAAAATATATTTAAAGTTGAGTTTTAAATCAAGTTTTTCTATTGTTGGGAGTCTAGAACAAAAGGATTTGGACTCATTTTTATAATAATTTACTTATTTCTAGATTATAGCTCTAGAGAGACAAATAAAACAAATTCTCCGCTGCGCTAATTTTGAGAAAAGTTTGGAAAGGTGTTGAGCAAAAAGAAATTCACACCTGCTCAAATGTCTTGAATGTCTGGAAAAAATCATTGTAAGGTTGACATAGTTTGCAGTAACAAGAGGGAACCTGTTACACGTGTTTAATGTAAATTACTTTTCCCCTGACATTTTCTGTAGGATATCGTGACTGCCTAAGGAAGACCAGAAACGTGAATAAAAACGGTGGATCTGAATGATTTCTTTCAGAAACTTTTAGCTCATCAAACAAATGGAAGTAATAAAAAAAAAGAGTTTTGCTCATAACTAAAGTAAAACGGACCGGTTTACAGTCTACATGCTGGGATCACATGATCCAGTCTGTTTCCATGACAACCTCTGACCAGAAACTGATGGGGGAAACCTGCTGACCCTAACCATCAATGGCTCTGCAGCTCCTTTTGAGCATGGCGGCCTCTCGATTGTAGTCGCTGGCCGTTGAGCTCATCGCTCGTTCTGGAACAATCCAGTTTGAGAAAGTGCGAGTTGGCACAGAACCATAAAGCAGATGAAATGTGTTACGGTAAACCCTTCACACCTTTCTTGGACCAGGTTAAGTCTGATTACAGAGTGAAACTGTCACCAACATATTTTATATCACGATGTAATAGCACACAAAACAACAACAAGCCTCGTGGAAATTAGTCATAAATTCTTGTCCCGGTGGCTGATTTTCTTTAAATAAGAAAAAATAATAATCTGTCAATGGGTTCAGAAAAATGGTCTTACCCAAGATTCTTATTTTAGGAAAAACAAACTAAGATTAATTTGCTGTTGAAAAACTTTTTTGATTAAATTCTTTTTCTTGTAAGACAGAAAATTAGATGTTCTTCTTGAAAAAAAAAAGATATTTTTACTTCCAGTTTTTGCAGTGCAACACTGTGAGTTATTTTTTATTTTTTTAAAAAGCTGTCAGGTTTTTCTGTAACCTTTTATTTATGACTTCTGCGCAAAAGGGTTTGCATTTTCTCGGAACCAGAGAAACCGGTTTTGCTCTTTTTGAAAGTTTCGATGTTGTGGTGCCTTGTCACATGTTGCATGGTTTCCACCGCAAAAATGCAGCTCCTTTGTGGGCCGCCGTCACATCCCAACAATTAGTTAGAAAAAATAATTTATTTTTATTAAAGTCAATTATCTTCTCAGTACATTGCCTCTGAATGAACTCCTAAAAACGTTTCAAATGCAAAAATAGATAAGCAATCTGTTTATTCTACTTTTTCTGTATCTTTTAGAGCCTGAATAGACGGTTTATTCATCTACACCGTGTTTCGGGTGACATTTCTGGTTATGTGTGAACTTTTTGAAAATAAGTTTTTGCACAAGAAAACATAACGTCAGTTTATTTAACTTTAAAATGATTAAAGGCTATGATTCTTTTTTGCTTTTATTTTGATTCTTTTTGTTTTATAGTACATAAATTTAGTTTCAAATTGTTGAAAAAAAACACATTAGGATTTTTCCATTAATTACAAACTGGTTAGTCTATGAACTATCTTTTGTTTTTTTTGTCATCTTTTCACCTTTTCTACTTTACAGTGACCGTAGCAGCTCTTTCTGGGCTTTTAAACTGATCAAATTAAGAAACCAAATATGTTTGTGTTTCTATTGTAAAACCAGAATCAGAATCTCTTGAAAAATGATCAGAAATGTACACAAACTGCACCATTTGTTACCTTAAAATAAAAATATACAGACTAATATTTTGACTGGATTCCACATACAGTCTTGTATTAAATGTAGGGTTAGACAGCACTGTGTTATTTTTTTTGGTTTTTTTTTTAGCGAAAACAATTCCTCTTCCTCCCACCAGTGAGCTCAAACCAAACATGTCACAATCTCACAAAATGAAAGTCTGATTTAAGCTCGATCAATCAGGCCCTAGGGCTAACAAAAAAACAAACAAACACTAAGTTTCAGGGGTCGCGACCGCCGCTGAGACCTGAAAACACATTTGTGCCGCAGGGTGTCTCACTCATTCAGTCAATCGCTTTAACTCAGATGGAAACAGAAGTGAAAGACATTTCACGTAGTAAATTCTAGAACATAGATTCCGGCTCCGGTGAGGATTCTAGCCGTTCTTGTTTTCAGGATGTTCATGACCGCACGACTTTCAAACATTCCTGCCAAAAGAATGCTGGTGGACATACTCCACAACAAGGGGTAGCTCTAAGATAGGGTTTGGAAAGTCCCAAGCTGTCAATCACATTTCAAAAACAATGTTGATATTCCAGAAATCTATTTAAAGACCTGACTTAAATGAGAAGTACAGATTCCTGTGCTCTGTCATTGCATCACATCTGCTGGTAAAAAAGCATTTCATCCTGGTATCTATAGGTATTTCTTTGTTTTGTAACTGTATAACACTTTATTTCAACAAATTTACCTTAAGTTTGGGAAAAATTGTTTATGGTAAGGTTTAAAGGGACTTATTGGACTTTGTTTTTTATATTGAGGGACTTTAAGAACTGAAGATGCAACCTTAACCCAATTTTAAGAGCTGGGTCAAAGTTATCAATAGCTTTTTGAAGGGTGTTGTCTTATAGCTTGACATATCTGACCATAACGAGCAGCAGTTTAGCCTAGGCAGTAGAGCAGGTCGTCCAACAACCGAAGGGTTGGCGGAGAGATCCCCTGCTCTCCCCAGCCAACCGTCGCCCCCCCGAGGGCGGCTAGTCTGCAGCTCACCGCTCCCCCCCAGGGGATGGGTCAAAATGCGGAGACAAATTTCCCCATTGTGAGATAAAGTATCAATTATTATTATTAGCATATGCTTTCCAAGTATGGAGGACATGGGTAAAAAAAAAAAAAAATCGGCCCCAAAATTGAGCCCTGCGGGATTCCATGAGACAAAGAGTGGTGAAAAATGTAAAACAAAAAACCACATCATAACAAAAGCAGCCAAATGAAGGTTAGATGGAAAGATTAATGGATGGATGGATGCAATATTTAGAAAAGACTTAAAGGGGAGTGAATGTTATATCAGAAAAAAGCAGCAGAACACGGACATCAAAACCACCAAATTCTCAAGAAACATCTGGCAGCAAAGGAACCTTCTAGATCTCACAAGTAAAACATCTGGTTCACAAACAGTAGTTGGCTTCAAACGCTTCTAAAAAACATACTGTATTTTCTGCCTTCATTTTTTTTTTTTTAAATCAACAGTACCCCTTGTAATCCAGAGCATCTCAGATATGGATTAGTATATATTGGTTAAGTGTTATTGAAATTAGACTGATGGACTTCTCGCTGAGTCTTTTGTCTCCAAATGCGTCTTTTTTCAGCTACAGGATCCCTTTTTAACTACCATACACAAAAAACTTGGAGTCATTTTGTTTTTTTGGCACCTACTTTGGGATTTGTGCCAACAACCCTGGGTTGTACAACAGCAAACGCACAAATCTTTCTTTACTAACTTGTCTTTTCTGTCCAACTCTAACAGGTCAGACACTTCAATGCTACAAGTGTGATATTGGCTTATGGAGCTTGTGCTACACTAGGAACGTCACATGCAAAGATGGAGAACAATGTTTCAGTGGACTGGGGAAAGCAGGTGAGTGGATCACCAGTAAAAGGGGGGGGGGGGTGACTGGGTGAGTTTCACTGTCAGACAAGCGGTGTTTCATTTCTTGTGTTTACTGTTCCGTAACCAGGATATGTTGCTCTTCTGTAAACAAGAGCGCACCAGTTTTCAACTTAACGCCTCAGGCCAGGAAATGTCGCTCTATCAAACTACCTTTTTATTTATTTTTTTATTGCCATAGAAATGTTGACTCAGACCATTGACTGTATCTGAGAACTGGACTGAGCGTGTGTGACGTCACCCTATGAAAATGGTTTACTTCAGATGGACGCCGCCAGGTTGGAGCCAGAATTCATCAGCGATTAGTCAGCGTCGGTCTGAGTCAACATTTCTATGGCAACCGCCCTGGCCAATCAGGAGTGAGCTTTTTGGGAGCCCACACCCCTACCACTTGAAAGCGGGCGACGAACAATCTGCCAAGCAAACGTTTCGAACGTTTGACGTGAGACCCCATACTTTTATTGAGCCTTCTGATTGGTCAGTTTATAACTTGAGCAACTTGAACTAAAGAAAAGATTTGAAAATATGAGGATTATAAAGAACATCTCAACAAAAAAAAGGTATCTGTTAAAAAAATCACTGAGTAACAAGGATTCTACGGGGTTTTGACTTAGGAAGGACCTTGGCAAGGGGACTTCTGTGATCCAGAGGTTCAAATCTCCACGCACGTTGATAGTTAGCCCAGTCAGAGTCAAACTGTCTTTGCAGAGGCCCTGATAACAAAAGTCAATACATAGAAGCGTGTTTGAGTTGCAAGAAAAGAAAACAGATTGGATGGAAGATCCTCAGAACCAAACTTGAGGAAGCCTGACCTGGGTTTGGGGCTGTTTTAATCTAGTCCTAGAGTTCAACCCCTCCTGCTTGTTTTTCCTGCCACACCTGCTGTCTGAAATTGTCGTGTCAAGCTATTTTAAGCAAATAGGGCAGGAATGGCAGCAAAAACAGGAAGGGTGGGAGTAAAGAGTTTCAGAACTACTGATGAAACTTTGGATCTATTTGTCTGCAAGTGGATGCATCCGAATGGACCGGAGCAGGGAGCATAGGATCTTCTTCAAACCAGGGTTTTTCTTCTACTCCTGATTCAAAAATGAATAAAGACATACTCGGAAATGCAATTTTGATCCTAATTTTCTGCACATGTGTCCTCCATCATCAGAATCCTGTTGATCTTTGGGTTTATCAGAAGATATTTGGAAATGCTCATTTTAATATCAGACCTGGAAAACTCTGACTTAACCTTTTCCAAAAAGTCAAATATGACTCTAATTTTGTGTGTTTCCTTTTCACAGCTAAACTCGTGGACGTCAGAATGAAGGGTTGTCTTGCGGTCGCCAGCTGCAACAAGACTGAAAGTGTGTACTTCCCTTCCGGCTCCAATACAACCGCCTATCAAATGACGAAGACGTGCTGCGACAGCGACCTGTGCAACGGCGCACCCCGCCTCCCTAGCGGCACCGGCCTGAGCCTGACAGCGGCCGTCATGTCTGCTCTGATCACAGCCAGAGTTTTGGTTTAAACATCACTGCATTAAAACACAAGGCCATTCAATAAAATACTCAACTCAGAGCTTATCCTTGGTTTTTGTGGTCAGTGCTCCTGAGAGAAATTGCGTTTTTGTTTATTTTTTATATCACTTATACTTCTGTTTGAATTCCTGTATTCTTATTTGGCTCTTAACTTTCAATGAAGCTCAAAATGTGTGCAGAGCCCACATGCAGATGAAAGGTTTTCTGGGTGTTTTTCTGTTAGGGACATGTTAGATTTATGTTAGAGACTCACATCTAGGGCTACATTTTTTAGGTGAGTGATCAATTTGTTTTCGTGTAGACAAAACATTGCCGGCATAAACATTGTAAATGATTTTTGAGTATTATTTGTGCCACTTGATGGAAGATAGTGTGCTTTCTGATTGTTTTTCTTTGGGTTTTGTTTTGGAAAGATTATGCTTTTATTAGTTGTATGTTTGCTGTTCCTCTAAAAACTGATAGACAATAAGCACTAATGAGTATTTTTGGAATCTCTATATACTTAGGATCAAGGTCCCTGTTTACAAATGCTACTTCAGAAAATATCATTTCAAGCCTTTAAATACTGTTTTGCTTTTAAGATGATCTTGACATTTCTCTTTTTGTGATTTATAAAGCAGAAAAGCGTTGTGATCTGGGGATCTGTAAATTTAGAAAACTGGCTTAGGCTTTGAAACTGATGAATACACTCTATTGTTGAAATGAGCGAACCTTGGCATTTCTGGAGGTTTGTTATTGTTTTTTGTTTTACCTGGTCACCTTGCCAGATGAACCGGTTCAGACTGCATGATGTTTCTTTAGATCATACCTATGACAAGTCAAAAGATGTGATCTTCATGGGTTGGAATGAAAAAAGACAGGAAGAAAATAAAAATTGTGTGAGAAACTTTTCTCTTTTCATTTTCACCGTTTTACTCAGCAAAAACATTTTCACTTCATCTCAAAAATTGTCACAGTTAAAAATCTGTTAAATCTGAAAAAAGATAATATGGTTAATATGAAACCACTAAAAATGTGTATTTCTCCATAAAATGAACCCAGAAATACATCTCAACATGAATAACTATTGGGTTGAAGAAGTAACCCAAGTCTTTTACATCTGTGTTTTTGTTTTGTACCTTACCAGGGGGGTCCAATTGCGGTTTTAGGCAAGGGGCGTGCGAGCGATTGCCCAGGGCACAAATTTAAAGGGGGCAGTGGAAAGAAAAAAAAATCTGCACCACTGTCGTTTTTCGATCATGTGTTATATCACAGAGTTTGTAATGGTATGAAACCTGCAAATTAGCACCCCCGGCAGCTGCATGCACTCCTGTCTTTGAGAAGGTGTGGAGTAAAAGGGCAGGGCTGAAGGGCACACGGAGCTCAGCCTCGATTGCGCAACACCTGGATCACTGTGTGCCTTTAGTTTACTCAGCTCATGCTAATGATGAATACTCACACAGGTAGTTAATTATTGCAGTTAGTGTAGAACCGCCACTGGGGGTGTCCAAAGTTTTTGCAAAGAGAGGGTGAGGCATGCCTCCCTGCTCTCTGGCTCTGGGGGCCTCGTGGCGGTCCTGCTGGCCCTGGCCTGGGTGGCGGATGTGATCGCTCGGGGGGCGGTTGTTCTCTGCCTGCTGCCGTGTGGCGTTGGGGGGTTCTGGCTGCCGCTGCTGCTGCGGCGGGGGTCTTGGTGTGGGGATGGCTGGGAACTCTCCCTCCATTTTTTTCACATTCCATCATCAATTTTAGAAGAACATGAACACTGACCTGAGCACAGGTGTTTGCTCACCTTTGCACTAATAGTTTGCATGATTGAATGAATGAAATATTTCACACCAGTTGGTTTGAAGGCATAATTATGCGTGTGAACACTATCTATATGTATCTTTTACCGATAAATACCCGTTGTCAGACGTCCGTGAAGGAGTTTTGGACCTCGTCTTCATTCATTCATCTTCCTAACCGGTTTTGTCACTTTAGGGGTCATGGGCCTATCCCGCCCACTCGTGGGTGAAGGCAGGGGACACCCTGGACAGGTCGGCAGTGTGTCGCAGGGGGACCTCATCTTAAAGAAGAATTCTTCTCAAGTTTTTGAATAGAACTGCAACCAAATCACCTCACGAAGATGGGAAATCTGACATGGACCAATAGCCCACGCCAAGTAATCATACAGTATTGTTGGACAACTGAGGTCATAACCTACCTTGTCACATTTCACAGGATTGTTGTCTTGCTGCAGAAGTCTTTATCGGGCATTCAGACGTAAGTGATGGTAACAACGCAACGAACCTGACATTGGAGTTAACTGAACACTATCACAGAAGGAATGTTGTGCTGTGCTCACAGGCACATCAACTTATGAACACTGAAGAAATTGTTGCTACTGGTTCAGTGCTGGAAGAAAATCTTACCTGTGACTGTAAAAAATTACTTTAGGTGGGCCCCCTTTTTAGAATCAGTTTGAGTTTGAGTACCAGAGTTTTCTTTGTAAGTCACCATACATTTCTACGGTGATGCTCGCTTGTTTTCGTCTTAAAGCAATATGCATGCCTGACATGCAAAAATAAAAATTGCTTTTTGCATATATTTTGATCAAAATGTTTTTTTGTTCAAACCAGGTGTTCTGTTTAAAAAAAGGGGGGTTGAAAGTTCAGGAGTATTTGGTTTTTCTTGTCAAGGGAAAAATTTTAGATTGGAGGAAGAAACTGCTAGAATTACTTGGTGCCACTTTTGTTTTGTCAAAGGTTTCCACTTTGTTTTTTTCTCAAACATATTTGTAGTAATCCATACTAAAATAATGTATCTTTGTGCAAGTACAGCCTAGATATCTACTTACTGTTTAGCCATGTCCCTTCTTCTGATGTTTTCTATAAAAACCTGCTGTCACTCATGCATCTCTTCAGTTACCTCTAAGCTGTGAAAGAGTTTTGAACCTCATCTGAAAGAAGCTGTCTTCTCTATTTTTGGGGAGAACTACGATCCAAATCACCTCACAAAGATGGGAAAGCTGCTGCTTGCTGTTGCTGTTGCCATTGCGTCTTTCATTGTTGGTAAGACGGATTTATATCTTACATACTACTTATGGTTTACTTCTATAATGAAAAACTACAAGTATTTGACCAAAAATGGACCTATATAAAATAAAAGCCTCATTTAATTATTACATTGAGAAAACACATAAATACATCTGTCTGTGTTGATTTTCTGTTTGCTGTAACTTTGTGTTTGTTTCCAGCCGAGTCCCTGATTTGCAACAAGTGCACCTTTGGTCTGCTGGGATACTGCATGAATGCAGCAAATGAAACCTGCACAGGGAATAACAACACCTGCGTTACCTCTGTATCAAGTAAGTCCCATCTTCCCTGTCTGAAGGGCCACAATTCTGTTTCAGCCACTCAGTTCTGTTTCATGTTGATAGGTGTCGAATTAAGATAGATTCAAATACAAGATAATTCTTTTTTCACTTGTTAAGGTCAAACAAAAATATAATTGACTTAAAAAGGTGAAACACTTTTTTAGGAATGAAACTCTATATTCTCTTTTTCAGCCTTCCCATCTCTCTCAAGCTTCAAGGGTTTCAACCAGCAAGGCTGTACGTCTAACTACACCTTCTGTGGCACAGTCTACGCTTCAACATTCTTGGGAGTTGACTTCAACAGCTACTACTCCTGCTGCAATGCCACAGACAGATGCAACCCAGTGGTCAGCGCCGCCCCATCCGGCAAAATGGCTCTTTCTGCAGCCATAGGTGCCTCCATCCTGGCCTTCATGTTTAGCATGTGATGACATCACAACAACCAACTTTCCTTACAATCTTCTGGGGCCTCATTTATAAACGTTGCGTACGCACAAAAGAAGGCGTACGCCACTCTCTACGCAATAGTTGAGATTTATAAAAAGCAAACTTGACGGGAAAATGTGCGGTCCTTCACGCAAGCTCTGACCCAGGCGTACGCACAAAAACGGGTGAAATGAGAAACGGCGACACCGTCGGCAGATGGAAGAAACACGTGAAAGTGAAAGTGACAATACTGCGTCTCATGAATAACATGAAGACTTCACAAAGCAAGTCTCACAATTAACAGCTACATGAACACCCGTTTGATCGATCAGCAGTGAAACAAACAAAAAAAAAATCAAACGACAATTACAACAGAAATTCAAATGAACACTTACTTGCAAAAAGAAAAGTGAAATATGTTCTGCAATATTGGCATGTTGTGCAATTCAACCTCATAAATAATATAGTTAACAGAACGAACTAACGTACAAAACTGATATTCTCGTCAATGTGTCCGTCTGGAGGAGCAGATATAGTCAAAGTCAAAGTCAGCTTTATTGTAAAATATGCTGCATCCGTAAGACATACAACACAGATGAAATTGCTTTCCTCTCACCCCAAAGTGCAAGCAGCATATAAAATAATAAATAAACGACTTAAAAAATACATTCTTTTAAAAACAATAAAGCCGATAGAGCCGCTGCGTGTGCTCGCGCCGCCAGATGCGTGCGAATCAGACAGACAGACAGACAGACGTATTAATTGTCCACTGGGGAAAGTTGTTTTCATAGTAAAACATTTCTTCGTAAGCTACGGAATTATGGTATTCATGCATATGTCTTTAGTTTTATTTTATTTTTGATAAAACAATGTATGGCGTATGTCTCAACCATTCAGAAAGCAACAAGAAATTACATTTGATGAACAATTTCCCATTTCCACGTGGATTATTACCGACATCTGTAGCTTGTCAGATGCAATTAAATGGATGGAAATAAAATGCCCCATCACAATGCGTAATGACGCACAATGGCTGATCTTGGATCTTAGAAGATGTGGCAAATGGAAGAATTCGGAGTGAACGCATCAGGACGAGTGGCTTATGAGCCGGTTCCGACTTCTTCGAGCCATCCTGTTGGAGCTTTTGGGGGTGTGTCACCCGGTGCATCAGGTGCGTCGGTGTCCCCCCCGACACCCCCCCCCCCCCCGCCTCAGTCACCACTCCACGTAAAAGGGACTCCCCAATAATTGCCGCCACTCTCTCATCAAGAGGGGTCAGCTCCGGTGTCCCCTGTCCCCCACCCGTGGCAGACACACTCTAGCGATGCAGCGCCAGACGTTTTTTGCCCCGACTTTGATGTCCGTCTGTCACTGTTTGCCACTCACGTGCTTTTTCGGCATTAGTAATGCCCACACTGCGCCCTCCAAACAACATTTTTCTCCTCTTTTCCACCTCGCCAACGATAACTTCTACTTCACATTGAGTGAAGTTCCGTTTTTTTTGTTTTTTTCTCTGTGTTTGCCATGGTTTCGCTATCAATGAATATTCATTTGTGGGCGTTTCACGGACTACTTATGGGCAACTATGGGCGTGTCATGAAGCCGCAAAAGCTGCGCTGCATTTAGAATTGGTTGTGATTTATTAAGGGAAGGATGCGTAGGATGTGCGTGCGCACGGTTTTATAAATCCGAATATTTCTGTGCGTACGCACGTCCTATGTTTCATGCGTACGCCACTTCTGACGCAAATCCTACGCAAAGTTTTATAAATGAGGCCCCTGAAGTCTGTCTCAATCCAAGTGAAAGCTCTGTTGAAACTGAAGCCATGTGATTTAATAAACTTGTTATTTGATTAGATTCAGGAAACACAACTTCTGGCATCATGGAAATTCAGCAATGGCATGTTTCATTCAAGCATCAAGCTCTTTCTGTGATGTTTGTTTCGATGCTTTATAACTTTCATGTTGTGATCAATATATGAATAAACGACTTTGTCTCTGAGTAATTTTGTTTCTAATGTTTACATTCATGAAACTTCTTAAAGAGGCCTCAGTTCGATCATTACATCGTTATGCAGTTTTGAGCAATATCAGAGTTATCCAGCCGTACAGTTTAGATCCAGATTCCAGTTCAGATGAGGCAAAACAAAGACGTTCATGGATGCATTTGTCTGCAAGTGGACACATCGGAATGGAGCGGTGCAGGAAGCTTTTATACTTTATATTTTATTTTATATCTTTCATCACTGCCCCTATTCACCTGTAAGTGTTTGACCAAATAAGTAAACTGTTGACACAGAACAAAGACCTCATTTAGTTACGTTAAAGATTACTTTATTACTTATACTAATTAAATGATGATAAATTTTAGAAACCTACAACATGAAGCCATTTCCTATGACTAGGAGAGTAAGTAAAACCAGACTGATTCTCTAACAGCAGGTACCGGTAATTAACAAAGAAGAAACAGCAGTGATGTTTGCAAAATAAAACCAGGAGTTCTAAAGAAAAGAAAAAACTGGTTCAACAAAGGTTTAAATGAAACCAGATGTGATCAAACAATAATCATAAAAAGATGTGATAAACATCAAAATAAAACCACTTTGATGAAGTAAAAAAGAGACAGGTGTAATAAAGATCAAAATGAAACCAGGTGTGAAAAAAGAAAAGTCTAAGTTTGTTATAGATCTAAATAAAAACAGGTGCCACTAAAACAAAAAAAGGAACAAATGTGATCAAAATCTAACAAAATCTAACTGATATAGAATAAAATGAAATCAGATGCGATGAAAATCATAATAAAATCAGGTGCAATTGCAAAAAATAAATACATAAATAGAACCAGATGTGATAAAGATGAAGTGACAACAGTTTAGCAAACACAACCCGAATAAAACACACAAAATTAAATAAGACTCCCATACAAGAATTTTTCCAGACTAGATTTCAGTAGAGCTATTGCAAACATTATTATTATTTATTTTTTTTAAAGGGACAAGACTAAAAACATTGTAACAGTTTAACATGCGACCGATGCCATGTCAGGCCATATGGCAAATAGCTCATTTGCAGACCAGGGGCCTCATTTATAAAACTTTGCGTAGGATTTGCGTCAGAAGTGGCGTACGGATGAAACATAGGACGTGCGTACGCACAGAAATATTCGGATTTATAAAACCGTGCGCACGCACATCCTACGCATCTTTCCCTTAATAAATCACAACCAATTCTAAATGCTGCGCAGCTTTTGCGGCTTCATGACACGCCCATAGTTGCCCATAAATAGTCCGTGAAACGCCCACAAATGAATATTCATTGATAGCGAAACCATGGCAAACACCGAGAGAAAATCAAAAAACGTAACTTCACTCAATGTGAAGTAGAAGTGATCGTTGGCGAGGTGGAAAAGAGGAGAAAAATGTTGTTTGGAGGGCTCAGTGTGGGCATTACTAATGCCGAAAAGGCGGACATCAAAGTCGAGGCAGAAAAACGTCTAGCGCTGCATCGCCAGAGTGTCTGCCACGGGTGGGGGGCAGGGGACACCGGATCCGACCCCTCTTGATGAGAGACTGGCGGCAATTATTGGGGAATCCCTTTTACGTGGGGTGGTGACTGAGGCGGGGGGGGGGGGGGGGGGGGGGGGGGCACGACGCACCTGATGCACCGGGTGACACCCCCCCAAAAGCTCCAACAGGACGGCTGGAGGAAGTGGGAAGCGGCTCATAAGCCACTGGTCCTCGTTTGCTAGCAAGTCTTCTTGCTGTCTAAAGATGCGTTCACTCCCAATTCTTCCATTTGCCACATCTTCTAAGATCCAAGATCAGCCATTGTGCGTCATTACGCATTGTGATGGGGCATTTTATTTCCATCCATTTAATTGCATCTGACAAGCTACAGATGTCTGTAATAATCCACGTGGAAATGGGAAATTGTTCATCAAATGTAATTTCTTGTTGCTTTCTGAATGGTTGAGACATACGCCATACATTGTTTTATCAAAAAGAAAACAAACTAAAGGCATATGCATGAATACCATAATTCTGTAGTTTATGAAGAAATGTTTTACTATGAAAACAACTTTCCCCAGTGGACAATAAATACGTCTGTCTGTCTGATTCGCACGCATCTGGCGGCGCGTGCACACGCAGCGACTCCTCTCTCCCCTTTTTTGGCTTTTCTTTTGGCTTTATCTTTTTGGGTTTCAATGATTTATTATTTTTAAAAGAATTTATTTTTTAAGTCGTTTATTTATTATTTTATATGCTACTTGCACTTTGGGGTGAGAGGAAAGTAATTTCATCTGTGCTGTATGTACGGATGCAGCATATTTGACAATAAAGCTGACTTTGACTTTGACTATATCTGCTCCGCCAGACGGACACATTGAAGAGAATATCAGTTTTGTACATTATTTCGTTCTGTTAACTATATTATTTATGAGGATGAATTGCACAACATTCCAATATTGCAGAACATATTTCACTTTTCTTTTTGCAAATATGTGTTCATTTGAATTTCTGTTGTAATTTTTGTTTGATTTTTTTGTTTGTTTCACGGCTGATCGATCAAACGGGTGTTCGTGTAGCTGTTATTGTGAGACTTGCTTTGTGAAATCTTCATGTTATTTATGAGAGGCAGTGTTGTCATTTTCACTTTCACGTGTTTCTTCCATCTGCCGACGGTGTCGCCGTTTCTCATTTCACCCGTTTTTGTGCGTACGCCTGGGTCAGAGCTTGCGTGAAGGACCGCACATTTTCCCGTCAAGTTGGCTTTTTATAAATCTCAACTATTGCGTAGAGAGTGGCGTACGCCTTCTTTTGTGCGTACGCAACGTTTATAAATGAGGCCCCAGGTCCCTGAGACTTAGTCTGCCCTCGTCTTCACTGACTAAAGTCTGAATATATAGCATAATAAATTGTTTCAAACAAGCCAAGAGGAAGACAAGCAGGCTCTTTGAAAAGGTATTTAGAAATTGAGGACCCTGAAAATGTGAAACACCTTCATCTTAGAACAAATGGGGTGAGGAATCGTATGGTAGATTCCTCACCCATGGTGTCCCTCCCCATCCCAGCTGTCTATTTAGGTTAATCAAGGATCCACATCCTCAGTCGACAAACAACATGAGTCTGTTTGGGACTTTTTTCCTGACATTCGTAGCACACATACATTGTAACTGAGGACATCTGACATTTTAATTCACAATTCATTTTCTGTGTTTTCCATACTAGCTTTGTGTTTGTTTCCAGTCGAGTCCCAACCACTGCTCCTTTGGTCTGCTGAATGCAGCAAATGAAACCTCCACCAACATTAACAGTAAGTCTGAAGTAACACGTGAAAACAAATACCTCATTTTAGTAAATGAAAAAAGAAAAAAGAAACACTGTAGAGGACTGTCATCTCAGAGCCACATTTATTCAAGTTTTGGGCAACCTTTGTTGGTCGGCAAGTTTGATTCTAATTTAAAAAACTAATTGAAACTGATTTACTGGTTACAGTCTTTAGAGCAAACTCTTTTTCTTTACAACTGAACTTTTTCACTTTTACCTCAACACTCAACACATCACTCTCAGGTGTCCCTGGCTTAACATACTGTGTACCAAACAACACAGGCTGTGCCGTATCCAGCACTGCCACATTCCTAAGAGTACCCTACCGCTACAGCTACTCCTGCTGCGACACAGACAGATGCAGCTCGACCCTGCCCCATCTGCAAAATGGCTCTGTTGCCATTGATGATCAGTCCTGGCTATCATGTGATGACATCACAGCTTTCCTTACGATCGTCTGAAATTCGTCTGAATCAGAATGAAAGCATTATTGAAATTGAAGCCATGTGATTTGATACATTCAGTCTTAGAGTAGATTTAATTTAGTGAAACACAACATTGGGTTTAAAGCCTCATCATGAAAGTTAAGCAATGAGATGTTTCATTTAAACATTAAGCTTAGGAACCTTAAATGATGTTCTGTCATGTTTACGAGGAACGAAAACAGGCCGAGTTGCTGGAACCCGGAAAGATCACGGACACAAGAATCGATGCAGTCGTAGTTTATTTGTCCAGAGGAAAGACAGTCATTCAGGGAGGAGATTTGTGGCTGACGGAGTGACAAAAGCCGGGTCCAATCTTGGGAGGAAGAGCAGAGAAGGGAGGGGGAAATGGAGGAGTAGATTCTCCCAAGTACCATGACATGTTTGTTTTTATGCTTTATGACTTTCCTGTTGTGATCTACGTATAAATAAACAACCTCATTCCTGAGATTCAAAAGAAACCACTATCAACTATGAATCTTACTGTCAGCCGGAAATTAAGATTTAAATCAAATAAAATGAATTGTTACACCCTTACTGAACACAGGTACATAGGCCAATACTCCAGGTGATGGAGTTGACTCCTTCTACAAGTCATAAGACCGAACAAATCGTGTTCTCATTTTACTTTAAGTCAAGGTTGAGAGTAAACCAGATGGACCTCTTTAGTGTCATCACATCCATGTTTTCTTGTCAGGCTTTTCAGCCGTGTTTGGGTAGCAGTTTAGCTCAGGCGGTAGAGCAGGTCGTCCAACTCTCCCCAGCCAGCTGTCGCCCCCCCGAGCACGGCTAGTCTTCCGTGCGGAGAACAATTTCCCCATTGTTGAATAAATAAAAGTAAAAATTAAAAATACAAATTAAAAATTTCAAACACTTGAACAAGTCAGGCATGCAAGAGCTTGTCATGCTAAATAACATTCAGGTTTTTCTCGTAGAACCATAAATTAAATGTCTGAAATGAAAGTTCATTTCTGTGAAAGAGCTTTTGGTCAAACTACCTTTAGGTTCACATTAATCCAAAAGTAAACCAAAGTTGCAAATGATTTGGCTTCAATTGTTCAATGAAAACAACCAGACTGCAAAAGAAATCAGAAAGATTTGTTAACATTTATTTAGTCAAAGGCTTTCACTTTACTTTGCTCCATCTCCACAAAAGAATGCAGCTTCTACAGTTATCTACGGTATATGATCATTCAGATCCTTGAGATAACAAGAAACAAGAGAAACTTGATAAACTTGAAAGAAGTTTTGGCACCAACCCTTTTTCCTGATCTATCCGATAAATATCAGCTGTCGGACGTTAATCTCTTCAGTTAGCACCGGAGTTTGGACCTCATCTAAACAACGCTTTTTTCACTAAGAACCGCAGACCAAATCACCACAAGAAGATGGGAAAGCTGCTGCTTGCTGTTGTCGTTGCTCTTGCATCTCTCGTTGTTGGTGAGAATGATTTTATATTACTCCTTTTACTTGCATAATAAAAAATAAGAAATTTTTGACCAAATGAAAGAACAGTCAAAATAGGAAAAACAAACACATTTAGTTAGAATATATGTATTAATCATTAGTTAATAAAAGAAATTAAAAAAAAACCTTAAAAGTAGCAATTTATAAAGTACTTTTGATTGAAGTTTAAAAAATATGCTTTTAAAGTCGGAACTGTAATTCAGGAAACTGGAGCGGATTTAAAGGAAACGCAATTCAAAATTGGTCATATAATAACTAGTGAAAACTAAACCTGTCAAAAGAAGTCAACTGTATCTCTTAAAATAGATTTGAACACTTTATCTCAACTGAGATGAAAAATACATCATAATGAGGAAGAGATTACTGCAGGACTGCGAACTTCTAGAAGTGTGCTTCAGCTCCATACATTTCCAGTTCAGTGGAAACTTCTACAGGCGAGGCACAGCTGTGCTATTGGCTCAATGTGGCCAACTTGTAGATGGAAGAAGATGAAAAAAGAGCTATGGACTCATTCCCAGGTACTACTCCAAGTCACTGATTCAGATATGAGGACGACACTTAAGTCAAGATCAAATGCCAGGAAATGGAGGCCTTCACAGATCATATCAACGCGGTCGAAAAGAACATCAAGTTCACCCAGAAAGACGCAAAGAAGAACATCCTAGCCTTTCTAGACTGTGCAGTAATCATTGGAGATGACAGACAACTCCAGGTTGAAGTGTACAGGAAGCCTACTCACACAGATCAGACCTGTAATTTGATTCAAACCACCCTTTGCAGCACAAACTAGATGTTATCAGGATTTTACAACACAAAGCCCAAGAGGTGCCCACAAGCTCTGATGGATGGAAGAAAGAAGAGCACGATGATCCATCAAGCCCTCTGAACCTGTAGACATCCCAACTGGTTGTTCACCAAATCCCAGCATTCATGGGAACAAGACAAAAAAAGAACAAGAGCCAAAAGCGAACAGTATTTCCATTCCTTAAATCTTGGGCCTGTCTGAAAACTGAGAAGGATTTTCAGACAACACAGCATCCCAGTTCACCTTAAACCTGTTAATACTCTCAGATAAAAACTGGTTCATCCAAAGGACAAAATTCCTAGCTACAAACAGAGCAACGTTGTGTGCTGTATACACTGTATGGAGAACTGCAATGAACAGTACATTGGAGAAACCAAACTACCTCTGCACAAAGTGGCTGTACCAGCATCTTAGAGGCAACTCAAGTGGAGCCAGCTCTGCAGTACACCTTCATCTGAAGGCCACAAACCACTCCTTCGAGGATAGTGAGGTCTGAATTTTAGCCAGAGAGAAAGGATGGTTTGAGCGAGGAGTGAAAGAAGCCATCTTTGTTAAGAAAGAT
Organism: Oryzias curvinotus; assembly: GCA_023969325.1. NCBI lineage: Eukaryota > Metazoa > Chordata > Actinopteri > Beloniformes > Adrianichthyidae > Oryzias > Oryzias curvinotus. Next base: position 7,292,246 of record CM043716.1, on the reverse strand, counting down.
AAACCTTCTCTTAATAAGAATGGTGGTCTCTCTATTCTTCCTTCTATCTACAGCAGTGTTCTGAAACCCAACCAAACCAAACCAGTTTCACCTGGTTATTAACAGCTGAAAGAGATGGCAAGGTTGGGGAGGGTCTCTACTGTCTCCCCAACTCCAGCTGAGGACAAAGGATTCCTACCATTGTTCAATTCAAACTTTATTTGTATGGCCCTTTTCAACTAATGTTATCGAAAGTGCTTTTCACAAAAAGAAAATCTGATTTTATGACTTTTCTGTCCTGTTTGCTGTAACTTTGTTTTGTGTTTGTTTCCAGCCGAGTCCCTGGTTTGCAACAAGTGCACCTTTGGTCTGCTGGGAGCCTGCTTTGGTGCAGAAAATCAAACCTGTTCAAGTAATACCAGTACCTGCTTTACCTCTGTAACAAGTAAGTCCTATCTTCACTGCCTGAAGGCCCACAATTCTTTTTCGGCCACTCAGTTCTGTTTCATGTTGATAGGTGTCTAAGATTCAAACACAAGATTTTGATTCTTTCACTTGTTTAGGTCAAACAAAATAAAATTGATTTAAAAAGGTGAAACAATTTTTAAAATGAAACTACGTTATCTTTTCAGCCTTCCAGGCAATCTCAGCATTCAAGGGTTTTAGCTTCCAAGGCTGTGCGGTTAACAACACAGGATGCGGCACAAACACCGTAGACAATTTCTTGGGAGCCAACTACAGCACTAGCTACACCTGCTGCAGCACAGACAGATGCAACCCAGTGGTCAGCGCAGCCCCATCCAGCAAATTGGCTCTTTCTGCAGCCATCGGTGCCTCCATCCTGGCCTTCATGTTGAGCATGTGATGACATCACAACAACCAACTGTCTTTACAATCTTCTAAAATCTGTTTTATACCTACATAAAAGCTCTTGAAACTGAAGCCATGTGATTTGAGCTACTCACTCCTTGATGAGGTCTAGTTAATTTAAACTCAACTTCAGGCTTAGAAACTCATCATGAAAGTCCAGCAATGACATGTTTAAGAAAAACATCAAGCATATGTTTCGTGATGTTTTTTTATGCTTTGTAAGTGTCTTTTGATCTAAACAGGAATAAAAAACCTTCTCTCTTAGTATTTTTGTGTCTTATATTTACTTTGATTAAACTGCTCAATAGCAGGGTCATGCTATATATCATGTGTAAATCTTACCTGCAGTTATTTAAATACTTTTTCCTGCTGGTCCTGGCCTCGGTGGCGGATGTAATTACCCAGCGGGTGGTTTTTGTCTATCTGCTATACCGTGAGGGTGTTGGGGGAGTCCTGGCTGCCACTGCTGCTTCAGCAGGGGTCTTGGTGTGGCGATAAGTGTGCACCCTCCCTCCTTTAAAATGATTAAAAACTATGATTTTTTTTTGCTCTTATTTTGATTCTTTTTGTTTTATAGTACCTACATTTAGTTTAAAAAAAACCATTAGGATTTTTCTATTAATTACAAACGGTTTAATCTATGAACTATCTGTTGTTTTGTCATGTTTTCACCTTTTCTACTTTACAGTGACTGTAGCAGCTCTTTCTGGGGTTTAAAAGTGATCAAATTAAAAATCAAAATATGTTTTAATTTCTGTTGTAAAACCAGAATCAGAATCTCTTGACAAACTGCATCGTTTGTTACCTTAAAATTAAACTATATGGACTCATATTTTGACTAAGATTCCGCATACAGTCCTGTATTAAATACAGGGTTGGACAGCACTGTGTTTGTTAAATTTTTTTAGCTAAAACAATTCCACTTCCTCCCACCTGTGAGCTCAAACCAAACATGTCACAGTCTCACAAATGAAAGTTGGATTTAAGCTCGATCAATCAGGCCCTGGAGTAACAACAACAACAAAAAAAGTTTCAGGGGTCGCGACCTCTGTGCTCTGCCGCTGAGACCTGACAACACATTTGTTCCCCAGGGTGTCTCACTCATTCAGTTAACTGCTTTAACTCGGATGGAAACAGAAGTGAAAGACATTCCACATAGTAAATACTAGAACATAGATTCCGGCTCCGGTGAGGATTATAGCTGTTCTTGTTCTCAGGATGTTCATGACAGCACGACTTTCAAACATTCCTGCCAAGAGAATGCTGGTGGACATACTCCACAACAAGGGGTAGCTCTAAGAAAGGGTTTGGAAAGTCCCAAACTGTCAAATCACATTTCAAAAACAATGTTGATATTCCAGAAATCTATTTAAAGACCTGACTTAAATGAGAAGTACAGATTCCTGTGCTCTGTCATTGCATCACATCTGCTGGTAAAAAAAAAAAAAGCATTTCATCCTGGTATCTATAGGTATTTCTTTGTTTGGTAAATCTATAACAATGTCTTTCAACAAATTTGCCTTAAATTTGGGGAAAGTTGTTCATGGTAATTTGAAGGGGACTTATTGGATTTTTTTTTATATTGGGGGACTTTAAGAAATAAAGATGCAACCTAAATGCCATGGCAAGCTAGGCGAGGCAGACCATGATGCTGGAACCCGGAAGGAAAACACAAGGTCAGAGAGTTGGTAAGTTCAGTTTAATGTAATGCGAGTTGCTTGAAATCTTGAAGAGGCTGGAGGGTGGAGGCTGGAGAGTGGCGTGTGAAGTAACAGGTAGCAGTTCGAGAAAGTTATGGGTTGAGGCGAGGTGGGTGATCGGAGTTGGCTCATGGCGAGGCTGGAGGCTCTTGGTGTTCCACGAGGTTCTGTGGCTCAGGTAATCCGATGACTCAGGTGTCCATTCATGGTAAGAATGTCCAGAAGGTGAGGTAATATAATAATATAATAGAGAGACCAGATAATGCACCATCAGGGGTAACGAACTGGTGATGAATGTTGGTTCTGGATCTCCTTAAGTAGGCCAGGTTGGTGATGAGGTGAGTGGACCCCGCTGGGATGCATCAGGAGCCAAGCAGAAAGGGGAGGGGGAGGAGAGCTGACAGAGGGACCATGACACTAAAACCCAATTATAAGAGCTGGGTCAAAGTCATCAATAGTTTTTTTTGAAGAGTGTTGTCTTATAGCTTGACTATCTGACCATTAGCATATGCTTTCCAAGTAAAAAAAAAAAAAAAACATCCCCAAAATTGAGCCAGCGGGTTCCCACGACACAAAGAGCCATGAAAAATGTACAACAAGAAAGCACGTCATAACAAAAGCAGCCAAATAAAGGTTGGTTGGTTGGTTGGTTGGATGGATGGATGGATGGATGGATGGACAGTCTGATGGATGCAATGTTTACAAAAGACTCAAAGCAAAGAGAATGTTAATTCAGAAAAAGCACCAGAACACGTACATCAAAACCACAAAATTTTCTAAAAAATCTGACAGCAAAGGAACCTTCTGGATCTTGTGAAACATTTGGTTCACAAACAGTAGTTGGATTCGAACGCTTCTAAAAAACACACTATTTTCTGCCTTCATTTTTTTTTTTAAATCAACAGTGCCCCTTGTAATCCAGAGCATCTCACAAATGGATTAGTATATATGGTTGAGTGTTATTGTAAATAGACGGATGAACTAATCTCTGACTCGTTTGTCTCCAAATGTGTCTTATAATTCGGTGCCCCTTCTAGTGTAGAAAATATTGAACAAGCAGAGAGATTTTTTAGCTACAAGATCCATTTTTTACTACACAAAAAACTTGGAGTCATTTTGAGTTTTTTTGACACCTGCTTTGGGATTTGTGCCAACAACCCTGGGTTGTACAACAGCAAACGCACAAATCTTTCTTTACTAACTTGTCTTTTCTGTCCAACTCCAACAGGTCAGACACTTCAATGCTACAAGTGTGACATTGGCTTTTGGAATGTGTGCATAACTAGCAAATAACATGCAAAAAAGGAGAATATTGTTTCAGTGGTCTGGGGAAAGCAGATGAGTAGAGTGCTACTGAAAAGGGGGGGGGGGGGACTGGGTGAGTTTCACTGTCAGACAAGCCGCGTTTCATTTCTTGTGTTTACTGTTCCGTAACCAGGATATATGGCTCGGAAACAAAAAAACTAATAAAAATCTGCACCAATATTTTTTTTAATTATCTGTTATACCAGTGTTTTTCAACCAGTGACATTTTGATAAGAATGACGGTACCGCGATTTAGCTGCATCTAGTAACTGTGTAAGGAAAAGTCCCGCCCCTTTAACTCTCTCCGCCAATCATTCTTGAAGGCTTAATCACATGTCATCAGTGCTTAAAGTCTTCACTTCCTTGTTCTTAATTCTGCTGATAAAGTCGCTCAGTTCCAACAAAAACACCAGCTAAAGCTCGTCTTTAGTGGTGTAGCTTTCCACAGAGTCCGGTGTCAGACCGTGGAACAAGTGAACAACACAATGAAGCTCAGGGACATGAGTCTTTCTGCCCTTTTGTCGGCAGTTTTCACACTACATCTCCCATGATGCATTGGCTTAAAGGGACAGAGCACAATGAGTCGTCCTTGTGAAACGTCTTGTCGATCAATACAGACCATGAATTTCTGCTTTTTTTTTTGGGATGCTGGTGTGCCGCTGGATTTTTGTCAAGGTTAAAGTGTGCCGTGGCTCAAAAAAGCTTGAAAAACACTGTGTTACACAGAGTTTTTAACGGCTTGAAACCTGCAAATTAGCACCCCCTGCAGCTGCATGCGCTCCTGTCTTTGAGAAGGTGCTGCTAATGTGTGTGAATTAAAAGGGCAGGGGTGGAGGGCAACAGAGCTCAGCCTCGATTGTGCAACACCTAGATCACTGCTTACCTTTAGATTACTCAGCTCATGCTAACTATGAATACTCACACAGGGAGTTAATTATTGCAGTTAGCTCAGAACCGCCACTGGGGGTGTCCAAAGTTTTTGCAAAGAGAGGGTGAATATATAAAGTGTGACGGCCAACCAATCAGACAATTTTCTTTAACCCTTATAATAGCATTAAATGCAAATGAACTATTAAATGAATTATTTTATGTAATGGGAAGCTTTTCATTTCTTTGCATAAAACAGAAATGCATTGTTTTTACCAAAATTACTGTGAATTTCATATTTAAAGACCAGAAATAAAATGAAGCAAACGTCTGTTTTGAAAATAACCTTTTGTCAACAATAAAACTGGGCTCAATGAAATGTTTCCTATAATTCATGATTAAATACTGTAGACTTCTAAATTTAAATCATGTGACCAAGATAATGACACAGACTGATCACAGAAACAAATACATTTTGATTACTTGTTTGGCCCTTAAGGCCAGTGGTTCTCAACCTTTTTCTCTTACTGCCGCCTTAGGAGGAGGACAAATATTCATTCCCCCCACCGTAGAAAAACTGTGACAAATTAAGCCAAATATGTTTAACTTTAATACCACATCAGAATCTTAAACATTCCTGCTGCTATAAATTTGATATCAAATCAAATTTCATTTCCTTTTTATCAAATAATAATAAATTACTCAATTCATCAAGAAAATGGTACAGTTCAATTTGAAGCTACACTGGTGCTGTGAGGCAGAGTAAACACTGACATCTTCAGCATTACATATAGTGTTTATAAAATGATTTTGCGGGTAAAAAAACACCTTAAAAGCAGGGTTTTTTTTTAAGCTGCACCTTCATCACTGTAAAGAGATGAAACCGGATAATCATCTTTCGACAGTCGGGTACCATCCCTTCTCCCAATTCCTCCTATGAATAGCTGTCATTGCATCTCTGCAGGGAAGGAGTTCTGGATCTCACCTGAAAGAAGCTTTCTTCTCAACTCTTTGAAGAGCACTATGAACCAAATGACCTAATGAAGATGGAGATGGGAAAGCTTGTTGTTGCATCTTTTAATGTTGATAAGACTTATATATTTTACATCACTCCTACAGTTCACTTGTAAGTATTTGACCCAATAGTTAGACTGTCAAAACAGAATAGAGACATCATTAATTTACATTAAAGATTCATTTATTACTTCTACTTGTTAAATGATAATAAGTTTTGGGAACCTACAATGCAAAGCAATTTGCTATGCCTGGGAGAGTAAGTGATCTTCTAATTGCAGGTAATTAACAAAGACGAAGAAGAAACATAAATAGAAAATGGACCAAGGGGGTGACAGTTTGTGGTCCTCCATTAGGAAGTGTGCCTGGGAGCAGGTTGATGCCAGAATTGTCATACTAGTGAGGAACAACATCTCGTCTCACCTGTGTATATGTATTGTATTTCTTTGTAAAATGACAAAAACGAACTGGAACCCCGAGTCTTGAATCATTGTCAGAGCAGATTTGTCAATTATTAGACCTGCCAGTCAGGTTGTCAGTCATCTCAAATCTGCTAACATTGGCTTGTTTTTCCTCCTTCCTGCATTGATAAGACCAAAACATTCCATTGGTGCTCTGCATTTCCCTCCCATAACCGGGTACCTTAATCGCCCTATTTTTCCATGCAAGAATGATAATGTCTTGCTTTCAGTGATAAAGCCTGTTTTTTATATGCAACAGCAGCAGCACATGAGCTGCTAAATATCAGATTACTTGGATACTACTCCAATTTATGAACTTGTTTTATAATCTGTTTATTGCTAAAGGCCTCTGTATGTTACCTGAAATTTGCAAAAAAGAAAAGTCATAATACTTGAAACCTTTCCTTTTGTTGTCAGTATGAAGAATATAAAATGTATTTCTGTGAAACAGAATTGATTTTTGGTTCAAATTAACCCTTATTGACTTGTATTGGAAATAAACCAGTGTTGTGCGATTTGGTTTAATTTTATCATTAAAAAATCCAGACTCCAAGAAAAACCAGTAAGAATTACATTGGAGCTTTCTGTCAGAGTATTGCTTCATTTTTTTCCACTTCACCAAAACTATGCAACATTTCCAGTAAGCCACGTTATCTCCCTCAAGGAAATTGATGCAAGAATAAACATCCTGATTTTTATCTTATTTCGGTTTAAGACCATCCATTCTTCTGATTTCTCCTATAAATACCTGCTGTCAAACGACCATCTCTGCAGTTACCTCCAGGCTGTGAAGGACTTCTGAACCTCGTCCAAAAGAAGCTTTCTTCTGTATTTTTGGGAAGGACTACGAACGAAATCCCCTCACAAAAATGGGAAAGCTGCTGCTTGCTGTTGCTGTTGCTATTGCGTCTTTCATTGTTGGTAAGATTCATTTTATGTTTATCAGCACTCCATATGGTTTAAATAGAATAAAAACCTCATTTTGATACATTAACAGTAAATTTTCATTATTGGTTTAAACACAATAACAAACTTTAAAATAGCAATTCACAAAAGTATTTTATTTTGAAATAAAAAATACTTTTTCTTAAAGATTATTTTACAAATAATGTTTCTTAGCGGTTCTCATAACTAAACTTAAAATTAATTCATTTTTGTGGAATTCTAGTTTTAAAGACTGGAGCTTATTTTTAGAAAAAAATAATTTCATAAACTGAATCAGATGTCAACAAGTCAAATTTGGAAGGAAAAAAAAAACTTTAAGGCACCTTTCCGTAACTGGTAAGAAAAAACATCATGTCAGAGAATAGGTAAAAACCAGAGAATTAAGAAAGAGGCAGCTGGCATGTTTGAAAATGTAAAATCAGGAGTCATTAAAAGTAAAAATAAATTAAATTTTGATTAAGATGACAGAGCAGAAACACAAAGAGGCCATGCCTTCAAAATATTTAACCTAAAAAGTAAACAAGTGTCTTTAAAGGGCATATATCATACTATTTATGACCCTTTCTGGGTAAACTATATCCACATTTATGATAACATATTACCTTTGGCACACTAAAGAACACATTATTAAATATATTTTTGTTGCTCATTTTCCAACCCAGAAGTAAGACAACTCGATCTCTGAGGCTCCGCCTTTCGCTCCTTGTGGGTGCCGCCCATTTTATGACATACACTCAGAAATGTGTGAATAGGCCAAAACACCGCTTTAGGGTTGTTTTTGCGAAGAATTAACACTATAATACACTTAAATGTTCAAAAAGTTGATTTTGCATGAAATAGGCCCTTTAAGATCAGTATTTCTGTTGTGTTGCCAGGCAACTAACTACCAGTAGTTTTTAGTTTCATCAACGATATTGTAGACTGAGAAGTCTTTCAATCTTCACATCTGCCGAAGTTGGATTAGATTGGATTGAATAAATGAAAAGATCCAGATGTTGCATTCAGAAGTTTTTCCTTGTATCATTTTGAAACCATTATTGACTTTGGGATTAGTTTGTACCAACATAATAGTTCTTTATTTCTTCTGTTAACATGGTGATGATGAATGCCTAAAACTCAGAACACACGCATTTAACACTGGAGAAATTGCTGGCAACACCTACACAACACAAGCTCTTTGACCTACCACAACTCTTCGACCATTTACCGATGGAAATCAGCTGATTCTGATGCAGAGATATATCAGCCTATCAGCGCAAAACCTCTTTTCTCTGCGACAGAATCCGCTGAAGGACTTACAGAAAACGTCAGACCTGGAGCCAGAGTTCTGGGTTTATAGGGTTTAACATGTTTAAACCCACAAATTTAATTACAAATAGGGTTTTCTGTGTTCCAAAAAGCTGTGAGTTCACCGTTTGCTTGTTTCCAGCCGAGTCCCTGGTCTGCAACAAGTGCACCTTTGGTCTACTGGGATTCTGCATGAATGCAGAAAATGAAACCTGCACGAATACTAGCAGTGTGTGCTTCACCTCAAGAACAAGTAAGTCTTCTCTTCATTGCCTGGAGAGACACAATTCTCTTTTTAAAGACTAGAGACACAAACTGTAGTTTTGTTTGTCACTTCAGAGTAGCATTTATTGAACTATTGTTCATCTGCAAGTTTGAGGGTAATAAAAAAAAAAACACTTAAAAATATGTTTGTTTTTTTTCCTTCCACGGGTTTCAGATCAAGTTACAAAAACAAAATGTGGTTAACCCCTGAACTTTTTTTTAAAAAAGACTCAACATTATCTTTTTAGATTTCCCATCGCTCACAACCTTCCAGGGTTTTAACATCCAAGGCTGTGCGGCAAACAACACAGGATGCGGGACTTTCATCAATGATACGTTCCTAGGAGTCAGCTACAACACTAGCTACACTTGCTGCAGCTCAGACAGATGCAACACGGTGCTACTCAACGCCGCCCCATCCTGCAAAATGGCTCTTTCTGCTGCCATCGGTGCCTCCATCCTGGCTGTCATGCTTAGCATGTGATGACATCACAACAACTAACATTCCTTACAATCCTCTTAAATCTGTCTTAATCAAAATAACAGCTGTTAAAATATAAAGATTAATGTGCACCCTTACTCAATGTGTTATGGCAAAGTTAGAATGTATGTTTCAGGATGTGTTCATTCAATGTATTTTACGGTAATGTCATGACAGCAATGTCTGTGATTCTGCTGCTAAGCTGCACATTTAACAATTTAACAAGTACGAGGACGCCCTGATCCGAGGAGCATGTGCTGAAAGCTTTCTGTTCTGAATAAACGTGCTTAAAAGTGAAGTGACTCCGCGTTTCTCCATCAGGCTAAGAGGATACGAACACATACAGCGGGGAAAATAAGTATTGAACACATCAACATTTCTCTCAAAAAACATGTTTCTAATCGAGCTATTGACACGAAATTTTCACCAGATGTCGGCATCAACCCAAGTAATGCACACATAGAAAGAAATCCAAACATTTATGTCCATAAATGAAGTTATGTGTAATAAAGTGAAATGGCACAGGGAATAAGTATTGAACACATGAAGAAAAGGAGGGGTAAAAAGGTCTGGCAAGCCAAGAAAGCAGCTGGAGTTTGTCAGTATTCAGAAGGTTAACCTGCCCCCTAGTTGGTGCAAAGTAATATCAGCTGGTATAGTCCTGATTGATGCCTTTTAAAAAGGTTTCTCACCAGCAAGGTGTTAGACAAGAAGCATTGCATGATGGGTAAAAGCAAAGAGCTGTCCAAAGACCTATGCAAAGACCTATGCAACCTTATTGTTGCCAAACACACTGAAGGCATTGGTTACAGGCACATTTCTAAACTTCTGAAAGTTCCAGTGAGTACCATTGGGGCCATCATCGGGAAGTGGAAAGAACACGGCATTACCATAAACCAGCCACGGCCAGGTGCTCCTCGCAAGATTTCAGACAGAGGAGTCAGGCCAATCATCAGAAGGGTTCTCCAACAGCCCAGGACCACTCGTGGAGAGCTTCAGAAAGACCTGGAATCAGCAGGTACCGTTGTTTCAAAGAAAACAATAAGTAATGCACTCAACCGCCATGGCCTCCATGCACGCACACCACGCAAGACTCCATTTTTGAAGAAGAAGCAAGTTGAAGCTCGTTTGGAGTTTGCGACACAACATTTGGATAAACCCATGACATTCTGGGAGAAGATACTCTGGTCAGATGAGAACAAAATTGAACTCTTCAGATGTCATAAGACACAACATGTTTGGAGGAAAATTGGCACCGCACATCACCCACCAAAACAACATACCAACAGTCAAGTTTGGAGGTGGGAGCATCATGGCGTGGGGCTGTTTTTCAGCATGTGGTACTGGTAGATTTCATATCATTGAAGGAATAATGACTGGAGAAAAGTACTGAGACATTCTTGATCAGAATCTGCTGTCATCTGCCAGGCTGCTGAAGATGAAAAGAGGGTGGATCTTTCAGCAAGACAACGATCCCAAGCACACAGCCAAGGTAACACTCAACTGGTTGAAGAAAAAGAAAATAAAGCTGCTAGAATGGCCCAGTCAATCCCCAGACTTGAATTCAATTGAAAATCTTTGGAAAGAACTGAAGATCCGGGTTCACAGAAGAGACCCCCGGAACCTTGAAGATTTGAAGGCAGTTTGTGTGGATGAATGGGCCAAAATCACACCTGAGCAATGTATTCCACTGGTTTCTCCATACAGGAGGCGTCTTGAGGCTGTAATCACCAACAAAGATTTTTGCACTAAGTATTAAATAAATTTCAGGAAGCGTGTTCAATACTTATTCCCTGTGCCATTTCACTTTATTAATCATCATCATTATCAATAGCTTGATTAAAAATATGTTTTTTGAGAGAAATGTTGACGTGTTCAATACTTATTTTCCCCGCTGTATACTGTTCCCTCCATCCTTCAACAAAAACTCTGTTGAAATTGAAGCTATGCAGTTTAATAAACCCATTCTTTGATTAGATTTAGGCGGTGAAGTGGTTGTTGGATGGTTGAACACATAGAAGGGGTTGAATTGCGAACAAAAAGGGAGAAAAGTTGCATGAGGTTTATTGTGGCTATCCCATGGAGATGTCTCCCAAAAGGGGCGGGGCCTGTCTGCAAACACACTCATCCAAACACATTCGAATATGACAAACATACTTGTTTAAAAAATAAATAAATAAAAAAGAAAAAAAGAAAAACTGGAAAGCACAAAGATGAATGTAAAGTAGCTTAAGTTTCTAAGAAAAGTGGATTTGTTTTTCTCAAGGGTAACGCACACTGTTTTTTTCCAGTGATGCAGTACTGATGGGTGCCACATTTGAATATGTATCTTGTTTGTGCTCACATAGTGCAAGATGCAACAACAGTGATAAAAAAAATCTGCAGTTTCCTTCCTTTCACAGCTTTTCCTTGTTTCCAAACGCATTGTAGCATAAAAGTCAGAAGAGAAAAAAAAACATACTTGTTTGCTGTAAAAAGCCTTACACACATACAATACAGACATGAATCAGCTGACACACACACACATTTCATTACAAGCACACACGTCAAGCATATATCATTTCAGTCAGACAACTCATGCAGTAGAGAATGCTTTATTTTCCATATTTTTTTTTAGTTTGGCACAAGGCTCCGTTCGGACACAATAAAACAAGACCTCCATAGAAAACTTCGGGTATAAAACGTCGGGTGGTTTGCAAACTACCTGTCTGATAGGACACAGTAAAGGTTCAGAACCAAAAATCAAATATTTTAAAGGTATCCGCAGGGGTTCCACAAGGCTCGATTCTAGGCATAGGTTATTTTTAAAATCTATATAAATGACCTTGATAAAGGTATTGTCGATAACCTGCACCTATATGCTGATGATACCATCTTGTACACTTCAGCACTTTCAATAGAGCTTGCCATATCAAAGCTCCAATCAGTTTTTAATCAACTGCAGAACACCTTTTATTATTTAAAACTGGTTTGAAAATCTAACAAGACTAAATATATGCCATTCCCTAAAACCAAAGCCAAACTCCAAAACCTGCCCCCAATTACCACAAAAGAAGGACATTTAATTGAACTGGTAACAGATTACAAATACCTTGGTATTTTAGTTGATGGCTGTCTAACTTTTAAACCACATATTGAGAAACTGGCTCACAGGCTGAAACAAAAATTACGCTTTTATTTCAGAATCAAATCATGTTTATCATTTGAAGCCCGAAAGAAACTTGTCACTGCCCCTTTTATGTCTGTCCTTCATTTTGGTGATGTGATTTATATGAATGCTTCTGCTGACGCTTTGCATGCTTTGGACACTGGTTTTCATGGTGCACTGCGTTTTATAACAAACATGAGGTCACTAACCCATCACTGTGTTCTGTATGCTCGGGTAGGTTGGCCCTCCTTATCCCAGCGCAGACTGAAACATTGGTACCTTTTAATTTACAAATGCATTCTTGGGTTGGTACCGTCTTATCTCCAGCAGCAGCTACAGCCTGCGCTCTCAGGACATGCTCCTGCTTTCTGTGCCCAGAGTGCGCACAAAGATTGGGAAAAAAGGCTTTTAGATTTGCTGCAGCGCAGTTTTGGAATGAACTCCAGAAAGAGTTTAAAATGAAACAATTGATCTCCCTGGGCTCTTTCAGAAAAGTTTTAAAAGAACGCGAGACAAAGCTTTCAAACTGTAAATGCTTTATTTAAGACAGTTTTTTTTATGATTCAGTGTGAGTGTTAATGAGAATTGGGTGTTTTTGTTGTGGTGCTGCCTCTTGGCCAGGACGCTCTTGCAAAAGAGATTTTTAATCTCAAGGAGTTTTTTATCCTGCTTAAATAAAGGTGAATGAATGAAAATTAAACTACCCCTAACGGAGCTCAGAGGTGGGGGCCGGGGAGGAGGGTGGGGCGACACACGCCCACGGGGAGGTGTAAACGCACTGCTGAGCTGCCTGCCTGAAATTCTCCCAGGGTCGTTCATTACACATGTCCTGTTTGTGCAAAGGTGAGCAGGCACCTGAGTTTCTGTGTCAACGATGATGTTACATCATGCAGGGAATTGGACAAAAGAGGGGGGGGCAACTGGTCACACCCACACCAAAACCCCTTCAGGAGGCAGGGCGATAATGGCTGCCACGACCCTTCCCGACACCTGTGGGGAGAAGTGGATCGGGGGGGTCCTCAGGTCCTTCCCCCAGCGGACCTGACACCATGCCACTTAGATCAGAGCCAGAAGGACCACTACAGGAGTCCCCCGGGGTAAAGAGGAGGGGGGTGCAGGAGCATAGAGACTGCAAGCCCCAGCCCAGCGAGAGAACAGCCCCCCCCCCCCCCCCCCCCCCTCCCACCACCTTGCTCCACCAGTTTCCCATCAACCCTTGAAACACCAAAATCTAATTTCCGGCAACCAGGGGCAAATCCCTCCCACCATATTGAACAACTGACTTATTTTATGCCAGAATGATTGTGCTTCAACCACAAAGTGTCAGTGAAAATTAAAAATTCATTCGTTTTTCTATCTCGATGTGGTCACGGGGAGGAACATGGGGTTGCTGGAGCTATTCCCAGTTGCTTTTGAGCAAAGGCAGACAGACTCTGACTCACTTTTAAATGACATCTCCGGGTCTCCAATCAATTTACCTCCATGTTTAAGTAGACATGAACACATATACAACCTGTAAACAAAATAAAACACTTAACAGATAAACTTTTATTCAGATGATTTCAAGACAGTGTTTTATAGCAATAAACTTACTCTGGAAGGTTCCATCATAACCTCAATGTCTCTGTCTTAGACTTAAGGTATTATAGATGAACGTTTGTCCTCACTGCCAAATCTAGACACCAAATCAAAGTGTTGATAGAGATAAATAAAGTTTAGATTTCAAAACGCAGCCTTTCGAACAATAAAAATGGAAGACTAATGCCTGAAATTGCTCAACTCAATGAAACTTTCGATAGTTATTCTGGTAATGACTTGATCTTTTTACTTTTTGTTGGAATATTTACTTTAATATGTGATTTTTGGTCTTCCTCAGTAAATACCAATCTGAATGTGCAGACGTGCTCTCAAACATTTTAGATAATTTTGTGTCTTTGATCTCCTTCCTGCTGATATTCATGTGTCTGTCGGCTAGATTCCTTTCATGGTTTGAATGTTTGCATTTTGCTGCAGGGTTATGACACACACTCTCTGCAGTGAGTTGGGTACATTTTGTGTGTCTGAACTTTATGGACGTTTCGTGGAGACATTACTTTATGATCCTTTGGTCCAAATTTCACCCCAAAAAAAAGAAAGTCACCGTGACCTTTAGGTTGTCCTACAACATGCCTGAAAACAGCTTCTAAACTCTGGAATTTCAAGCAGGCTTCCACAGTTGAATGGCAGCTGATGCTTTTGATGATATGATGTCACACTTTGAGACAAAGACAAAATGTACCAAGTATTATCTTTGTCCTTTTGTCATGACAATTACTACTGTGCTGCAGCTTTTATGACGTCTTGATGTTTCCCTGGCGGCAAAAATTTCAACGCCAGATCTTTTTTTTGTTTTACCAGCAAAGCGGTAAAACACGTGTGTATTTTTGTTCACGATGACCAGTTCCAATCTTGATTCAATAACTTTTTAGCCTTGAATTTGAACCATTGGGTTTATTTAAAGATTCAAAATAGTCCAATTTATGCTAAAGATCTACTTCTGCTGCTCAAGTTTTCTACTTAAAAACGCTTCTGTAGGACTGTTTTGTTTTTTTACTGAAACCAATATAGCCTTTAACTTAAGTCACACAGGAAACCAATTCAGGCCAGATTGCTTGTAGTTTTTATTTCCTGTTTAATAGACCCCATTAAATCAAGTTTAAAAGAGAGCAGACAATTATAAGGATTGTATTCTTCAATTCTGCTCCTTTCCAATCATGAAAATGTTCAATATTGTACAACAAACATGTAAACATTTTGGACAATCAATCATTTCCATGAAAGGAACAAATAGATACATAAAATCAAATGAAATGAAAGTTCTAAAGTTGACTATAGAAATGTTGTTTTTAAAATGATATAAGTTAGTGGAATTATCTTAAAAAAAGATAATTCACAGAAAAACAAAGTCAAACACAATCAGACACGAAATGCTAAACGGTTAAACTTTATACCAAGAAAATGTTAAAAGAAGGACAAAAATGTTAAATGTTTGCCCGCTGATGAAGATTATCTTGCAATACAGTATTGTTGTGCATCTCTCCATTGAAACCTGCATTCCTTTCTATCAGGTGTCCCCTCCCCACATGCCCCACATGCCCAACACACCCAACTGGGTGACCGTTCTATTGACGTGCATTTGAAGTCCAAAGACCTGAAAAACCTCTCTTGTGGGTGCAGTCCCCTCCCTCCACCTATTTTCACCCTTTAAATATTGACGTCCGGATCGCAAGGACATCACTTCTGACCTCACTCAGCATCTCGCCAAGAAGGAGCAGCGAACCTCGACTGGAAGGATTTTTTTTAAATCTACATTTGGAATCAAGGAGCAAATTATTTAAAAGATGGGAAAGTTCCTGTTTGTTGTCGCCGCTGTTCTGGCCTCTTTCATTGCCGGTAAGATGCACTGATTTTCTGACTTTGTGTGTTTTTTAGCCTCTTGAGACCTGAGTTCTTGTTTCGTAACAAGGCCCCACGTAATCAAAATAAACTACAAAATGTGATGCATGTGGTCGCCAGGTCTCAAGAGGTTAAGACTGAAATGAGAAAAAAGATAACCAGCATCCAATCCTCAGAGTCATGAACTTCTACTCTAGAAACCATTGTCAACTGGCTGACTTTTGAAAGAAAACTGCACTGAATGCAGTCTGCAGTTGTTTTAGTGAGAAGGTTTTGTTTTTATTAGTTGGATCAACTTGTATAAGTTTGAAAAGTCAGTGCAGGCCGTGCCCTGCTTAAGATTTTGTATGACAGTGAAGGGAGTGGAGGACCAGAAAGGTCAGTAAAGATGCTGCAAACAGACAAATGAATTCTATTTGTGACAAACAAAACAATAAACCTGTATTTTTTTTGTTGGGTGTTTATTACAGTCTCTTTCCGTGCTTTGGTTAATGCTCCTGTGTCTGTTTCAGCTGAATCCCTGGTTTGCAACAAATGCAGCTTCAGCGTGTTCGGGGTGTGCTTGAACTCAGGCAATGTCACCTGCAGCAACAGCTCAAGCGTCTGCTACACCGGAAAAGCAGGTGAGTCTTCACACCACATTTGCTCAGTGTATTAATAGCACAGGTAGTCATTGGTGATCACCCTGATCAACACCTATTCGGGGAGCATTAGGAGAAAATTGGCGGTCTAATCCTTTATGTGTGTGTATGAATGTGGGTGTGTGTCAGGGGAAGTGGTCAGGCCCTCAACAGGTATTTCTAGTTTTAGAAATGACTTTCGGGTCAACTGAAGGAACAAAAGAAGTAGAAACTGTTATATTCTAGCAGATCACCTGAAAATGTTAACATTTCTTTGCTTCTGAACTCTGTTTTAATCCTTTATTTTTATGTTTTACCTCCACAGTTTTCCCATCCCTCACATCCTTCTCAGGGTTCAACAACCAGGGCTGCCAGGACACCACCACAGGCTGCAACGCCACCACTCAGTCCACCCTGCTGGGCGTCACCTACAACACCACAATCTCCTGCTGTAGCTCAGACAAGTGCAACCCCGTCACCATCACCTCTGGAGCTCCATCCACCAAGATGGCCTTCACCGCTGCTGCCACTGTCGCCCTCCTGGCCTCCGTGTTCAGCATGCACTGATATCTCCCAGCCTCTTCTGAGACTCTTATTGTGTATTTCTAATAATTCCAAACTAAAGTCGTGCAATTAGGAAGGAGAAGTTCACACCAACTCATATTCAGCCACAACTCAGAGGTTGGCATCGTGGAAGTTTATCAATGGGATGTTTCAGGAAAACATTGAGCTTGTAAATGTACTGCGATGTTTTGTTTTTAGTTTTCATTTCTATTATTATTTTGGAATCACAGATGTTCTCATCACTTTTGTTTCTTGTCAAACAAAACAAGTAATATATATATGAATAAATATCATCTCAGAAAATGGTTGGTTTGTGTCCTTTGCCAGAAAAAAAATAAAATAAAGGATTTATGGTTAAATGAAATGAATTGAATATGGTCAGTCTTGTGTTTAAAAATGCTTTCAGTTTCTTAGAAAAAACTCTTTGAGTTTCCATCTCGTTGTGGCTTTTTTATAGATTCTGCCACCCTTACCAGCAGCTTTTCTCCCTTTTCCATAAGGAGTCATCATCACGCTCACAATTAGGCAAAAAAGGAAATTTACTGTGGAAAAATCTGGTTACAACAATCACAAATTCAGTTTATGTTTAATTTATCTCTGAGGATTTTCTTTCTTTGCACTTTGTACCACCGTGGCCATGAACTGGGACTCACAGATTAACCCTTGTGCTATCCTAGGCACTTTAACATTGGGAGTGGGATCATCTAGACCCACTAGACAGTGCACTGAACCTTCAGAGACTGTAGACGTTTTTAAGAAGAGGCTCAAGACCCACCTTTTTAATTTAGCTTTTAGTTGATTTTAACTGCTAATTTATTCTATTAGTTTTATTATAGGCCATTTTATGTATTTCATTTCATTTTATGCATCTTATTCCCAGTTTTATTTTATTTATTTATTTATTTTATTTTTTAATAAATCTTATAATTTTAGAATCTTATCATGATTTTAGCCCCAGTATTTCTTGTGGGAGTCTTTTCTGCCAGGGTTGCAGGCTTGCCCGGTGGCTGTTCCTGCAGTTCTTGCCCTTTCTGGGGCGGCTGGGGTTTAATTTTGCAGTGAAGTGGACCCCGGTGCGGTCCCAGTCTGGGTTGGCGCTGTGGCGATGCTCCCGTGGCTGGGCTGGCTCCTGGTATAAAGAGATTCCCAAATACCGTTTCCTCACAGCAGAACCAAGCCATTCTTGTTTGTTTGTTTGCTTATTTATTTATTTATTTATTCTAACTTGCACTGATGTCAATTTTCATTGTCGTGGGTCATGTGTTTTAATGGAGGGGAGTGGGAAGGGTAAAGGGTGGGTTGTGTTTTTACTGTAATGTTGCGTGTTTTTTGTTTTTAATGTTAAAGCGCTTTGAGCTGCACGAAATGCATGATAAGCGCTATTTTATAAATAAAGTTTGATTTGATTTGATTTGATTTTTTCTTGAATGATTTTGAATGATGATCTACACTGGTGTCCATGGATTACATGAAATCCTCTTCACCTTTATCCTCCTTTGTCATGGTAGGACTAACACGTCAATGTAAGGGTGGGGTCATAGGATAGCACAAGGGTTAACGGAATTTATAGGACTTTTTTTTTTTTTATATTACAGGAAGGTCCTTTTATCCCAGTCAACAAACATGTTTTTTTCTTTTTAAGATCTTCTATTTGTCTTCACATGTGGTAAGTGTGAGAGATAGTGTCTGTCTTAAAATTAGCCAGCCCTACTATGGGATGCAGGTAGAATACCAAGGGGGGAACTGGGGGTTTGCTGACAGCTTGGGGTGTCATATCCCTCCCTAAAATGTATAGATTACCTGCCATTATCATCTTAGTTCATCTAATCCAAAACTATTGTCTCCTTTAGTCAATTTGATATGTTTATATGTTTTATGTTGGATGATGTCAGGACTCATATATCACAGAGGCTTTATTGGCCACAATTAATGTGTCAGCTGAGACCTTCATACACTATTGTCCCACCAGGGGATTCACCTACAGAGGCCTATCATCGTTTTAGGGATTTATATCGTCGATGGATAAGTGAGTGCGTGGAAATGACGAAGAGTATCCCACTGCTTTAGTAACGTTGGATGTGGATGATCAAGCTTTTCTTGTGCAAGTTTCAGTGTTGGACAATATGCCAGTTTGTAACAATTCACTAGGATAGCTAGTCCTGTTACTAAAAAAATAAATACACGAAAAGGGGTCAAACACAAAAGAGCGTCTTAATGCGTAGAAATAATTTGCAGATAACAACAGAAAATTTCAAACACAACCCGTGCATAAATCCACACCCTAAATTAAAGCAGAGTTCAAACAAAATGATCGTTCATAGTTCAGTTCGGAAAACACACATTCAAATGATGAGGCGTGCGGCCTTTAGTCAGTTATAGAGTTCAATTCCTCCGGAAAGTCAGTAATTCAAAAAAATGAGGAGAGTCAAAAAAGAAAAGAAAAAACAGCCTAAAGCGATCGCTATTTTCTGGTATACCAGTAACTAAAAAAAAATACGGTTCGATCTCACCAGCGTTACTCCGGGATCACTGACGTGGCCTCTCGCAGCAAACTCTCCTGCTCCCGATCACGAAGCACATCTGCTGTGGGAATCGCGCCTCCCGGTAAAGCTTCCTCCGTTAATCCAACGATCCGGCTCCGGTGGGTTTCTTTCTTTTTCCGTTAAAGCTTCCAGCGTCCGAAAAAGTCAGAGAATTGACTCCCAACATCCACCTGTGGAGCTGTCATT
Organism: Oryzias curvinotus; assembly: GCA_023969325.1. Classification (NCBI taxonomy): domain Eukaryota; kingdom Metazoa; phylum Chordata; class Actinopteri; order Beloniformes; family Adrianichthyidae; genus Oryzias; species Oryzias curvinotus. The sequence continues at coordinate 7,272,577 of CM043716.1, read as the reverse complement.
CGCGGCCTGCAGGTGACAGGGGGAATCCTCGCGCTACACCCCTCACCGGCGTTTACGAGGAAGTCAGCTGGCCCCGCTGTCTCGTCATCACCCCCTTATATAGTTTTTTCACGGAGTTCACCAATTATTTAGTTTTGATTCTTTTCTGTTTACAGAGTAGTTTACATGAAAAAAACAGGCATCCCTTTTCCCCACAGCAGGAATACATATATAAATTTTTTTATATACAAAACATAAATTCCTGACAGTACCATGTCAAAAGAATTTTCTTTACTATGTTTTGCACACATCAGCATAATGTGACATTGTCACAAGTTGATTATGTTATTGGGAGCAATAGCCCTCTTTTGTGGAACTTACTCTGAGACAAATAACAAACCAATGTTGTTGCTGTAGGTCACAGGTTAAGGCCAGTTTGAAACCTCTTCCAGATCTTCACTGTGATCTTACTGAGGGCGCCTACAACGGCCAAAAGAAATCACAGCGCCAACGCAGTCAAGAAAAACATAAAGGGTCTTTCAAAACTCTTATACAGAAACCTGAATGTCAGGATTTTGTGTGGAAAATACCAAATGATATTTTATGTGTTCTCGACAACGATATTTTGTACATTCAGGGGGAGACGGGTAAGGGCCTGTAGTGCCTGCACATCTATAGTTTTGCACCTAGCTCATATACTTCCATTGGCAGGATACCTGGTGTGGCAAGTGGTCGTGCCAGATAAGAGAAAAAAAAAAAAAGCAACAACGCCACCCCGAATACAGGGTCCGGGGAACCCAAAGCGCTGCAACACAGGTGCGCAAATTATGGTTTAAAATGAGGCCAAGACGTAGTACCAGCTAAAAGTAGTTTTATTTACATAAAATGTGGTAAAAAACAATGACTCAATCACACTGGGGAAGGAAAAAGGGAAAGAGACCCTCCGAGGGCCGAGGCTTACCACGGAGCGCTGGGCCGACCCACGTGGAGGTTGGCAGTCAAAAATAGAACAAAATACCCCACTCCATGGCATGCACACACGTGGAAAAAACAAACAAAACAACACAGGACAAACCAAATATAAACTAACTCCAAACAAGCCCCAAACTGAGCCTCCACAATGGTCGCCCGTCACGCTCCGCCACTGCACTCGGCCCTAAGAAAAGGGGGGGAAAGAAAGAAGTATAAAAACAAGGGTCGGCAATATTGTTTGACAGAAGCCAAAAAAAAAAGACACAATCAATGCCCACCGTCACACAAACACACACTCACAATAAAACAGGTAAAAACAGGATAAAATCCTTAAAACCAGATAAAAGCTGGACAAAACCAGCATGACACAGCAGCAGCCCTGGGGAAGGGCGCAACACCTCTCAGCAGGTCTCAAGTCCAATGACCATGAAGAACACTAGCCGCGTTTACATGGGCAAAAGTAATCGGAAAGAATGCCTGATCGGAAAGAAAATGTGTCATGTAAACGCGCCGTTCGGAATAGTCTGCCCCTGTCAGACTCGTTCGGATCAAACTTTCTTTCCGATCGAGATAGGTGGGTTATACCGATCCTTTATCCGATCGTGGTTCATGTAAACGGTCATTCCGATCGTGTGTCACTTCTGCTCTGGTTTACGTCATTCATAGACGGCGTTTCGCTGAGAGAAAGCTTTGGAGCTCATACGGGACCAATCAGCTGTTCTGCGGCGGCCCCCTGAAAAGCGCTGCTCCGCTCTCGCCCCGCTGGCTCTCTGCCTCTCTTATACCCCTCACGAAGGGGCTGCTGGGGAGGAGCGCTTCGTGCCCACTGAGGTCTGGACCCGGCACCCGAGCTCTGCGTTCGGGCTCCGGTGCCAGTAGACCGAGTGAACCTCTCTGAGCAAAGCAGCAGGATTTATTAATGTGTTTGGGGGGGTGCTTTGTTACGTGTGCGTTTTGTTGTGTTGTTATGTGTGAGCCGAGCCGCCGCTCTGGGTCAGCGGCTGCAGGACTCAGGAGAACCGAGCAGAGCTCGGCCCGTCAGCTCACACATTTGGGTCGGTGTGTGAGCTTCAAAGCAGAAATGTCGCTCAGTCCTTAGAAACTGTCCAAACAATCACCTGGATTTGTGTTTCCAGTTGTGTCCCGACAAAATAAAGGCTATTATTCCCAAACATTTGCGTGCAGCCAAGCTAATGTTGTTAGCCTGTGTTTATAACCTCTCCTAACCCTGGTTTCAAGCTCCGTTCTTGCACAAAAAAGCACTGACCACACGGATTAAATATAAAACGATGAGTGAATATACGCTTCATAATATTCACAACATTAATAAAAGCAAGTTTGGAAGATCGTCTCGTATATTACCGAGCTACTGCATAAATGTATGTGACAGCAAAGGTTTGTTTACAACGGGACACTTCCTTCCGGGTTTTTCAACAGTACTGCGCATGCCCAAATGATTCATTCCGACCGAAACTGTGACCCATGGGAACGTTTGTTCTAATTGGAAAAAGGTTTTCTGTGCCCATGTGCACGGGTGAATTTTAACCCGACCATTGATCCGATCAAGATATTTTGCCCATGTAAACGCAGCCAATGAGGGCTTGACGCTGCTCTGTCCGTTGGCTGCCGCAAAGACCAGAAATATGAAGGTCCGGGCTCGGAGTGCGGCCTGAAGCCCACTGGCAGTAGCTGGAGCACTGAGGCCTAGGGCTGGCAGCCACTGGTTGAAACAACGTGCAACTGCTGTGTGATTACAATCAAGAAAGCCAAACAAAAGCAGTAGTGTGCCTCTGCTGCCCCTGAGCAGTGAGGAGAAGCTCATCCACACCTTAAGCTCACTGGGACATAGAGGGGAGCTCCGGATGCCAGAGCTCTTTTCTTTTTTTAACTAAAGAACATAATTTGTTTAGGACAGCCTAAAGCAGATTCATAGACAGCACCACCACACTTACCAGGAAGCACAGAGGGTTAGCCACCAGGAAATGGGTGGGGTTTGAGCACCAGACACCAAGTCTCAAGTGATGGGCCAAACCATTTTTAACTGCTCCCAGGTAGTCAGGGGGATTGCCTGCAGCTGTGCTGCCTCATCCTGCTACACTGGGTTATCTAAAAACATATGCAAGAGTAGCAAAGTGCTAATTGAGAAAATCCTTTGGAAACATAAGTTGAACTGGAACAAGAGAACCTCACAAGAGCCCGAAGAGATAAAAAATCCGGGCATGACCAGAAAGATCGTTAGCGTGAGTTGAGACCAGATAAAAAAATTTGATACTTTTACAGCTAATAGCAAACAAAGCTTTGGCTTAATGGAAGGGTCCATATGAACTGAATAGACCCCAACTCGCCAAACCTTGGATGTTTGGGGTCTCCACTGAGGGAATCAGTGGTTGCCCCGGCTGGTTTGCTGCCTCGGTTCCGTTGAGACCTGGCCAGAGTTCTCCCAAAAGCAGTGCTTGGGGGCGGGGCTCTGCGCTTGCTCTGGGTGGCAACGCTTTCTTTAATCCCCTCTCCTTGTGGGGGACCACAGAGAGAGGGGGACCTGGGGGGTTGGCGCTCCGGGGGGGTCCTAGGGCTGAGGTGACCTGGGCCGAATCCTGGGGGCTGGGGGGGCAGCTTTTTCACCACCGGGGACCGTCTACTAGCTCTCATTGACTTACCCTCTTCCTTCTTCTAAAAAAGAATCACAAAAATGTTAAGTATTTGTCATCTGCTAAGGATGATCTTGCAATACTCCTTGTGCTATCCTATGACCCCACCCTTACATTGACGTGTTTTCCTTACCATGAAAAAGGGGGATAAAGGTGAAGAGGATTTCATGTGATCCATGGACACCAGTGAAGATCACAAATTGAAGAAAAAGGTTCAGCGCACTGTCTTGTGGGGTCTAGATGATCCACCTCCCAATGTTAAAGTGCCTAGGATAGCACAAGGGATTACAGTTTAGTTGCGCATCTTTTCATTGAAACTGGCATTCCTTTCTTTTAGGTGTCCCCTCCCCACATTGACAACACACACATGCCCAACACACCCAACTGGGTGACTTTTCTATTGACGCACATTTGAAGTCAAAAGACCTGAAAAACCGCTCTTGTGGGTGCAGTCCCCTCCCTTCACCTGTTTTCACCCTTTAAATATTGGCGTCTGGATCGCAAGGACATCACTTCTGACCTCCCTCAGCATCTCGCCAAGAAGGAACAGCAAACCTCGACTGGAAGGATTTTTTTATCTACCTTTGGAATCAAGGAGTAAATTATTTCACAAAGATGGGAAAGTTCCTGTTTGTTGTCGCCGCTGTTCTGGCCTCTTTCATCGCCGGTAAGACGCATTGATTTTCTGACTTTATGTGTTTTTTAGCCTCTTGAGATTCGAGCTCTTATTTAATGAGGCTTTTTATTTTATTTTATAGTCACAGGGCTTAATCACGGTTAATCAGAATTAAGTACAAAATGTGATGCATGTGGTTGCCAGGTCTAAAGAGCTTAAGACTGAAATGAGAAAAAAGATAACCAGCATCCGATCCTCAGAGTCATGAACTTCTACTCTAGAAACGCATGTCAACTGCCTGATTTAAAAAAAAAAGGAACTGAATGCAGTCTGCAGTTGTTTTAGTCAGAAGGTTTTGTTTTTATTAGTTGGATCAACTTGTATAAGTTTGAAAAGTCAGTGCAGGCCGTGCCCTGCTAAAGATGTTGTATGACAGTGAAGGGAGTGGAGGACCAGAAAGGTCAGTAAAGATGCTGCAAACAGACAAATGAATTCTATTTGTGACAAACAAAACAATAAACCTGTATTTCTTTTTTGGGTGTTTATCACAGTCTCTTTCCGTGCTTTGGTTAATGCTCCTGTGTCTGTTTCAGCTGAATCCCTGGTTTGCAACAAATGCAGCTTCAGCGTGTTCGGGGTGTGCCTGAACTCAGACAGTATCACCTGCAGCACCAACACGAGCGTCTGCTACACCGGAAAAGCAGGTGAGTCTTCACACCACATTTGTTCAGTGTATTAATAGCACAGGTAGTCATTGGTGATCACCCTGATCAACACCTATTCGGGGAGCATTAGGAGAAAATTGGCGGTCTAATCCTTTATGTGTGTGTATGAATGTGGGTGTGTGTCAGGGGAAGTGGTCAGGCCCTCAACAGGTATTTCTAGTTTTAGAAATGACTTTCGGGTCAACTGAAGGAACAAAAGAAGTAGAAACTGTTACATTCTAGCAGATCACCTGAAAATGTTAACATTTCTTTGCTTCTGAACTCTGTTTTAATCCTTTATTTTTATGTTTTACCTCCACAGTTTTCCCATCCCTCACATCCTTCTCAGGGTTCAACAACCAGGGCTGCCAGGACACCACCACAGGCTGCAACGCCACCACCCAGTCCACCCTGCTGGGCGTCATCTACAACACCACAATCTCCTGCTGTAGCTCAGACAAGTGCAACCCCGTCACCATCACCTCTGGAGCTCCATCCACCAAGATGGCCTTCACCGCTGCTGCCACTGTCGCCCTCCTGGCCTCCGTGTTCAGCATGCACTGATATCTCCCAGCCTCTTCTGAGACTCTTATTGTGTATTTCTAATAATTCCAAACTAAAGTCGTGCAATTAGGAAGGAGAAGTTCACACCAACTCATGTTCAGCCACAACTCAGGGGTTGGCATCGTGGAAGTTTATCAATGGGATGTTTCAGGGAAACATTGAGCTTGTAAATGTACTGCGATGTTTTGTTTTTAGTTTTAATTTCTATTATTATTTTGGAATCACAGATGTTCTCATCACTTTTGTTTCTTGTCAAACAAAACAAGTAATATATATATGAATAAATGTCATCTCAGAAAATGGTTGGTTTGTGTCCTTTGCCAGAAAAAAAATAAAATAAAGGATTTATGGTTAAATGAAATGAATTGATTATGGTCAGTCTTGTGTTTAAAAATGCTTTCAGTTTCTTAGAAAAAACTCTTTGAGTTTCCATCTCGTTGTGGCTTTTTTATAGATTCTGCCACCCTTACCAGCAGCTTTTCTCCCTTTTCCATAAGGAGTCATCATCACGCTCACAATTAGGCAAAAAAGGAAATTTACTGTGGAAAAATCTGGTTACAACAATCACAAATTCAGTGTATGTTTAATTTATCTCTAAGGATTTTCTTTCTTTGGACTTTGTACCAACGTGGCCATGAACTGGGACTCACAGATTAAGCCTTGTGCTATCCTAGGCACTTTAACATTGGGAGTTGGGTCATCTAGACCTACAAGACAGTGCTCTAAACCTTTTTTCTTGAATGATTTGTGATCTTCACTGGTTCAATGGATTACATGAAATCCTCTTCACCTTTATCCCCCTTTGTCATGGTAGGACTAACATGTCAATGTAAGGGTGGGGTCATAGGATAGCACAAGGGTTAACTGAATTTATAGGCCTTATTTTCTTTTACATTACAGGAAGATCCTTTTATCCCGGTCAACAAACATGTTTTTTTCTTTTTAAGATCTTCTCTTTGTCTTCACATGTGGTAAGTCAGTGTGAGAGATAGTGTCTGTCTTGAAATTAGCCAGCAGGTAGAATACCAAAGGGGGCAACTCTGGGTGTGCTGAGAGTTTGGGGTGTCATATCCCTCCCTTAAATGTGTTGACAACCTGTTATTATCATTGCAGTTCATCTATTCCAAAACTATTGTCTCCTTTAGTCAATTTGATATGTTTTATATGTTTTATGTGATGATATCCGGACTCCTATCCTGATATCACAGAGACTTTATTGGCGTATCTTTTGAAACTCCTGAATATCAGGATTTTGTGTGGATAATACCAAATTATATTAGACATTTGCCGTTGACTGACATTACTTTGGCTTTTTTGTACAATCAAGTTAAAACTGAGAGTGTCAATGTCTCGAAAGATTTTTTTTATTTAACCTTTATATAACCAGGTGTGACGGTGTGGCACCGTCAGATGACGAGGGGGGCCACACTGTGTTTTATTTTTAGTGCATTTATGTATTTTATGTTTAAAATTACTACCTGTGGTGCCACCAGGGTGATGATTAAGAGCCACACCCCATGGGAGGGGCTCATCATTTAAAAGGGAACATCACAGTTTAAAGAAAATGGGGAGTGTGACGGAGGTGTCATGTGCTGATGTGGCCCTGCGTGGAGCAATTGTGGTGCTCATTGTAGCCTGATTAAAGAAGGTACACACTCACCTTGGCTCCTCTGCATCATTTCCTGGAGGGACCACGTCACATATGGTGTCAGAAGTGGGATCACAGAGGAGACCATAAAAAGGTGAGGATGCAGAGGCTGGGAGGAAGATTCACAGGCACAGCTCCGTTCCAGGTAGTCCATCCTCTAAGGAAGAGGGGGTGGATCCGCGTGGCCTTGGCGGTGCTTCAGGCCTGGCCAGGGGCCCGGTAAGAACTACGGCGTCCAACTCAGCGCCCATGACGAGCAGGGGACCACGCGGACAGCAAGGGCAGACCGCCGGAGCACGGAGACGGCCGGAGGCGGGATGGGCACACCGCCCGGTTCCACTGGCACCAATGCAGGCATTGGAGGCCTGCGTGGAGATGGACAGGGAGCGGACCGACGTCTACCGGGTCGTCAGAGGATTGCTCCGGGAGAGGCGCAACATCTCGCCAGGAACTTGCTGTCAGCGGCTCTGATCAGCTAAAGTGCCTCTCCGGAAGGAGACCAGCGGGGGCGTGTGGCCGATGGAAGGGCCTTTGCCGGGGCTGGGAACGACCGGAGCGGTGCACCGAGGAGCGGATCGGAGAGGTCGCCGTCATGGAGCTGCCGCAGTCCGTGTGTCCATCCGACGCAAGGACGTGGGTGGAGGACTGCTGAAGTGGATTGCCGCACATTGTCAATCCCTCAGAGGAGGGGGATGATGTGACGGTGTGGCACCGTCAGATGACGAGGGGGGCCACACTGTGTTTTATTTTTAATGCATTTATGTATTTTATGTTTAAAATTACTACCTGTGGTGCCACCAGGGTGATGATTAAGAGCCACACCCCATGGGAGGGGCTCATCATTTAAAAGGGAGCATCACAGGTTAGAGAAAATGGGGAGTGTGACGGAGGTGTCATGTGCCGATGTGGCCCTGCGTGGAGCAATTGTGGTGCTCATTGTAGCCTGATTAAAGAAGGTACACACTCACCTTGGCTCCTCTGCATCATTTCCTGGAGGGACCACGTCACACCACGAAAGTCCCATTGAGATTAAAAACCTCTTTTCCAAGGGAGTCCTGGCCAAGAGGCAGAACATTTCAATATAAAAAATACATAAAAACTAACATTATTAAAACCACATACATCATAAAAAGCAGTAGCACATTATTGTTTTAGTCTCTGATACTTTGAGCTTGTTCTTAACACATTTAAAGATACCAATTCAGTTAGTTTCCAGTCTTTCTTTAGCATACTCCAAGCAAAAGGAGCAGAGTGGACAAATGCTTTTCCCCCCAGCTCTGTACGGGCAAATGGAACAGAAAGCAACAACTGGTCTTTAGATCTTAAGGAGTAAGATTCCACACTTCTCCTTGTGATTAGAGAACAAATGTAGGAAGGCAGTAATCCAAGCAAGGCCTTGTAAATAAAAGTGTACCAATGTCCCTGCCTCCTGGTGGCCAGAGAAGGCCATTGTACTCTGAATATCAGTCATGATGCGTCATGGATCTACAGTTGGTAATGAACGTCAGGGAAGCATGATGCATGGTGTCAACCTTTTTGAGACTTGAAGATGAGGCATTCATATACAGAATATCAGCATAATCCAGCACAGATAAAAAGGTTGGAGCAACAAGACGCTTTTTTACTTCAAAAGAAAAACTCAACTTGTTATGGAAGAAAATTCCAAGTTTAAGTTTGTTTGTTTTTTCAACAGTTTTTCTATGTGAGGTTTAAAGGTGAGGGAGTCGTCAACCCAGACACCAAGGTACTTGTACTCATGAACCAACTCTATGACATTTCCATCCAAGGTGGACACCATTGGAATTGTTTCAGGGATCTTCCTTGAGTTTGAAAACAACACTAGGTTTGTCCTGTCAGCATTGACAACCAATTCTAACTGAATAAGTAAGTGCTGTACTGCAACAAAAGCTTTCTAAAAGGTTTCAATGGCCTAAGCAAGAGATGATCCATAACAGTAAATGACTGTGTCATCAACATAAAAATGTAGAATGGCAGATACAACATGTGTACTAGACAACAATATTTTGTATATTCAGGGGGAGACGTGTAAGGGCCTGTAGTGCCTACTGGATGCACATCTATAGTTTTGCACCTAGCTCATATACTTCAATGGGCAGGACACCTGTGTTATCTAAAAACATATGCAGGATTAGCAAAGGGTTAATCGAGAAAATAATTTGGAAGCATAAAGGGAACTGATACACTGGAACCTCACAAGAGCCCAAAGAGATCAAGAATCCGGGCATGACCAGAAACATCGTCAGCGTGAGTTAAGACCAGGTAAAAAAGTTTTGATAATTTTATAGCTAATAGCAAACAAAGCTTCGGCTAAATGGAAGGGTCCATATGAATTGATTAGACCCCAACTCGCCAAACCTTGGATGTTTGGGGTCTCCACAAAGGGAATCAGTGGTTGCTCCGGCTGGTTTCCTGCCTCGGTCCCGTTGAGACCTGACCAGAGTTCTCCCAAAGGCAGTGCTTGGGGGCGGGGCTCTGGGCTCTGGGCTCACGGGCCCCTCCCTTTTCGGTTTGAAATGCAACTTAGGCATCTAGGACCCTTGGTAGGTGGGTGCTTGGAATTCACTGCCAGCAATCAGGAGATAATTTAAGGTAGTAGAATTATCTTTAATTAAAATTAATTCACAGGAAAACAAAGTCTTAGAAAAGTTGACAAGATAATTAAACACGAGTTGGTAGGCAGTTAAACTTCATACTAAGAAAATGTAAAAAGAATTTCAGAAATGTTAAGTATTTGTCATCTGCTGAGGATGATCTTGCAATACAGTTTGGTTGTGCATCGTTCCATTGAAACTGGCGTTCATTTCTTCTAATTGTTCCCTCCCCTCATAAATAACACACATGCACAAAACACCCAACTGGGTGACTTTTCTATTGACGCACATTTGAAGTCAAAAGACCTGAAAAACCTCTCTTGTGGGTGCAGTCCCCTCCCTCCACCTATTTTCACCCTTTAAATATTGGCGTCCGGATCGCAAGGACATCACTTCTGACCTCCCTCAGCATCTCGCCAAGAAGGAGCAGCGAACCTCGACTGGAAGGATATTTTTAATCTACGTTTGGAATCAAGGAGCAAATTATTTAAAAGATGGGAAAGTTCCTGTTTGTTGTCGCCGCTGTTCTGGCCTCTTTCATTGCCGGTAAGATGCACCGATTTTCTGACTTTATGTATTTTTTAGCCTCTTGAGATCCGAGGTCTTGTTTCATGAGGCTTTTTTTTTGTTTAGTCACAGGGCCCCAGATAACCAGCATCAGAATCCCTCAAAGTTTTGAGCTTCTACTCTAGAATCACATGTCAACTGGCTGACTTTTGAAAAAAAAAAAAAAAAAGAATGCAGTCTGCAGTTGTTTTAGTGAGAAGGTTTTTCTCAGTTGGATCAACTTGTATACGTTTAAAAAGTCAGTGCAGGATGTGTGCTGCTAAAGATGTTGCATCACATTGAAGGGAGTGAAAGATATGCCAGTAAAGATGCTGTCAACAAACAAAAGAATTCCATTTTTGACAAACAAACGTGTATTTCTGTTTGGGTGTTTATCACAGTCTCTTTCCATGCTTTGGTTAATGCTCCTGTGTCTGTTTCAGCTGAATCCCTGGTTTGCAACAAATGCAGCTTCAGCGTGTTCGGGGTGTGCTTGAACTCAGACAGTATCACCTGCAGCACCAACTCGAGCGTCTGCTACACCGGAAAAGCAGGTGAGTCTTCACACCTGCAAATGTAATTTTACAGTTAGTCATTGGTGATCATTCCGATAAACACATGAAAAATGGCGGTCTAATCATTTTGTGAGTGCATAAGTGTGGGTGTGTGTCAGGTGAAGTGGTCGGGCCCTCAACAGGTATTTCTAGTTTTAGAAATCACTGTAGAAAACAAAGTAGAAACTGTTGAATTTCAGGAGATCACCTCAAAATGTTAACATTTCTTTGCTTCTGAACCCTGTTTTAATCCTTTATTTTTATGTTTTACCTCCACAGTTTTCCCATCCCTCACATCCTTCTCAGGGTTCAACAACCAGGGCTGCCAGGACACCACCACAGGCTGCAACGCCACCACCCAGTCCACCCTGCTGGGTGTCACCTACAACACCACAATCTCTTGCTGTAGCTCAGACAAGTGCAACCCCGTCACCATCACCTCTGGAGCTCCATCCACCAAGATGGCCTTCACCGCTGCTGCCACTGTCGCCCTCCTGGCCTCCGTGTTCAGCATGCACTGATACCTCCCAGCCTCTTCTGAGACTCTTGTTGTGTATTTCTAATAATCTCAAACTAAAGTCGTGCAATTAGGAAGGAGAAGTTCACACCAACTCATGTTCAGCCACAACTCAGGGGTTGGCATCGTGGAAGTTTATCAATGGGATGTTTCAGGGAAACATTGAGCTTGTAAATGTACTGCGATGTTTTGTTTTTAAGTTTAATTGTTCTTATTATTATTTTGGAATCACAGATGTTGTCATCACTTTTGTTTCTTGTCAAACAAAACAAGTAATATATATATGAATAAATGACATCTCAGAAAAACAACAACACGTCTTTGTCTCCATATATATTTGTGTTAAAGTACCAGTATCATTTGTTCTCGGTGGACGCGGCGGGATGAGTACCTAGTTAAAGTCCCACACACCTGGATTTTTAAATGGGATGTTCTCCTCAGTTGACCCAGTCCCGCCCAGGAAGCCTTTGTTGGTTTAGTCCCCCAATCCCACCCTCTAATGCTGAGTGCGTCTAAGAAAAATAAACTTGAAACAAGAAAGGAGTCGGAATCTGAGCCTTTTGCACAAAGTTTATATTCAAGACCCAACTTGAGCGTCTTTGCTGTGACTCAACTGTGGCTTTGAATTTATGGCCGTCAGGTTGGTTTGTATCCTTTACCTCAAAAACTAATAAAACATAGGATTTATGGTTAAATTAAACAAATCGATATAAGTCAGTCTCGTGTTTAAATATGTTTCAGTTACTTAGTAAAAACTCTTTGAGTTTCAATCTTGTTCTGGCTGTTTCATGGATTCTGCCACCCTTACCAGTAGCTTTTCTTCTTTTTACATCGTCTTCATGCTCACAATTAGGTGAAAATAAAATTTATTGTGGAAAAATCTGATTACAACAATCACAAATTATGTTAATTTAGGTTATTTTAATCCAGCAAAAAGAATATTTTGGGTCTGGCTCAGAATTAGCCAGGCCCACTATGGGATGCAGGTAGAATACCAAGGGGGGCAACTCTGGGTGTACTGAGAGTTTGGGGTGTCATATCCCTCCCTAAAATGTATAGACTACCTGCCATTACCATATCAGCTCATCTATTCAAAAACTATTGTCTCCTTTGACTCATTTGATATGTTTTATGTTAGATGATCTTCCTCACTGATGCATATACCGGGTTTGGGACAAACATTCGCGTTTGGAGGTGGGGTGGTCATTAGCATTCGATCTTTATTTCTTACACTGAAGGACAAACACATAATCCTAATGCTACCAATTTTGTTTCTTTTCAATAAGCAACAAACACTGGAGCAGAAAAGCATTTTTATGAGCTCTCATGTAATGGATGAACTGGAAACTGTTTGACATGGACCGATCACAGAAAATTAAAGATCTTTCATGTTGTCAGTTACTCCCACATTTACGGCTGCAACAAGGCAATGTTACAAAATGAATTCCAGTGTTCTGAAACACCTCTAAGCACAATTAACACACATTCCCGCAAGTAGGACAGATGTTTACTGTTGCACAATTTCCCCAGGTGAGGAAATGAACCTTTTGGAGTATTTTAAGGTAAATGATGAAGCAACCAAGAGGGAGACGGGGTGGAGGCCCTCACCTTGCTGGACACAGAGGAATCTGAAGAATAAAATCACTCAACTCACGATTCACAAAGTCTGTAAGTTTGCTTCTTTCCAGACACAATCTGCAGCCTTCCCAGTAAGGCACATTCCAGTTTCTAAGCAAAGATGATGTAATGAGCCTAAGGAGAAGTCCTGCCTTAACATGGCTATCTGTGTGTGATGTCATCACCCCACTGGAGTTCCTCCAGCAGGAATTGATATCTGCAGCCAGCATAGATTGGTCCAGAAGTGGTGAAGGGAAGAGAAACATCTAGCAAGAAGGTGAAATCAGAAAAATGTCTAAAAATATGCACCAAAAGGTTTGCAGAAGATATGGCTGGACAGAAAGAACTCGCTCCGAGACCTTAAGTCTTTAGCTACGAACACACCAGGCATGTGGTAATCATTTCCTTCTAGCATACTGTGTTGCACAGGACTGTCACTTCCTGATTCTATGGTAAGTACCTACAGGAGTGCTGCAAATCTTGCTCGAGGCTTTTTCTTTCACAGCTCTATTCCAATATAAGACAGACTTCCTGTTATTAATTTCTCCTTCACTATAAATCTACAACGGTTGACACGCCATCCATACGTCCAAGTCCCTGATTGGTCAACATGCTTTCCGTTTTGTTCGTTGAGTCCAAAAATTGATGTAAAAATTTGAGCTTTAGTCCCAGCTGCCCTCACGGGTGGATACGGGCTGCCTGCAGGTAAAAACTGATCTGACCTGTACCCACACAGAAAATCAAGGTTAAAGACCGCTTGGTGCAATGCTGTTCATGTACATTTTTTTACAGGCATGTTGCAGGCAACAGGTCGTCACGAACATTTATACAACATGCAAGGGTGGGTTATGTTGAAGTAGGTGAGAGGCAGTTGTGTCGTAAGGATTTTTTCATTTTTTGAAAATTTTGTGTTCTCTATTTGCATTTTCCCATTTAAAACAAAGAAGTACATTAATTTTATAGAAAACTTTTAAACGTTTAAAACTTAACTTTTTGAACATAAATATGAATTAAAACAGACAGTAATATTAAACCAGAATAAATCAAGTTAAACCTTAAATAAAGTATAACATTTTGCTCTCCTTAAAAATATATTCTGTCAAAATCATACAAATATGAACATGCTACAGAACAAAACAAACAAAACCTGGAAATATTAATAATAGGAAATAACACATCAAGCCATTCCTTTTTCTTTGCTCTTTTGTCATTTTTTTAGAGCTGAACTCCTGGCATCATTTTTAGCAATAAGTTCATTTCTGCTTGGTGTCTGATGTCCTGTGTGTGTGTCTTTGTGAAACACATTAGAGGGATTTGATTTTTCTAAAAACCTGTTATTGTGAATATCATTTTTAGGTCTTCTAAAACATTAAAAACTAAATCATATAACTCATCACTGGGATTAAGCCAAAAACATTGGACATTTTCCTAATTTTGTGCAACACCATCAGTAAAAATCCTCCAAAAACCGCAATACATTCATAAACAAATGATCGTTTGTTTATTTATGATCTCAAAAAGACTGTTTTACTGCCTGCATTACCTGCTGTCTTTATGTCAAACATTAACACCAACTAAACGACAGGCAGACGTAAAAAAATACATTTAATATGGAAATTAAAGACATGTTATAAAAATGTCTACAATAGTTAATCAGGATTGACATCATTAGCATGAGCTGAGTTATCCAAAGGCACGCCATGATCCAAGTGTTGCGCAATCGAGGCTGTGCTCCGTATGCCCTCCACCCCTCCCCTTTTCCTTCACACGCATTCGCGACACCTCCTCAAAGACAGGAGTGCGTGCAGCTGCATAAACTCTGTGAGATAATATATAATAGAAAACCAATAGTGGCGCAGATTTGTTTTTTGGTTTTGTTTCCAAGCACTGAACCGCCGCCCCCTTTAAATTTGCGCCCCGGGCAATGGCCCGTATGGCCTCATTGTACGGCTACTGCTCCATGGACCCGGACAACCCAAAAACATGCGCACGTCAACCCCCCCCCTCCCCCGAATGGGTCATATGACTACAAATACCTTCAGTCTCCAATGAAGAAAAAGGTGTAATAGAAAATCAGAAAGCAGAGATTCCTGTTGAGCCAGCTCTTTCAGAAACTGGATCACTCTCAGCGGAATGGAGATGAAAGTTCAGCAGCAGAGAGACGCAAACAGGCCAGCAACAGACAAAGGGACTGTTGTAGACGGTAATAATCTGGTGTTAGAGTTACCTTCAGGAGCTGACAATGACACTCAACTCAGAGCCTGACACGTCAGAAGAATCAATTATTATGATTGTCATCGTCAGAGGTTGTCGCCACTGATCCCTGCTATAAAAGCACTCAGTCATCAGCATATGAAGGTCACAAGCTTAAATACTGCAAATGCATACAAGCAGAATTGTTGTCTTATTATTACAATGAAAACATCTGTGTTTTTATTTTCTGCTTCACATCTCACATGTTACTTTGTGATTCCAAGGACTTTCCCCACTTGTAATGTGACACCAGAGCGACTTCCTGTTGACTGGTGCCTGAGAGAAGGATGCTTCAACTTTCGGGGTGCTGCATGAATGAGCAGCTGGAGAGGAAACAATGAAAGACTTGTGATGCCTTGATTGTGCAATGCCTGCACGTCGGCGACAAAACCTTTTACCTGAAAGATTTGCTCACATGTTTACATCCAGAAGAGCAACTTAGGCTGAACAAAAATATAGACGCAGCCCTTTTGCATCTGCTCCCATCTTTTATGAGAATAACTTAAAGATCTGAAACATTTTCTACAAACTCAAAAATAACCATTTCTCTCAAATATTGTTTACAAATCTGTCTAAATCTGTTATAGTGAGCACTTCTCCTTTGCTGAGATAATCGTCCCACCTCACAGGTGTGCCATATAGACAGCCGCATCATTGCACAGGTGTGCCTTACTGGCCACAGTAAAACACCACTTTGAAATGTTTGTTTTATTGGGGGTGAGGGGGTTCTGGAGACTCATAAAACCGGTCAGTTTCTGGTGTAACCACCAGAAACCTCATGCAGTGCTACACATCTCCTTCCTATAGAGTTGTCGATTGGCCGGTGGTGGCGGTGGAGTTGTGGTATAGGCAGAAAGATGTTATGGATGAAAAACAGAAGCATTTCATTTATGGCATTTTGTATGGACAGAGATACCTTAGGCCTGTATTGTGCTGTACATCCAAGCATGATGATGCACGGCCCCATGTTGCAAATATATGTACACGATTTACAAACAAAAACATCCCAGTTCTTGCAAAGCCAGCATCCTCACCCGACATGCCCCCCATTAAGGCACCCATTGGGATGCTCTAGATCAGTGTGCATGACAGCCTGTTCCAGTTCCTGCCAACATCCAGCAACTTCACGCCGCCATCCACACAGCCAAGAGATGTGATTAACCCTGAAGCAATTCAGCAGGTGCCCTGTGTGAAGTAAGGGTGGAAGTGCCACATTGTATTGAACAAAGCTCGATGGAATTTTGTTTGCAACGTCCTCTTCGCATCGCTGTTCCGTCCCACGCTTGAGGCTTGCTGCGCTTTTGGGTACAACAGTTTTAAATCTCCTCTGAGATTCTCATACAGATAACATTACCTCTGTTTTCCACAACAATTTAAGGCACAGTTTTTTGTTTTACTCTTGAAGGTAAAAAAAAAAACCCTCAAGAGAGGATTCTTGGGCTCATTGTGAGAACGCAGAAAATCCCAACAGCCAAAGCATCTGGCGTCTACATGCAGACGTTTTCTTCAAAGGTCGCTTTACTTTCCGACCAAATGAAATCAATTTGGTAGCCGATTTCTCACAAAACAGACACCGCCATGTTGGAGTCAGAGGTTGTCAGTCAGTCTGAGTTTCTATGGCAACTCGCGCCAATTTAGGAGCGGGCTTGTTTGAAGGCCACACCCCTGCCCCTTAAAAGCAAGCTTCACCGAATCAGTCCATCAAACATTTTGAAAGTTGGATGTGGGGGCCAGCAGTTTCCACATTCTTTTATCGAAGCATTTGATTGGTCGTTTTATAACTACAGAAGAAATATGAAATAAAATGTGGATAATCAAGAAAATGTTTTGAAAAGGTATCAGAGCCAGAATGGGTATTCTGACAAATAAGTCTATGGAATTTTGTCTCCTTGGAGCCACTTCCTGTTTGTTCTAGTATACAGTCCATTGTTAAAAACTGCTATGGAGACAGCCTGGTCTTTTAACTTTTAAGTTAATCCACCGTGAAACCATGTGACAGTTCTGGATGTACTAATCAAGTTCTGATTCCCATAAACTGCTGGAACATTTGCTTCTGTGTGATCAGCCAAAGTGGCGCTCTGGTTTACGTCTCTCTATTGTCCTCGTCAGTCCTCATGTCGTCATTATGAGTCATTCTGATGATTACTACAGTTAAAAATAACCATTAAACGGCATTGAATGAAATGAAAGAATGTCAAATCTAAGGGGAACATTTTTTTAAAGTGTTTTGAAAACAAGTTCAACCTTACCCGTGGTTATTACCAAGCAATTCAAGGTGTGTCTGGGTGTGGGTTGCTGTATATCTACATGACAAATCAAGATACAATGTGTTCTGAATCTGTCACCTCAAACAAAGGTCATTCAACTGAAAACTTCCTCCTTTAAATTAGCTAAAACTATCCCTGATAGAAAGAACATTGTGAATTTTTTCTTGATTAATTTTCCTGAACCAACCAGCGATCATGAATTATTCTGTCAGTGACATCCTCTTTTCCTACTTGCTGAGTTTTGCCCTAAAAAAATACACATTTAGCTTGTTAAGGATAGTTCACGCTTGACATATTATTGGTATATGTGACTTTTATAAAAAAAAAAAAAATATTGGAAATCAGTTCAACAATCCAGTATATTCAGAACAAAAATCCTCCCAATTCACAGGAAATTGGTGATTCTGAACAGATATTTTAAATATTTGTCCCCAGTTTCCAGTTCCAACCCTCTGTAACAGCTTGTTCTTTTATTAAATATTCACTCCAGGCTATATCAAAGAATCACATGTTTAGTTTGAACTCTTTTAACCCTTGTGCTATCCTAGGCACTTTACCGTTGGGAGCTAGGTCATCTAGACCCACTAGACAGTGCTCTGAACCTTTTTTTTCAATGATTTGTGATCTTCACTGGTGTCCATGGATTACATGAAATTTGTCCACCTTTATCCACCTTTGTTATGGTACGGAGAACACGTCAAAGTAAGGGCAGGGTCATCCAAGACAGCACAAGGGTTAACAGGATGTTGTGATGTAAGTGTCAGAAAAAAGTACGTGCTCTGTCTCCCCCTCTGGTCACAGGCGGGACTGTCCTCGGAGTTCTAACCACACTTCCTGGATGCCACACACCTGACTCTCATTCACACTCAATCAATCAATCACAGTCTACTTAAGCACTGCATTGAGCTCAGTATTGCTTGTACCACTCTGCCTTCCTTACTGATGTAGTCTAAAATTAATACATGGCTTATTTGGCTTATAATGTACTGAAAATTCATGTTACTTGACAAGAAAGGCCTTTATTTGAATTATTTTTTATTTATGAGTAATTAAAAGAAAGTAGATGATCACAACTTAAAAAATATTATTTCTGTAGGATTCCTGTTCTACAATAGTCACAAACAGAACGAAAAACATTCCTAAAAACATATTAAAGCAGATAAAGCAGGAAAATGGTAGTGTCAGTGGTGGAGATATATTCCTGTATGTTTTATCTCGCATTTTAGTCACACAACTATAGCTGCCTTCAGGCCGGCCCCATTGTGTTGTGTTCTGTTCTGCTTCTCTTTGTGAGAATAGGTGTTTGTGTGTTCAGGTAATCCATTCCAGCTCTTCAAACAGGACAAGGTAGTAGTCAAACAGAAAGCGGGGCTTCAGTCAAAGGTAAATCTTTCATCTGCGTTTGCCCTCCTCTCTGCAGCTCATGACACACATGTAAAATACATGATAAATGTGTCACTGTGTCAATAGATGAGACCACATTTGATTGTTTGTCAGCAATTTTTTTTTAATTTTAAAGACAAAACATTCATATTGTTTTGTGAAAAATTGATCATGGAGATGTAGTTCTCCATAGTGCCACACGAGGGCGCCCTCGAAAGCAGAGAAAGCTTTTCTCCTGACGCTTCCTTACATTGAACTGTAAATAACTCCATGACTCCATCATGACGTACAGTACAGACCAAAGGTTTGGACACACCTTCTCATTCAAATGAATGGGAAGGTGTGTTAACATTAATTAACATTGATGAAAGCGACTGGAACATGGGGATGTGATAAAGTTCATATGTCTTTTAATAGTCAGTTTACGAATACTGCAATTTAAACAAATAAACAATACAATAATGCTTTGGTAAAATGCTGATGATGGTAAAACTGCAAGAGAAAACAGCAAAGACTGAGTCCTAGTTTATTTCTGGGTCCTGTGAAATAAAGGAGACAGCGAGCCAGCCAAACAGCATATCCATCCATCGCTCCAAAAATACACAATAAATTAAATGTGTATCAATGATCAATCTTAGCTACTCAAAGATGTATCGCACAAGCCTGGAAATCCTTTTTTATCAATTATGTTAAGATCCTTACAGATTTCTGATCTCAGTTTGTTTTCCATGATTCCAGCCTAATGTGTAAAAAGGGTAAATATCGCTGCATTATCAAGCTTTTTTATATCAAAGATGCTGTTTTTGTGGTAATATATTTTCTTTTGTTGTTGTTTATTTCTCTTTTTTGTGTGTGTTTATTTGCTGAACAAACTTCATGCTGTTTAACGTCTTCAGTGAGTTTAATACGGCGGTCTGCAGCCTTCAACATTTAAAAAAGCCCTTCGGGGCAACTTCTCTCCGACAATAAAACCCTCTAGAAATATAAAATGTTGAATTGTATTTAACTTATTGTTATTGTGATTAACATATATTTGCTTTTGTCTTTAATTTTTAGCAACAAAAAAACATTAAGAAAAAATGCCTTTTCTAAAATATGAAATATTTTTTTATGTTTTGACCTAATATGATTTTCTTTCAAAATAAGACATCCTGTCCCATATAGAATCATTCTGTAGTAGTAGAAGCGTAATGACAACAGGCATAAAACATATATATACATATATATATACACACACACAAAGTCTAGGTTTGTTGGTGCATCTTAACCAAAAACACCTTTAATTTGCTAAAAAAAATAAATAAATAAAATAGAAACAAAAGATGCCCCTTTAAATGCGACGCACTTTATGAATACATTACTGGCAAATGTGTCAAAAGGTTTTAGTAAGACAGTGCGAAACAACAAAGTCTTACTGCTTGACGGATCATTGGAGCATTTTGGGTATTGTAGTCAGGAGCCAAACGGGTAAATGTGCATCGGCCAGGGGGGGGCTGCTGGGTCTTGGCCTTCGTCTTCGTGGTGGGGGTCCGGGGCGCGGGAGGGTGGTTGCTCCCGGGTCTTTGTCTGGCGGTGGGGCTCTTGGATGCCTGGATCAGCCGGGTTGCTGCGCTGCCTGCCCCTGGCTCTGGGATGTGGGGTGCTGGGCCTCCTGCCTTTGCTGTAGCTTTCAGTGTGATCAAGCTAAGAAGCACACATTCATTC
Organism: Oryzias curvinotus; assembly: GCA_023969325.1. NCBI lineage: Eukaryota > Metazoa > Chordata > Actinopteri > Beloniformes > Adrianichthyidae > Oryzias > Oryzias curvinotus. The sequence goes on along the minus strand of CM043716.1, from coordinate 7,251,993 downwards.
AACCCACCTACTTATTCACTTATAAATATGGGCATTTGTAATGTTTTTACACCACTCTTCAAGAATATGGGCAATGCAATGAATATGTGTGTAGCTGTCTGCGTGCATAAGTTCTGCGAGATAAATCTTCCATCATCCAGCAACTTGTTAGGAAGGAGATGGAAAAACCGAAGATATGGTTTGATGTAAATACATTTTCGCTAAATTCTTCTCGCTCTTAGGACTTTGTATTATAAACTCTGTGTTATTCTAACCCCTGATCCCCCATCTCTAACATCCCACTCCATTTCTTTCACTCTTCTTTCCTTCCGTCCGGTTCAACAAGGAATGCATACAAATATAACTATCATAAATAAAGCTTAGCCTCAAATATTAAAAGGGGTTTATATTAATAAACTCTCTGTTTGTTTTTAAAGATCCATAAACCCCATGTTGTAACAGTAAAATCTGTCCAACACAAGAAGCCTTCAGCTCTCATCTGCTTGCTCAGAATGTATTAATAAAGTTTAACTAAATTGACTATTTAGTTTCGCTTGATGGAAAAAATGAAAAACTTTTAATTTGTCTTTAACCTGAGAGGGTTAAAAGAGGGTAAAAGAGCCGCAAGTTGTGTTTCAACCCCTCCCTAAAACACACAACGCTCTAACTTTCAGTGCATCCACCCCTTGTTGTTCTGATCTAGTGTTCTTCATCTTCCACTCCACCATAGTCGTCCTCACACCACCATCCTTTACTGTCTGGCTACACCCTTTACGTCTGAACCGCAGCCTCCGGTCTTTGTTCCCCCCCTTGACTTCCTCCTCTCTTTTCTAGGAAACTATCTGACACTTCAACACTTGTTGGTAAAGTGCACCATCATCTGTTCTTCTGCATTCCAGTCCTGAACACCAAATTTCTCCATCATTTCCTTGATGCAATTATTTATCTAAATCTTTCTTTCTTTTCATTTTTTTTTTTTTTTCAGATAGGCATTAACATTTTTACTTCCTTCATTCTGAGGATTGCATTGAGCTGGGAAAAAAAAAGCTTTAAAAAAGATGCATAAATTGTATAAAGACAAGTGTTCCTGTTATTGAAAGTGTCCTCGACTTGAAAAGTGAAACAACTTCCTTGAAAGTTTCCATAATAAAAAACAGAAGAATCATTCAGTAAGCAAAGATGTTAAACAAGAAAAAAACAAGCTGTCTGTTTTCACCATTCCATTAACTGGAACGCTTGACGACAGCAACTGTTGTTTGTTGACTTTATCATCAAGGAAATGAACTAAGATATTCTTGTGACAGTCTGTGTACAGTCAAGAGAAATGGTAAAAGTATAGTTTTCTGAGGAGCCACTGCGCTACAAACTACCACCTAGGACTTAAGCTTCTGAGCCTCGAAGGTTGTGGTCCGTGGGTGAGGTAACCTGGTCTATACCATGTTCATCTGTCACTTTCCCTGAGTGACCAGGGGTCTGTAACCTGAGGTTCTTATGAATAATAAGAAGGGAATAGATGTATCTGCGCTTTTCCAGATGCTCCAAGCGCTTACAATGTGTCCATTGTTCATTCTCTCCTCATTCATACTTGGTGATGGTAGCTACTAATGTATCCACAGCTGCCCTGGGACAACATCAGCATACTGACAGGGCCTTGGCTGCCAGTTCACATAAGGTTCGCGCCCCATCACCGGGACATTCATACACACATTCACACACCAGTAGAGCAACACTGGAGGCAAGTAGGGTAAGGTGTCTTGCCCAAGGACACAACAACACGCACCTGTCTTTGCATTAAGATTTTCCCATATGGGACATGGCGTCTTATTTTAAAAGGTCACGTGAACCTCTGTCAAAAATATATATTTTTATGTTTATTTTAGGCAAAAAACAACATTTTTTTAATACTTATCATAATAGAAAGAATAGCATCAATACAAATCAGTGTTTGACTTTTTTAGAGGGTGAAATCAAACTTGGTGGCTCCTAATGGGTTGTTGTCAGTCAGAAATGCTGAAGCGCTGAAGGCCGCTGACCTCTGACCTCCACAAATGGAGACTTGGTGGTGGAACTACCATCACTTTTGCCGGCTAATTTTTACCCGATATAATACACCCAACAAAAAGTACTTGTCGTAAAAATAGATGAAAACATGACAACATATGACGAGAGTGGTTTTCTTTTATTTTCAACTGTTACAAAAAGAAAAATATCCTTAAAAACCACTGAAAAATTATAAAAATTCATGTAAACAGTTTTGCTCGAGTAAAAAAATTGGGTTAAACAGCAGTTTTTCGGATTATGGATATAAAAAAATAATAATAATAGATGTCCTTACGATACCAGTTAATTGAAACATTCAGAATGAAACTGGATGGTTCGTTCAACCTGTTGTTGTCTTTGCTGGAGGCCAAAACACGCAGGAGTAACCGTGGTGACATCCTCCCTTTCAGACACAACCTTCGTCTGTACAGAATTGTTGAATCTGGCTTTCGCTTTGCATTATAATGACTGACAAACATTTACCTGAGTAGTGACACCAGGATAAATGGTTGCATAAACTTTCCCGACAGTAATCACAAAGCTTATGACCGTCAGGAATGCAAAGTATTTTCATTTTCTTTTCACTGAATTTAACACTTTGGCTTTGAAATCAAGCAGGTCATTTGCTGTTTATTCCATCATAGATGTTGAACAGTTGTTGTAGATTAAGATGTTTTTGGGGAATGATTTGAAGCATTTTCTGAAATGGCTTTAAAATGTTGTTTAAGTTTTATCAAACGGGTCGAACAACCATGAACTGGACCCATTGGAAGTCCAACTGGGGCCTTCCAGAAAACTCCATATGAATAACTCCAAATGACAATTTTTGTCACTTTCTTTTTTGATTGATTATCCTGTAAAAATTGTTTAACAGATTGACTTTCCTTGAGCGGTTGTGTGGTGTGTTTACCCAGTGATGGGCTAAATTTCCTCCTCTGTCTGGAGCATATAAGGTGACTTGCCCACCGTCCGGGATTATCCTTCACCAGAGCTGCACACCAGACAGGAAGCATCCTTTCCAAGCGGCCGTGTCGTGTTTTTGATTAACCCTTGTGCTATCTTAGATGACCCCCCCCCCTTACTTATTTTATTTTTTATTTATTTTATTTTTTTTTACTTTGACGTGTTCTCCCTACCATAACAAAGGTGGATAAAGGTGGAAAAATTTCATGTAATCCATTGAACCAGTGAAGATCACCAATTAATGAAGAAAAAAGGTTCAGCGCTCTAGTGGGTCTAGATGACCCAACTCCCAATGTTAAAGTGCCTAGGATAGCACAAGGGTTAAAAAAAACGTTTTTTTGAAAGCAAAAAAAAAAAAAAACAAGAACAAGTTCTGGAAATCTCTTGCTGGTTGTGGCCATTGCTGCAGGTGAATTCAGACCAAAAAATGTTTTTTTTGTACAGATGGAAAGTCAAATTCCATTTTTTCAGTACAGATTGATCTAAATATACTGTTTAAAAAAGGACCTTCTGGTTATGAAGACGAGCCAGACAAAAAGGGGTTCAGAACCCCCTGATGACAAGAAAGAACAAGGACCCGATTACGTCGCCCGGATTGGCGTCACCGGAGCCCCGCTCTGGAGCCAGGCCCAGGGTCGAGGCTTGCAGGCGAGCGCCTGGTGGCTGGGGCTCTTCCCACGGGCCCCGGTCGGGCACAGCCCGAAGAAGCGATGTGGGACCACTCTCCCATGGGTCCACCACCCATAGGAGACCTCAAAAGGGGCCGGTACCTCAAAAGGGGCCGGTGCAATGTGGTTTGGGTGGCAGTTGAGGGCGGGTGCCTCGGCGGCCCAAACCCCGATCATGGAACCTGGCTTTTGGGACATGGAATGTCATCTCTCTGGGAGGGAAGGAGCCTGAGCTGGTGTGAGAGGTTGAGAGATACTGTCTAGATATAGTCGGGCTCACCTCCACACATAGCCTGGGCTCTGAAACTCAGTCCTTAGAGACGGGTTGGACTCTCTACCACTCTGGAGTTGCCCAAGGTGAGAGGCGGCGGGCTGGCGTGGGCTTACTCGTGAGCCCCCAGCTCAGCCGCCAAGTGTTGGAGTTCACCCCGGTGGACGAGAGGGTCATGTCCCTCTGCCTCCGGGTGGGGGACAGGTCTCTAACTGTGGTTTCGGCTTACGGGCCGAACAGCAGTTCGGAGTACCAGGCCTTCTTGGTGTCTCTCGAAGGGGTACTGGAAAGTGCCCCAAAGGGGGACTCCATTGTCTTCCTGGGGGACTTCAATGCCCACATGGGCAATGACAGTGGCACCTGGAGGGGTGTAATTGGTAGGAACGCCCCCCCGATCTGAACCCGAGTGGTGTTTTGTTATTGGACTTCTGTGCTCATCATAGTTTTTCCATAACAAACACCATGTTCGAGCACAAGGGTGTCCATCAAAACACCTGGCATCAGGACACCCTAGGCAGGAGGTCAATGATCGACTTTGTAGTTGTTTCAGGTGACCTTCGGCCCTGTGTCTTGGACACTCGGGTGAAGAGAGGGGCGGAGCTGTCCACCGATCACTACCTGGTGGTGAGTTGGATTCGCTGGCGGGGAAGGAGACCAGAAAGACTTGGAAGACCCAAACGTACTGTGAGGGTCTGCTGGGAACGTCTGGCTGAGCCCTCCATCATGGAAGTCTTTAACTCCCACATCCGGGAGAACTTCAAACAGGTACCGAGGGAGGTTGGGGACATTGAGTTCGAGTGGACCATGTTTTCCACCTCCATTGTCTCTGCTGCTGCTCGGAGCTGTGGTCGCAAGGTCTCTGGTGCCTGTCTCGGTGGTAACCCCCAAACCCGGTGGTGGACACCGGAAGTAAGGGATGCCGTCAAGCTGAAGAAGGAGTCCTACCAGGCCTGGCTGGCCTGCGGGACTCCAGAGGCAGCTGACAGGTACCGGCAGTCTAAGCGAGCTGCGGCCCGGACTGTTGCGGAGGCGAAAACTCGGTCCTGGGAGGAGTTCGGTGAGGCCATGGAGAAGGACTATCGGTTGGCCTCGAAGAAATTCTGGCAAACCATCCGACGACTCAGGAGGGAAAGAAGTTCTCCACAGGCACCGTTTTCAGTGCAGGTTGGGAGCTGTTGACTTCGACTGAGGATATTGTCGGGCAGTGGAAGGAGTACTTCGAGGATCTCCTCAATCCCACTGACACACCTTCTTTTGAAGAAGCGGAGAATGAGGACTTTGGGGTGTGGCTGTCTATTACCCGGGCTGAAGTCACTGAGGTAGTCAACAAGCTCCTCAGTGGCAAGGTCCCGGGGGTGGATGAAGTCTGCCGTGAGCACCTCAAGTCTTTGGATGCTGTGGGAGTGTCTTGAGTGTCTTGCAGCATCGCGTGGCGGTCGGGAACCGTACCACTGGACTGGCAGACAGGGGTGGTGGTTCCCCTCTTTAAGAAGGGGGACCGGAGGGTGTGTTCCAACCATAGGGGAATTACACTCCTCAGCCTCCCTGGGAAAGTCTATGCCAGGGTACTGGAGAGGAGAGTCCGTCCGATAGTCGAATCTCAGATTCAGGACCAACAGTGCGGTTTCCGTCCTGGTCGTAGAACAGTGGACCAGCTCTACACCCTATCTAGGGTGCTGGAGGGATTGTGGGAGTTCGCTCATCCAGTCCATATGTGTTTTGTGGATTTGGAGAAGGCATTCGACCGCGTCCCCCGTGGCATCCTGTGGGGGGTGCTCTGGGAGTATGGGGTCCGGGGAGTCTTACTGAGGGCTGTCCGGTCCCTGTATGACCGGAGTAGGAGCTTGGTTCGCATAGCTGGCAGTAAGTCAGACCTGTTCCCGGTCCACGTTGGACTCCGACAGGGCTGCCCTTTATCACCGGTTCTGTTCATAGTTTTTATGGACAGAATTTCTAGGAGGGGCCGGAAGGGATCTGGTTTGGGGACCACAGGATTTCCTCTCTGCTTTTTGCAGATGATGTTGTGCTGTTGGCTTCATCGAACCGGGACCTCCAGCGTGCATTGGGGCGGTTTGCGGCCGAGTGTGAAGTGTCTGGGATGAGGGTCAGCACCACTAAATCTGAAGCCATGGTCCTTGACCGGAGAAAGGTAGTTTGCCATCTCTCGGTGGGTGGAGTGTCCTTGCCCCAGGTGGAGGAGTTTAAATACCTTGGGGTCTTGTTCACGAGTGAGGGAAGATCGGAGCGTGAGATTGACAGGCGGATCGGAGCGACGTCCGTAGTTATGCGGTCGCTCTATCGGTCTGTCGTGGTGAAGAGAGAGCTGAGCCGAAAAGCAAAGCTCTCAATTTACCGGTCGATCTATGTTCCAGTACTCACCTATGGTCATGAGCTATGGGTCATGACCGAAAGAACGAGGTCCCGAATACAAGCGGCTGAAATGAGCTTCCTCCGTAGGATGGCTGGGCGCTCCCTTAGAGATAGGGTGAGAAGCCCGGTCACCCGCAGAGAGCTCGGAGTAGAACCGCTTCTCCTCCACATTGAAAGGAGCCAGTTGAGGTGGCTTGGGCATCTAGTCCGGATGCCCCCTGGACGCCTCCCTGGAGAGGTGTTCCGGGCATGTCCCACTGGGCGGAGGCCCCGAGGAAGACCCAGGACACGCTGGAGAGACTACGTCTCTCGGCTGGCCTGGGAACGCCTCGGGGTCCCCCCAGAGGAGCTGGAGGAAGTGGCTGGGGCGAGGGAAGTCTGAGCATCTCTGCTCAGTCTGCTGCCCCCGCGACCCGGTCCCGGATGAGCGGAGGAAGATGGATGGATGGATGGTTATGAAGAGAATTTTTACAGTTATTCACGTCATCAAATAGGCTATTAAAAAAAGCTAATATTCATATTTAAGATTTTTTAAACAACCATATATTTACTTACAAATGTACTTGCTTCATATTATTTTAAGAGACAGACTAAGTTTAGTTCGGTAGGCTTTTACAGAAATGTTTGGTTTGAAGTAACTGTTCTGTGTTTTGTTCCAACAGCAAGCGCTCTGACCTGTCGTCAGTGCACCATTGACATATTTGGCTCCTGCTTTCTCCCAAAAGATGTCAGCTGCACTGGAACAACTGAACAGTGCAACTTTGGGAAATCCAGTATGAAAACCTGAGCTCATTTCTATACTTTTGTCATTTATTGACTCAAATGCTGTAAAAAGTTGGAAGTTGATCCTTTTTTTTTTATTAGAAAGTATTTGAGTCACAGTTTATTTTAATTGAAAGAAAGTTACATTTTAAAGAGAAAAAAAAGATAAAACTAAAATCAAAGAATGAACAGAAGTGAACATAAAGCCAATGTTAAAGTCCCAAACCACTATCTAATAAAGTTTATATTTCCTTTTCCAGAGTTTGATGCTACAGACAAGGTGGCCCTTTTCACTCGTGGATGTTTGAACTCAAACCTGTGCAACGTAACCTTAGCCGGCACGGTCATGGGCGCCGGTTACACCAGCGCCTACTCCTGCTGCACAGCAGACCTTTGCAACGGAGCCACATCCGTGCAGCTGCCTCTGATGGCGGCGCTCCTGAGCGCCCTCCTGCCCTCTCTGTGGGGCTCCTGGCAGCTGTAAATCTGAAAATATTAGGAGGATTTTAACTCAACAATCATTCCTGACTGCTTGATCTGTGTGTCTGTCAAACACACAGATAAAAGATAAAGAATGACGTGTGTGGGGAGTGAAATCTGATTTACCTGTCACGGGTTCTCGTGTACTCAACTGTATCTGAATCTATTAAACATAAAGGCCTCAGCTTGACTGAATATTTTTGCTCTCTGCACATTTGGTTCCCACAGAATTAAAACACAGACAATACAGTATCTTAACAATTCTATCAACTAGAAAACAGTCAGCATTTCTACCAACTACGATTTAGTATGATAATATGTTTTAAACGTTAAAAAAATGGACATATATTTTTTCTCAACATCCTACGGGCACTTGTGTATCACGTGCACACTCCGTGCGTGCAGCATTTGCGTGTGGTCAGTATGTAGCAGTAAGGAAGAGAGTGCGGCTGAAAGAAGAGCGTCAGGAATGCAAAGTATTTTCATTTTCTTTTCACTGAATTTAACAGTTTGGCTTCTAAATCAAGCTTGTTGTTTAGTCCATCATAAATATTTAAGAGTTGTTGTTGATAAAGACTTTTTTGGGAATAGTTTGAAGCATTTTCTGAAATGGCTTTAAAACGTTGTTTAAGTTTTGTCAAACGGGTCGAACAACCAGGAAGTTGAGCCTTTTGAGTTCCAACAGGGACCTTCCAGATACCTCCAGTTAAAGGAAAGCATCCTTTCCCATGTTACTTGATGACTTCAAGTAACATTTTTTGTCACTTTCTTTTTTGTTCGATTATCCTGTCAAAGTGGTTCAACAAGTTGTCTTTCCTTGAGGGGTTGTAGGGTGTGTTTACCCAGTGATGGGCTACTTCCTCCTCTGTCTGGAGCATATAAGGTGAATTGCCCACAGTCTGGGATCATCCTTCACAAGAGCTGCACACCTGACAGGAAGCATCCTTTCCAAGCGGCCCTGTCGCATTTTTGATTAAGAAAAACCTTTGTGAAAGGAGAAAAAAGAAAATGAACAACTGCTGGAGATCTCTCACTTTGCTGGCTGTGGTCATTGCTGCAGGTGAGTTCAGACCAAAATGTTGTTTTTTTGTTGCACAGCTTCCATTTTTCTGCATGGATTTATCTAAACATACTGTTTATAAAAGGACTTTCTGGTTATGAAGAGAATGTTCACAGTTATTCGTCCTTCATGTCATCAAATAGTCTATTAAAAAAAGCTAATATTCATATTTAAGATGTTTTTAACTACCATATATTTAATTACAAATGTACTTGCTTCACATCGTTTTCAGAGACAGACTAAGTTTAATTCTGTAGGATTTTACAGAAATGTTTTATGGGTGAAATGCCATAAACCAATAAACCCATTGTTTTCCTGTTTCTCTTTATTTCTTTATAATTGTATCGTCCACCATTTTTTGCCGGTTAACTCCTACAATTTTCAGCTATTTTAACCATTCAACTTTTAAAATGTTCCGCTCTTTCAGATTTTTCCAGCTATGATTTTTGGTCCTTCAAATCCTTGAATTTTTCGAGATATTCCAGGATTTCCAGGATTTTTGCTTCCATTGAAATACATGGGGAATCCTTGGTGCCGAAGCAGCTCGCTGGTTCAAGACCTGCCGCTGGCATTTTTCATAAAAATATATATATTTTGTTATTGTGCTGTTTTCACTTTATTTGTGGTCAACTTTGATCATTTCTTTCATGCTTTTTTTTTCCAATTTCCTTTCCATTCAGCAGTATAGTATTCAACCCTGCATTTTCTTCTTGAAAAGCTTCTCCTTTTAGTTTGAAGTAACTGTTCTGTGTTTTGTTCCAACAGCAAGCGCTCTGACCTGTCGTCAGTGCACCATTGACATATTTGGCTCCTGCTTGAACCCAAAAGATGTCAGCTGCACTGGAACAACTGAACAGTGCTACTTTGGGAAAACTAGTAAGAAAACCTGAACTCATTTCTATACTTTTGTCATTTATTGACTCAAATGCTGTCAAAAGCTGGAAGTTGATCATTTTTTTTATTAGAAAGTATTGGAGTCACAGTTTATTTTAATTGAACGAAAGTTACATTTTAAAGAGAAAAAAAAGATAAAACTAAAATCAAAGAATGAACAGAAGTGAACATAAAGCCAATGTTAAAGTCCCAAACCACTTTCTAATAAAGTTTATATTTCCTTTTCCAGAGTTTGATGCTACAGACAGGGTGGCACTTTACACTCGTGGATGTTTGAACACAAACCTGTGCAACGTAACCGTGGCCGGCACGGTCATGGGCGCTGGTATAACCACCGCCTACTCCTGCTGCACCGCAGACCTTTGCAACGGAGCCACATCCGTGCAGCTGCCTCTGATGGCGGCGCTCCTGAGCGCCCTCCTGTCCTCTCTGTGGGGCTCCTGGCAGCTGTAAATCTGAAAAGCAAAAAGGAGGATTTTAACTCAACAATCATTCCTGATTGCTTTATCTGACGGTCTGTCACAGAAATATGCCTAGTTGAAGTGAAAATGTATCTATTTAACACACAGATAAAAGATAAAGAATGACGTGTGTGGAGAGTGAAATCTGATTTACCTGTCATGGGTTCTCTTGTACTCAACTGTATCTGAATCCAATAAACATAAATGTCTCAACTTGATTGAGCTTCCAATATGGTCTAAAGACAGGAAACAAGAAGTTGGATGTAAAAATACAGACTCGTCTTTGAAGTTTGAGTTTGTTTGTTACTCAGCTGATTCCTCACTGCTGCAGTGTTTATGGTGACCATGTTTTATTTTTAAACTGTAACTCCTCTACTTAATTTGGGAACGACTCACTTGAAATAATACTTATGCTGTTATAAACTCGGTGGTACCAGAATGAACTGTCTCCTGATTTCCTCATGGCGACACATGACAACCACGTTTTTGGCATCGCTGGGTCACGGCTGATTGAGCTTCCTTATAAAACTCTGGAAAAAAAAAAAGGTCAACGTGGCAGATTTGAGCCATTTCACCAGTTCAACTCAAACAGACGTTGGAGATCACAGTCAGTTTGGAAACATGTAAATCCCCCACAGGTGGACACGGTCAACTCTGTACGGGGCACGCACATGAAATATCAAGATTGTAATTTTTTTGCAGGTGGCAAGCGCTCAAACACATAAGGAGGAAGTAGGTGAGAGGCAGGCGGGTTGTTCGGATTTGTCTTTTTTTTTGTTTTATGACAGCCCCAAATACTGCGGACTGTCACAAGAACAGGCAGACTTGGCTGAAACCAAATGCAGCAGTTTTATTAGCTCAACTAAAAGTCCACAAAGCTAAATCAGGGTCAGGCAGGCAAGGGTCGATGACAGGCATAAGATCATCAGAGGAGAGACGGGGGTAGTCAGGATCCAGGCGAGAGTCGGGGCAGGCAAATAGAGTCAGGGTCAGGAGACAGAAGATCAGGGTCAGACATAACACTCGGTAATGAAGGCAGTGGCACATTCATACTTCACACTGGGCTCAGCTCAGTGCAGAGCTTAAGTATGCTGTGGTTGATTGAGTGAATGAGAGTCAGGATTGTGGCAAGCAGGACGTGCACGCTGGGTGTGCTGGGAGATAAAGTGCTTTCAGTGCTGCTCCTGCCGTTGTGGGTACCGAATGTTCTCGGGTTGCCGTATGTTCTCGGGGTCCTTCGGGGTCCTTCGACCAATGATGACGTCACACTATTTGATTGGCTGTAAGTTGCCACAACCAATGAGTTAATGTCGCTAAGTTTTTTTTAAAACTTTATTGACAATTGCGGTATCATACATTAACAATGACATTAACGTTAACAACGAACAATAACAATGTAATCAATATTGCCTCGAAGATCAGTCACCATTGCCAAACATAACATATTAAGATAGAAAATAAAGAATAGAGGGGAAAAGAGAAACAATGAACATAACACACAAATAAATAAAAACATAAGTAAAATAAAATAAAGGAACATAGAAAAAATCTAAATAGTCTACTACTAGTTAAGTTAGGGGTACTCGTGAAGTTTGTATTTCTGAACAAAACTAAGCAATTTCAAGCCATTCTTCTTTTTCATATAATGAAGTGATTGAAAGTAAAAACAGAGCTCTTTATTAAATGTTATAAAAAGTGGTTTGGTCTTCAAAACTTTACCTCACCAAGATGGCGGTGCTCTCCTCCAATGAGGAACCACGTGATGTCTCCTCTAGTGATATAACTCATTGGAAGGACCCCGAAGGACCCCGAGAACATCCGGCAACCCGAGAACATTCGGTACCCACACCGGTGACCAGAGGTGGAGACAGAGCTCTGACTTCTGACGCGGACTGCACGAGGAGCCCGATAGTGTTGTTCACCTGCAGCCTGACTGTTAGAAATGAGGAAATTGGGACAATGAGAAATTTTTTCTGTAAAAATGCCTTCAGTTTGTACCTAGTTTTCCAGACGTACCACAACGTTCGATAAAACTCAAGAGTCAAAAACGTATCTTTGATAGAGTTTTTACTTGCAAGTAGGAGTGACAGAAAAGGACACCATTTCTGATCTGCACTAAAAAGGAAATATGAGATCTACCCAGTATATATATTTATAGATATATGAACACACACATACAAGAGTTTAGCCTCTCTCCACCGCTGCACCCCTTCCGCCCTCAGTCAGGAGATGATGTCAGAGCTGGGTTTGTTTTGAAGCCGCTGCATGAAGCTGCAGACAAATGTCTGCACATCTGGTTCCCACATCATAAAAAAAAAACGGACAATACCGTGTCTATGAAGTAAAAACGTAGATAATATGAGTTAAAAAAAACTGCGAGCATTTCTATGATTTAGTTATTGTCGTGTGATAATATGATTTAAACATAAACTCAAAGACTTTTAGTAAATTGACATATTATACTTTTTCTCAACAGCCTACAGGCACTTGCCTATCACATGCACACTCCTTGCCTGCAGCCTTTGTGTGCGGTCAGTAAGTAGCAATGATCACTATCGACTTGAGTGCAGCGTAATTTCACCGTACGACAGTATTTACAAATGCATGTAGCTTCCTTTAGCCTTACACATTCTTAATGATACACTTACCACATGCACGACAATGGTACATTCCATTTTCAAGCCTGTGCCCCCTTTTTAGGATACAGCGGCTCCTGTCTACGCTCCTCCATGGGCTCGGACAAGCTAAAAACCTGCAGCACTGTATGGGAGTTGACCTATCCGGGTGCTGTGACTGAGGCCAAAAGTGCTTAGTTTTCTTAATTTTGAGACAAAAAGCAAAATAGTTTTGCTGTTTGTGTATTTCTTTAGAGCTTAAATGTCAGTGTTTCTACTGTTAGCAATGTTGGCTGTGGAGGACTGCAAAACAAGAGAAAAAGGACATCCATCCATCCATCCATCCATCCAGCCATCCTGGAGAGAGAAAGGCTTGTGGCAGAACCTTAAAAGTTCAAACAATGACCTCACACATTATCATGTGCTTAATAAGTATTTGTTTTCTTTGACTCTTAATTTAAAATCATCAATCTTATCCTGTTTTTTCAAAAGAACTTTCTTTCTACATTTGATGACGAAACAAAACCGTGAATAAAGGGGGAACAAAAGCAAGGTGAAAGGAAAAACCAAGCCCTTAAATGGATGGTGGGCTCATTGACCAACAGAGTCCCGCTCTGAATGAAGCTGAAACTGCTGTGACGTGATTTGTGTGAAACCAAAAACCTGAAAACATAGCTAAACACAAAGCATGACCTACAGATGCAAAAGCTGCACTTAGAAAAGCACTGGTCCTCTCTCAGTCTGTTGTGCTATTGTGTAATCGCCCCAACTGTAATATTCTCTGGTTTCTACACTCTATCTGTAATGTACCTGCTGTGCATTAATAATCATTAAGCTTTCTTATTTCTCCCTGGGAACAAATCTCCACCTGGATTCTACCATTGGGTGGAGCTCTGGTGCCAGGAAGAAGCCAAATAACAAGACGACACTTTAAACTGTTGAATATTTTAGATACAAAATCCAAAACTGTGACACGTATGTTGGTAATATTTTTGTATCAGTTTGGTAAAAGACATAAATATGAATCGATCTATAAAATGTGTCCGTTTTCATTGTCCATGGATTATTTAATGTGTAATACAAGACCAGAATATAAGAATCTTCTGAGAATTTCTCTGGATTTTTTTTTACAGTCTTTTGCTTTTAATTTAACATTTTTGCTTGCTAAATCAGTTCTCTAAGAATAAAAAAAGAATCATCTTTACAGTTATCACAGTTATCCATAAACAAATCCTATTTTACAGCTTTTTTCTGAAAAATTGTTTGTAGATGAACAGATCAACAGCCCCCTCTAGTGGCGGGCAAGCAAACAGCAGACAAATCTGGTCCGTTTGTGACAAAAATAGCACCAACTTATGTTAGTTTCTTCTTTGAGGTGATGGCAGGACATACTAATCAGAACACAACGCTGCTTTTCGGAATCCCAGGATTAACTGAAAACAAACCTTTAGAATTCCTTAATACTGAAACAATATTGGATTACATCATATTTTTTACACATAAAGACTAAACTCCATTTATATTAATTATTCTTGTAACGGTTTTTTTGTTGAACCCGGACTGGAAAGAAAAGGAGAGAAGAAAAGAGAGGGATGTTAGGGGGGGCGGAGGTAGGAGGGGGATTATGAAAGGGTAAGGGGGGGTAAAATCATAAAGCATCATAAAGCAACAAGTTGCCAGAAGTTTATAATCACTACTGTCAGGTTTAAATGTATAATAAATCTAAAAGGGGCGGGGCCTATCCACACACACACTCAAATGTTACAAACATACATGTTGGCTCCAATAATGTTCTCATACAAACATATCAACATGTTCACAATACAATTAACGTTCGCACACGTGTACTTATGCATTCAGACTAATGTGGGAAACATTTGATTCAGACACGCAAACTGTTTGTGCAAAGGTGAGATAGCAACTGTGCTCGAGTGAGTGTTTATGTTCTTCTGAGGTGGATGATGGAATGTAAAAATAAAGAGGGAGTGAACCCAGTCATGTCCACACAAAGACCCACGCCACAGCAGCAGCAGCAGCCAGGAACCCCCGACCAACACCCGCACGGTATGGCAGATAGAGAAAAACCGCCCACTGGGTAATCACATTTACCACCCAGGCCAGAGCCAGCAGGACCGCTACAGGGGCCCCAATGCCAGAGACCAGGGTGGCATAGGTGGACGGAGAGTGCGAGCTCCAGCCCATCCAGGAGAGAACACCCCCCCACACACACACTGCGCCAGGAAGGCCCAACGCGCCCCAGGAGAGAAGACGAGCATCCCAACATCACCCAGGTATTCTGAGCATCCCCCCACCCCAACCCCAGGCACGAGCCAGGGCCCCCCAAGGGAGACCCGCCCCACGCTCCAGGAAACCACCCACCCAGCCCCCGGTTGGTCCAGGAGAGAGCAAGGCAGGGACCCCCCAGGAAAACGCCCGAGAGAAGTAGGGGTCCACAAAGAGTGTTATAACCATGGCCCGACCGGGCTCACCCACAGCTGGAATGCTGGAGAAGGCCGGCGCTCAAGGGCAAGGACCAGAACCCACACCCCAGGGACACAGACACCCCCAGGCTTAAATGTGATGTGATCTTCGGCTCATGGTCTTGCCAGTGAACTCAGAGATGCCTTTCCCTGCATTAAGAGAGGGACGCCGGGCCCAGCACCCAAGGGACAGGGCAAACCAGAGTGCTTGACTTTATTCATCCCCCTGGGGTGTGAAAACCCATAACGAGCACTGCTGGTGTTTACAGTGGTGTTGTTTAATTGTGCAGCCATGGGGAACACAGCAAATATCAACAAGTTGAGGATGTGGAGCAAATTTTGAAAATGTTACAGAGGAGAACATTGTTGTATCTAAAGCTGACAGAGTAGCAGTGATGCCTGACTGAACGGAAAATTTGATATTTTATGATTTTAGATTTTGTAAGACTCAGATTTGATTGAATTGATAGCTTTTCTTCTACAATTAATCTTATTCAGTCCTCATATTATGGCTTAGTTCAGGAATTTACAAACATATGTTACAAAAAATGATGAGAAACTTTTTTTAAACGAAAGCTAATTTTTTTAACAATTCCTGCAGTTTTTGTCATCCAAAAAAGGGAATATTAAACCAGGCTTTAGATAACACAACCATTTTATACAAAAAGTTTAATTCTATTATTTAAAAATAACTGCCATCACCTAGTTAAAATTATTTTAGATGGATGGATGGATGGATGGATGGGTGGATGGATGGATGGATGGATGGGTGGATGGATGGGTGGGTGGGTGGATGGATGGATGGGGTGGGTGGGTGGATGGATGGATGGATGGATGGATGGATGGATGGTGGGGGTGGGTGGGTGGATGGATGGATGGGTGGGTGGGTGGATGGATGGATGGATGGATGGAGGAGGTGGGTGGGTGGATGGATGGATGGTGGGTGGGTGGTGGATGGATGGATGGATGGGTGGGTGGGTGGTTGGATGGATGGATGGATGGATGGATGGATGGATGGGTGGGTGGGGGGGGATGGATGAGTGGGTGGGTGGATGGATGAGTGGGTGGGTGGATGGATGGATGGATGGATGGAGGTGGGGGGTGGGATGGATGGATGGATGGATGTGTGGGTGGATGGATGAGATGATGGATGTGTGGGTGGATGATGGATGGATGGATGGATGGATGGTGGGGGGGTGGGGGGTGGGTGGGTGGGCTGGCTGGCTGGATGGTGGGTGGGTGGGTGGATGGATGGATGGATGGATGGATGGGTGAATGAAAGGATGGTCGATTGATTGATTGATTCTGGACTCATACTCTAATCAATCATAAAAGTAAATTAAATTCAATAAAAGATGTGGTGCCAGGAGCACACTAGAAAAAACAAAATTAAAAAAGTGGAAATAAAAGTATATGCAAAATTACAATGAAAAAAAATTAAATTATAAAAGTAGGTCTACAGCATACAATTCTATTGATTTCGAACTACTTCTGTTCAAACTGTTCCTGTGGTCTATGATATTTTTATCTTCAGCTATTTTATTATCAAAAAAATTCTTTAATCAAATAAAATGAAAAAAAAAATGTTAAAAAGTAAATGTTTTTAGATGCTTTTTCCCTCCACGTAAAGCTTTCCTTGTCAAGTGCTTTCAATTAGCCGCACGCGCAGGCCCCCGCGTGCCCTCCGATGCGCGCGCGCCACCAGGAAATGGAGGCGCGGTGACGAAGAAGATGATGATGTAGCTGCAGCCGCGCAGGATTCGGGGCAGCCACAGAGCAGAGAGGAGGAGAGAACGGAGAAAAACTTCTTCAAGTGAGTTTTGGGACCCTAATCTAAGTTTTAGTCGAACCTACGGAACCTTAGTGAAAACTGACGTGTCTTTTCGGTCCGAAAGGAGCCTCGGACGTGTCCGCTGAGCCCCGTTTGACAGTTATTCTCCGAGATTGTAGCGGAAGATGGGCTCGGCGGCCCGCGCTGGCCGCGAGCTCCTCAACTTCATACAAAACAAAACTTTGATGCTTCCCTAAACTCCACGTCCCCCCCCCCCCATTTGTGCGTTTGTTCCCGCAGGGATTCCCGGGACGATGAGCGACGCAAACCAGCCCAAACTGGAACTTTTTGTGAAGGTAAGCACCGAACGGAAAGAGGTCCGCGCGGGGCGGAGAGGCAGAGGAATTGATGATGACAGGAGGAGTTGGGGCGCGCGGCGGAGTTCCTCCACTTCCGCTCTCAGAGTCTGCAGGGCGGCAATCATCTCCGCGGACTCTAATCTACTGAAATGCGCTTGAAGTGAACTGTGATCTATATTTAGTTGGTTGGTCAGAGACGGATAATCCCATTCTGTTTGATCCAAGCGTGATGCAGCCGAACCAGCATGGCGCTGCTCCCTCCCACACAAGGATTCCTGTGTGTGTGTCTACATAATATAATGCATATTATGTATGCATTTATGTGTAAATATGACGTCTTATGTTTGAATCTTCTTTACATTCATCCTGAGGAAGATGTGTCTACTCCTGCTGCGTTCACGTCCCAATAAAATGTTGGAAATGTAACTTTTTTTTGTTTTTATTTTTAAATTATCATGAGCCCTAATAGATGTGAGGTAATGCAAAAACCCCAAACAGTTTAATTTGTTGACTTGTTGTGTGCGCTTAAATCCATCTTCGATGAAAATTTGGAAGGACGTGTAAAGAAAGGTAAGCTCTAAATTGAATTCCACAGCATTTCTTTATTCAAATCGTTGAAAAAGATCATGTTTGTTACGAGGAACATACACTTGGCGGGTCACACAGTCCTCGCTTCACTCTATTCTAAAGCGTAGACTTGTAAACTGTATTTTTTTCCAGAGTAGACATCGCAACATTTTTGTATAGTTTGGCCGGGGTGCGACTTATATGCGACCTTTTAAAAACATAAATGATAACAACCACTAGAGGGCACTGTAGGTGTGTGCATCAGTATTTGCTACTGACATCAATGCAGGAGAAGAAGCGGCGCTCCGTCTTGTTCGGGAGCGACACAGAGGAGGAAAAATTCAATAAATTTACTGATTTGAAGTGATATAAAGAGTTCAGTTGACTTGTTAGCTTGTTCCTTATGTTTTGGTTGTCTGAATAATTGTTCATGTCTAATATACTCAATGTTTCATGAAGCTAAATCAATGTGTACAGCAGTGCAGAGATTCAGTCCATTGTTTTTCCCTTTTCCGTCATTAGGAGTTAACTTCCATGATGAAATATTCATTCTTGAGCCTATATTTCGTTAAATTACATGTTTTCATGTATCGTTTTGTTGTTGTTGCATTTTTTTGGCTCCTGTGTGACTTAAACTCCAGAGCAACGTATACGTCTTGGTTTTCCTCCGTCAGAGCTGGCATCTGGCTCCAAACTGTACTGAGCTCCAATACTGCTCACCGTTTTTGTTGCTCCGGTAATGTTAGGTTGGGGGTTTGAGGGGCTGTAAGATAGCGGGAGAGCGCATAAACAGATGGATGACGGGAAATGGGGTAGGGGTACTCACAACGTCAAAGCTTTTAAGATTTAGGCTAAAAACAACATATTTATTACTAAAAGACCATAAAATAGATCAGAAGGTGATCGGAGTGGCACTTTAGGCACATTAGTTTTTCATTTGTAAACGGTTGCAAAAGCCTCGCCACACCTTTTGGGAAATACTTTTATAATTGTTTTTAACTCACCACTCCTTTATGGGAGTGGTGAGTTAAAGGAAAATCGGAGCTTTTCCTCTCGCTCTTGTTTGTTTTGGATTGAGCATAAGGATTAGTTAGCGTTAGGCATGAATGAATATTTAAACACAGGTTTGCCTTTAACCCTGCATGAAGAGGCACAAATCGCAAGTTTTTCCCACTTTGTTGAGCTTTGTAAAATAAACTAAAATTATTGTGTAACTGTGTAATGTCCCTTGAACTTCAACAGAACTCCTTTTGGTTCAGTATCTTTGTCCGCCTTTTTATGGGTGACAACAAATATTTATCTGTAAATTTAGTGTAAAGGATATTGATCAGTTCTTCATTAGGATTAAATTTATTCTGAAATGCTCTCAAGTGCTTGAAATGAACAGAAAAGTCACGAAAAAAGTTAAATTGTTTTCTTAAACTGGTCATGGAAAGGTAAATATGTTCTGTCCTGTTATTCATTATAAAAGAAACATATTTAGAACGTGAAATAGTTGTTAGAAAAGTAGGGTCTAGTGCTTGGATTGACCAGGAATGTAGCGAACTTTGAGGCTTTATTGATCGTGTGTGTTGCTAGGCAACCCCAAACTGCTTTCGTCCTGGACGGCAGAAGCCGGAGTTCCTGATCTCCACCATAGCCGCGCCTTAAAATTCACTAAAGAATCATTAACAGCAGTTTTACAGACCTGCAGTCCTGTGAGAGTCGGCCTCACTGAGGTCATCGGTTCAGCGTATTTGTAGACACGTTTCCCCAAATAGAGTCATGTGCAGAAATGATTGGATAGCCAAGACAAAGCCGATGAAAAGGTAGAGTTTGGTGTGGGAACTAAGCTGGTGCAGGAGGACAGGATACTGAATATATTGCTGGTGGGATGTGTAAAAATGAACCTAATTCCAATTCAAACTTCCACAAATCACTTAACAAGCTAAAGGTCCTCTTTAGTAACCGCTTCGTTTCAACTAGTTTCAAAAAATAAAATCTCAGATTTTATTTTTTTTAATTCGATTTCCGATTTTATCCCGATTTTTTTCCCCCTCACCCTACTTAAGGAAAGCAATAAGTACAACCAACTAAGGATGAACCGTTTCTGCCTTCATGCCAAATCAGAAGAAAATTCGGAGTCCTGAAAGGTCATGAAGAAACACTGTGGAGTCATCATTCTAGTCCAGTGTTTTTCAACCTTTTTTGAGCCACGGCACACTTTAGCCTTGACAAAAATCCCGCGGCACACCAGCATCCAAAAAAAAAAAAAAAAAGAAAAAACTCAGTCTGTATTGATCGACAGCCGCCCCCCCCGCCCTCCGGAATCTCACTGGCATTTTCATGATAATTGTGGCAGAAAAAGCTGGAAGTTGCAGCTGTTTTTTTCTAAAAGTTGTATTAAAAGTTAAGTTAAAAGATTCAAAAACTGTTTGATGTGTGTTCCTTGTTTAAAGACGTTAAGAGGAGAAGCTCATTGTGCGCTAAGACAGTCGTTCTAACCCAATGCATCATGGGAGATGTAGTGCCCTATATCCGCCGACCGCAGAAAGACCAGCTTCTCTGAGCTTCATGGTTTTGTTCTCTTGTTCCACGGTCTGACACCGGATTCTGTGGAAAGCTACACCGCTAAAGACGAGCTTTAGCTGGTATTTTTGTTAGAACTGAGAGACTTTTTGAGTTAAATCTAAACAAGGAAGTGAAGACTTTAACCACTTCTGATTGGTCAGACTGATGACATGTGATTCAGCCTTCAAGAATGATTGGTGGAGACAGTTAAAGGGGCGGCACTGGTATAGCTAACAGGAATAGCTGCAGCTAAATCGCTGTATCTTCATTCCTATCAAAAAGTATTTAATAGAATCAAATAAACACAAAGAAAAAATAATTTCATGATCTTTTATATTCCTAACTACTCAGTGTTTTATCAGGGGCCTGTTTGGATGAACAAAGAGCTGATTTCCTGGAGATGGGAAATGTTGTTAGATCAGTTAATGAGGGCAATTTCCCACGGCACACTTGACCATCTCCCATGGCACACTAGTGTGCCGCGGCACACTGGTTGAAAAACACTGTTCTAGTCAACGCTATGATTCATTTTGTTACAGCCGTTTATTCAGGTTTAGGATCAGTTTAGGATCATAACGAGGGACCAAAATTCAAAAGTGAAGATAGCAAAAACTTTGTAGAAGAGTCGCTAAGAAGTACGTAGACATTAATAGTTTCATTCATCTTCTAAAACCCGTTTTACCCCTTTTGGGGTCGCCAGTCTGTCGCGGGGAGGCAATAATAGTAGAGCCCATAATTTGTGTTTAAAGTCTATTAATAAGTCTGGTTTAATGGCTCGCGTACACACATTTTTACTAATGTAGTGCACAAATTATTATTGTTCACTTATTATTTGCCAATATTTTTATATTCTTCATGTTTTACGTTAAATTAAAAAGATGTCTTGGTCTGAGTTCACTTAGTAATAACACCCAAGTGCACATTATTATTCCCCTTGTGTTATTATGAAGGCACAAGCACACCTTTTGGGTTTGGGACATCTTTTTGTTCATAGTCTAGTAAACATCTTGTTTATTGGCCTGAGTGCACATATCCTGTCTGGTGCACTTTGTGTAACCGGGCCATCTTTGTTTTTACCGTATATTTAAAGGTCTGTTGTTTTAAAGTGCAATCACAGCCATAATAAGAGCCCATCTGTGTGTTTAAAGAACAGGATCATTGTTTTGAATGAATGAGAGGATTCCTCTTTGTTTTGCAGGCGGGAAGCGATGGTCAGAGCATCGGTAACTGTCCTTTCTCCCAGCGCCTCTTCATGGTGTTGTGGCTGAAAGGAGTCACCTTCGATGTCACCACCGTGGACATGAAGAGGTAAAAACTCTCTGTTTTTGTTTTTCCTCTGCAGGATTCTCCTGGTACAACAGAGGAGAGTCCACCCTCTTCTTTTTTATTTTTTTTTAGCACAGATGGGGGTGTAGAAAGACCAAAAGGCTCATTGTGGTGGTAGAAATGACTTATTTCCTGTGGGGTCTTTTTTTATTCCTCTCCCTATTCTTTTTTTTTTTTTTTTTTTCTTACCTCCTGCCCCCCTCCCACAGGAAACCAGACATCTTGAAGGACCTGGCACCGGGGGCTCAGCCTCCTTTCCTGCTGTTCGGGAGCGAGGTGAAAACCGACACCAACAAGATTGAGGAATTCCTGGAGGAAACGCTCAGCCCTCCAAAGTAACCGCCGTCTTTTCACATCCGTTTCGTTTTGTTTTTGACCTCTGAATAATATTTACACCTCAATATTTTGGTCAGGGACAGAACCTTCTAACGTTTTCTGTTTCTACGCCAAACAAAAAGCAACATGTAAAGCTATTTTAATCTGTTTTGCCAGGCAGCCTGTTGTTGCGTTGCTTAGCAACCTCGTTTCCTTCATCAGCAAGTTTTTAAACTCCTCTAGAAATTATTTTTTTAACACAATGACTTGTTTTTTAATCTTTTCTATGAGCAGTGGGTGCTATTATTACCCCCCTTAAACCTAAAATAAGAACCAGAACCGCCAGATGGCCCTGACCTCCTGCAGCAGCTCCTCCAGGATGTAGACAGAGCCCCATGAATCCCGTTTAAATACTTGTTTACCTTAAAAACTGTACTACTGTGCATTATATCATTCTGATACATTTGAATAGAAAATCTTATTCAAATGAGCAACTTTTCTGGTTCCTCTTTGAATTTTGGCCTATTTCTGTTGTGTGTTGAAAGCACTGCATTGCATTATGGGTGTGGCATTCGTTTGCAGTGAAGTCCGTGTCATTTATGCGACTCGTTTCTCCGTCAGATACCCCCGTCTGGCTGCTCGGAACCCGGAGTCCAACACTGCAGGTCTGGACGTCTTCTCCAAGTTCTCGGCCTACATCAAGAACTCCAACCCCCAGGCTAACGAGAGTACGCCGTCTTATCCCAGCATCATGCCAGCACGTTTGCTTTTTGTGACGGGAAGGCCATGCCGTTTCTAATTTCATTCGTGTCTCTGAATTCCTGCAAAGATCTGGAGAAAGGTTTGCTGAAGGCTCTGAAGAAGCTGGACGACTACCTCGGCTCCCCACTTCCCGACGAGGTTGATGAGAATAGCGCCGATGAGGTCACTTCCTCCTCGCGGCCCTTCCTGGACGGCCAAAACCTCACTCTGGCTGACTGCAACCTGCTGCCGAAGCTCCACATTGTGAAGGTGACCGTCTGGCTTTTCTGCTGTTTATTCGTTGAGTTCTTCCTCTCAGCGGGACTTTCCCTCCTTTTTATTTTTGTTTTTATTTTAGGTGGTGTGTTTGAAATACAGGAACTTCAGCATCCCCGACTCTCTGACAAACCTGTGGAGGTACCTGAACGCGGCGTACGCCAAAGATGAGTTTTCCTCCACCTGCCCTGTAGATGAGGAGATCCACAGCGCCTATTCGTCTGTAGCTAAGGCCCTCAAGTAGGACGACAGCAGCAGAACAATACACAAAATCATAAAAATAAAACAAAAAAAGCACATCCCCATTTTGTCCCAAAACAAACTCTCCAAGCAGCACGTTTAATTTGCTCTGTTTTTTACGATTTAATTGCCTTTATTAGAAGAAAATGAGTCTATTAGTGTCCAGTTTTCTCTTTTTACACCAGCAGGGAAGCAGAAATGCCATCGTTCTCCTCGTCTCCAGTAGCGGTAGCGTCACGTAGCTCCTGAAGCTGCCTCACATTAGTTGAAGCCACAGCAGATCCTCACTGACACTTCATGCTTTTATTTTTTCGTGTTGAGGTCATTTGAACCGACACAAAGCTGCCTAACGGGTTTCAAGCCTTTCACTCGTGCAGACGCCTCGTTTTCCTTCCTGGTTTGGGACATTTGCATACCAGCATCACCTGCCAAAGAGCTTTCTGTGACGGCGCATCATCTCTTCTGCCTTTTTTTCCCTTTTTTTTTTCCATTTGGGAAAGAAAAATGTTTTAGCTGTGAGATGTGTGACATCATCGAGGCACCTCAAAGAAGGGGGGATGCGCAGTGCAGCTTTGAAAAAACAGGAAACGTGTCGGAAGACTCCGGCTTCCCCTTTCTGAGCTTCTTCTGCAGCCGTGAGGGGTTGGGTCACGCTTACCGAGCACTTTCTAAACTGCTGTGTGAACTTGAACTCATTTCCTACAGCTGCTTGGCTTTGCCGTTCTCACTCACAAAACTCACAATCACAAAAACTGCAAGAAACATGGTCAGAGTTTCAGTGTCAAATCTCTCTTTTTATGACCATTTATTTTTGCTAATCTATAAATAGCCTTTTAGTGGCTAACAGCTTGTCTGCTAATTTTTGATATTAAAATTTTAGTCATGCAATTGCTCTTTTTAAATGACTACACGTTTTTGTATGTGCTAAACAAAAATCTGTCAAATTAGAAGTAAATCAGGTGGGTATTTTGCAGAAATACCCAGCAAGAGCCCTTAAGGGTAAACCTTTTATTGCAGTTACTTATAGTAATTATATGAAAAGAAATTAATTCATCTTAAAGATCCACCTCCAGGCGTTCCAACTTTATGTAAACCTGATTTCCAAAAAGTTTTTCTAAGTTTTTATTTCTATTTGACCGCCTTTATAAATGATGTCATTTTCTTTAGAATTTTTTTAATGGATCATTTGATTTGATTTGGTTTATTTTCATTTCAGGCATTAATTGAAATAATGAAATGCATAAATACAATTAAAAAAACAAACAAACAGAAACTAAAACAAAGACACGCTTAAGTCCTTTTTGCTAAAATAAATATAGTGATCATTTACTAAAGTCACTTTTAGAGCCAATTATCTGCTGTTTCCACTCTTCCCTCTTTCTGAAATCTTGAAATCCTTGAAGAGTTTTGCCGTCCAAAGTCTTCAACTGTTGGGAAAAAAACATCCGCTTGTTCAGTTTGTCATTTCGGGTCTTGTGCCGACTGTTCGCTGCCTCCACACGGTCCGCTTTTACTCTTTTAAGCCAGAGACCAAGTATTTTGAAGGAAACCGAAGTGCAACTTTAAGCCATTAGAGGGTTTTCTGACTTTTCAAAAGGTTGTTAGCTTTGCTGATTGAATATTTAACTCGTCTGAATTCATGTGGATTGGAACATTTTCTTTATGTAATTTAATCTAAAAAGGGATCAAGTGTGAATTTTCATTAAAAACAGAAAAAAAATCACTTTTATCGTCTAGAATAAAAGGATCTTTGTATGTATTAATTCCATTTCATTTCTTTGGGGGGTTTTTTTTGCCTTTCTCGTCTTTTGACATCATGATGTTGAAAGAGCGACAACATCCCAGCAGCGGCTGGACTCGGAGATGAAGACAATCACACTTTTAGCACTTCTGAGAGGTTTTTTTGTACTAAAAAGTTCTTTGATCTATTAATGTCCCAATAAAATGTTCATAAACTGTTCTCCCGAGTCTTTGATTTCCACACAAAAAAAAAGCACAAACACAAAGTTTACATTTTAATGGAAGCCAGAAAATGTGATTTTTTTTTTGTCTCAAGTTTGTCAAATTGTAATTTCAACTTTTAGGATAATATTCTATACAGTAGCACCATTAAGCGTGACATTATGACCGTTTAAACCTTTGATTTGATCTGATTTGCAGTGCATGGTGGGATCATTTTAATGGTAAAATATAGAATAAATCCATTTATTTATTTTCTTTCATCTGAGGCTTTTTAAGGTGTGGTCCTTCAGGGCAGCAGGAGGGCGACGGCAGCCAGCAGCCAGACCCCCCAGGCGAGGGCGGCAGCGGCGGCGGCAGGTCCGGCCCTGTTGCACAGGTCCGTGTCGCAGCAGTCGTTGGTGTAGTTGAAGACCACCCCGGCCGAGTATTTCTGTCC
Organism: Oryzias curvinotus; assembly: GCA_023969325.1. NCBI lineage: Eukaryota > Metazoa > Chordata > Actinopteri > Beloniformes > Adrianichthyidae > Oryzias > Oryzias curvinotus. The sequence goes on along the minus strand of CM043716.1, from coordinate 7,226,407 downwards.
AGACCGGCCGCACTGGGACGGATTAGCACAGCTCTTCTCATAGATGGTCAGGAAAATGGAACCTGAGAGAACACAGGAAGTTCTGGTTCAGCTCATTTGGAACCGGGATGGTGCAATAAAAAAAATATTGATGTTTAAAACATTTAAGACCCAAATCCAGGTCGACTAAAAATCAAGGAAAAAAGAGCACATGTATGTACCGGTATGGTTTTTTTAATCTGTTTAGATACATAGTGAAAAGGCTGTAAATACCTTTAATCATCTTAAATGACTCACTTTTGACCTAAATTCTCTACTGATTGGGGATGTATGTCCCCAAACAAAAATAGTATAGCTACTATGTTTGTAAATTTATGCCATTTTTTTATGTTTGTCCCCAATCAGTACAAACAAAAATAGTATAGCTACTATGTTTGTAATTTTATGCCATTTTTCAATGTTTGTTCTGAATTAATCTGCCCAATTTTTAATTTTTTTTATTTAATTTTGTAATTTAATTTTAAATTTAGTCTTCCTTTTTATCATAAAGCACTGTGGTAACCTGAGGGAGTTATAGATTCCAATTCAAATTAAACTTCATTCATTCACGGACCTGCAATCCATAACTTCAAGATTGAGCCATTTTTAACCCTTGTGCTGTCTTGGATGACCCCACCCTTACTTTGACGTGTTCTTCCTGCCATAACAAAGGTGGATAAAGGTGGACACATTTCATGTAATCCACTGAACCAGTGAAGATCACAAAAAATTGGAAAAAAAAAAGGTTCAGAGCACTGTCTAGTGGGTCTAGATGACAAAACTTCCAACGGTAAAGTGCCTAGGATAGCACAAGGGTTAAAAATGAAAACATGTTGAGTCAGGTCAGTTCACTGAGTAACCACTAGGGGACCTGCAGGCCTATCACTCCAGTGAATAATACTCCTATTTCACAATCATTTTCTGGGTTTTATTGTTTATTTTTTTGGGTAAGGTGGGGTATTGTGATGTCATGTCCTTTCAAGATGGCGGCAGATTCAAATGAGAAAAACTCAATAAAAAGGCAATAAGAGTGACGTGACCACCTGACTGTCATGCTAAATGTTATTCATGCTTAATTTATGCTTCAGTATTAATAATTGTAAATTATATTATATGTCTTTATTTAGTAAGTTGTTTTGTAACGTGATTATTTTCAACATAACAGTCAAGCAAACTGATGTTATTACTCAGGTTTAGTGTTTACATATTCAATATTTGTGCTTCTTCTTAATTATTTATGTATTTTTGAATATATATGCTTTAACTTGATGTTTGCAAAACCAGAAAAAACATTCTTTTTAGTTTATTCCTGTATTTGAAAAGGAAAATTCAAACAAGACTCAAAATGAAGCTTTTTCTTTTTTTTTTTTTTACAGAGAAATCCATCTGATAGGATGGTAGGAGCAGAGAGAGATAGAATGTAATAATAACACACTTATTAGTGATATGAAAACTGGCCTGTTGGGAACCAGAGCTGAGGTTCCTTTGACTCATTTTAAAGTTTACAAGCTAACAGAAAAGATTAACAAAGCCTGAAAGTCTGATTAGTTTGTTGTTACTGTGACTAAAACGCCTTTTTTCCTGCGCCTGAAGCGAGTCTTTGCAGATGCAGGAGGTCAGAGGAACCGGACCTTGATGCCCTGTGGCCTCACTGGAGAGGCAGCGCTGCCCGGCAGGACACTCCAGAGGAAACTCCAGGCAGTCCAGAGGCGAGATGGCTGGAAACACGCAGCTGTAGCAGCGCAGACACGCTGGAGAACGGAGAACATGGCAGGACAATCACACTCAGACCTTCACCTCCACCTCAGCTACAACAACGCCTGGTTTCAGGCACCAGGACTTCTGATTGGTTTTCTATGTAATTTGACTTTATACCTACAAAAAAGTTAGTCTAGTGTTTATTTTAGTTATCAAGTACATTTTATTACTGAAGAAAAAAACTACAAACATTATGCAACGTTTGAAGACAACATTGAACATAAAATGTGTTTTAACTTTAAGAATGCGGGAGTGCAAAAATATATATTCTGCTCTTCAGAAACAATTTAAAATATTTTTAAGTACAATATACTTCGCCAGATCTATGTTAAATAATGCTGAGCTGAAATGAATTACTGTAACTTTCATTACATGTTTTTAATTAAAAAAAAAATAGAAATGTAAAATGTAGTTTATTAAGAGTTTAAGCATTTTCTGTCTTCAACTTCAGTAAAAAAAATTATCAAAGATTTTTAATAGAAAAATGATTCACGTTGCAAAAATAACGTAATACACAACATATTGTCAACAATGAAATGTCGTAAAGCTTCTGTTCAAATACAATCAACAAGGAAGCAGCACCTCCTAGTGGTCAAAAAGTTCTAATTGAATCAACTAGTTTAGCAGCTACAGCACCAATTTTGGAAGACAAATCTTTCCAAATTAAGGGTCAATTATTTCTCCAAACACAGTGACCTAACATAATCATAGTCTAAAGTTGTACATTTGCTGCAGAATTATTTATTTGAATGTTTTGTTTAGCAAAAACACACGTTAAGACGTTAACATAATGATGGCACATCTTCGAAGCACAAATAAGAACTATGAGAAAGGCACACTCCTGTAATCATTTACAAAATAAAAATGCTAAAGCAGTAAAAACTGATTGAATAAAACTGAAAAACTCAATTTAAATGCCTTTATAAAATCCTATACTTCAACCGGATTATCTGTGCAGGAAAAAAAATGTGAAGCTCCAGAAGAAACTTGCAGATTTGTTTCTCAAAGAATCTTACCTGCCAGAGGGAAGCAGCACAGAAGTCCAATCAGGAGCTCCAAGCGAGACATGATGGCACCTCCAAAATCCTGAAAAGGGTTCTTCAGATGAAGTTTTGAAGCAGATCAGAAATTTGTCAAGAAAGATATAAATCCTCTGCAGCCGCAGGTTATCTTACTCCCTTTGTGTCGTCTTGACACTCCGTAAAGCAGCTTCTCCCCCCCCCCGAGACTCCTAATTTAATTTGGAAAAGTAATTGTGAACGGCTGACATGGCATCAAAACGCAGATTTACGTGTGTTCATGGTTTTTTGTACTGTGTATGTAAGGTTTTGTAGATTTTTCTTTAGCTTTTGGGTGCCTGAAGGTAAACCAAATCCAATCCAATTAAAAACTTGGGGGAAAAAAAGCTAAAACCTTCATTTACTCTCAGAAAAATAGATTTTATACACATTAAACATGTAAAAAATGATTCCTTGTTCTTTCCGGGTTGGGATGGAAAGCAAGAAGCTTCTAAAGGTCAGAAAACCCAGAGAGAATCAGCCCATCTGAGACAGAGGCTCAGTCAGCCACTTTAACCAAGTTATCCTTCAAGGGTAATGGGAGACGTGAGGCCAGCATGCAGGACGGTCTGCTGACGGCGGTCTTGTGATGGAGTGAAAAAACTTGCTGGGACTGAATAAGCTGGTTGATCGATTACTGAACCTAATGCTACGAGCCTCCAAACAAACTGGAACTCCAGCTGCCGATTACAGGAGAGATTAGTCTCTTGTGATTGAATAGTATAGGAAACACTGAAAGGAGTTACATAAGCCATCCAAACATAGCCTCCAAACATAAACCTTGTTTTTCCTTAAGATCATGTTGTTGTTTTTTAGATCTGATTTGTCATCAACCGCCTGTAGCCTTAAAGATGCAGCTTTTTTTGTGGCTGGTTGAATGTTCTCAGTGAACAGATGGTGCCCTTTAATCCTGTCTGCGCCCGCCACATCCATCCATCCCTCCTTTGCTTTGGCCACTACATTTTCTGCTGGAGGGACTCCATCAAGTCACTGCAAAGGAACTTTGTGCAGGTGCATAAACAAACGAGAACATTTGCTCTTCGTGCAGTCAAAGGTTCCTAAATAAATTGAATTTCACAGTATTTAATTTAACAAAAAACACCTCACTATTATTATATTAAGGTTTCAATTTCTTTGGTAAAATAAGACACGCTAATATTAATGATAATGTTTGTGTTGAAACTGAAAAAATGGATCCTTTAATCTACCAAACATGTCTTTGAATGCAGACAGTCCAGGTTTGTGTAGAGCACAAATATGGCTGCAGGACTCAAACGCCGTTTATGGGGATTACAGAAGGATGTGACGGACAAATCCTTAATCCCCCACAAACCCAAAATTGCTGTAAAACAAAAGAGGGAGGCAACTTTTGCTGAAACATTTTTATTTTTTAGACAGAGGGGAAATATCTATCTTTAGAAGAAACAAAGAGACAAAGATTTATATCTAGTCATTTTGACTCTTTTTTTCTTTTTTTTTTAAATTATTGATTTATATTTGATATTTTTATTGTATTTATTTATTTATTTATTTATTTATTTATTTATTTATTTATATACTTTTGCCCTATTTATCTCTCCTTATCCTTGTGTGCTGGTGATTTTGTTCCGTGTTTCTGAGTAAGATAATATAAAATTTAAATTAAAAACTTAATTTATACCGACATGAAGCCTTAAATTTTCAGATTATTTAATTCGTAATAATACTAAAACGGTCGAGGATTTAAACTGTTAATAATTGATAAATTGATCAACGGTCCGGAATCAAAAACAAAAGTTCCGCTGATGCTTGAAATCAGTTCTGATTGAATCCGGACAGGACATGTGGGGGATGGGGCGCTGGGATGGAAAACTGTTGGAGCAGACATTTTAAGCTAGCAAAGAATATACATATACAGGCCGGAAGTGTAGTGACCTTACATTGAAAATAAAAGCAAAATGTGTAGTTTTTCTATAAAAGCGTATTTTAATAGAAGCATTTTGACTATTTATTCTGCAATTTTAGAATTAATAATATCAATCTAAAGAATATGTTACATAGTCCTATTACTGGGCGTATATTTTAAGCTATTTTGGAATCAATGTTTCTCTTATTTTGAAATACATAGCCGGAAGCTTTACATTGCCGTGTCTGACATTGAGTAGCTTCTGAGCGAAGAAGAGAGTCGGAGTAACGGGCTGTGCGCTGGGCTGGAAATTAACTTCAGCAGAGAAAACCCGTCTAAACTTTGATGAAAGGCAATTGAAAAAGGTAAGCAAACCCGAGAGTTCAAATATAAACAGTAACTTAAGTGATTTGTGAATATATGACTCGTTCGAAAGATGCGGAACATCATCCTAAGTACTTTGGAGCTGCTGGGCGGTGCACGTTTCTCTCAGATTTCTGCAGCTGGATGAACCCAAACAACAACAACAAAAAAAGTCTCTACTTTTGGAAAAGGAAAATGCGTACTTACGTGCAAGTCAGAGAATGAAGGCTTTAAGAACATTTGGAAAAAACATTACTAGATTCAGTCAGAATGCTTTTAACGCATCAAGTATTAAATCCAGGTGCGATTTAAACAGGTTTAAATTATGTTGCATTCACTGACCTCCGTTAATGAAATGTTCCAGAATAATCCACACAATACCTCTAATAAAACAGATTTAGGTGCAGAAAGTTAAGAAAAATTGGTATTTGGGACTTTAATTTAACCCCCAAGTGTTGATAATTGCTGCGCAATGCCCTGTGGTCATGTTATGGAAGCACTGTCTCACCCATTTCCCCTTTTTGTTAAAAATAAATAAACTAAACATTTTTTTTAATTAAAAACAAGCAGAAAAATTAAAATAAAGTCTCGTTAGTAAGCCTCAGAAACTAAATGATGTATTTTAGTCAATAAATGTCATTAAATGACTGAATTTGTATTTTAATTTATTTCCAGGCTTCTCAGGAAATCAAATTCCTGTTAACTGTTTTACGTTGTTGTGATTTTTCACAGTTTTTGTTCATAATAGAAATGTATTGCAGAATAAATGTAAGTTTTCAGAGGTATCTGACTGTATGGATTAAGGGGAACCAAGAGGCTCCTGGTCAAGGTTAAGGCGGTCAGAACTTTTCAGAAATGTGCTGGTGGGTATTTGTGTCTGCATAAGCTGTGAAGGAAAGCTCTGTGTGGCGGAAAGCCGGGTTCCCTCCTGCTGCCTCTCAGTGGGTGACTGCTTTGAGGTCCAGAGAAGATGATAAAAGACCAATTGTCCCGAAACGGAAATAGGCTTCAGTAGAATTTGTTTTTTTTTGTAATGGCCTAAACTTTCTGACAGTTTGACAATCCTATTTGGCGTTTTCTGTAATCTCTCTAAGAATCTATAAACGGAAGTTCCTTTGTACATCAGAAAAAGAGGTTTACATGAGTCTATTCTCACATTTTGGCCCTTCTTCTCTTGCTTTAGGCTCCTCCTCTTGGCGTGTTCAGTGGAAGACGTGGAGAACTGCAAGGCGTGAGGTTCCGAGGGATGAACTCTTCATTCTTCTTGAGGATCTTCCAAGTTACATCAAGTTTTTGTGACGCTGCCTCGACTGGTTTTCCTGCTAACATCAGGAAAGCATTTTTTCCCCCACGTTCGTAGTCATGGCAAACGTGTGTCCCTATGGCCGCTTTACCCATGCCGTGGTGCGGGGCATCCCAGAATCCTTTGGGAAGACTGCGGCGGATGGCCACGAGAACGGGGAGGTGTCCGTGGACCTGGCCAAAGCCCAACGTCAGTTCGGCTGCCTCACGGGGGCACTGAGGCAGAAGGTGGGCCTGCAGCTCATCGAGATCCCGCCCGACGCCGAGCTGCCGGAGAGCTGGAGGATAGAGGACGTGGCGGTCATTCAGGGAGACACGGCGCTCATCGCCAGGCCCTTCCAGCAGCAGAGACGCAGCGAGGTAACCCAGCAGACAGGAAACCGACTTTGAAGTCCCGCTCTGATCCCAGTGCTCTTTAGATCCTGATGATGTCATCAGAAGCAAAAACATTCCTGGATCTGTGTGTCTGCCAGTGAATGCATCAGAACGGGCGGAGCAGGGAGCTCGTTGCCCCGCCCAGCGTCTTTTCTACATCACTTCTTTTTTGTCTGCTCCTGATTCACCAAGATTTGAATAAAGAAATACTCAAATGTTTAAGCTTAATATTCTTTAAATATGTTAGAAAAATGCTACAAGAAGATGTTAAAAACAGCATTTTCATCAGAGTGGGTCTTTGAGACGCTCACTGAATCCTCACTAGAAATGAAGAAGCATTTAGATTAACTTCTGAAGAACAACATCCTCTAATTCATGTTTGATTTCAGCACTTTTCTGATGTTTTTCCTAGGTCAGGGGTCAGCAGCCGGCGGTTCCAGAGCTGCATGCGGCTCTTTCCTCCCTGTGCTGCGGCTCTCTGTGTTTTTGTAAAATAACTAACGATGTTCTAAGATTGTCGTGGTGCCTCTAACACCGTCAGGAGGTGCGAGCGGGCAGGAAGAAGAGAGCAGCATGAACGCGCGGAGGGGGCGTGTCTGCAGCTGTTATGGGATTGAAAGTTTTTCTGGAAAGACATTTGGTGGTGATCTCGTAGGGGACACATGAGCGCCAAAAAAAAAAAGCCCCCCCCCGACTAAAACCACCCATTTCCGCGTAAAATGAATTAATTTGCGTCAGGGCGCCCCTACTACCCTGTCACCTTGCTGCTACGATGGCCATATGTTGCGCTGTCTGTGTAGAACACGCTGGGGGGTGCACCCAGGGGGAAACAACAAACAGGTAGAGAGGCGGGGCTTAGACTAATGATTCCAGACCCCTAACAAACTAGCAGCTGCTTTCGAACAAAAAATTGTTGTCGTCCATAAAATTAATATAATTTATTGGGTTAACTGGATTTAAAGAAAAAAAAAGAATAGAAAGGAGTCTGCATCAAAGTGAATTTGTTTCCATCATCTCACTCATCTTAACTCTGGGTGTTTGACAGACAGAAAAGTCTATTGAAGGTTGTGGAAAATGGACAAAAGATCAAAGGAAACATCACGGCTCATAGATAAATAATTAAATAAATATCCTGACAGCATTTAGAAACACTACAAATATTGCCAAATGAACTATCGCGATATGTCGGCAAAAACATTTTTTTGTGTTTAGTGTTGCGGCTCCCTGTGCTTTCATCTCAGTGGGGAACTGATCCAAATGGATCTTTGAGAGGTTCAGGTTCAGGTAGTTTCTGATCAAATGGTTTGACAGTCTCTTAGAAAACCATTCAGAAAACCTTTTGGAATATTTATGAGTTTAAAGATGAAAAAAAAAAATAACTGAATGATTTGTGTCTTTTTATAAATTTGACTCAAGACAGAAACTGTCATCTTTTTTTTTTCTTTCTGCTCAAATGTAGCAGCCATGATTGCACGTCCCAAATGCTATCCAAGTTTTTTGGTCTGATTTATTTAAACCAGTAACATTTTTCTTTTTTCCTGCAAACTCTGACTTTATGTCCTCCTGACTGCCAGAAAAAAAGGTTGTTTTTTTTCGTAGATTCAGCAAAAAACTACAATTCCCAGGGCCCCGCCCCTTCATATTTGTGATCATTAAACAGCCCCAGCTGTCCTCTGTAGAAACCAAAATGTCTATTTATTAGTGTGAGGTTTTTGGAACATATTAAACGTTTTCTCTGCAGAGGACTTGTTTGCACTGCTGATATTTGGGATCCTAATGAGCTTCTTGCTCTAATTCTTAGATATTTTAGTAATAATTTAAGTTTCAAAATGGTCATGTACATTTTTTTTTCTAAAATTGTTTCAAATGTGGTTCTTCTATGGTTTCAAATATCACTTTTTTACTTATCCGCATTGTTTGACCACTTGTGAGCTGTATGTGGATTGTTCTTTCTGGGCCACCGTAGAAACAAACTTCTTACAGCTCTTCGTGTGTCCCTCAGGTGAAGGCGGTGAGGAGGGTCATGTCGGAGCTCAACTTGACCGTGGTTGAGATGGGGGCCGAGCAGGGTGGCTCTGCGGGGGCCACGCTGGAAGGCAGCGACGTCCTCTTCACCGGGAGGGAGTTTTTCGTCGGCATCTCGTCCCACACCAACCACGGCGGCGCCGAGGTGCTGGCGGACACCTTCAGGGTGAGAGTCAAAGCTGGCGTTTGACCGACACGCCTCCGCTGCGCCCTTTAGTGTCCGTCCTGACACACACATACAGTTTAACTTCACTGTAATCCTTAACTGTGGAAACAGCAAAAACACATCTACCAAAGTGAGCAATGCACTCTGGGAGTTCTTGGTCTGGCAGGGATGATTCCGGCTGTTCCACACGCCACCGCCTCTCCAGCTCCACCAGAGCCCTGCATTAGTATTGATCCCCCCCCCACATCCCATAAGTGCATTTCTGCAGACACGCCCCGCATTCCCTGCTGGATGCCATTGTTTCTGTGGTCAGGGAGGGGCGGCCGACTGTCTGACATGCTGCTTCTTTTATACAACAACATTCAAGTTATCATTAAATGTCGTTAGAAAATGTTGGTTTTAATATTTTAAAACTTTTTTGTGAATAAAAGGCAACGAAGGCAGAAAGCAGCTGTTATCACAGTTATCTCAGTAGGGGTATTTTGATTCCTCAAAGTACATTTTTATTTCTTATTATTGTTTATAATGATCAGATGATTTGACACTTTAATAATAAATGAACAGTTTTTTTTTTTAATTGTTGTTTTTTTGTTTTCTTTGGTGCCTCAAAGCATTCTGGGAGATGGAGTTAAATAAATCAAGTTCAACTGCATTTAAACCCCAAAGAACCTTTTTATGTTTTCAGGACTTTGCCGTTTCCACGGTCCCCGTGTGCGGTGGTTCCCGTCTGAAGAACATTTGCTCCATGGGGGGTCCAGACACCATCGTCTTCAGCAGCACCGAGGGGGCTAAGAAGACCCTGAGAGTAATGCGCGTCACGTTTGCAGACCGCCGATTCGTGAAGGACGAGCAGTTTGAGATGATGCGTTTGTGTCTCAGGTGATGGAGCAGCTGACCGATCACCGCTACGAGGTCCTCTCTGTGCCCGAGGAACCTGCAGCCAACTGCATCTACGTCAAAGGCCCGTCCAAGAAGGACTTCCTGCTGCACAGGCCTGTGGAGGAGTGTCCCGACAGCGTCTCTGTGAGTACCAAACACGACAAGCGTCGAGCAAATGAGTTCAATTCGATGCAAAGCGGTTCATTTTAGGTAGTTACTGCTCTGATATATGAATGTTTGACTGATGCTACATGGTTTTAAAGAAGCCAAATTTGTTCAAATGTCCATTTATTAACTTCTCACTGAACACTTTTAACATTTAACATTTAAAAAAATTGTGTGCAGTTAACGTCCCACTCCAATCATTTATTGATTGTTTTTAGCTGAAATCTAAAAACTGTTGTTTTCTTGGACAGTTTCTGCAGAGCGGCAGAGACTGTTGGGTTTATAGTTCTTGTATTTGTAGGTTTTCTTCTGGATCACTTAAAGAACTTTCAGAATATTTTCTGGCCCCCAGTGAAGGTCTGATTGCAGCATTCGGGTTCTTCTCTGCTCACAAAGCGGTTCCCCGTCACTGACCTGTTAAAACTGCAAATGCAGGGGAAGAAGACCCAGGACTGGATTAGTGGGAAATGTTGACGACCTGATTTCACTGTTGGAGTTTACTGAACTGGAAAGTCCAGACTGCAGCACTTTAAAGAACCTTCTCCAATGAAAACTGTTTTTAACATGTTCTTGGGGCATTTTTCTGATGTGTGAAGCAAATTAGGATCAAAACAGTATTTCATAGATCCATGAACGTCTTTGTTTTCATCGTCTGACCTGGACTCTGGATCTAAACTGTACGTCTGGATAGATCCAGTATTGCTGCACCTTACAGGGGCTGTAAGCTAGCAGGAGAGCTTGTAAAGTGATGGGTGTTGGGGAGGGGGGCGGGGGTTACCTCTTGCCAGCGGTCCCGCCCGCAATTCAGAAGTGAATTCCTGCTGCTTTGCTGAAACTGTCCTAAAAAGAGTTTTTCTAAAAATGGTTATAATGAAAAGTGGGAAGGCTCTGAAACCAGATCAATAGATATTTTTGTTTGTTTTATTGTGAAAATCCCTTTGCCAAACATCACATCCTCCTCTGGCTAAACTGGACGTTTCTCCTCCATCCTCTGCAGGCCTTCCAGAAGCTGCCAGATTACAGCCTCCTGCCGACGGCGTGCAGCGAGGCGTCCAAACTGGGAGCGTCTCTGTCCTCGCTGTGCCTCCTCATCAACAGAAAGCACACCTACTTCTAAATCCTCATCCGGCTCCGTTTCCACTCATTTTGACACAAACGCCGGCCCATCGTAAAGATTCAAGCTCGCCACTTTGCTCACATGATCGCTGTAAAGGATTTTACCACTAAAACTCCAGTTTAGCATCACTATTAGAAAAAAAGTTTGCAGTTAAATATTTTGTACTTTAGATGTTTAAATCTTAAAACTGGATGCAGAAAACATCTACAGAGATTAAAACCACTTCTAATGTTGGCATCAAATCCACTTTCGTGAATTTCGTTTGTCTCCACTGAAATCATGATCTACCCCTAAACTCGACCTACTGGCTGTACCCTCTTCTTTGACCCAAAGTTGTAACAAATAGAATCAGATATGTGTAATAAAACCAACTCAAAGGGAATTTCTTCACATTTATTCTGTTAAACATGTTTGCTTTCTAACGGTTGGACTTGGCGACTCTCTCCAACTCGTCTTTCTTCTTGATTGCGTAGGAGTTTGAAGAACCCTGAAGAATAGGAGGAAAGAAATATTTTAATTTACAGATTCAAGGCTGATTTTTCTGGGAAGTGAGCTCAGAATCGCCTCACCTTGGCTGCATTAATCAGCTCGTCAGCCAGACACTCTGCGATGGTCTTGATGTTCCTGAACGCAGCTTCTCTGGCTCCGGTGCACAGCAGCCAGATGGCCTGTAGAGCAGAACAAGTTCAGCATGGTCCCTCTGAACACCGGGAGGGAGGGGCTGTGGTGTTTCAGAGTCGGTGATTGGCTGGGTCACGGGGAGACTACAGCCAATGAATAAACTCAGACGTTTCCTCTACGAGCGCTATAGCACACCGAGACAACGGGTCATATCCAGGTGTGACTCTAGCCTCGCTTTATTTCAAATTTAGGATTTCCTTGAATGTTGTAAGCAGGTGAAAATGGGACCAGCACCTGGTTGACCCTCCGGAGGGGGGACACGTCCACGGCCTGCCTCCTGACGGTACCGGCACGACCGATACGGGTGGAGTCCTCACGGGGTCCACTGTTGATGATGGCGTTGACCAAGACCTGGAGGGGATTCTGGAAACAAGATTTAGACAAAATTATTAAAATCTGACATCAACGCTAGTTCACTTAAACTGGATCTGGTGTTCAGATTCTCATCGCTTCAGCTGCTTAAAACCTTTGATTTTATGGCATGTTCTCCGTTTTATGTCTTTTGCGAATAAACATTGCATTAAAGTTTATTTTGAGGGGTAATTAAATTAAAAAGAGCTTCAGATTGATCAAAAATACAAATCTGTCAGCAGCAGTCAGAAAGTAAAATTAAAGCCATGTGCTGCAGGCGCTGTCGTCCCTCACGCTCCCCTCTACTGCTTCTAGCACCCCGCATGCACCAAATTGAATGGAAAAATGAAATCCTTTGTCCAAAATAGTGGCTTTGCTGTTGGTTTTATCTCCATAGCAACCATTTTATGTTTTGGTCGACTGATTGTCATTTTTGGAAGAATCTGCAATAGTACATTTTGGTATTTCCTTGGGAATGCAGGCTTTTGCCAACATTCCTTCCATCTTCATAGACTGTTACGTCCTTTCGTCAAGCTCGAGCCAACAAATCGTATATTACACTTCCTATAATATTCTGGTAACATGTAAGCAGTGGAGGAGTGCCACAAATGCTAACTTTGTTAAAAATTTAAAAACTTTCAAAACCAACAAATATGATATTTTTACTCAAAGGCACAGTAAGAATGAAGAATTGCCAAAATAATCAGGTCCAAAGTTACCTCTCCGGTCAGCAGATGGATGATCTCAAAAGCGTGCTTTACGATGCGCACGGTCATCAGTTTCTTGCCGTTGTTGCGTCCGTGCATCATCATGGAGTTGGTCAGACGCTCCACGATGGGACACTGGGCCTTCCTGAAGCGCTTAGCGGCATAGCGGCCTCCAGAGTGTGGCAGGTACTTGGCGTACTTTTCTTTTACAGCGATATAATCCTGTCACAGAACAGCAACTTAAAATCCTTCTTTGACATATCAATAATGATCATTCTGCTCGATGGATGATGTATCTGAGCTGGTGATTGGCTGGGTCACATGAGACTTCAGTCAACGAATAAGCAGAGATGCTTTCCTCTGCGAGCACTCTAGCACACCGGGACAACCGATCTATGTCAGGGTGTGACTCTAGCCTCGCTCAGGGTGACCATAACTCCTCTGCTGCTCACCTGCAGGGAGATGTCATTGATCTGGACATCATCGGTGCTCCATTTACCAAAGAGTTTGATCTCTGGGGTCTCAGCCACAGCTGGGGCAGTCTCCCACTCAGTCACTATGGAAACAAAGAAGGGTAAGTGTACAATAGTTTTGTCAAACAAAAATAATAAAAATCATGCGACGGCTCAATGTTATAATATATTGTACATAAAATGTATGTACAATAAAAAAAACCGATCGAATAACGTTAAACACAGCACTTAGGATGGAAGTTAAGAAAAACTTTTTTTTAATTTGTATAAAACAAACTATAGTGAGAAGCAAATTAAACTTAAAACTCCACATTCTCCTGAGACGGAGAATGAGAAGTATTCCGGTTAGCATTAGCATACACCACCTCTGATAGCTTAAGAGCTAATTTGCGTACGCAACCTTACATGGCTAAGAATGCATATTTTGGTAGTGAATACAAAATATTTTAATTTTTTAAATCTGACACTATATGTTAGATTACCATAATATGACACACGAAGAGCGGCTGCTAGTCAACGAGCCACATCCACATGTGCTTGCAAGCCTAGCTTAGCTAGCTGCTAAAGCTCCACACGGTCGCTCTCCTCGGGGACAAAAATAATGACTGTTCCCGAAAAGTAATGTTCTAATCTCCGTTCAACATAAAACCCAACTCGTTTGTGATTTTAAGTGTTACATTTCATAACTTTTTATCGCGTTAAAAGGACGTAAAATGTCACATTTTCACTCACTTGTGTCCGCCGTTGTGTACCACACTTTTCTGAGACGGAAAAGGGCCTTTCCGAGGCGCCGCGTCCAGATATCCGGTGAATCCCGGGGGTACTTCCGGTGTCGCTAAGCACGATGGGAATTTGTGTTTTTCGTTTTACTAAAGCGAGACATTACACAAACAACCACGGCATATCTGTCACTGACATCGATATTAATGATGAGACAAAGGAAAATGAAAACAAATATAACTTTAACAAAAAGGGGGCGGGGGGACTATTACAAAAGTTTACATAAATTAATAAATCACACAATGGATCTTTCTACTTGTGGAATTATTCCTAATGAAGTTTCTCGAAACATTATTTGCTGAGCTGGAGTTTTAGTGGGAATTGGAATGAATTTAATTATATTCTTTTCATGAACAGACGAAATTCTATCTTGCAAAGAATTGTTGTGATCAAGATAATTACCCTGTTCATCTATTAAATGAGAGATAACCCAAACCCCCTTTTCCAGCCAATTTCTTCAAAACAAAAGTTTACGTTTAAACAAAATATACATATTTTTCCATAAAGGTGGATTGTGCGTGGAGAAATTGTTTGAATATTAAGGCAAAAAAAACTTGTTTGTGATAATCTGATAACCGCACAGGCAGTTTAAACATCATAAACTAAAATCAACTTCTCCTGTTTTTGGAAAAACAGGAAAGCGGAGAGAATAAAATAAATCCAACCATCTGTAAAATAATGACGATAGATGCTCAGGTACAATTGTTTTTATTTATAAGGAAACTCAAGACGATACAGGACTTCCACTATCCTAAAAAGATTCATGGCATCTGCTGCAGAAAAACAGCTAAACTACCTTTTATTTGTATCAAGACTTTTGAATGTTTATGGCAGGAATGTGTGAAGGTCCTAGATGATCCAAAATATTCATAAATATCTATACCTTATCTATTTTTTATTACTATTTATTGATGGAAATGCTCATTAAAATAAGTTTGAGAATTGAACAAAAGTAATTTTGAATTCAACCTTTTAGTGGTAAAGTGTTGTGTAATACAAACTTTATCGTCTAAATAAAAACAAAGAAACAAATCCTGGTTTAAAATTCCCTTTTATTGATCAAACAGCATTCTAGAAATGTTTTTTTGCAGAACAAACACTGTAGAAATTGTTAAAATATCAGCTTTAGTCTTAAAAAAGTTTCCTATAACATTTTCTATGACAAGCACATAGAAGCAGGACATGTTTGTAAAATTCTAAATTATATCACTTGTACAAGAACCAAAGGATAAAATCTTGACAGTAAAATAATTCCTCTCTTAAGGTTCCCTTTTACGTGTGCAATCCATACTTAGGTTTACCTACTTTATCACACTTTTTCCTCATAACCCCCCCCCTTTTTTTAACCAAAACATCCAACAGGTGAAAGCATGCATCCCTAAAGACATGAAGGTCGCGCAAACACCTGAGATTTTTACACGTACTGGGAGGTAGTGACACATGCAACAGGGTCTCGTTTTCCACTCCTCCGCCCAGTGATCTCTCACTTTTAGCACTGTCACGGGAGGCGGCGAGCCGCTCATAGCACTTTGGTCATGGGTATGCAACACTTAGGGGAAAACATGTAAGGCTTCGCCTACGAAAGCAAACGAGGAGTTCGGCCTCAAAGCACTGCATGGTTCTGATAACATGATATGGGAAATGGAGGCATTGCACGTGCATCCACGTAGAAAAACACAGCAGCACAAATCTATAAAGGACTGCAGCATTAGCAGAGCGGGGCAGTAAGTCTGGACATACAGCGATAAATCCCAGGCACAGTCATGATACGTGGAGATTCTTGAGGTAAATGTGAGACACACACACAATTAAGTATTGCTCTTAACAAGAACATTTCATTCTAATTAAAGATTAAGCAAAGTAAATGGATGTTTTTGTGTTACGCGGGGCTGGGCGAGACGGCCTTGACATGAAATGTTGGCCTCTTTCACACTTAATTCTGGTATTTTACCTCCCTTTGATTTAAAAAATAAAAACAAACAAATGGCAGAACAAATCCTATGTTAACATTTCCGTTGGGGGTTGACCCGAATTCAAGGTGCGACCTCTGACCGTCACCCATAGCAGACGACTTACTTCCAGTTCCAATGGAATGAGTCGGCAATGTTTTTCACAATATGGATGCCGCCACTTTGGAGACACGTCGCTAAGCAGCGGTGATCGTTTCTATGGCGATCCCAGTCATCAACCAGGAGAGAGCTGGTCAAAAGGCCACACTCCTATTACTTGGGGGACGTGGGGGGCCAGCAGGCTCCGCCTACTTTTATTGAGGCATCTGATTGGCCAGTCTGTTACTTGAATAACTTGATCTACAAGAAAATATGAAAAAAAGAGCAAGAATGAGGAGCCACTTCCTGTTTGGAACGCCAGAGGGGAGGGGCCAGTTCTTATGTACAGTCCAGAAGTGCACCTCTTCTTAATCAGAATAGATGAATAAAATAAATGGATCGTCCAGCCCTGGTGTCATCTGATAATCTCATTTTTAGACTAAGTACAAAAATGTAGGGTGTGTTTACAGACACACAATCAGAGCTGCGTCTCTGCAGGCGGTGCCCTTTCAAAACAAAAGTCTACAGATTTTTTTCACGCTCTTGCTTCCGATAAATAAAGTTTTAAATCTCCTTTAGCGAAAAGTAAAGGTTGTAACATTTATTCCTAAAAGAAACACGGTTCTGTGAATGATTACAGTTTGACTGCAAGCAGCTTTAAAACTTAAAGGTAAGTCCATTTTTAACACATTTGTAATGGAAAAAAAATCCATCTTTGAAAAGTTTGCCAAAAAAGAGAAAGTTAAGATTTTATTTTACTATCCATCCTTACTTTTCTCTGCCTTGATGCTGCTTCTGATTCCATTTCTTCCTCTATCCTTCTTCATCGCCTCTCCTCATCACCATCATTACTAAGGCCTGGCCATTTATTCTTAAATCAAGAAATCTTATCAAGTAAAATTCCCTCCCTGCAATAGCAGATTATTTGACTTATTTCTAGTCAATTTCTACTAAAAACAAGTCATTGTTTTCTAGAATTAAGATGGTGAGATTCTTGCGGTGTACCCCAAGGCTCTATCCTTGGGCTTCTCCTCTTCATCCATTTTTTCCTACTTGGCTACACCTCCTGCAAATCCAGCATTCACTTTTTTTTTTTTTACTCATTATTCCTATATCGCTTCAAACTTCTCCAACTAAAGAATAAAATTCTCTTCCTAAAGGGGAAGTTTTCTGTCAGTTTAATCTCTTCTTCAGTCTCTCCATCAGCTTATGAGTCTGGGATATTAATCTCCTCTCCATCTTTTTCACGCCGCATTCTGCTTCCATTCCACAGCCTGGTCATTGTGCCTCTTCTTCTTCCCTAAAAATCTCCACCATAAACTCCACTTAGTCCAAAACTCTCATATCGTTATGTTTACAGCCATTTACTCCATTTTTGCTCAACATTCGTCTGCGGCTACCTCAATGCATCATGGGAAACAGAGTTTTCTAAAACATTGACTCCCTTAGTGTCCTTTCCATCACATCTCAAAAAATCTCAAAACTTTTAGTAAAACAAGCATTTTCTATTCGATGGATTTCCCTTTTCTGACATTTCCATCGAGCGATTAAGCAGCATTTCAGTTTATTTTTAAAGATGCTAAAACTTTTATAATCCCGAAGGACAAAAAAAAAAGTTCAAGAGGAAGTCTGACCAGATTTTCCTTTCCAGACTTTTAGTCTTTCCTTAAATGTAAAAAAAACATTGACTGAGAAGCAGGAAAATCTCCCAAATAAATGGGTTTCTTTTTGGAAATATTCTGTAAAGATTTGATGAGTCCACGTTTTTAAACTGGAAATAACTTTAAAAAGTGAGTTTTGTGCAGAACTTTTCTGAGTATTTGACACTGTTGTTAAAAGAGCGCTAACTTTGTGGCTCTGCAGAAGGCAAAAACATCTTCAGAGTAAAGCGATAAAATAGCGACACCAGAGAGAATCGTTTTTAACGCCACTCATGAGTCGAGCTGCGGCTTTAAAAAGGTGCTGCTAGGTTGTTTTTTTCCCTGTAACTTCAGATAAAAAGGGGTTTATCTGATGATTGTTGCATTGAATTTGCTCCACACACTTTAGAGAAATACAAATGCAATCCTAAAAACATGTAACGTGCAAAAAAAAAAAAAGAATCTATAAAATCTCAAATCCACTGAGACCAATAAAAACATGACAGGAAGTTAGTGGACTCGATGGTTGGATTCCTATCTGCTGTAATGCCTGAGCTTAGCGAGCTGAGACGGTTTTAAACCAGCCACTTCTCCATGCAGGCGTGGAACACCGTCTCGTTGGAGTGCCACTGGACGTGCTGGACTCCAGGAACAGTGCAGGTGATCAGATCTTCCCGAGCGGCCAGCGTCTTCAACCCGAAAGCGTCGCTCAAGTAAAACTGAGAGCAGGAAAAAGCGTTTCGTTAGAGGCCTGCGTGTGCTTTGAAAAGTCGGAAGTGTTTCCATGGATGGGAACTCACGTCTTGTTTCTGCATCTCAACAACGGTCTCGTTGTCGTCATAAAATCCAAACTGACTGTGGAGAAAGGAGCACAGAGAGAGCAGTGAACAGTCAGAGCATCACATGAAAGTCACGGTGTTCTAAAGGAGGTTCTTTAAGGAGGAGTTTCTCTGTTCTCCTTAAGGTCATCTCTCTTAATCTTGTGTCCAGATCTTATTTCCAAACTGCCATAAAACATTAGAAACCAATTCCATTTGCTCCACTCCTTAAGCGTTGGGGTTCCCCCTTTGTGAACTCTGCAACCAGCAGAACATTAGCATGTTAGAAAACAGTTTGTGAAATCAGCTGTGGACTTATTCTCTGGTGTTCGAACAGTTTGGAAAGGAGGTGCTGCTTGTTTTTCATCAGGCTCCTTTTGTAACAGCGATTAAAGAAAACCGTTCACAGCAGATGCAGCCACCTACATTCATAGTAATAATTATGGTAAAATTGCAGCCACTTTGTATAAGAATCAGTTAGTGGAAAGTTTTGCCATTCGTGCATAAAAAAAAAAAAAAAACACAAATCTTGAGCACATTTTTTCTTTATTTAAGAGGAGGAGTTGTTCTCAGCAGCACAGCAGTGAAATATTTCACCAAGTCAGAAGGAATTATACTAAATCAAGCAAAGGGGAAAAAAAAGAAAGAGCGGGAATCTTTCTGGATTTCAGATTTGACATGTGCTGGGAAGAAGTTAATAAGTAGAATATTTTGACTTTTTCCTGAAAAAAAATGAATAAATTACATGGATTTTGAGGGCTGCACGGTGGCGCAGCAGATGGCCTCACACAAGAAGGCCCCTGGTTCAAGTCCCTGGGGGACCTGGACCAGAACATCAATGGGGGACCTTTGTGTGTGTGTGTGTGTGTGTGTGTGTGGAGTTCGCATGTTTGCATGCGTGGTTCTCTCTGGGCTGTCCGGCGCCCTCCCACCGTCCAAAAACATGCTTCATAGGTGAATTGGCAACTGTCCCTAGACGCGAGCGTGAATGTGCACGGGTGTGTGCCTTCGCGCACAAGTGGCCGGAATAGGCTACCCGAAAGGGATAAAACGCCATCTACAAAGTAAATGCAGTTTGGTGGGTCGGAGCGATGAGAGGCTGAACTCACCTCGACTGCCAGGGAGTGATGACGCCGTCATCCGGTCCTCCAATCAGCACCAGCCTTTGGATTTTCAGGAAGTTCTTCCTCCATTCTGCAGAAGCAGGTTTAAAACCACAAATAAACTATTTTCTCTCTTTGTGTTTATTTGACCAAATACTAAAATAGTAAAAGGCTTGTGCAGTTTTTTTTAAGGTAATTTAGATACACTAGTCCTGTCATTTAAGTCAACACAATCTTCTATCTGCTTGAAGATGATACCCGTTAGTTTACCCTGAAGGGACGTCACTGACCTGTTGCATTGGGATGTGGCTTCTCTGCGTTGAGCAAAGCTAAATAACTACTGACGTTCACGTACAGGTCTTTGTGGTGGGGGTCTGCAGGCGGAAAACAACAACATCCTCCATGAGGAAACCTGCTGAAGCGTCATACGTTTCCCCAAAACACCTACAGACATGATTCACGACTCACCTTTCCAGTAGTTGCAGATGGAAAACCTCTGACCAAACTCATAGTAACAAAACCGGTAGATTTCTGACTTTACAAATTCTGGGAACAAGTCCTTCAAGTAGTCAGTGTCTAAAAGAGGATAGAAACAGGCAAGATGTGAACAATTTAAAGGCTGAGAGGAAAACAAATCTACTCCCTCCTTTCTGCCAGAATCCCAGCATTCCTGTCCATACACACCTGATGCTGCAGAATTGGACCTACCTCCATACTGGCCGGCCTGAGGCGAGGACAGAGAGATGAAGGTGTGGACGTTGTGTTCAGGGAGGGTGGAGAGGATCCCTCTGCAAACCAGCCCGCCTGTAATAACACAGAAACACAAACGTGGTTAAAAGTGCCGCTCCGATCCGCTTTGGATCCATTTCCGAAGCGTTCCCAGTGCTCTTTGAATGAGGATTGTGCCGTTTTTAGATGTAGTTTCTGTGGAGCAGCAGGAGTTCATTAGAAATTCACCTAAGCTCAGAGCAGGGAGCTTGTATCATTTTCTACCTCACAAATACGACCTTTTTCAAAACAGCATTTTTTCGTCTGCTCCTGATTCACAACGATTTGAATAAGAAAAATACTCGGATGTTCGATTTTAAGCCTAATATCCCTCATATTTATCCAGAAAAATGGCACAAGAACATGTTAAAAATACCCAAAACAACATTTTCTTCTGAGTTTTAGGTACTTAGTCCTCCAGTGTCATGTGATTTTGTTTTTAACCAAAATGGACGTTTTTGATGATCAAAATGCTTAAAAAATGTTCTTGTGTGAAGTCATTATAGATTAATCAGCAAAGAAGAAATGGTTGATGGTAAAGACTTTATACTATATTCTTGTTTATTCCATCAAACATGAAAATATAATACATTTAAATACACAAAATCATTTGACTTTTCTTTGTTCGTTCAACTGCTTACAGACAAAACTGAAAGCCAAAAGTTTCCAACTTGACCGCGAAATGAAACCCAAACAGGATAAACACCCAAATAAATAAAAAGCAATACATTTGAAACTATTTTAATGCTGTAAAAAGAGTCACTTATACAGTTGTAGAACTGCCAGACAGCATATGGAGAAGCTGACAAATAACCTTAAAGACCCACTCCGATAAAAATGGTGTTTTTAACCCGTTCTTATAGGTTTTATCTAATGATGATGGACATATTTAAAGAAAATGAAGCTTAAAATTACAGTTCTGAGTATGTCTTTATTTAAATTGCTATGAATCAGGGGTATAGGAAAAAATGCAATATAAAAAAGATCGTATTTGTGACGTATAAAATACCCTGGGTGGGGGCACAAGCTCCACTCATTCTGATGCATCCACCTGCAGACAAATAGATCCATGAAGAGCTTTGTTTTCCTCGTCTGAGCTGGAATCTGGATCTAAAATGTACGCCTGGATAGATCTGATTTTGCTCAACGTTTTTGTTGCACCGCAAATGTTAGGTTGGGGGTGTGAGAGGCTGTGAGCTAGTGGGGGAGCGAGTGAACAAAAAGATGATGGGAAGTGGGGTAGCGGTTGCTTCGTGCCAACAACTCAGAGGGGGAATTTCTGATGAACTTCTGCCGCTTTGCAGAAACTAAGTTCTAGAAAACAAAATGATTTTAGATTTGGACTAAAAACTGCATAATTACAACGTGAACGCTTTAAAAATGGACAAAAAGATGATCAGATTGGGACTTTAAGTAAAAACTACATTTACGTGAGCATGATCACACTTGCAGGAATGCGCTCCGTCACCTTGAGAGTAGCAGATAAAGTGGACGCCGTCCGCCGCATTTTGCATTATTGGGTAAATGACCGCCTTGAATCCCTCCACCTGAGTCCAGAGTGGTTTCAAGCTTTCATAGCCGTCAAACAGATCGATGATGGTCACGTTTGTCCCTGGATGAGACTGTGAAGACACAGAAAACTGTAATTATGCTTATAAAACACCAAAAATTGGGAATATGAACAATAGTTACTTAAAAGAAGAATAAAAAAAATGCTTTTAAAACACAGAATCCAGAAAATTGTTCTTTTTGAAGCAGAGCCATACATGTTATTAGAATAAACCTTTGTGTTTTTTGAAGAACTAAAAGAGAGGGAACCTTTTTATTGTTTTCAGTAAAAAAAAAAATAAATAAATAAAAACTATCACGTGAATTCCAGTTCCTGTTAGGCCTAAACTAACATTTAAACAAGTTTAAAAATAATTTCCAACAAAAAGGCGGCACCAGCTGGAAGAGTCCATTTTCAAATCTAAACTAAACCACAAAAAGCTTGAATTTTAAACGTTATAAAGAAATATTATAGGACAAATAAAATAATTATAATAATGCTTTTTTTTTAAAGTAGTTAAAATAAAACTGAAATGTGCATGGGGATATGAATGCATTTATTGCATTATGTTGTAATGAAGGAAAGGCAGTAATGTTTACAGTCTTGCTCCATTATAATCTCTCAATTATGATGGGTTTTCTCGTCACAAATGTTTATTTACATCGTTTCCTGCGCCTTAACCAGTCAAACAGCCCTGCTCTGAGGTCCCTTACCTCGCTGATGAATCGCTGCAAGTTGAGTAAATTTTTGGGGCTGTCGAACAAACCGTGGACTATAATCACCGGCTTGTATGCGGACCCCCCAGCCCAGAAACACGCACAGAGGAGGAGCGGCACGAAGAGCCCCGCCAGGACGCCGCTGCTCCGCTTCCATCTTCCTCCCCGAGGAAGAATGTTTATGTCTTTCATTCTTCCTCGCGATTAAACAAACAAGCCGTTTGTAAATAAAAATAAAGACGTGAACTAAAAAACTAAAATAAGATTTCAGTCATTTTGGTTTTTAATCCTCGGCTGTTTCCAGCGGAGGTGAGTGGGACCCTCCTGTCCGATAAAGGAAACTGTTTACCACCTGCTGACTTTGACCCGCTGAAGCGAAGACGATTGACTTTATGCATTTGTTTGTTCCGGTTTCAAATTAATGTTGAAACAGCCGCTGGATACGTAACTTCCGGTGTCCGCTCGTCCAATCAACGCGACGCTCCGAGATGACGCCCAGTTTCCCTGCAGCGCGTGCATCTGAGGCACAAACAGGATGTTAAAAGTCGCAGATATGCAGAACTGTTTTTAATTCTTGTTCTTGTATTGTATTGTTATACATGTTGTATTTTTTAATTACATTCTGCAAATGTTAAATAAGAATGAAATAAAATAAAAATGAAAAAGTGAGAACAGATTAGTACAGTAATTAACATCAGCCAAAAATGAAGAGATAAAAAAGAAAGATGAATACATAAAACGAAAAAAAAATTACAATAAAAAAACTGAAAGAAAATCTGTGCCTTTAACTCTGTGGGTTCTCCAGGGTTAAACATATACACTAGGCAATACATTTGAAAGACCTAAATAATTTTCAAAACATACATTATATTTATAAATATACATATTGGGGTGAGATTACATAAATTCACTCCCCCCAATACTTTTCAAACAAATTATTTAATTCTTTTTCACAAAGTTCACATTAAATAGATTCAATGTGTATTGTATTTATCAGTGCAATAATGTGTATTTATGATTAGGAGTAAATATAATGATGTCATTTACATGTGTATAGAAATTTGTCTTCGCTTTGATTTTTTTTACTTTTCAGTTTGTTTCAATTGAGTCACAATTAATCATACAAAGTTTGATAAAAGCCTAAATAGATATATCTACACATCTCTATGGTTTGTCTTTTTGGTGTCTTGAAATAAACCTTTTTTAATTTCAAATCCATTTTTTTTTTACCATTTTGAACACATCCTAAGACCATTCATTACCAAACAGTGTGTTATTTGAGTAACACCAAAACTAATAATTCTGTAGATGTATGCAAGAAATGACACTGAATTTCCAAAATAAAAATAAAAAAATTTATTAATTTACATTTCCAAAATTAGATTAGCTAAGATACTAAATCTACTCGGTATCTGGGAATGCAGCTTCAGGCTCAGCTATCAAGGCACAAGTGCTAATAAATCTTTAATTGACAATCATACAGGTTTACATGGGTTATTAGTTTATAATGGTGAGGATGTTCCCCTTACACAATGTGAATTGGGCCTAAATATCTGGTCTCTTATTCAAATACATTTATATTTTATGTAACACAGTTATTGCAGTTTCCACACCTACCCTGTCAGGTCTTGGTAAATTTACCTGTGAACCAAAAATTGCACAAATTAACCTGAATTTTTAGCTGGTTGCTGATGTTTATCTCTGGAATATGTCTCAACCAAACTGGTTTGTGGAAAATTGTTTACTGCAATTCCATGGAAAATGACTAAACATTAAACCCTCCGGGTTGGTGCAGATTTAAAAACATGTTTTCTCTGCATGAAAAAGGGCCCACTACATCATAGAATTGACAAATAAATATATTTTTTGTACATACGATGTTCTGATAAAATAAACAGAAATTGTTTACAATATAATTTTTATATGGAAGCTCATATCAATTATGATCCATTGGGTGATTTGGTAAGTTTTTTAAAACATCAGTTCTCAGTATAAGATGCATAAACGTTGATGTTCAGGGGAAAAAAAACCTTATTTAGCCACTGCCTCAAATTTGATGTTTAACATGCTGTAACTGTATTATAAATAAATATGAACACATTTTGAGTTTTTTTCAAAAGTCATTTCAGAAACTGAATAAGAATGGATAAGTTATTCCACTATAAAGTTTTAAAAATTAGATGAGCTTTTTCCCGCCAAAAGTTTTCTTGAGCGCTCACGGAAGCGGCCATGTTGAAATTAGTAGAAAAAGCCCTCCTACTGCCCCTAGTGGAATGATAATGAACTACATGGTAGAAAACGGACTCAATTATTTAAAAGGGGTTTTTGAGGACATTTTTTATTTTGGAAAGGGGTCTCAGAAATGCATTACATACAATATGAATTGTTATAGAAGGTTAAGAATGTCTCACAAGACTTTTTTTGTCCTCCACCAATCCCCCCTTTCCTCAGGAAAACACTGAATCTTTTCTTCAAGTGATCAGACTTTATTATCCAGTCCTGCGGGTTGAAAGGAATACAAGGCCATACATCTGCACATCCAAAACAACATCTCCATCATGAGGTGGTTGGATGAAAGCAGTGAATACAAGACTTTCTCCCCGCCGTTCTCATTTGTAATCATCGTCTTTGGTCCTTTCAGTCACTTGTTTTAATCTACAAAAAGCCAAATCCAACACAGGAAAAGTAAAAATCATTTGTTCTTGCGGGACGGTCGCAGATAGCTGGTTGTGTCCTGACCACTGAGAGGAGAACAGTTTGTTTTCTGCTTTGGCTGGTTCTGAGTAAAGCTGGAGTGTCAGGTTGCCTTCAGCCGCTTGGCGTTTTCAGACGCTTTACTGGGAAAAACGCTGCAGCTTCCATCGCAGAACTTGATCAAGCAGAACGACTGAGACTTGTTGCTTCATGAGAACCTCAAAATAGTATCAAAATCACTTCAAAGCCACCAGATCAGCCTTTTTCAGAATCAAAACAATATAAAAAGGTTCCCAAAACAGCACCGACGTTGTACCAAAAAGGGTCTTAGAATCAGCCTTTTCCTGTTAAATGCTGAATGGCGGCGCCTCTACACAGTCGGCTCCAGCAGCTCCTGCAAGTCACACAAAGTCTCCTTCACGGTGCGAGATAATGTCTCTGCGTTGGTGTCCTCGCAGCAGTTGAAGGCGGTGATGGAGAAGTGGACGTGGTCCGCCTGGGGGTTGTAACAAACGGCGTAGCCGTCCGGAACCAGGGGCCCGAAACACATCACGCTGTCGGTGTTTGCTGGAACCTGAGAAGATAGGAGCAGACATTACTGCTACTGTGGGGCTTCAAATAAAAGGGACCTCGTCCTCAGTCGTCACCGAACATTTACTCAACGCGTTTGACATCTAACGTTTGATCAAACTTATTATTGGGTCACAACAGAAAGTCGACATTAAAAAGCAGCTTTGCACAGTTATGCAATACTTTAACGTTAAGTGTTGCATTACTGTGCAAAGCTGCTTTTCTCTGCCTCATTATCCGCTGGAGTTACTTTATGTGTGCAAACGGTCGAAGAGTTCAGCTACGTTCACACCGGGCATTTTGTTTGTTTTTGGTTTGTTTTTTTTGGTTTTCCCCTTTCTTTTTTTTCCCTCAAATTCTGATTTTTCATTGATTTTAAGCTGATCCTAATTTGACCCCATATTCTTGAACGTTCGTCACATTCCCGGTGCAAACGTAGCGTTTTGGTGGTTGGGTTGTAAAACACACACACACACACACACACAAAAGCAATACAGTAACAAAACTGACATCTGACTGTCCTGATTTCACAGACAGACGTTGCTTAAAAAGAGGAAATTCCCAGAATGCAGTAGAAGTCTCGCGCCCGAAGAGCATTTCAATAACCAGCGTGGGGACGCACCTGCCCCGTCCTCAGCTTCCAGTGCGTGGCCAGGCCGTAAGCCGTGTCCATGAAGACTTTGGGGATGCTGAGACCCTCCTCGATGGCCTGCAGTTTGAGCCCCAGCAGGTGGTTGTCAATCCCGTGTCCATTAAGAGCCTGAGCAGCATGAGAGGAAACAAACACCCAATGTTAGAAATAATCATGTTTGGAACAACAGCTGTGCAGCAGCATCTCCAATGAAAATGCTGTTTTTAAGACGTTCTTGCGGCAGTTTTCTCATGCCGTTTAAAAAAATGTATTGGGGGGGGGGGGTCACCTGTTCCGTCAGGACCGTGTAGGCATCCACAGCTTCTCTGAACAGTTCTAGCTTGGCTTCACGCTGCAGCAAATAAACAAAAACAGTTAATAAAATGTCCAGAAAAAAAAAAAAAAAAAGTACACATTTAAATCCAGTTCTCTACCGAAACAGATCGGTCATCAAAAGCCAGAATGAATTTTAGTGCTTGGTTAGTTGGTGAGCGGATGTACTCCGTCCGTCCTCCTCGAAACAACCTCTGGGAGGCGATGTCGCACGCGGGACAGACCTCATTGTGAACTCTGGGGGAAAAAAAACATGAAAGCTTCAAAGATCCATTACGAACAAAAGCAGGAATTCTGGGTATTTGTGTTCTTTAGGGAGTCTTAGAGGGTTAAAAGGGTCTTCCTGAAGGTAAGGTAAGGTTGCATTTGACAAGCTTTGGGAATCAAAGTAACTGCACCTGCAAATATCTGATCAAGTGGGATCAAACCTTTATTTTCTAAATATTTTCTGACCTGTAGTAGGCGAGCTGCAGGGCGACCTGGATGAAGGAGTTGGGACTCAGATTGTGCTTTTTGGGAAGTTCCTTTCCAAACTTCTTGAAGTTGAAGACGTAGACATCGAGGTCATTGATCAATCTGAAAATAAACAAATATTCACGTTCAGGTCTACTTTAAAGCTTTAACACAGGTGTAAAGTATTTATTCAAACCTTCAAAATAAATGTTAAGTTAGTGATTGTTAAAAAAAAATATGGAGAATTTTCCATTTTTCTTTTAGAAAATTCAATAAAATTGAACAATTAAAAAAAGAACCATGTTTTTACTGACTTTCTTGTGTTTTAAACTTTTTTTGTTTAAATATAGTTTTAGAAACATAAAAAAGAACGGTTTACAAATAATTAGAACAGAAAAACGAACAAATCATGTTTATTATATTTTAATTATATCATATTCATACAGATTAGAAACATCTGTTCACAAAAATCTTGTAAATAGACGGCGTAAATATTTAAGTTGTAAAAAAAAAAATTCTGTATAAAAGAAAGAAGCTCAAGTGAGCCAGAAACTGATTAAATGACGGAGAAATTCTGTTTTACCCATCAGCCACCTCTCTCCTGGGACATTAGAAACAAAACGAAAGGTTCAGTTGAATCTGCAGGTCATCTTCTCCTGGCTCTGCCCTCCAACATAAAAAAAAAACCCAGCCAACAATGAGCTGAACACTTACATGTCCAAGTTCTGCTTGGCCTGCTCGATGTCCCACTTGATCTCGCGGTCGATGTGAAAGTAGAGTTTTTTTGGCATCGGCAGAGGAACCAGCGGAGCTCTCTTTGGATCAGGATGCTCACTAAAGATTAAAGCAAATACATTTACATATTTGAGCACCAACCTTCATGGGTGCAAAGGTCACATGACCTACGGGTTTTATGAGAGCTGAACTGACTGACTTTGACGTCATCCACAGAAAACTGTTGACTTTCTTCTCCAACCAAATAAAATCAATTCCGTCGGCAGCAGTGATTGGTCCGTGTCGGTCTGAGTCGACGTTTCTATGGCAGCCACCAATCAGGAGGGAGCTTGTTGGTAGGCCACACCCCTACCACTTGAAAGAGGGCTACACCAAATCTAAAGTTTTGAACGTTAGATGTTGGGGCTAGCAGGCACCGCCCACTTTTATTAAGGTATCTGATTGGTATGGATTGGTAAGGTATGGATTATCAAGATGATGTCAACAAATGTAGCAGATCAAGAATGGTTCTTCTGAACAATAGAGTAGCTGTTATAGCTGTTATTTGGGTTTCTGGAGCCACTTCCTGTTTGGATCACGAGGGGGGCGGAGTCACTCAGTAAAGTTCACATATTCAGACAATTGCTTTTTCGCTATTTCAATACCATTTTTAAGCTCTACAGATGTGGTCATTTTAGCTCGCAAATTCTTTACTAAAACTGATCCTTAAAAAGAAAAAACAGACGAATAGAAGAAGAAAAAAACAAGTCTGAAAGTCGCTGGAACATGTCATGAAAGGTTAACTCCCAGAAAAGTTGCCATGTATAAATTTACACGCGATGTTAGTTGATTAACAGCCTCATACCAGCTTCTTTCATTTTTAAACATGCTTCAATCAGGAAGTCATTTTATTGTTCATCAAATGTGTTTTAACCCAAGAGAACCAATGGGGTCAAATTTAATCCTTATTCCTTTTAATTTATTTCTATTCTTCCTTTTATTTTTTATCTTTTGCCTCTGATGGGTCAAATTAACTCTAAAAGAAAAAAAATTGTTCTTAGCTTCTCTAGATTAAAAAAAATGCTGAAAACAAGGTGATAAATGAGCTGGAAGGAAGTTAGTTAAATGCTAATTTTACAGTAAAGATGTCATTGTCTTGTTATGTTATGTACTGCAGAGCAGGAACCTGCAGAAAAAACTGGTTTTAAATGGAGTCAGGCCAGATTTGTGTTTGAATCTTTACCTGTTTTATCTGACTGAAAACTCCTCAGACTGTTTTTGAAAATGTTTGAACCCATTCAGATCTGCTGCAGCCTCCTCACACGGCCGTTTCCTCTAATGGAAACTCGTTGCTCACATGCTTTCACATGTCTTTTTTCTGCTTTAGCACTGATTTACAAAACAACGTTTAGGCTTTTAACTGCAATTTTTCTCTGGAATAAATCGTGTAGCAAAAGTTTTTCAGCGGAAAACAGCCTAAAAAACAGGGAGGGGTTCTTCTTTCTTCATTAACCGGTTACCACTTAAAAACAAGTGTGTGGATGTGTGCCAGGATTCAAACGTCGCCCTCCGCCTCACCAGTACTCCAGGATGTGATGCAGCAGGGAGGTCACGGGCATGCCCTCAGCCGTGGCCTGCTCATACAGGAGGCCCCAGGAGCCGTCCTCGCCGACCACAAACTGCTCCGGCAGACGAGCGTTAGCACCCGACATCTGTCAGCTCATTGACCTTTTTTCTTTTTTCATTATCAGGATCGTTCTCACCTGCAGAGTTTTGTCAAACCATCGGTTCCCACTGTTGGAATAGGTCCCGCCCCCGTGCAGAATCTGCGCTGCCTTGCGGCTGGCGTACCTGTCGTAAACAGGCGGTTTCCATGTTAGAGGGTTTCGCAAAAATTCAGACGCAGGAAGTGGCGTTATTCGTCAACACACAGGACAATGGTATCAGCCGCTGCAGGGTTTACTCAACCGGGGCACATACTTCTCATCTGATATCCTCATGACCGGAGAGTCCAGGCACACGGAGAAAAGTCCGGTCTCGATCATCTGCACCGACTCCTGGTTCAGTTTGTCTAACAAAGTCAAAGAAATGTTCCATAAAAATGTTTTTCTCTCAAATGGCTTTTTCCGGTCACAGATGTTTAAAGAAACAAACGTCCGTTGGGGTTTCCACAAATCTGCCCAGATAGGGGAGGGGCAGTTTTGCGATGAACCTGGGCGTTTTACCTCTCAGCAGGCGGTTGTAGGCCTGTCCCCAGGTGTGGCGGTGCTCGCTGGTCAGGATGCCCATCGGCTCTTTATCCGTCTTCCAGGACTGAGACCTGATCCTCAGCAGCTGACCGTGGATCTGACTCTCCGTCAACCGCGAGCCGTCGCTGTTGTAAACCTCCAGCTGGAAGAACTTGATTGAAAAAAGTTTGGGCTTAGCTTAAAACAACCTACATCCTCCATACGTCTAAGACTCCAGAGCAGCATCCGGCTGGCTTTTAAGAAATGCTGCTTAATTTACCTGGATCAGGTGTATTTAGCCAACAAGAAGCTTTAAAAGCAGGTTAGTTGGAAAACATGTAGGACACCGGCCCTCCAGACCTGGAGTTTGACACCTGGGATTTGGGCCAGAGGTCCCCAACACCAGGGCTGTGGACCAGTGCCAAAAAAACAAAACCAAAAACAAAAAGCAAAAAAACACAAAACAACACGACCTACATTTTTAGGAAGTTTTATTTTGGAAAACTACTGAATTCTCTCCACCTCATCCAACTTATTCTTGATGCATGTTAAGCTGCTCTGTCACACGTTGAAAATGCATTGGCTATTCCTGAAATATCCATATTTGAAGAGGAAACAGAAGAAGAGCCCTCCACTTCAAAATAAAAGAAAGCTGCATTTGACAGAAAAAAGTATGGATTTATTGTGACAGATGTTCCCACAGACCATAATAATAAATATTCAGCAACCGGCTGTCTAATGTTACGAGGATGCTGCTTATAGAGTTGTTTAAACAGTGTATTATATTTAGAAAATACCACTTTTATTGAACATTTTGTAATATATTTTTTACCTATTTGTCACAGCTAAAAAATCGGACGAGGCTGAAGATGGGATCTGTTTTTTTTTGCTTCCACTTTTTCAAACACGGGTTAAAATCTAGATCACATTTTGATGGTTCCTATAGGAAACAAAAAAGGTTTAAAGCAGCTGCAGATATTTTACAGAGAAAGAAGATAAACTCCTTAAAAGTTAAACATGGAGGCTAAAAAAAACATTTTTTAAAAAGGGCCCACTTCAGCCTCATAAAGGCCAGTCCATTAAAATATTGTTCGCCTTTAAACAAGTCTGAGATCTAAAATCAGATTGGATATCACAGATTCAGATCATTTTTGATGCCAATAAAGCTTCGGCTGTAGTACCTGAAAAGAACCACAAGAGGGCAGCAGCAGCGTTCCCTAACGCTGCAGGATTTCTTTGATGCACATCAACACACCTGATTATAATGACTTATGAGGTTTGCAGAGGTTGGTGGTAAATCACAGACTTTATGGAAAACATGGAGGACCAGGATAGGAAACACTGCAAATACATGTGAGGCCCCCATAAGGGACGACACCGTAGATTCGCCAAGACAGTCACTCAATCAGCTGTCAGCGGTGTAAATAAACGGCAGCAGACAGGCAGGATGAGTGTTTGTCATTTTGAAATCTGAGAACTTTGACAGCTTTCAGTGGGATATTGGGAATCTGGTGCTCTCACGGAGTGAATCTGAGAGGTTTCCTGTGCTATCCTTCACAATAAAAGCTCAGAGGTCAGCGAAGGAAAGACATCTTGATACTTCTGAGTGGAATTCTTCCACCTTCTCCTCCTCGCTGCATCATAAATCTTTTAATCTGAGGCCAAAAAGTAAAAATTAAGGATTTGAAGTTTAGACTATATATTACTCTGAAAACCCTCATATATTTGAATTCCTTTTATTCCTAAAGATGTGATCACCTCCGGTTCTGTTTGTATCTAGAGTGCCAATTGGATCAATTTTGAGTGTTTAAGTCAAATTTTAACCCAACCTGAAGCCATAGGAGAAAACAGGGGTCCAGAACCTGCATTCAAGCCTCAGACAGACGTCAAACTTCATTAAAACGTCAAGAAACAGATGATTAAATGAGTGAAGTCAGAGTAGGCTACCTGGTAGTTCCTGACCACGGTGATGTGCGTCGGCGATCTGCGGCTGCTGCCATAGTGGGCGACATAGTCGTGTTTGGGGCCGGGGATCCTGCAGGAGGAGAAGAGGAGCGGGTAGAGCTCCATGCACATAGGCTTCCCTCGCATGTACTCCACTGGGAGCTGCGCCCTGACAAGAACGAAGAGGAGGAGGAGGATTAAGGGAGGAAAAGAGGAAGGTTGACCCATCATTAATCTCTCTGATCGTTTGTTTGTTTGTTTGAATAGAAGAAGAAGTAGCAGCTTTATTACAAACTCAATATATTGTAATAAAACAAACAAAAGACTTAAGGATAAAAATGAAAACACATTCATAGAAGTATAAAAACAATGACATAAAAGTATAAAAAACAGTAAAATAACCAAGTATCATAAACTTTAAAAAAAAATGAAGACTAAAACTAATGCTGACTAAAAAACTTCAAAGTTTAAAAAAGGCAACCCTACCAAAACCTCCAAATAGGGAACTGGTCTCTAAAAGTGCTGCACCTTACATTGGTGAGAGTTTAATAAATATCATTTGAATGATTTATGGGGCCTCACTGTTGGCTTTCACCTTCAAACTTTAGTGACTAAAAAAGATTCTGAGTTTATCTGAGAAACGTTTTGCTGCTGGTTCTTCAGTCCTTAAAGTTCCACTCCCATCGTCTTCTCATCCATTTTCAAAGCATTTCCAGTGGTCTTTAAATCCTGATCATGCTGTATTTTAGCCAAAATTTGTATTGTTTTCTAGGAGGTCTTTCTTTATTTCCCATCATCCCTTTGTTTACATGATTTTCTGCTAGCTAACAGCCCCTCACACCCCCAACCTACCAAAAATGGTGAGTAACACTGAAGCTATCCAGTTTTGATCCAGATTCCAGCTCAGACGAGGAAAACAAAGACGTACATGGATCTATTTTGTCTGCAGGTGAATGATTAGAAGGGGGCGGAGCAGGGAGCTTGTGGCCCCGCCCAGCGTATCTTCTACGTCACAAAAACGATCTTTTTCTAACTCCAATAGCCGCGGTTACATGGGCAAAATATCTTGATTGGATCATTGGTCGGGTTAAAATTCCCCCGTGCACATGGGCCCAGAAAACCTTTTTCCAACTAGAAAAAACGTTCCCATGGGACACACTTTCGGTCGGAATGAATCGTTTGGGCATGCGCAGTAGTGGTAAAGAAATCCCCGAAGAGGAGATGCGTCCCGTTGTAAACAAACCGCTGCCACAGACATTTATGCAGCAGCTCCGTAATTTACGAGACGATCTTCCAAACGTGCTTTTATTAATCTTATGAATATTATGAAGCGCCTGTTTGCTCATCCTTTTATTTAATCCGTGTGGTCAGTGCTTTTTCTGTGGAAGAACGGAGCTGGAAGGGTTAGGACAGGCTATAAACACGGGCTAGCAACATTAGCCTTTGGACAAAAAATCCAGGACCGTGCGGGGAAACGCTGCAATCTGCAGCTTGGCTGCACATAAATGTCTGGGAATAACATCAGCCTTTATTTTGTCGGGACACAGCTGGAAACACAAATCCACGTTATTGTTTGAACAGTTTCTAAGGGCCGAGTGACATTTCTGCTCTGAAAAGTTCACACACCGCCCCAAAGCTGTGAGCTAGCGGCCCGAGCTCTGCTCGAACACGGTTCCTCCTGAGTCCTGCAGCCGCTAGCCCAGAGCGGCGGGACGGCTCGCAGTCTCAATTCTCCCACACATAACAAAACAACAAAACGCACACGTAACTAAGCACCCCTCCCTCCCCTCACACACAAAGTTATCCGGCTCCTCTGCTCACTTGGTCCACTGGCACCCAAGCCCGGAGCTCGGGTGCCAGTGGACTGAAGCGCTCCTGCCCCGCATACCCCTCATGAAGGGGGGAGAGGCAGAGAGCCAGCGGGGCGAGAGCGGAGCGGCGCTTTTCACGGGGCGTCCGCAGAGCAGCTGATTGGTTCTGTATGAGCTCCAAAGCTTTCTCTCAGCGAAACACCATCTATGCGTGACGTAAACCAGAGCAGAAGTGACACACGATCGGAATGAACCGTTTACATGCAATACGATCGGATAAACAATCGGTATAACCCACCTATCTCGATCGGAAAGAAAGTTTGATCCGACGATTCTGACCGGGGCAGACTATTCCGAACGGCGCGTTTACATGACACATTTTCTTTCCGATCAGGCATTCTTTCCGATTACTTTTGCCCGAGTAAACGCGGCTATTTGTTCCATTGTGCTCCTGATTTTCAACGAGATTCAAGAACTACTTCCAAACTGTTGTCTCAGGCTGAGAGAATCCGATCTATTCAATTATTTGCAGTTAATTAAAGAACGTTTGATATGTTTTACTGTTTATTTTAGAAGAAAATAAGTACAGACGTAAAGCAAACCAGCTGTCCAAGGCTATAACTGTCATTTAATTATTATTTAACAGACTAAGCACACTTTATTTCATGTATTTTGTCATAAATATTGCAGGTTTAATATAAGCAAATGTCTGTTTACTGATTTCTATTGATTTATTCAAACAAAAAATCCAAACAGTAAGAAAAACTTTTCCAGGCTACTTTTGCAATGAAGTAATTTAATTACTTTTTAGTTAAATTATTGAGTAACTATACTGGTAATTAGTTTTTTAAAGTAATGTTTCTAACGACTGTTAACTGATTTTCTAGATGGATGTTTTCCTGCCAATATAAACAAACATGAGCAGGCCTTCCTCTCACACTGATGCTCTTGTGTAAACGTATGGAACCCATTCATCAAGTCTTCCTACAAACACGTTTCTGGGAGTCTGGCTGCAAAACTCCATCTATTATGATCTAAATGTGGTTGGGTTTTTTTTAAAAATCTATCTTTATTTATATTTGTGATCTTA
Source organism: Oryzias curvinotus (assembly GCA_023969325.1). Taxonomy (NCBI): domain Eukaryota; kingdom Metazoa; phylum Chordata; class Actinopteri; order Beloniformes; family Adrianichthyidae; genus Oryzias; species Oryzias curvinotus. Next base: position 7,191,194 of record CM043716.1, on the reverse strand, counting down.
AAACAGACAAAAACAAAACTTGAAAACTCAAAAAAAAAAATGGACAGAAAAGTTCCTTCCTTTTGTTTAACGGACACTTTAAATTTTAAGCAACAAGAAATTTGTAACTTAAATAAAATAAAAAGTCAACCAACAAAAAAAAAAAGATTAAAGCAAAGTGCTGCTGATGTGGGACATTATTTCTTTCAGCTGAAAGGTGAGCAGCTGTCCTCGCCGATTCATTCCTGAGCGCAGATAGAGTTACGCTCAGTGTTTACAGATTTAGAAGCAGAGTGAGTCCACTACACACCACAGAAGAAAAACACAAAGCCCCCACCAGCTGAAATAAACCCCCACAGCAGCAGAACCACTGTGAGAAGATCGGCTCAGACTCACGTTTTCATTTTGGCCCTAAAGTCCAGAACGGCGGCGATGAGTTTGGACGCAAACCTGGAAGCAGAAGAACGTTAGGAAGCTAAATATCGCTCATAAACTTACTAACAAATAATAAATAAAACCACCAACACTTTAATATTTTTGATGTGAATTGTTCCAGCAGGTTGCCTGTAACCTTCATCAAAACAATAGCGTGTTTTAGCGCGTGACGCTCTCTGAGAGCGAGGACTCACACCAGCTGGCTCCTCCAGTCATTGTAATCCCTCCGGGGCAGAGAGATGGCCGGGTTGGAGTGAACGGGCAGAGGCTGCCGGCTCTCCAGGTACGCCCACTGCACCCACCAGTCCGTGATCTGCAGGAAAACGCACCAGAAAAAGAGAGACACAAATCAACAACGTCAACAAATCTAATCTTAAATCTTTATTTATACAGAGTTAAAACAACAAAAATACGCCACTTGTGGCAGGTAAACACAATAAAACAGTTTTTTTTACTAGGAGTTTTGAATAGGAATCAAGGGATTTGTGGTAAAAATAAAGGCAAATTATTTATTGTAATCCTTTTCACTGAAGGAACAATAAAGCGGAATGTCATCTGCATATAAAAAGATAGGAAATGTGACTGGAGTTAGCTAACAAGATGAACCTTATAGAGAAGGAATTAAATGGGGCCCCGAACAGGAGGTTGGGGAACACCACAAGACAGGTTTCTTTTTGTTCCTGAAAATAAAGTCAACATTTAGGTTTTTCTACTGAAGTAGAAGACAAACTGACCCAGATAAACAGTCATCATTATCAATATCACAATTTCAATATCAAAAAACACATTAAGGGAGGCAGAAAGCCAGGGTTAATTGTGCAATTACGACTTATTGAATCATAAATGTAACGCTTTATTTTCGTAAATTGTTGCATTTTTTTCTCCTCAAAATTGAATGACTTTATTCTCATATATTTGTTCTTCTTAGCATAAATTAATTTGTGCTTTTTTTTTCAAAACAAAATTGGAATTTCGTGAATAAGAAGTTGCACGAAAGCTAAATGTAACAGTTTATTTTGAAAGAAACCATGCCCTTTTCCTCATATAAATCACGACTTTTTTCTCTTGGGGACTGTCATAAGATGGACAACACACTGCTTTAGTTTTGTACAACTTTATTTTTAAAATTGCATTAATTTTTTTTCGCGTAAAATGAAGACATTTAAATCATGAATTTATGATTTTCATTCTGGTCAAATTTGGACTTTTCTGAAATAATTAAAAATATTATTCTCATGCAGTTTTGTGAAAATGTTCACATAGATTGATGACTATTCTCAAAGAAATTTGACTTATTCTTTTAATTTTAAGATTTTACATTGATACATTTATCAACCGTTCTGGTGGTGCTAATACGCTGCCGAAGAATCACGCTGAATCTGCATTTTTGTGTTTGAAAATGTGCAACTTCAATTAAAAAATACATGACTTTTTCCATGTAAAATCGCGGCTTTTTAAATAATAAATTTACAATTTATTTTAGTTTAAAGGAACTATTAATGCTTCATACTGATTTTTTTAAATAATATATTTTATTTTGGAGGATAGGACACATAGTTGGGCCAAGTTTTTAATACTACTGTTTTCCATAATTAAGAAAAGAAAACAATTATTTGAACAATAGAAACCAAAATGATGACAATTGCTTTTGATTCTCCACACATTCAAGAGGATTTCTTTTCTTCTTTTTGGTGGAGCTGCCATGTTTTTTCTTCATGAGCTCCTCCATCCGTTTATCAGTCACCTCCTTCTGTCTCTACTGACAGGAGGAGGAACACCCACCCAGTTCTTGGTGAGCCTGGCTCTCCTCTCCAGCCCCTCCTGCAAGTGTGGCCCCAGGCCCCCCGGCCTGCTGAACTCCTGCACCATCCTGCGGGTGTGACTGAGCTCCTCCGGGGGCAACAGGGGCTCCAGCGCCTTCAGGTACCCCTGTAGAGTCTGGGCCAGCGGAGGCACGGGCTGCGGGGGCACGGAGGAGAAGAAACACGGCTCCTGCCTGAGGGAAACCTGCGAGACAAGTCAGCAGAGCTGGGTGTGACTGCCGCGCGCCTTCTTCTGCAAGTCTGAGCGCAGTTGGTACACAAAAGTGCGCCGCGTGCGTCCGAACGCGGGTCAGCGCGCGCGAACAAAAGACTCACCCGGAGCAACCACGCTCTGCACGTCCTCGCGGGAATGATCCCCAGAATCATCTTTGCTCCACGCGCGACGCTGAAAGCAGCTTCGCCTTACTTAAGTCCACAGAAGTTTGTAAATCTGCGCCGCCAGTCAGACCTCCAACGTGAGGCCCTGACCTCCTCCTGCTTCGCCTCGGTGGCCGGAGGCGCGGCTCCTCATCGCCCGCGGAGCTGCGCTTGAAGGAAAGTGGACTTTTTGGGAGGAAGGAGACACGAAAACCCGATCCAGAACCCGCCTCGGACTTCTGTTCGTCTGGGAACGAGCATGCAGAGGCTCACGTACGGAGCAGAAGCTGCACACGTGCTGACGTAGAACGTTTCCGTAAACAGCGACGTGACCGCCGAGCAGAGGCTGCGGTACCCCGTCTGTCCAGGCGGGGGCGCCTTCAATGTTTACCAGTTTTTTTTAAACCTTTATTTAAAGTTTAGAAAAATACAGTACAAACAAAGATAATATATTTATGAGACAAAATTTGTAAAATAATATACGAAATAAAAATGTCTAAACGTCAAAAATCTTTGAAAAGAGGGTCAAAATTAAATAAGAATGGTCTCAAAGTTATGAGGAAAAAGTAACTATTTTATAAGACTAATTGAAAATGAAAGTAAAAAAAAATAGTCATAATTTTTCAAAGTAAAAGTCATATTTTTTTAAATATAGCTGTGCTTTTAAGAATTTAAAGCTATACATTTACATAAAAAGTAAAGCAACAAAAATGAAAGATTGTTTGATTGTCTGTTGAAACGTTTTAAAGGCTGCATTTAACTTTTTATTTAGAAAACACAAGCCCTT